>JARCFY010000020.1:19082500-19712500 GCA_029233225.1 Lepidodactylus listeri | reverse complement strand
TGAATAGAATGCAATTTATCATTTGCAAGAACGAGACAAGTCGAAGCCCACACAGAATGTTCACAGATGTGTTCCGTGAAGGGGCGGAGGGCTGATATTGGCATAATTATTATATTTTCCGTCTGACACAATAAAAACAGACATACCAAATGGGGGGGGAGGGGCGGGAGGGCAGGATAATCATCTCCCGGACCTGCATTTTTAAAAACCTGTGTTTTTAAGCAGCTCTATTTGGTTCATTTAAAATGGACAAAGACAACTTTGCACGAGGTCTGCAGCCTCGTCTTGCTGAGATGGATTTTTGAAACTGCCAAGAACGCAACACCCCTGAGAAGTATTGGAGTCGGGAGTCCATGGAACAGTGAAACAGCTAGATCTTTATTGCTGGTCCGGATGAAGCATACAACCCAGGGCTCTGAGCCCTCCTTTTATGCTGGTCAGGGATAATCCCCTGACCTCGCCCAACTGGCTTGATAGGGTATTATCAGTCTGTTTGCATCTCATAGGTTCCCTGGGAGAAACCTAGGTACATGATTGGTGGCCGGTTTGAATCCACCTGGCCTTTGTTCTACCTGGCTGAAGCTCAGGTAGTTTCTTGGCCATGTGCTCTGGCCACATGGCGGTCGCCATTACTGGAGCACATGGCAACCACATGGTCAATACATAACAATCCCCCTCCCCACCCCGCAACATCAGTCACTCCTTGTTGTCCATCCAACCTTCCACCAAGTTTAATACCTTCCGCTTGCGAGCTACAACATATCATGCAGTTCTGCAAGAGGACATGGCAGGGTTAACAAAGAAGGTCTGACCTTGGCAAAGCGTCTCTTTTAGTTGATAAAATTCTTTAAGCTTTTAGGGGTTTCCCATTGGCCACAGAAGGGTCTCTTTTCTAGTCTGTAATATAGAAAATATAAGTGATGCTACCTTGATAGGGTGGTCCAGAATTCTGGGGAAAGCATTCAAATTCTGTGAGCTGACTTCTCCCTTTATTTTTTCCCCCCTTTGCTTTGTTTTTAGGAATGGAAGGTTTGGGGGGACGTTATCAATTATCTGGATCCAGTTTTAGCAGAATTGACTACAGCCCCTTGACTACACGTCTCAGGTGCCTGTCATAGAGGTATAAAGCTGGGTGTCATCAACATACTGAGGATGTTTCACTCCAAAGCTTTGGCCAATCTCACTCAAATGGTTTTATAGAAATGCTAGATATTAGGAAATGCAGGACCTCTGCATACTTCCCACGCAATTGGTTGCAAAACTCCAATAATGATATTCTGGGCCTGCCTTGATAGATAGTTCCAGGGCTTTTTTTGTAGAAAAAGCCCAGCAGGAACTCATTAGCATAACAGGCCACACCCAATGGGAAAGACTCATTAGCATATTAGGCCACGCCCCTGACAGCACAGCTCATTAGCATATTAGGTGGGGGGCTGGAGAAGAAAGGCATTTTCAACCCCTGCCTGCCCTTTTCCAGCTGCCACATGTCAGCTAGAGAAGGGAAGGCGGGGAGAGGCTTTTCCTTGTCTTTTTTTTTTAAGTGTCTTTTTTTTTTTATTAATACAATTTTTAAATTATTATTATTTGTTTAGTCTGTTACATCAAATATTTATAGTTATTTACATTTATCCCCCTTCGATACCCTCCCTCCCTCTCTTTTAATCATAGTCTTTTCACCCCAGCCATGGGCACAAAGTCTTAATCTTCCACTGAATGTCTTTCCTTCTTTCTTTCAGTATCCAGTCTAGGTAGGTCTTCCATCTGGTCTTGATTTCCGTGGATTTTTCTTCCCATGATATTCCCTTGTTTATTGACACCGCAATATCTGACTGTATAAAGTCAAACAAATAGTTGTGCCAGATTTCTATTGTCCATTTACTTTTGTCTTTCCAACCCAGAGCAATGACCGCCTTTCCCGCCAGTATCATAGCCTTGACTAGATTTTGAATAGACCTATCCAATAACGGGCTTCCTATTATACTTAACATAATTAGATTCAAGTCTATAGTTAGTGTTATATTGCATACTTTTCTGATAATTTCAATAATTTCCCCCCAAAAGGTCTTTACTTCTACACATTCCCACCCACATGTGTGCATACCAACCCTTAGAGTGGTTACAGTGCCAGCACAGGGAACTCAATCCTGGAAACATATTAGCTAGCTGTGCTGGTGTCTTGTACCATTTTGTGAGGAATTTGTATTCAAGTTCTTTATATCTGGTTACCTTAATCTCTTCTATTCCTTTCATAATTTTTTCAGCCAACCTCTCTGTTATCTGACCTTCATGGCACCGTCTCTTTTGTAAATAGTCTATTATTTTATTTTTATTTGTTATCATCTTTCTATATATTTTCCCTACCAGTCCCTTTTTTGCTGAGGCTTTTCCTTGTCAATTTCATTTTCAGGGCTCTGGCCCAGGAGTGAAATTGAGAAGGAAATCCAAAGGGGCTCCCTCCGGCTGCGTTCACACTGGCAGATTTGGACCGGCTGCAGCCGGCTCAGATCTGCACGTCTACATTGTAACAGCTGGCTCCCGTCCACAGGCATCGCTTACCGTGTGAAAAACCGTCTGAAATCCGAGACCACCTCCCCTGCTGGTCTCAGCTGTCGTCTTCTGGCTGCAGCCGCATTTGGAGCTGTGTGAACGAGGAGCCGTCTCCGAAGCACTTCCGAGTAACCCCCCTCCCTTCCCTGCGGAAGCCTCTGGCTTCCGCTTTGCGTCCGCCATTTTTTTTTTACTTTAGTGATGATCGCATGAGCACACATACGAACATATGTTAAAAGTTCAGATGTTCAAATGGAGGGTAGTTCTACTAAGTACATGAGTTTGCGATCACGATGAGGCTATTTTCGGGTTGAAATCTCAACCCGATTTCTACTGGTTGAAGGAAACAGTGATTCAGCCGGATCGGAATGCGCATGCGCAAATCGATTTATCTCATCTATGTGGATGAGCGCGTGTGCGCATACATAAGTGGCGAATTTTTTTTTTAAAAGCGCCGAAATCCCTCCCCCCCCCCGTCGTTAGTGTGAACGCGGGGGAGCCGCTTGAGGGCAGCTCGAGGAGAGGTGAGTGTGATCGTGATTTGTATAGAACAAGCCGTTTGCAGCCGCTCCAGCAGGCTCCAGCACTCCAGTGTGAACACAGCTGGAAAGAGGGCATTTGAACATGCCGCCTTTCCCTCTTGTGTGTAATGTGGGGAGGGCAGCATGCTCTGTAGCCACGCGTGCCAGAGGTTTTGATTGTAGGCATGACCCACCCAGGAGCTTGCCAGAACTCCATTCCTGTGCATTCCTGCCCCCAAAATAGCCCTGGCATAATTCGATTGGAAGTGTTGTCAAGACACAGCTGACTCATGGTGAGCCCACTGGGTTTTCAAAGCAAGAGGTGAACAGAGGTATTTCGCCATCACCTGAATAACGATCCTGGACCTCCTTGGTGGTCTCCCATCCAAATACTGACCAGGGACTGACCCTGCTTACCAGCCAAGTTCTAACGAGAGTGGGTTAGAAAGCCCCCGCCCCCAGTTCTGTTCTCTCAATTCTTCAACAAGATTGTATGGTTCATTTATCAAAGACAGGTGAGAGATCAAACCAAACAACAACAACAAAACTATTTTCTTTATTAATCTACAAGAGGAGATCGCTCACCAGGGCACCCCCTGATCAACCTTGAAACCAGAGTGAAAAGGGTGAAGGGCAGATGAGTCGTCCAGGAAATGCTGGGGTTGCTCTGCCACCACATGCTCAATTGCTGGCCTATAACTGGCCAGAAGCCCCTTATCCAATGAAGGCTTCTTTCACAGGGGATGAACCTCTTCCTCTTTCAGAGACAGTGGGGAAGTCCCCATCAGATAGGGAAATATTAGTGATGCTTATCAGTGAAGGCCTCCCCTTCTCCTAGCAGGATTTTAACAACCAAGAAGGGAGGGGCGCTAGGCCTTTCTAGCCAGTTTGGTGTAGCGGTGAAGTGCACGGACTCTAATGTGGGAGAACCGGGTTTGATTCCCCGCGCCTCCACTTGCACCTGCTGGATGACCTTGGGCAAGCCATAGCTCTGTACCAGCTGTTCTCTCAAGGACAGCTTGGGAAAGAGCTCTCTCAGCCCCACCTACCTCTCAGGGTGTCTGTTGTGGGGAGGGGAAGGGAAAGGAGTTTGTAAGCTGCTCCGAGACTCCAAGTGAGTGAAGGGCGGGATATACATCCAATCTCTTCTTCTTCTTCTTCTTCTTCTTCTTTCTCTGCTCCCAGGATCTTGTCAACACTGACTGGGGGCTGAAGCTACCCATAGGAAAAAACCCAATGACATTTCATGCCCCCTCTCCTAGTGCTGCCATCTCCAAGTTAAGGAATTCCTGGAGATTTGGGGCAGAATTTAGGGAGAGGAAGGAGCTCAGCGGGGATGTGATGCTATAGAGCAGGGGTGTCAAACATATGGCCCATAGGCCAGAAGCAGCCCGTCCTGGGCTCTTATCCGGCCTGCGAGCAACTGGCCATTACTTTTATTGCCAGATGACAGAGGCGGTGCATTACGTTCCTCTATACCAGGGGTCCTCAAACTTTTTAAAGAGGGGGGCAGTTCACTGTCCCTCAGACCGTTGGAGGGCCGGACTATAGTTTAAAAAAAAACTATGAAGATGGGCTTTTTCTTTGGTTATTTTGCAGGTAGGGAAGGCGCGCAAAAAGGCACCGTTGACAGGGCTGTTGTCTTTCCCTCTCCGGAGAAACAAAGAACTCGGCATCCTCACAAACTTTTTAAGGCAGCAAGCCCCCAGCTGCTTCTCCCTGAAACTCCACTACTGCAGGCATCATGATGGGAAAGAGAAACCTCTCTCTCTCTCTCTCTCTCTCTCTCCCCCTCCGATTCCCAGCAGCACAAAAAGCCTCGAAAAAGACCCCCGCCCGGCTCTTGGGACTGGCGCAGGTCTCCTAGCCGGCTGAGAGGCCTCTCAGCCGGCTAGGAGACTTGGGGCCAGCCGGAGCGCCTGCCACCCCACACTCACCCTCTTCCAGTCTTCCTTTTGCCTCCTCCTGGCTGACTGGAAGCAGGGGGGCGGGGCTTTGTCATGTGGCCCGGGACAAGTCGGCTGCAATTTTCCCGCTGCTTTGTGTGCTGCTGGGAATTGGAGGACAGGCAGCGGCACACCCGGCGGGCCAGAAAAATGCCCTTGGCGGGCCGCATGTGGCCCGCGGGCCGTAGTTTGAGGACCCCTGCTCTATACTGTCCCAGTGATAATGAGTAATGGGTGGTGAAAGTCAGAGGGTGGGCATGAGGGAAATACTTTAAGGAAATATTGAAAGAGTGCTGATGTTTTAAGCACGTTTGTATTTTGCATACAAAAATTAATATTGTTAATTGGGTTCGCCCATGTGTCCTTTATAAAGTTTGTCTCTCCCATACCTGGCTTTACATTACCTGGAGGCTGGCCACCCTATTCCGTTGGTCAAAGCTGGTATCTGACAACAGGAGCTTTGACTCTCCAAAGCTTATAGCTCGGAAATCCAGTTGGTCTTTAAGGTGCCAGTGGGCTTGAATCGAGCTCTCTTGCTGACGAAAGTCTGTGTGCGTCTTGTACTGGAAGGCAAGTGCCCAAGTTTTTTGTTCTGCTCCTTCCTTGGAGAAGGACACTCGGGCTTATCAGAACCCTCCGAAGGACTGAGGCCCCGAGGCCTTGTGCCAGCCTTCCCTCTCGGGCATCGGTGTTCTTGCCACCCCCATCTAGTCGGTTCTCGCCTTTCCTTCTAAGCCGAGGTTAATGGGGAGTGTCCTCTCTATAAACTTTCCGGAGTCCTCGTGACCACAGAAATCTGCAGCTTCATGCCTGGGAGACCGGACTCATGAGAGGAGGCTGCAAAGAACGGGAGCATCTCATTACCGGCGGAGATGAGACAGCCCCTGAGAATTTCTAATCAGCATTTGCTCCAGGATGTGGAGCAAGTGTAGGGGATAACTACAGGTTGGGAATTTCTGAAATGCTATCACATTAATCGTTTTGCAGGCAAGGGGGTGATATATTTTATTGAAAAGCCAGCCTGCCTGCCTGCCATTTAAAGGCAGAGAACGGCCCTCATCTCAAACCAAGGGCTTGGGGGCACGTCCCTTTGTGCAGAATCCGAGCTCTCCTTTATAGCGGAGGACAGGCTATTTCCCTGCATGCCCAGAGACGGCTCTTTTTGAGGGGGAGGGGAAATCAGAGATGAAAGAGATTAATTCCACTCACGAGAAGAAAAAGTTATTTCCCAGCTCGAGTTAAAACCATTTCAAGATGTGTTGGTCCGGCAACTTTCACACTCTTCTTATTAAGACTCTGCTCAGTACGTTCTAAGGCTTCAACACGGAGCTGAATTTAGGATTTGGTTTGTCTTCAGGCATGTGTGCGTTGTTGCCTTTAATCTCAATCTTGGCCTTCTCTTTTTCCTGTGTAGGAAAAGGCCAAATCCTTTTAAACATGCACAATTTTCATTTCCCAATTTTTTTCCGTTTGATTGGGAGTGATCCAGTGTCTTGGAGAGTATATCTGTGTTCACAGTTCCGGCTTTGACTGGTTTAATAGTTATTTCCCTCTCCCCAGGGAACCCTGAGCATTGTACTTCTGCAGGAGGGGGGATTAGGAGTGATTTCTTAGCACCTTCACCAAACTACTGTTCCCAGGAGTCTTGTTAAACTGGTGTAAAACTCACATATTTTAGTTTAGGGGTAGCCAGCTCTGGATAGGGAAATATCTGGAGACTTGGGGGTGGGGGGTGGAGCCTGGGGAGGTTGGGGGGTGGGGAGGGATTTCAATAGGGTATAATGCCAGAGAGTCCGCCCTCCAGAGCCAACACCCCCCCTCCCACACACATATATATTCATTTTGTGATACAGTGTGTGATGTCCCAACGTTCCACTCTGTTTTCTAAAGAGGAAGTGTCCCTTTTTTTCTGTGGAGGAAAAGGGCATTCTGGAAAGTGACAGAATTAGTCTTAGGCTGCGGTCACACGGCCCCTTTAAATCCGGGAGGGCTCCCGGATTTAAAGGGGCCGCATTTTTCTACCACGGGTTGTGATGTCTATACATCCCAACCCCTGTGGCTGCAGAAGCGGCGGCGGCGGGGGGAACGGAGGCGGGAACCCGGCGGCGGCCGCTGAAGAGGCAGTGACGGTGGCCGTGGCAGCCGCAGAAGAGGCAGCCGTGGCGGTGGCAGAAGCGGCGGTGGCGGCCAAGGACCCGCCAGCCACCTGGTGAGTTTGGGTTCCCCCCCCCCTTTTACACTTGGGCGCTTGAGTGGCCAAGCGCCCAAGTGTAAAAGGGGGGGAGGAAATGGCCGGCGGGACTACCTGGACAGCCCTGCTCTCACAATGATTGCAAGAGAGGGCTGTCCAGATACCTCAAATGCGGGTTCCTCCCGCAACACCCGGGAAAACACTTGATTTTCCCGGGGTCGGAAAATGCAGGAGGAATTGCATTTGAGCCCGCTTCAGCACGGGACTTGGGGCGGACTGTGTGGTCGGCCCCTTTAAATGCAGGAAGAAATAGCTCTTCCTCCCGCATTTAAGGGCTGTGTAACCGCAGCCTTATAAACAAATAGTTTGGCGCTTTGGGATGCCAACTCCTTTGTGAACAGGATTATGGATGACTCTCTCAAGGTGAGTACAGACAGCCATTTATCAAGCAGTGGCTTAGGACACAAACCACTTGGTAAACTTGTAATGTTCTGCTAAGTGTTGGGAGTTTTATCACCCCCCCACCCCACCCCCGGATTCCCGGGTGAATGTCTGGCAAAGCTCTCCATCAGAACTGACAAGACCAATGTACCAGATGGACACCAGGGCAAGTTACGCCCCCTGGCAACAAGTGAGTATCTTGCTTGAACTTGCAGACCCTGTTATTAGCTGGGTGAAGCACAGAGTTGCCAACCTCCATGGGGCACCTGGAAATATCCTGCTGTTACAACTGATCTCTACATGACCAAGATCAGTTCCCCTGGAGGAAATGGCTGCTTTGGAGGGCGGAATCTCTGGCATTATTCCCTGCTAATGTCCTTCCCCTCCCAAACCCCGCCCTCCCAGGCTCTGCCCCCCAAATTTCCATTTATTTCCCAGCCCAGAGCTGGCAACCCTCGTCATGCACCAAAGTACTTTGCGGGTGGAGGATCTGAGCCTGTTCTGTAGGAGTGGCTCTTGGGCTCCACCTGCGTGCTCTTTGTACTTTTGCAGGGGCAAGTAGGGTGTAGTAGGTAGACTGTTGGACTACGATGCGGGAGACTCAGGTGCAAATCCCCCCTCTGGTCTGGAAGCTCACCAGGCGACTTTGGGCCGGTCACTCTTTCTCAGTCCCATTTACCTTATAGGCTTGTTGTTAGGATAAGATGGGCGAGGGGCAACCATGATGTAAGCTGCTTTGGGAGAAAAATACGACAGAAAGACCTAAACAAATTTTAAAAACCTCCCCATACCAAACCCCTTCCCCCCCAGGTTCCATCCCCAGATCTCCAGAAATTTCTCAACACGGAGCTGGCAACGTGGTAGAGATGCCAGTATACAGGTGGAGCCTGGGGAAACCCGGAATTACAGTTCATCTCCAGGATACAGAGATGATTCCCCTGGAGAAAACGGATGCCTTGGAGGGCGGGCTCTATGGCCTTGTACCCACACTGAGGTCCCTGTCCTCCCCAGGCTCCATTCCCAAATCTCCCAGAATTTCCCAACCTGGACCTGGCAACTCTACCCCCCACCCCCCGCCCAATCCCCTGCAGTGGCCAAGGAGGACCTGGCAACCCTAAATCAGTCCCAAATAACCCAGCACTGATTTTGGAGTGATTTGTAGGGCTGAGTGGCCAACCTCCACGTGAGGATTGATGTTCTCCCAGAATTACAACTGATCTCCAGACAACAAAGAAAAAATGGCTGCTTTGGAAGGACTGTATGGCGGCATAACCCACAGAGATCTAACCCAAACCCAGCCTTCCCCAGGCTCCATCCCCAAATCTCCCAGAATTTCCCAACCTGGACCTAGCAACCCTACCCCTTGCCTCCTGCTGGTAGCCAGGGCAACCTAGCAACCCTACAAAACAAGGAGGAAATTCTGCTACTGAAAAGGTCCCCTTTTATCTCAGAACACCCCCCCCCACACACACACACACACAAGGTAGGTTGGTAGCTCCAGGTTGAGAAATACCTGGAGATTTTGGGGGTGGAGCGTTAGGAGGGGGTGGGGTTTAGGGAATGGATGGATTTCAGTGAGGTATAATAATAATGCCATAGACTCCACCTTCCAAACTGCCATTCTCTTCAGGTGAACTAATCTCTGTCACCTGGAGATCAGTTGTAATTCTTTGAGATTTCCAGCCACCACCTGGAAGCTGGCAAGCCTAGAGGGAGGGGACAGAGAGCAGGGCTTTATGGGGAATGCGTTAACTCAGGGGTGGGCAATTGTTTTGGCTCTGGGGCCCCTTTGTGGGAGCGGAGGTTAGCGGAGGGCCACACCTTTTAAAATGATTGCATTCATTAGTTAACTTTGCATTTCAGAAAAGGTATAAATTGTATCATAAAAATCAATCAATATAAATAAAATAAAATAGGGGTAGTTTTATTCAATTTATTTATTGTGCTAATTTCATATCATCTATAGCTGCAAGCACATTTAATTTCAGAATCAGTTTAATGAGACAAATGTACCCTATCACACTTTTCTACAGTTTTTTTGAAATCAGGAGTGAGATTGCTTGTTGAGAAACCACGTGGCCGACTGTCTTGGCGGGCTGCAAAAAACTCTGTGGCGGGCCGCATGTGGCCTGCGGGCTGCAATTTGCCCACCCCTGCGTTAACTGATAGGAAGGAAGGCCCATGTGGGAGGGAGGTGGGCTTGGTAGCAGTGGGGTGTAATTCTGCTTCACCCCAATGGTACCAATGTGAGCCCCCCCCCTTCCCAAAAGAGACATCCAGGACCAATGGGGAGAGGCACTGGCTTTTTCACTCATAGGAAGCTGTCCAATATAGACGGGGGAGGGAGAAATAGAGGAAGGGACTTATAATCAATTAATTGAGTCTATTAATCACCTGGCTTTCCACCCATATTATCACTGCTGGAACACTGAGAAAAAGAGCAGCGCAGCTTCCGAAGTTATAACAACGTCCTACAAAAAAACTCTATTAAATGAGATATTGCCACATATTTCTTATGTAGTATAAACGTATTAATATGTAATGGTTTAATAAATATTAATAAGAGCAGCTCATATCTGGTGAAATAGGAGTTTACATCTCCTTAGAGTTTAATTAACACAAAGACTATATTAACTCTGGATTTGCTCCTGGGTTAGATGGTACCTTTGGAAATACTGACGAGTCAAGGAAAGTTAAGAACAAATTCATAAATATATCTTCTCTTCTCCCCCTCCCATCAGTCTATCACTTTTCCCTTTTTACTGGAGCAGATAAGCAAACGTCTCCCCCCCCCTCCCCCCCAAAAAACACATACTAAATTAAATGGCTTTTATCAGGAATTACAGCTTTCTAATTTTCTGGTATTTTTGTTTCCAGGACTGAGTTTCAACCCTTATCTTAATAATCCTGATAAAACTTTGAATCATGGCGATATTTACGAGATTGGTGACAAGCTCGAATGCCCATAAAAATGTCATGATCAATTTTCCTTTAGATGGCAGGTTTCAAAACTGCTGTTTTCCGTTATATTGGTAGCCTCCTGTCCTTTTTCTTTTGGAGAGTGGCAGATTTAAGCCACCTTCATTTGTGAAGGCTATGCTGAACATAATTGCTGATTAGGGTTGCCATCCTCCAGGTGGGGCCTGGGGATCTCCCGCTTTTACAACTGATCTCCAGCTGACAGAGATCAGCTCCCCTGGAGAAAATGGCTGCTTTGAAGGGTGGACTCTATGGCATTGTACTATGCTGAGGCCCCTCCACTCCCCAAACCCCACTTTCTCCTGGCTCCACCCCCAAAGTCCCCAGGTATTTTCCAACCTGGACTTGGCAACCCTATTGCTGATCCACACATCCACACAGTCTGGACATCAGGCCAGGACATTAACATCTGGTTTTGGACTCTTGGTCTACTTAAGATTGCCAAGGAAGGACACTGTAAATTCCAGTTTAAGGGAAGTTGTTAGGGTTGCCAGCTCTTGGTTGGAAAATAGCTGGAAATTTAGGGGTGGAGCCTGGGGAGGACAGAGTTTGGGGAGGGGAGGGGCCTCAGCAGAGTATAATTTGATGGAGTCCTCTCTCCAAAGCAGTAATTTTTTCCAAGGGAACTAATCTTGGTCATCTGTAGTAGATCAATTGTCATAGTGGGAGATCTCCAGCCACCACCTCGATGTTGGCAACCATAGAAGTTAAGCAGGTCTTGGGGTCCTGAGTGCTGGGTCTGAAATGGCTGCAGACCCGCAAGATTTCCAGAAAACGGACAAGTGGGCTTTTGGTCTTTGTGTGGGGGACAGCACACAATATTTTCAAAACCACATTTCGGCACAGCTTGCCCAAGGAGCAAACCTCCTGCATGACTTCTGGGAAGATGTCTTTCTCCAGAGATAGCTTATATATTATTTAAAAATGGCTCTCACCACAAGATGATCATCCTCTGAAGAGCAATAATAATCAAAATTTTCAGCACTGAAAATTCTGAACTGGAAATACTTCTCCTTTGTTCCCTTTGACAATGATGTGCATTGAGGCTGAGAACGTACCCCCACTGTCAGAATGTATTTGTGGTGTCCGTACTGTCAAACTTAATAATGAGCCTATGATCAACTGATCTTTTTTTTTGTTCCGCTACGTTTCAAATTTGCCCTTACTATTTCTCAGCCACCGCAATGCTCCCTCTTAGCTGTGGAGTCTTGTGAGCAAAAATTCTGCTTTGTGAGCCACTGGCATTAAAGTTGCGGGTGAGCGATTTGGCTGCTGTATAACTTCGTTTGCTCTGGAGCCCTCCTTCCTGAGCTGAGACAAAAATGTGTGAGCTGGAGGCTAAAGACCTGTGAGCTGGCTCACGCTAACTCAGCTTAGAGGGAACACTGGTCGGGAGGTGGGCGTGGAGGCAGGGGAATGGCCTGAAAACGCATCAGCAAGGGCCAAATGCCACAGAAAATGCCAGGATTTTTGCCGCTCTCAGCTGCTGTCTCTGTCTGGATGGCTGTGACGGGCAGGATCACTGAACACAGTGGGATTACTGCATTGGGGCAGAATGGCAAATCACAGTTAATACAAGCCATGTTTAACAAACCAGCTACAAATTGTCATTAAGAATACTGGTTTAGTGTCTTCAGACTAACTACCAAACGATCACTTTATTATGCCCTGGTCCCCCCTTTTGACTGCTGGAATCGATAGCCCGATGGCTTTTGCCAATCAAAATGTTGAGCTTTTTCAAATTGTTGATGAGACATGTACTCTCTAAAGAAGACCAACCATAGTCTTCGGCATAAACATTTGCTTTATACAGGATCAGGAAAGAGCACGTTGGAAGTCTGGTGGTTGATGAAACGTGGAAACTAAACATGGTGCAGTTGGAGAAAGCCTGGTTTTGAATACCTGAGATCACCCCTAGAAGATGGGATTCAGTAAAAGATAAAGTTCCTTTGATCATGTGCAGGCTGCCTTTTCATGCACTATGCAACCTGGATACCAAACAAAGATATGTGAAGTTGGGAAGAAGAATCTTTATTCAGGATAAACAAAGGAGAATGAGGCCTACAAGAATTCTCCATAACAGCTTGCTGAGTTCCTGCCTTTACCTATGGAGAGCCTATGGATATAACCTGGCCCTCAACTACGGTTGCCAATAGTGTTGCCAGCTCCGGATTGGGAAACACCTGGAGATTTTGGGGGTGGAGCCTGGGGAGAGGGGGTTGGGGAGGGGTGGGGTGGGGGGACTTCAGTGGGGTATAATGGCACAGAGGCCACGTTCCAAAGTGGTCCTTTTCTTTGAATGAACTGATCCGTTGCCTGGAGATCAGTTGTAATAGTAGGCGATCTCCAGCTACTACCTGGACACTGGAAACCCTAGCTGCCAACCTCCAGGCAGGGCTGGAATTATAATCTCTAGACCACAAAGATCAGTTTCTTGAGAGAAAATGGCAGCTTTGGAAGGTGGACTTTATGTAGAGTTGCCAGCGGGGGGGGATTTGAGGGGTGTTCTGGGGTGGACAGGGATGCCCCAAGCCCTGCCCCCAAGCCCCGCCCCCAAGAGCAACCACCTGCTCGGTCACCCCTCTCCCTCCCCTCCTGCCCAATTTAAAGGGCTTCAGCTGATTGGTGGGGACCACAGGGTCCACTGACTAGCTGGAGGGCTCTTTAAATCTAGCAGGAGGGAGGGCAGTCGCAGGCTGCACATTTTTGTGAGCTGAGCATGTGACCCATGACTGCCCCTCTCCCTCCCTCCTGCCAGATTTAAAGGGCCCTCCAGCTGGTTGGCAGGCCACGTGGTCGTGGGAGATCAGCTGAATCCCTTTAAATTGGGCAGGAGGGGTGGCTGGGCGGGAGGTAACTCTTGGGGGTGGGGCTTCTCCCATCAGCCAGCTGGCAGAGGGTGGATTGAAGTCCCCAGAAGCCTGGGAAACCCCACCCGTACCTGGGGGCCAAAAACCCTAACTTTATGGCATCACGTCCATACTGAGCTCCCTCTCCTCCTGAAACTCTGCCCACCCCAGTCTATGCCCTTAAACCTCCAGGAATTTCCCAGCCTGTAGCTGGCAAAACTACCTCAACCTGATCCAGATGCTGGTACCTTGAAACAATGATAAAACATGGACTGTAGTCACCAAAACAGGTCACAAAGATCTGTGGGACGGGGACTCCAGTTCTGACTCAGCAAGAGTCTAGCTTGGGACGTCTTTAATTCTCAATAAACAAATCACTGCCAGAGAGTGTTGTTGAGAGTAATTTTGTGCAAGAGTCTGACAGGTTCCACTTGACCAGGCAGTCTGTTGGCTCCTCCATACTTGGAGTGGTTATAGAGAGTTCTAGATCTGGATGTGGTTCTGCTAAGGCAACAGCAGTCTCCATGGGGTCTGTAACTGTTGTGTTCTAATGGCGACCGCCATGCGGTCTGGCCATGCAGTCCGGCCATGCAGTCCAGGGCAAACACGTGGCCAGGTGTAGACAGAGCTTTGCTCCAGAACACAATAGACTGGCCGGATTGTGATTTAGACCTATCAGTCAGCCAGGATACAAATAGGGACCAATAATCTGGGAAGACTTAATTGTAATCCTGTCAGAGTGTGTGGGCGAGGCCGGGGGCATGGTTTAGATGCACATATAAGCAGACCCTCAAGCCCAGCTCAGACATGTGTTCCAGAACTTCCTAATAAACCATGAGCTGATTTCACTTGAACACGTCTCTGGACTGAGTACTTTATAGTAACCAACTTCTGGTGATCCCAGCAAGGGACTTCCATGGCAGGTGAGAAGCAGAGGAGGTTGGCCAGTGCCTTTTTCTGCAGAATCTTCCTTGGTGGTCTCCCATCTAAGTATTGACCCTGCTTAGCTTTTGACATCTGACGAGATTGGGCGAAACCATGCTGCCTTCCTTCCATGAGAGCATTACACGTTTTCAAAACCAAAATTCAAAGTGTGTGGTTCGGCACTTAGCAGAAACTCTTCGCAACAGCGCTGGGGTGTTTAATTCAGCAACAACTTCCGTGGCCCTCGAGTCAGCCACTCTGCAGAGCATCAGACAGAGACAGGCCATGTAAACCACGACGAGAAGTTCAGTTCCCCCAGAAAGAAAACAAATGTGACAGTAACTTCAGAGGCTGAAGGCCACCCGGGGGTTACAAGACAACTGGTGGCGCCGTGCTTCCCTGCTAAGTGGCACATCGCTAGCCAGATGCCTCTCCAGAACCCACGGAGACAAAACACTAATTATCATTGCTGAAAGATTTTAATTTTAATTGACTGAATGCAGCTATTGCTGCAGGAAGAGGAAAAGAGGCGCTTGTCAAGCATGTTAGATGGTTTAGATTGTTTGTGTACAACACCAATTACGGGGAAGAATTTTAATATCTCTCAAATTTCATTAAAGACGTCTGAAATAGGCCTCTGCACCAAGACTCAAGAGGAGGGGGCTGACGCAGCTCATAGCTTTAAGCCTGAGTAACCATACAGATCCATCACATTCAATGGGGACCAGATGAGCATTAGGGAGAGGTGCATACATCAACTGAACACTTGCATCGCCTTCAACGTAACATTTTGATTTGATTGTGTTTTTTTTTCTTGCTGGCTTCTCTCCCTATTCGGGACTCAACAGGGTGTACAAAAACAGCACAACACTAAAGCAACAATCCCAACAGTGATAAACAGCAATCAGACAGCCCGTATTGGTCAAACCCCAATGACTAGTCAGGTATAGCAGGGTCCAGGGTTGCCAAGCAACAGATGGGCCTGTAGAGCTCCTAGAATCACTGCTGATCATCAGATGAAAGGGATCCGCTCCCCTGAAGTAACTGCAGCTTTGGAGGGTGGACTCTATGGAATTATACCCAACTGAGGTCCCTCCCCTCCTCAAACCCTGTCTTCCTCTGGCTTTACCCCCCAAAATCTCCAAGAATTTATTTATGTGAGAGGCAGGTTAGACTGGGAATGCAGGACAAATCCAAGATGACTCAGCAAGCTACCATGGCAGAGTGGGAATTTGAAACTGGGGATCCCAGATCCTAGCCCAACACTCTAACCTTGGGGATGGTAAACCAATTTTTGGGAACAGGAGGCTGGATTAGGTAGGCCTTTGGTCTTTAGTGGCTCAGGTCTTCAGCAGTTATAGTCCCCCCATAGCCAGGGGTCCATTGGAGCAGGAGCGCACAGGAGCGCAGCTCCGGGAGTGAGGAGCCCAGGGGGCGGGCATGTGACCAAGCCCCGCCCCCTCCTTGGCTTCCCCGAGCAGTGCAGAGGCGCAGCGCCCCGGGGAAAGCCCTGCTAGGGTCTTTATTGTTTTGAATGTTTTGTTTTAATATTGATAATTTTATCATTGTTCCTTTTATGACTGTGTGCTGCTTTTCCAGAGACTTGCTCAAGGGGGCATATACATTTTCTAAGTATACCATTTTTTATCTGGGCACATGGCACATAAATACTGGAGAAATTTCACCAACCCTTCAGCAGCTTCCACCCCATCAGTTTGGTGTAGTGGTCAGGAGTTGGCCTCTAATCTGGGAGAACCGGGTTTGATTCCCCACTCCTCCACATGCAGCTGCTGGTGTGACCTTGGGCCAGTCACATGTTCTCTCAGAGCTGTTCTCTCATGAGCAGTTCTCAAAAGACCTCTCTCAGCCCCACCTACCTCACAGGGTGTCTTGTGGTGGGGAGGGGAAGGGGAAGGGATGGGTGGTGCTCATGTCCTGGGTATCTCAAGTCTACTTGAAACCTGGTGGTTTCAAGGGAGCAGGAAGAGAATGCGGGTGTGTTCTTTACGCTTATTTTTATTGCCCAAAGTATTGGATGGGGAAGGGAATGGAGGAAGAGCAGGTCAGTTTCACTCACCTGTGGAGTGGAGCCTGAGGGGTGGGTGTTGCCTTCTGACACACTTCCGGTATGTTAGGGGGTGTGGCATATGCAAATGAGTTATGCAAATGAGTTATGCTAATGAGCTCCTGCACCTCTTTTTCTACGAAACGACCCCTGCCCATAGCAACTGGCATTCAGAAGGTTACCACCACTAAAGAAAGAGATTCCCTTTGGTTAGTATGGTTAGTAGCCAGTGATGGGCCTGTGCTCTGCCGTGATGTCGTTGCGAGACATCTCTGACACAATGATGTCACCCGGAAGTGATATCATCGTGTCGGGACACTCTGTTATTTGGGCAAACTCTATGGTTTTGAAGGGGAAAAAAACCTATAGAGTTTTGCCCAAATACCAGAGCGTCCATGTGCAATGTCCCTGACTCGACGATGTCACTTCCAGGTGACATTATTGCCTTGGGGATGTCGCGTCACTTCCCCACCCATCCCCAGAACACCCCCCAAATTCCCCCACTGAAGCAGAGGTAGGACCTGGCAATCCTATTTTGTTTTTCCTGAATCTATTTCTAGGGTTGCCGGCTCTGGGTTGGGAAATTCCTGGAGATTTGGGGACAGAGCCTGAGGAAGGCAGAGTCTGGGAAGGAGAGGGACCCCGGGGGGGCATAGAGCCATCAGTCCACCCGAGGGTTGCCAGGTCCTATCGTGGTGCCAGTGGGGGGATTTGTGTGGCATTCCAGGGGTGAGTGAGGATGTCACACACATGTCGGTAAAGCAGACGCAGGCAGTTTCAGCACCTCTGTTATCACTCTCAGTAACAGTTAGCCCCTCCTGGCAGAAGAGCAGAATGCCCCCCAAAAGAGATACAGCCTTTCTCAGCAAAAAGAAATATAAAGTTTAAGCCAGTGGAAAGTTCCCAGGACTTTACTTTAACTAAAGGTCAGGTGTTTAATACGTTTTCACTTGTTTTCACTTCTGTATAAAAGCTTTTCAACTGCGTACCTCAGGGTTCAGCCATTTTCAGCGCTGGACCTGGCGTCAATAAACAACCTTCTCCTCCCGTTGAACTGGCGATCTCATTCTTGGGCATAGGCCTCTGTTTCCCGCGCTACCTTGGCAACATCGGGGCGGCATTCTGCTTTTGGGGCAAAACTCTGTTGTAAAAATGGCCTCAAACCATAGAGTTTTGTCCAAAAAGCAAAGCATTGCCCCCAACATCACCAACGTGCTGGCATCACTTCAGCACAGCATTGGGGGTGGGGGACATTTCCTCCTGCCAGCCAGCTGTCAGGAGCCCGTGAAAGCAAGGGATCCCCCACCTGAAGAGCTGTATCCGTAGTCCCTCCTCCAAAGTTGCCATTTTCTCCAGGGGACGTGATCGCTGTAGTCTGGCGATCACTTGTAATTCCAGGATATCTTGAGACCCCACCTGGAAACTGGCTGCCCTATCAATTGCCCATCAACTTTGTTTTGGGCCCCCTGACTTCTAGTATTATGTGAGAAGGCATAAAAGTTCTCTGTCCACTTTCTCCGCCCCATTTTAGAAACCTCTATCATGTCCCCCATCTTTACTCTAACCTAGGGGTGGAGGGGACTCTTTTGGCTTTCCTCCACTCTCTTGGAGGTAAAAATGCAATTGTGATGAATATAACTGCTTATGGAATCTGCTTCCTAGTTTGCGAAAAGTTTCTGAGAAACTTTGGTCTAACTTTTTAAAAATTAAACTCTCCCCTAGTTCCCATCAGGAACTCTACCTTGTTAACTCTCGGTGACCTACTTTAGCTGTTCCTTCCTTCCCGAAGAGCCATTGATCAGAACTGCAATGGCTTTCTGCCCGGGTTCACATTTTCAAACTCCTCACTTACATTTTTGAGAGGTTATTCTAAGTTGTTCTTTCTGCCTGCACGAGAGCTTTTAAACACAAATGGAGAAGGATTTTCATTTCCCATAGACCGTGTGCCTATTGTCCGTAACAGAAGTCCAAATCTTTGTACATTTTAAAAAATTGTATTCCTTTTGCAGGGTGATTATTTTGTTAACTTTTGGGGGTTTTGTTGTACATAAATACCTTCTGGGGTTTTTTTACCCATCGCTAGCAAAAGCTGGGAAATGATTGACTGGACTAGCCAAGTTGTTTAATTTATGCTGTCCCCATAAGAAATGTTTCCCTGCTTGCTTTAACACATCATCATCTGCTTCCAAAGCAGAAAACTTTTCTCCAGTGGAACTGATCCCTGTCGTCTGGAGATCTATTGTATTAGAGGGAGGGGCTGTGGCTCAGTGGTAGAACACCTGCTTGGCATGCAGAAGGTCCCAGGTTCAATCCCCGCTATCTCCAGTTAAAAGACCTGGCAGTAGGTGATATAAAAGACCTCTGCCTGAGACCCTGGAGAGCTGCTGCCGGTCTGAGTAGACAATACTGACCTTGATGGATAAAATAGCTTCATGTGTATTCATGAGATCTTTAGGCACAATCCTAAATTTAGACTGCTGAGTGTTGTTTCTGCTGTTTTATGCCCCTAGCTTATTTTTGCCCTGACCTCGATAGTCCAAGGTAGCCTGATCTTGCAGGATCTCAGAAGCTAAGCAGGGTCTGCCCTGGTCAGAATTTGGGTGGGAGACCTCTTAAGGAATTCCAAGATTGTGACACAGAGGCAGGCAATGGAAAACCACTTAGGAATGACTTGAAAACCCCCATGGTTCCTGTAAGTCAACGGAGGCTTGATGGCAAAAAAACCCCTTGTTTTTATGATTTTATTGTATTGTTTTTGCCTTGTGAGCCATCTCAGGCAGGTGTCTAGAGCTGGCACAAACACTTTCTAAACAAAACAAAATAATCCATGTGCCTCCTGGCTTTGTTATGTAATGACAACATATACAAGTACTAGTCTAGTAGACAGCTCTCAGGGAGATCACACACGCACACCTACCCACACCACCACCCTAGCTGGAGGTCATAGAATCTTCATGAAGAGTTTAAATTCCGAATGCGTAAAAGTTCCCCTACAGAACCACCCCTTGTCCCAGGATTGCTTGTTCTGAGCAGTGTTCCCTCTAAGCTGAGTTAGTGTGAGCTAGCTCACAGTTTTTTAGCCTTCCGCTCACATGTTTTTGTCTTAGCTCAGGAAGGATGGCTCCAGAGCAAACTAATTTATGCAGTAGCCAAATCACTTGCTCACAACTTTGATGTCAGTAGCTCACAAAGTAGAATTTTTGCTCACAAGACTCCACAGCTTAGAGGGAATATTGGTTCTGAGTTGAGAAATATCTGGAGATTTGGAGGGGTGGAGCCTGGGAAGGATGGAGTTTGGGGAGGAGAGGAACTTCAGTGGGGGATAATGCCACAGAGTCCACCAGGTGGTTATCTTCTCCAGGTGAACTGATCTCTGTTGCCTGGTGGTCAGTTGCAATCCCAGGAGATCTCCAGCTACCACCTGGAGGTTGGCAACCCTATTTTGTCTCCCATGGGAGTATTCCCCCCCCAGTTAAAGTGACCTTTCCCTCCCCTCAAAGCAATTTCATACACACATAGAGAAGAAGAAGAAGAAGATTGGATTTATACCCCACCCTCCACTCCCCAAGGGAGTCTCAGAGCGGCTTACAAACTCCTTTTCCCTTCCCCTCCCCACAACAGACACCCTGTGAGGTAGGTGGGGCTAAGAGAGCTCTTTCCCAAGCTGTCCTTGAGGGAACAGCTGGTACAGAGCTATGGCTTGCCCAAGGTCATCCAGCCAAGTGCAAGTGGAGGAGTGGGGAATCAAACCCAGTTCTCCCAGATTAGAGTCCGCGCACTTAACCACCACACCAAGCTGGCTCTCAACACACACACACACACACACACAGCCTTACTGTGTAAACTACAGGACTTGGGGGTGAAGTTTGTCCCTTTGCTGACCAGATCTTCCAAATAAGACTCAGGAAGGGACCACAGGGGCAGAGGAATGCTTCCCATTTGTCAGTACGAACGATATTCTCCGTCCACATTCATGGCCAAGGGAAAGGCAATCTGCTGGCACAGATTGTCTGAAAGATGCCTTTTCTCCAAAAACGAGGACAGCCGCTCCCTCACCTTCCTTGCTCTTTTTGGAACTTCTTGGGAAAAGGAGATCCGTAAGTGTTTCGCTGTCTTGGCAATTAGCTAAATATTAGGGCCAGAGATCCTTTGCGACATGCCTCGGTTTCCATTCGTTAAATGCCACTTTCAAATGACCTTTTTAATGTCTTTCCGCATTCTCTCCCCCCCATCCCCACCCGCCCTTCCTGATATTTCACGGAGAGGCCCTGGGTCCCTTGGGAGAAGAGCAAATTGAATACTTATTCTGTGGCACTTCAGAAACGTGGCTTCAGAAAAGCCAAATCCTTTCCACCTTCAGAGACATCACTAAATGTCGCTGAGGAATTTCTCATCTCTCGAGGCAAATTAAATAGACATTGGCCTTCTTTGCACAGCTGACAGCTGCCATTCATGCTTCCACTGACTTTTTTCCCCCATTTCAGAAATTCATGTCAGACAGCCTGTACATTTGAACCGCTTCCTATAATGGCTGTACTGTACTTCGAAGGAAATAGGTAGGTTTCCCCCCAATTAATTTTTCATGGAAATCGAGCGCAAGGGGGACCAGAGAAATGAGGAGCTGACCTGCACTTTGGCAGATCCTGTCCCTGCGGTGACTGGTGTTGAACATTCCACATCCGCATTAGCGGATGAAGAATAAAGTGTTGCTTCTCGATAAGCTCTGTTTCACACTTCATGCGAGATTCAAAATGGAGACTCGTTCATTACTGCAAAAGCACAAGGACTAGAGAATCTGGTGCATCCTTCGCTACTCCACCAACCGTGCAGTAATGTAGGTACCTTTCGAAGCAAGCAGAGAACAACCTGGACAAGGTATAGCAGTCCTGTACTGAATGCATACATACATAAGTGGCGTCAAGACACAGCTGACTTATGGTGACCCCAGCAAGGGGCTTCCAAGGCAAGTGAGGTGGTTTGCCATGGCCTTCCTCTGCAGAGTCTCCCATCGAAGTACCCTGATTAACTTCTGACAACTGACAAGACTGGGCTGTACCACGCTGCCTTCCCTCCCAGCCCTTGCTGAATGCTAGTCTGAAATCAGTAATGGGCAGATGAGGGTGAATAGATTGAGAATACAGTCGCACAAGATGGAGTTGCTCTGGGGAACAGCTGGAAATGTCTGCCTAAGATGGGCTTTTTCTTGATGTTCAGTCGCACAGTTGAGTCTGACTCTTCGTGACTGCTCAGCTCCATGTACTACCACAGGGGGAACTTGCAACCACTGTCTGACAGCAAGTCTCAGTGGCAGCCATGAGTTAAATGTAATGTCTAGCATTGATCCTGTTATAGTTTGCACGTTCTCTCCCTGAAGTCATGGAAGAATTTACATGTTTGTTTATGTATGCTGATGATATCCTAGCTGTTTAGTTAGTTGCCACCAGACCACGGTGTTAAAATGCATAATTAGTTAGGTTTGGGTTTCTCCAACTGGGTAATCAATAGATCAGATATCCCAAGAGTGGAGGCTTAGAAAGTGTATTCCTCTTTGTTCTAACTCTCACCTGGGGCAAGCACATGTGGTTTATACT
Organism: Lepidodactylus listeri; assembly: GCA_029233225.1. Taxonomy (NCBI): domain Eukaryota; kingdom Metazoa; phylum Chordata; class Lepidosauria; order Squamata; family Gekkonidae; genus Lepidodactylus; species Lepidodactylus listeri. The sequence goes on along the minus strand of JARCFY010000020.1, from coordinate 19,690,446 downwards.
TTAGAGAGTCAAGAAGTAGGTTAGTTCAGTCAGAGAGGATGTTAATCCTTTGTTTTGTTTGTAGTATTTCCCAGTGACCCTTCCCTCATTAGTAAACTTTCTCATTCAAAGGCTAATACAAGTGTTCTGCTGTATTTATTAACTCTGCTTTCTACACTGAACTACCTAACAGATCCAAATGTTGAAACTGAATCTGGACAAGAGGAAGGTGATGCTGGTTAAGAAAGCTGTGGTACTAGAAGAGGTTGACCGCCCTGTCGTAGATGGACTTAGGCTATCATTGTCCGACTACAGTAAAAGTCTTGCGGATGCTACTGAATCTTGTCCTGGTTTTTGAGAAGCATGTTGGAGTAGTGTTTGTTTATTAGTTTAGGGAATTTACTGACTAGCTCTTCAGAGACCTGCTTAAGGCCCCTCACAAAGTTAACCCCTCCCCACAATAATGGAGTAAAAATGGCAACATAACACTTTATCAATATTAAAACAAGCCATAGAGGCAAACCAAGGTCATAAAGACAGCACTGAACAAGCACAATTTGAGCTAAACTGGCAGGTGACTGAGCACTGGGCATCTATGGGGGCATGGAGAACACCTTATTTACAAGGATTTTTTCTAATCAATGCTGATTTCTGGTTAGGGTTGTCAACCCCCAGGTAGGGGCTGGAGTTCTCCAGAAATTACAACTGGTCTCCAGACCACAGAGATCCATTTCTTTGGAGGAAATGGCAGCTTCAGAAGGTGGACTGCTTGGCATCACACGTCTGCTGAGTTTCTCCCCCTCTCCAAATGCCACCTTTCCCAGGGTCCACTCCCAAATCTCCAGGAATTCCCCTAACCCAAATTGGCAACCCTCTTTCTTGTGCTGTGTGGATTACTTTGACCAATTTCCCACAAACGCTGCCCCGGCGTCGTTCCTCCATTTCCCCCGATTGCCTGCTTGAATTTCCCACTATTTGCCGCAGGGCGCATTTTGACCCGGGGCTTCGCGCGATTTCCTCTAATTTCCTCCGCAGCTTCAGCGATCCTCAAAAAACAGGATCACTGAAGCCACGGGGAAAATCGCGGGTGGGGTGCCAGTCGCCGTGGTGCCGCAGGTGGAGGAGAGAGGCGGCACTTAGGAGTGGGAATGGGGTGGGTCGCTTAGGCCTCAGAATGGCAAGGGGTGCGGGTTAGCGGCACCCTCTTGCACCCTCTTGCCCCCCGGGAGCAAAGACCAGGGCCAGGACGGTGCCCTTCTCACTGTTCCGGCGCACCTGTCACTCGGCCTCTCTCTTTCCGTCTCGCTCACTCTCTTTGCTCTCAGGTTCCTCCTCCCCGGCCCAGCTGAAGCCCTCCTCTTTTATTCCCTCTTCCCCGTGCCGCGCCACCTCCTTCAAATCCCGCCCACCCCTTATAAGCACCGACACCCAACTGCCCCGCCCCCCTGGCTGCCCTGCCGGCGGACGGCCCCGGGCCATGGCAGGTTCCTGCTGCCTTCGCTCTCCGCCTGCCCAGGCTCCTCGCATCATGGGCACAGCGGCGCCTGTTCTGGTCCACCTCCGTACATCTGGCTTGTTGGTGTGGACCCAGGTGAGCGGCTCCCCGGGCGTGGTTCCCAGGCCCCGTGGCGTGCACGCCCCGTCGTCGCTGGGGGTGGGGCGGGGCTCCTGTGCCTGACCGCGTCGGGTCTCCTGCTGGCGTCAGCGAGCGGTGTCTCCTCTTCTTTGGGCCGTTGGCGGCCCATCTTGTCCTTGGCGTGGCCTCGTATTGGGGTTGCTGGCGGCTCTGCCGATGCGGCCCCAGTGGGGGGGGGGGCGGACTTCGGGAGTGAAAGTCCCGAGACAGGACATGGAGTTTTGCTGTTTGTGGGGAAAAATAGGATTTTTTAAAAATTATTTATTTTATTATATTTATACCCCATCCTCCCCGCGGACAGGCTCAGGGCGGCTTACAGTGTTCGGTACTGTGTACCTAATCAGCATAAAACATTAAAACAGTTTAAAACAGTGTCTGCTGTAGGGCAATTTCAATGTCTAGTGGTAGTTTTGTATAGATCTTTTAAAGGTCATTGATGTAAGTCACTTTGGGCAGCTGTCAAAAAGGCAGGATATAATTTTTTAAAGAAAAATTGACAAAAAATAATAAATAATGACTACAAAGATAAAGTATCCTAATAGCAATAACAAAGATAACAATAACAAAGATAAAGTATCCTAATATCCTAATTGCCATCCTAATAGAAAAATCCTTGTTGGTATGAAATCTTTGCTGTCAAGAAATGGGCCTAAATGTTGCTCCGTGGAAAAACGGGGCTTTTTCTTGATTATCCTCAGTTCGCAAAACCAGGGCTATTTTTGGGCAGGAACGCACAGGAACGGAGTTCTGGCTGGCTTCTGAGTTGGCTATGCCTACAGCCTTCTCCCCCCCCCCCCCCTTCCCCAGTCGGATTTCCCAGGCACCTCACAAGCCACAGGGCGCCCAGGGAAGCCAAGGTGATCCAGGGAGGGAAGGTAGTTTAAACTGTCTCCCCTCCTCGGGTTTCCCAGGCACCTCACAAGCCACAGGGCGCCCAGGGAAGCCAAGGCGATCCAGGGACAGAAGGTAGTTTAAACTGTCTCCGCTCCTCGGGGAGCCAGTTTGGTGTAGTGGTTAAGTGCGCGGACTCTAATCTGGGAGAACCGGGTTTGATTCCCCACTCCTCCATTTGCACCTGGCTGGATGACCTTGGGCAAGCCATAGCTCTGGCCCAGCTGTTCTCTCAAGGACAGTTGTCTCAGAGCTCTCTCAGCCCCACCTGCCTCACAGGGTGTCTGTTGTGGGGAGGGGAAGGGAAAGGAGTTTGTAAGCCGCTCTGAGACTCCCTTGGGTAGTGAAGGGCGGGGTATAAATCCAATCTCTTCTTCTTCTTCCTCGGGTTTCCCAGGTGCCTCACAAGCCACAGGGTGCCCAGGGAAGCCAAGCCGATCCAGTGAGGGAAGGTAGTTTAAACTGTCTCCCCTCCTCGGGTTCCCCAGGTGCCCCAGGTGTCTGGGGAAGCCAATCCAGAAACTGCCTTTCTTCCCTCGGGTTCCCCATGCGCCCCACAAGCCATGGGGCACCTGGAAGGGAGGCACCTGGAAGGAAGCTGCACTGTCAGGGGTGTGGCCTGATATGCTAATGAGTTTCTGCTGTTGGGTGTGGCCTCTTATGCTAATGAGCTCCTGCTGGGCTTTTTCTACAAAAAAAGCCCTGCACAAAACAATGCGGACACTCTTTCCACCCATTCCTGGCTCTCCTGGCCACTGAGCATTCCGGCTCCTTCTCCCTCGGAATATTTTTTTCAGTCTATTAAGTGTCAAAGTTATGAAGCTGTGACTTGCAATCATGCTGCAGATCAATCACTCAGACAAAGACCCGCCGCTACAGGGGGAGAAAAAAAAAGACATTTCATACCTGTCACACTCAAGGGTAAATGTCCGGCTTTGGAGGGAAAAACTCTCCAGCAGGTTTTCAGCCCAGACAGTCTTGTTGGCTCAGCGCCTAATCAGATGAAAAATAGAGGGAGCCGGAACCGTGGGCAGCTAGCTGATGTCATAGTCCCAATGCACTTTTGGTTTGCACGAGAGGTAACTTGCACAGGCATGCCACCACTGTTAGCTCTCTCCCATCCATGTTATCATTGTAGAATGCCAGGGAAGCACGAGTTCAAATCCTCATTCAGTAGGGCTGCCAACCTCTAGGTGGTGGCTGGAGATCTCATGATGCTCTGTATTCTTGGTGTTAGGGGGGCAACAGTGGGAGGGCTTCCTGCCCCCAATGCTGGACCTCCTGAGGGCACCTGGTGTTTCTGGCCACTGTGTGACAGAGTGTTGGTCTGGATGGGCCACTGGCCTGATCCAACATTGGCTTCTCTTAGGTTCTTAACTGATTTCCAGGTGACATATATCTATGGCATCGAAGACCCACGTCTCCCCAAACCCCACCCTCCTCAGGCTCCACCCCGCAAAATCTCCAGGTATTTCCCAACCTGGAGCTGGCAACCCTACCATTTAGCCACAAAGCTCATTGGATGGCCACAGGAAGATGGGGGGAGAGACTGTGTCTGATGCCTTGAGCTCCTGGGTGGGGAAGAGCGTAGGGAATGCAGGGTTGCCAACCTTCAGGTAGGGCCTGGAGATCTCCCCCTATTACAATTGAGCTCCAGGCAAAAGAGTCCAGTTCCCCTGGAGAAAATGATAAATTTTCTGAATATGAAATGGAAATAGACAAGTGGCAACTGGCAATAGACCATTACATTTCTGTGCTATGGTGCAACAGCAATTACTTTAAAAAAAATTATCTGGTGGCATGGCAGGAAAGAAATGATAGGGAAATGTTGCTGGGGTGGGGGGGAGTACATTTGCCGGGCAGGAAAATGTGCACCATTCCTTGCAGACAGTAAGATCACGCTTTGATCGGTGCATATTTATTGTATGTCCCATAATGGAACAATCTGCTTCCCCCCCCCCCCCCCCCGATATTTGTATTGGTTTAGTCTCAAGGGGTGGAGTCCCTGCTAAATTAAGGTTAGAATTGTTGTAGGCCACTGAGTTCCCTTGTCCTGGAACCAGTTGCTCCCATCCCTGTATCCCCTTGCCAATAAGTGGATGTTGTTTTGAGCATACCTGTCTCCGCTGTGTGAACCTAAGAGCAGGAACCGGAGCGAGGACCCTTTTCTTAACTTCCAACCAAATGGGAACATCCCATGGATAGCAGCCTTTCCCCAAAGACTTGAGTATAGCAGGTTTAGGAAAGAAGTCATGTGGTCACTCCATCACCCCTAAACCCTCCCCCCCAATAAACAGTGCTGGACTCTGGATGTTTGGAAGCAGCCCTGGACTGATCCTAGATCATGGCCTCCTTGCTCAGGGCCAAGGGCGAAGGAGCAAGAACCTTTTGGCTCTCGGTATTGGCTTGCACCTCTGGCCTCATCAGGTGTTAATGTCTGCCAACAGTTACAGTCATGGGTATAGTATTGCCAGACCTTGGAGAGATGGTGCAGATAGTTCTGGGGTACGGCACGGGCCTGTCACTTGGAATAGACCCTTCCTGGAATTCATTCATTTTATTTCCATCTTCCTATCTGTCCATCGATCGGTCCAACCCTTTGTCTAAGGATAACACTGTGGCACACACGGCTCCCCTCTCCTCCACTTTATCCTCACAACAACCCTGTGAGGCAGGTTAGGCTAAGAGAAGGTGACTGGCCCAGGGTCACCTACAGTGTGATCCTAAACAGAATTATACCCAGGGGTCCGTTGGAGCAGGAGCGCACAGGAGCGCAGCTTCGGGAGTGAGGAACCCAGGGGAGGGGCACATGACCAAGCCCCGCCCCCTCCTCGGCTTCCCCGAGCAGTGCAGAGGCGCAGTGCCCCGGGGAAAGCCCTGCTAGGGTCTTTATTGTTTTTAATGTTTTGTTTTAATATTGATAATTTTATCATTGTTCCTTTTATGACTGTGTGCTGCTTTTCCAGAGACTTGCTCAAGGTGGCATCTAAATTTTCTAAGTATACCATTTTTTATCTGGGCACATGGCACATAAGTACTGGAGAAATTTCACCAACACTTCAGCAGCTTCCACCCCATCAGTTTGGTGTAGTGGTCAGGAGTTGGACTCTAATTTGGAGAACCGGGTTTGATTCCCCACACCTCCATGTGCAGCTGCTGGGGTGACCTTGGGCCAGTCACAAGTTCTCTCAGAGCTGTTCTCTCATGAGCAGTTCTCAAAAGACTTCTCTCAGCCCCACCTACCTCACAGGGTGTCTTGTTGTGGGGAGGGGAAGGGGAAGGGATGGGTGTTGCACATGTCCTGGGTATCTCAAGTTACTTGAAACCTGGTGGTTTCAAGGGAGCAGGAAGAGAATGAGGGTGTGTTCTTGACGCTTATTTTTATGGCACAAAGTATTGGATGGGGAAGGGAATGGAGGAAGAGCAGGTCAGTTTCACTCACCTGTGGAGTGGAGCCTGAGGGGTGGGTGTTGCCTTCTGACACACTTCCGGCATGTTAGGGGGTGTGGCACATGCAAATGAGTTATGCTAATGAGCTCCTGCACCTCTTTTTCTATGAAATGACCCCTGATTATACCCTTCTGAGCCACTGAAGTCCCTTTGCTGAGAATTTGCCCTGCCAGTGAGCACATGAAAACATGACGCTCCCTCCTACTGAAACAGAGCCTTAGTCTATCAGACTCAGTCTTATCTACTCAGACCTGCAGTGGCTCTCCAGGGTCTTGCATCACCTGCTGTCAGGTCTTTTAATTGGAGATGCCAGGGATGGAACTAGGGCCTTCTGCATGTCAAACAGGTGCTCTACCACTGAGCCACAGGCCTCTCCAGCCTCCAAGCTGAGGGAAGATTTGGGATGGAGGACTTCCAGTCCTGCCCCAAACACTGCACCACACTGGGGTGCCACAGTGAACACACATTTTGTAGAGAAAAAAATACAATTCTTCTGGCCTAATAAAGTTTTAGCAAGAGTCCCCTGGCTCAGAATCTCAGCTCAACGGTTTCCCTTCGGACATGAGAGATGAACTGACTGATGAGATGAGTACTTCACGCAAGGACTTCCCGGTGCCATCGAATGATTTTGTGCACTCTATTAAGAACCGATTGATACTTCACTGGCTAAGCCGTCTGTACAGCAGATTTCATTAGCTCCTAACTACAGTTAATTTGCCTCAAGACTTAGCTCCTTTTCATGACACATTCCTTACGAAGCCAGCATTCAGCGTCGAAGGCTTTGGCGAACGGTTGTAATTGTTAAAAGCCTCCTTTGCCTTTTCCCTCGGTGGATATCTGAATATCTCTGTGAGCGGCAGGTAAGTGTGTGTTTTGACTTAAAAGAATCAGCAGTAACTGTCCAATTCAACCTCCACCTAGGAACAGTTGAGTGAAATCTCACCCCTGCCCCCCGGGGAAACTTGAAATTTGATGGACCAGATTTGAACCTTCCGCCTTCTCCAGAGAGTGTGCGTGACAACACTTGAGTTGTTTAATTCATTGTCGTGTTGTTGTTCTATTTTGGAAGCTGCCTGCAGCAACTGTATTCAGAGAGGCAGCACAAAGCATGTTTTTAAATAAGCAAACAAATGAAAGAATCTCACAGGGAGTTCTTGACAGAGGTCTCCTCCTCCTCCTCCTCTTCCAAGATAAGACCAGGGTGCTTCCAGAGAAGATGGAGGGAACTCCCCAAAGCCTATAAAAGGCATTGACCCCCAAATAAGAGGGCCCTGCCCAATGCTGACTCCCGATGACCGATGGGTTATTTCAGCCAAGATGACCTCAGATGCCCCATCTTCTTGAGGCTGTTTCTGCTTTTCACATTCCCATTCTTTAAGGTGTGTGTGTGTGTGTGTACAAAAATAAGCCCAATCCAATGTCAAGGGATTTGTTGTTTTAAAACCCTGTATCAGTTTGGTGTAGTGGTTAAGTGCGTGGACTCTAATCTGGGAGAACCGGGTTTGATTCCCCACTCCTCCACTCGCACCTGGCTGGATGATCTTGGGCAAGCCATAGCTCTGTACCAGCTGTTCTCTCAAGGACAGCTTGGGAAAGAGCTCTCTCAGCCCCACCTACCTCACAGGGTGTCTGTTGTGGGGAGGGGAAGGGAGAGGAGTTTGTAAGCCGCTCTGAGACTCCCTTGGGGAGTGGAGGGCGGGGTATAAATCCAATCTCCTCTTCTCTTCTTCTTCTTCTTCTATCAGGTTCTTTAATATCAAAAGTAAAGTGAGCAATGCTAAGAAATCAATCCAGTAATTCCATTGGTTTCAATAGGAAGCATAAGGACTCATTTCATAGCAGGAGCTCCTTTGCATATTAGGCCACACACCCCTGATGTAGCCAATCCTCCAAGAGCTTACAGAGCTCTTCTGACAGGGGCTACCGTAAGCTCTTGGAGGATTGGCTACATCAGGGGTGTGTGGCCTGATATGCAGAGGAGCTCCTGCTACGAAATGAGCCCTGGGAAGCCTATTTCCAAACTGAATGTTCTCCCTTCCCATACACAACAGGGCTAAAGCACTCTAGGGTTCTGCCCCGCCCAGTGAGCCCACTGGGTAGGAGGAAGTGTAGTGGGCACGGGCGGGCACTGGGCAGGGAGGGAGCTTTCCCTTCCTTTCTGGAGAGCCTTGAGAGTGGAGGAGGGCTGTTGTGCTTTTCCCATGAAAGGAGTCTGGGGCAAGGGATGCCTCGACTCTTCTCTCCCCCTTTACTTTGCTGGGCTCGCCACAGGGGGGCTGATGGGGGCAACGCCCCCCACGAATGTGCTTAGCCCCCGCAGGAGGGGAGGGAGAGGGGAGGCCTCACCGGTCTCCCTGCTTCCACAGCTGGATTCTCAAACTTTGAGAAGAAGAAGAAGAAGAAGAAGAGATTGGATTTATACTCCGCCCTCCACTCCCCAAGAGAGTCTCAGAGCGGCTTACAAACTCCTTTCCCTTCCCCTCCCCACAAGAGACACCCTGTGAGGTAGGTGGGGCTGAGAGAGCTCTTTCCCAAGCTGTCCTTGAGAGAACAGCTGGTACAGAGCTATGGCTTGCCCAAGGTCATCCAGCCAGGTGCAAGTGGAGGAGTGGGGAATCAAACCCGGTTCTCCCAGATTAGAGTCCGCACACTTAACCACTACACCAAACTGGCTCTCCTGAGAAGCCGGCTGCAGAAGCAGGAAGACCCGGTGAAGCCACACATCTCCTTCCTCTCCTGCTCAGCCACGGTCATCGTGAGGCCTCGCCAGGTCTTCTTGCTTCCAGCTGCAGCTGAGCAGGAGGGGAGGGAGAAGGGCGACTGCCACACGGCCTTGCTGGGTCTTCCTGCTTCTGCAGCTGGAAACAGGAAGACCCAGCGAGGCCGCGTGATGGTCGCCCCTCTCCTTCTAAAGACCACTTCTGAAGGTCTCTTGCAGCAGGGTTGGGAAAAGTGCAGAAAAGGGCAACTAGAATGATAAAGGGTTTGGAACACTTTCCATATGAAGAAAGGTTGAAGCACTTGGGGCTCTTTAGCTTGGAGAAACGATGGCTGAGGGGTGACACGGTCAAGGTTTATAAGATTATGCATGGGATAGAGCAGGTCGAGAAAGAAGTCCTTTTCTCCCTTTCTCACAATACAAGAACTCGTAGGCACTCCATGAAATTGCTGAGCAGTTGGGCTGGAACAGATAAAAGGAAGTATTTCTTCACCCAAAGAGTGATGAACACATGGAATTCACTGCCACAGGAGGTGGTGTCAGCTACAAGCATGGACGACTTCAAGAGGGAATTGGATAAACATAAAGAACAGAGGTCCATCAGTGGCTATTAACCACAAAGTATAGCTAGGAATTCTCAGTCTGGGGCAAGTGATGCTCTGTATTCTTGGTGCTTGAGGGTGGGGGCAACAGTGGGAGGGCTTCTAGTGTCCTTCCCCCACTGCTGGACCTCCTGAGGGCACTTGGTGTTTTTGGCCACTGTGTGGACAGAGTGTTGGACTGGATAGGCCATTGGCCTGATTCAACGTTTGCTTCTCTTATGTTCTTAGGGTTCTCCAGCCTTTTTGAGTCTGCAGGCACCTTTGGAAGTCTGACACAGGGCAGTGGGCACAATCACAAAATGGCTGCTGCCACGGGAGGCGGAGCCAATGACAAAATGCTAGGGAGGAAGGTTATATAGAACAGAAATAGTAACTCTTCAACATTGGAAGCAGAGCCTGTTTAACAGGAGGACTTTTAATCTGTACAGTCAATCAGATGCCCTGCTGGACAAAAACCCCACCTAGCCCCTCCCACTTTCTAAAAACACCCGGTGGGCATCAGAAAAGGTGTCAGCAGTGCCCGTGGGCACCATGTTGGGGACTCCTGGTCTCTCCCACTGAAAACCCCATGCGGTTGCCATAAGTCGGCTGTGACTTGAAGGCACTTTCCACCACCACCAAATTATTTCAGAAACACAATACTGACATGGGTGCATCTTCATGCAGCAGAGAATGGCCCCCGCTGTGGAATGACCTGGAGTTCCTCTAAGCAGCCACACTTCCTCGCAGCTTAGAATCATAGAATCATAGAGTTGGAAGGGACCCCCCCAGGGTCACCTAGTCCAACCCCTGCACAATGCAGGAAATTCACAAATACCTCCCCCTCTACACGCACAGTGACCAATGTTCCACACACAGAAGATGACAATACAAAAAATAAAAACCCTCCAGGATTGCTTCCTGACCCCAAAGTGGCAACCGGCATTTCCCTGGGCATGTAAGAAAGGGCCACAAGAACTAAGCACTGAGGCAACCTTTCCTGCCCTCCCTCTCATGATCTGCCTGAGTTCATAGAATCCACATTTCTGTCCGATGACCATCTAGCCTCTGTTTGAAAACCTGCCAAGAAGGAGAGCCCACCACCTCCCGAGGAAGCCTGTTCCACTGAGGAACCGCTCTAACTGTCAGGAAGTTCTTCCTAGTGTTTAGCCGGAAACTCTTCTGCTTTAATTTCAACCCGTTAGTTCTGGTCCGACCTTCTGGGGCAACAGAAAACAACTCCACACCACTTCTTATTGACTGGCTGCTAAATTCAGCCTTCTTTTCCTCACTGGATGAAAACTGCCAGATCTCTGCTCTTCTCTCACCAGGGAGGTTTGTGACAAATTCCAGGGCCATGCAGCAGTCATTCACCACAGGCTATCAGCAAGCACCTTCTGCTCCCAAGCTGTCCGAAAGCCAAGCAAAAGAAGGCCATCTTTCATATTCATAGAGCAAGCTTGCAGCATTATTTGGTGCTACGTGAGGACAAGGAAAACCAGCCAAACCAGTTATGGAGGGGCTATCAAGAGAGAACAGTATCTGTGTCCTTTCCAGTTCAGAAGTTCCCGTGCAAATCAATTTCGGTGCTCAGATTTACTTATCAAGTGTTTATTTACATTATTTAGATTCTGCCTTTCCCACTTGGACTCGGGGGGGATCATACAAGGTGAGTTAATAAAATCGGATACAAGATGAAAAAGGCAGTGGCACAGCAGTATACGGAAACAAACAAAAAAAAGCATGTGCCCAAATGTTAACACCAAAAACCAATGATTTAATAATCTAGATAAGACACATAAAGCACCCAGAACAAATTTTCTTATGCCGCAAACAACAGGTCGAAATTCGCAAGTAAAGTTAGTCACAGGTAGAAATTCACAGGTGGAGTTTTCCCAAAAACGATTCGTAATAAATTCAAAAAAAGTCCTTGAACTGTACGGATGAAGTAGTGTCTCATTTGTTTCTAGATGATTAAATCATTGATTTTTGGCGTTAAAATTTGGGCACGTGTATTTTTTTTCCGCGTTAATCGAACCGACGGGACAGGACATTGAATAAACGATATGATAGGATTAGGGTCGTAGAATCAATCAGAAATCTAGAAACGGAACAGAAGCAAAGCATAAGTTTTAACATGGCACAATGAGTGATGCAAAAATTACATAGTAGGATCAAACACAGTAGTATGAACCAGAGTCCCTCATAATCAGGGCTCATTTCGTAGCAGGAGCTCCTTTGCATATTAGGCCGCACACCCCTGATGTAGCCAATCCTTCAAGAGCTTACAGAGCTCTTCTTACAGGGGCTACTGTAAGCTCTTGGAGGATTGGCTACATCAGGGGTGTGTGGCCTAATATGGAGAGGGGCTCCTGCTACAAAATGAGCCCTGCATTTTTCCAACATTGTGTATTTTTAGCACAATGCAACTCTGTCGCCTGTGTAGAAAAGCCCTCTTGAACAATTCAGTTTTGCACGGGTTGAGGAAAGCCAGGGAGAGCGGGAGCCTTCCTGACCTCCTCAGGCAGGCCATTCTGCAAGTTGGGGGCCACCACAGAGAGGGTAGTGTACAGGCCGTTCTGGATTCTGTCCTTTTGCAAGTTAGCACCTGCAGAAGGCCTTGCTCAGACAACAAAAATATGCACCCTCTCACTGAAATCTGCCTCCATTCCCAAGGACTGGAAGGTAACTCATGCAACCCGCATCTTTAAAAAGGGTTCCAGAGGTAGATCTGGGAAATTACAGGCCAGTCACTCTGTGCCAGTTTGGTGTAGTGGTTAAGTGTGCAGACTCTAATCTGGGAGAACTGGGTTTGATTTCCCACTCCTCCACTTGCACCTGACTGGATGACCTTGGGCAAGCCATAGCTCTGTACCAGCTGTTCTCTCAAGGACAGTTGTCTCAGAACTCTCTCAGCCCCACCTACCTCACAGGGTGTCTGTTGTGGGGAGGGTAAAGGAAAGGAGTTTGTAAGCCACTCTGAGACTCTTAAGTGAGTGAAGCGCGGGATATAAATCCCAACCTCTTCTTTTTCATCATTTTCTTCTTCTTCTGTCTATACCAGATTAGGCAGAATCCATTATTAAATATAGAATTAGTAGGCACATTGATGAACAAAAACTTCTGAGGAAGACTCAGCATGGATTCTGTAAGGGAAGATCTTGTCTCGCTAACCTTTTAGAGTTCTTTGAGGGGGTGAACAAACATGTGGATAAGGGTGACCCAGTAGATGTTGTTTGCCTAGACTTACAGAAAGCTTTTGATAAAGGTCCTCATCAAAGGCTCCTATGTAAACTCAGCAGTCATGGGATAAAAGGACTAGGCCTTTTGTGGATTAAAAGCTAGTTAATTAACAGGCAACAGAGAGGGAGTGTAAATGGGGAGTTTTACACAGTGAAAGGTGGTAAGCAGTGGGGTACCACAGGACTTGCTACTAGCAGGGGTCGTTTCGAGCAGGAGCTCGGGGGAGCTCAGCTCCAGGAGTTGGTGCCAGCCCCCTCCCTCCCATGGGGGAATGCCTGCGTGTGTCATGGCTGCAGCAAAATGACCCCGTCCCCTGGAAAGGTCCTTGTTCCTCCGACCAGCCTTCTGAAGGCTTCAGCCACCACTGAAGCTATCCTCCCAGAATAGTGGTATTTCTGAGGCTTGGATTAGTAGCTGTCCCCTCTCTGCCAGCTTTCTTTCTTTCTTTCTTTCTTTCTTTCTTTCTTTCTTTCTTTCTTTCTTTCTTTCTTTCTTTCTTTCTTTCTGTCTGTCTTTCTGTCTGTCTGTCTGTCTTTCTGTCTGTCTTTCTGTCTTTCTTTCTGTCTTTCTTTCTGTCTTTCTCTCTCTCTCTCTCTCTCTCTCTCTTCTTTCTTTCTTGCCTTCTGACATACTTCCGGTGATGTCAGGTGGTGTAGCATATGCAAATAAGTTATGCTAATGAGTTATGCTAATGAGCTCCTGCACCTCTTTTTCTACGAAATGACCCTTGGGTACTAGGTCTGGTGCTTTGAAATTTGTTCATTAATGATTTGAAGTTGGGAGTAAGCAGTGAAGTGGCTAAGTCTGCTGATGACGCTAAGTTGTTCAGGGCGGTGAGAACCAGGGAGGACTGTGAGGCGCTCCAGAGGGATCTCTCAAGACTGGGCGAGCGGGCATCAAGGTGGCAAATGAGGTTCAACATGGCCAAGTGCAAAGTAATGCACACTGGAGCAAAATATCCTAACTGTAAATACACATTGATGGGGTCCGAACTGACAGGATCTGACCAGGAGAGAGATCTTGGAGTCATGATAGATAACTCACTGAAAATGTCAACTGAGTGGGCGACTGCAATAAAAAAAGGCAAATGCTATGCTGGGGATTATTAGGAGGGGAATTGAAAACAAATAATCCAGTATCATAATGCCCCTGTATAAATCTATGGTGCAGCCTCATTTGGAATATTGTGTAAAGTTCTGGCAACCGCACCTCAAAAAGATTTTATAGCATTGGAAAAAATGCAGAAAAGGACAACTAGAATGATGAAGGGGATGGGACCCCTTCCCTATGAAGAAAGGTTAAAGAGGTTAGGGCTCGTTAGCTTGGAGAAATGATGACTGAGGGGTGACATGATAGAGGGTTACAAAATAATGCATGGGACGGAGAAGGTAGAGGAAGAAGTACTTTTCTCCATTTCTCACAATACAAGAACTCGTGGGCACTCAGTGAAATTAATGAGCAGTAAGCTTAGAACAGATAAAAGTACTTCTATACCCAAAGAGTAAGAGTGGAATTCACTGCCACAGGAAGTGGTGGTGGCTACAAGCATCAACAGCTTCAAGAGGGGATTGGATAAACATATGGAGCAGAGGTCCATCAGTGGCTATTAGCCACAAGGTATAGATGGAACATTAAGTCTGTGGCAGTGATGCTCTGTGTCCTTCGTGGTTGGGGGGGCTACAGTGGGAGGACTTCTGGAGTTCTGGCCCCATTGGTGGACCTCCTGGTGGCATCTGGTTTTGGGCCATTATGTGACACAGAGTGTTGGTCTGGACGGGCCATTGGCCTGATCCAAGATTGGCTTCTTTTATGTTCTTATGAGCGAAGCTGTAGTGGTGGCGCATAGGGGCAGAGGCGGTCTGCCAGATATGAGGGTTCCATATGAGGGTCCACAGTGGGACCATGCATAAATCCCCACCAAACGCTCTTTTTGTGCGTCTGCAGAAGAGTAAAAATCATTGCAATGTGCTTCTTGTGTGTGTATGCGGTTCTTTTCAGGTGGTTACTAAAAAGTGGGGGAGGGTTGAGTTTCTCTGTTGGCGCTCTTGTAATTCACTCTCCGCCATGAATTATGCACCAGCTTCCTCCTGCCAGAGCACAAGGTAAGCAGAAATCCTGGGCCTCCAAGACAAAACACGGAGCGTGTTCCATCGTAATGGAGCCTAAAGACCTCTCATGTTGATGACGCTGCCGCTATTTAGAGCCGTGCATTTTCTCTGTCGGCTCAATACTTTATGTCTAATGCTCTCTATTCCCCCAGCGCTAATAAAGCTTTTAAAGGGGGAGAGAGAGAGGGAGAGAGATGGGGGAGAGAGAGAGAGATGAATGTGGATCTGCATGCAGAAAAGCGCAAGAGCCATGGGGGCTGTGGGGCGGCATGGTGCCAAAAACTTGAGTTTTGTTGTGCTTTACAGGCCCCTGCGGGCTCTTTGTTGGGGAAAGAGGAAAGATGCTCTTGTTGTCAATTGCCGGCTTGGGAATCCAAGGCCCATGCTCCATTTTTCTCTACTTTCTGCTTGGGATTTTGTCTTGGAGGGCCTTTGTTGCTCCTCTGTGAAAGATATCTGGACCCTGTCGTCCTGTCCTGCTTCTCGGTTTCCGTCTGTGTGTTTGTTTGTGTGTTTTGAGGGCATGGATTTAGCAAGTGTGAGCAGCTCTTTTTGTGAAGGCCAAACTGCCAGATTTAGGGGGCGAAGCCTGAGGAAGGCGGGGTTTGGGGAGAGGAGAGACTTAGGGTAAAATGCCATAGCGTCCACCTTCCAAAGCGGCCATTTTCTCCAGATGAGCTGATTTCTGTCACCTGGAGGTCAGTTGTAATAGCGGGAGATCTCCAGGTACCAACTGGAGGTTGACAACCCTACAACATTTCCCAAAACCTCTAGGGCAGAGGTGGGCAATTGTTTTGGCTCGGGGGCCACTTTGTGGGAGCGGAGGTTAGCGGAGGGCCTCACCTTTTAAAATGATTGCATTCATTACTTAACTTTGCATTTCAGAAAAGGTATAAATTGTATCATAAAAATCAGTAAACATAAATTAAATAAAATAGTGGTAGTTTTATTCAATTTATTTATTGTGCTAATTTCATATCGTCTTTAGCTGCAAGCACATTTAATTTTAGAATCAGTTTAATGAGACAAATGTACCCTATCACACTTTTCTACATTTTTTTTGAAATCAGGCGTGAGATTGCTTGTTGAGATTCTCATCACAGCCTGCAAGTTAATGTCTGTCAAAGAGCATCTATATTTACTCTTGTTAATCTTCATGTCTTGGCAGGCCGCAAAAAACTCTGTGGCAGGCCGCATGTGGCCCGCAGGCCGCCATTTGCCCACCCCTGCTCTAGGGATTTCCCAAGTTGAAGCTGGCAGCCCTTGCTTTGGCAGAACTGCAAGCCCAATTCTTACCCTCACCAGATGTTAGAACGGGACTGGGAGGGTCTCTGGGGGATCCTTTCGACTAGGGGTGAGTTGAAACACTAGCTATTTTGTTACTTGCCCAAAGACAACATAATATGTAGTATACGCTTTCTTTCTTGCAGGGATGATCAGTCAGTTTCTAATTGATGGCTGCTCATTTGCCCTTTTGCCAGGTATATCAGGCTAGGCTTCCTCTGGGGCACGACCATCGATGCAGACTGAAGGGCAAGGGCCAAAGCATTTTTGGCCTGGAGCCTTGATGACGGGAGCCGGCAGCAAGAGGATAATACCAGCATCCGTGATGGAGCACGTATGAAGCAGGGGAGGGGAGCGTATGAAGCTTCCTGACACCGAAACAGACCATCAAAGTCAGTATGGTCTACTCGGACAGGCAGTGGCTGTCCAGGGTCTCAGGCTTGAGTTCGTTCACATCACCTACCACCGGATCCTTCCAACTGGAGATGCCAGGGATTGAACTTGGGGCCTTCGGCATGCCCCGCAGATGTTCTACCACTGAGCCATGGCCCTTCATGACGGCCGCCACAAGCAGGGCAGTGCAAGCGGCAAGCTAAAGAGCAGAAATGTCGGTTAACTTGCTGTCGCTCAGCTTGGTGGTCCCTGTTCAAGATTTTATTTGGGGGTCACAGGCAATGCTCCCTCTAAGCTGCGCAGTCTTGTGAGCAAAAATTCTGCTTTGTGAGCTACTGGCGCTAAAGCCGTGAGCCAGCGATTTGGCTACTGCATAAATTAGTTCGCCCTGGAGCCCTCCTTCCTGAGCGGAGACAAAAATGTGTGAGCCGGAGGCTAAAAAACTGAGCTAGCTCACACCAACTCAGCTTAGAGGGAACACTGGTCACAGGTCTTTGACAGCTGGTTCTCCTAATGACAGGTGTTTGATGATGAGGTTAGGTGAGGTTATTCCCTCTGGTAATATTTTTGCGAATAAAATTTTTATTTTTCCATTGTTCTCAAATGCAATTAGCTTTTATACATATTCCATTCTTTATAAAGTTGCATATTTAGCTAAAAAGATATAAACATTAAATGACTTCCCACCCCACCCGCACCTTCATATATATCAACCGGTAAACATGTATTTCAAAAGTATTTGCCTCCTAAGGTAACATTTTGAGCTATGATAACTTTTATACATTTAAAAATTACATTAATTAAAAAAGAAAGAAGGTTTAGTTTCGCGGCTAACTAATAAATCATTTTTTGTGTTATGATTCTGTCCCTCATTTCAGTAGTTAGAAAGTGTAAAGATATTGTCTGTCATATTCCATTCTCGCTCCATATATTCCTTCAAATCTTTCCAATCTTCTGAGAACTTCGCTGAGTCTTGATTGTTTAATTTTCTTGTCCATTTGTCCATTTCTGCCATAAATAGCAGTTTTCTCAACCATTCCCATAGTTCTGGAGTTTTCTCCGATTTCCAACTTTGTGCGTACACCATTCTTGCTGTCGTTGCCATATACCAAATCAATGTTCTTTTACTTATGTTTACATCCTCTAACTTTAGACCAAGCTATGCCCTCTGGTAATATTGAAGTACTGTTGGGGGGCTTGGAAGACACGGCAGTGGGAGAAGCAGGGATGAGGACAAGGTTTTCTCCTCATCCAGTCTCTGCACTGTCTTCGGCGAGCCCTCCGCTTTGTCCTTGAGGCCAGACCTTTCAGAAACAAGATTTCTCTCTTGCATAAAGTCCTGCTGGAGGGGAAGATAGACCTGAAATACATAACTGAATCCCGGCTGGATGACTCAGATGAATGTATTCCGTCTCAGGCTGCTTTCACACATGTCGGATAATGCATTTTAATGCCTTTTCAGTGCACTTCAGCTATCATTTCGTGAGTGGATTTTCCTGTGTGAAACAGAAAAATCCATTTGCAAGTGATCACTGAACAGCATTGAAAGTGCGTTATGTAACGTGTGTAAAATAGTCTTAGTTAACTCCAGCTGGGTATGTAGTCCAGTATTAACCCCAAACTGGAGCACGTGTGTGTGTGTGTGTGTGTGTGTGTGTGAGACCAGTGCTCCCTCTAAGCTGAGTTAGCGTGAGCTAGCTCACAGTTGTTTAGCCTCCGGCTCACACATTTTTGTCTCGGCTCAGGAAGGAGGGCTCCAGAGCAGACTAATTTATGCAGCAGCCAAATCGCTGGCTCACAGCTTTCATGTCAGTAGCTCATAAAGTAGAATTTTTGCTCACGAGACTCCACAGCTTAGAGGGAGCATTGGCCGGGTCACCTGCATCTTCCAGGGCTCCAGGGCTGTAGCCAGGATTTTTTTACTTTGGGGGGCCTTTAAATAAGTCAGGGGGCACTGTGTCGGAAGCGACAAAAGAGTAAAAGTTTCTGAAAGCGATGAGAGAAAGAGGGCTGGAGTAGGGAGCAGACTGTGGCATGCCTTGTCCGCAGCCAGCCAGAGCTACACTTCCAGCAGGCAGGGCAGGTGATGGCTCGGCTTGGCATGGCCATGGCGCACAAGAAAAATAAAATAAGCAGGCTAGATGGGAAGTCGGGGGCTGGGGGGAAGGTGGAACTACAGGCCTGCATGGCTCTTTCTCCTTGTGCAAATTCCGAGTGCAAACTATTCCCAGCTTTGACTTATGTTCTTTATGTTAGTTTCCATGGACAGAAGCCATCTCCTGTGGGGGTACCAGCTACCTCAGTCTCCAGCCAGGAGTGATCTGATCTGGCCAGTGTAGTCTTGTGTTGGCTGACTGACTTGGAGGATTCGATATTCATGGGCAGCCTCCCTTAGATTTGGCTCAGGACTCAGCCAGTTTGGTGTAGTGGTTAAGTGCGCGGACTCTAATCTGGGAGGACCGGGTTTGATTCCCCACTCCTCCATTCGCAGCTGCTGGATGAACTTGGGCAAGCCATAGTTCTGTCCAGGGGTCATTTCGTAGAAAAAGAGGTGCAGGAGCTCATTAGCATAACTCATTAGCATAACTCATTTGCATATGCCACACCCCCTAACATACCGGAAGTGTGTCAGAAGGCAACACCCACCCCTCGGGCTCCACTCCACAGGTGAGTGACACTGACCTGCTCTTCCTCCATTCCCTTCCCCATCCAATACTTTGTGCAATAAAAAGAAGCGTCAAGAACACACCCTCATTCTCTTCCTTCTCCCTTAAAACCACCAGGTTTCAAGTAGACTTGAGATACCCAGGACATGTGCACCACCCATCCCTTCCCCTTCCCCTCCCACAACAAGACACCCTGTGAGGTAGGTGGGGCTGAGAGAGGTCTTTTGAGAACTGCTCATGAGAGAACAGCTCTGAGAGAACTTGTGACTGGCCCAAGGTCACACCAGCAGCTGCAGGTGGAGGCGTGGGGAATCAAACCCGGTTCTCCCAGATTAGAGTCCAACTCCTGACCACTACACCAAAGTGATGGGGTGGAAGCTGCTGAAGGGTTGGTGAAATTTCTCCAGTACGTATGTGCCATGTGCCCAGATAGAAAATGGTATACTTAGAAAATTTATATGCCACCTTCAGCAAGTCTCTGGAAAAGCAGCACACAGTCATCAAAGGAGCAATGATAAAATTATCAATATTAAAACAAAACATTAAAACCAATAAAGACCCTAGCAGGGCTTTCCCCGGGGCGCTGCGCCTCTGCACTGCTCAGGGAAGCCAAGGAGGGGGCGGTGCTTGGTCATGTGCCCGCCCTCTGGGCTTCTCACTCCTGGAGCTACGCTCCTGTGCGCTCCCGCTCCACCGGACCCCTGCTTCTGTCAGAGCTGTTCTCTCAAGGGCAGTTCTCGAGAGAGCTCTCTCAGCCCCAGCTACCTCCCAGGGTGTCTGTTGTGGGGAAGGGAAGGGAAAGGAGTTTGTAAGCCGCTCTGAGACTCTGAGTGAAGGGTGGGGTATAAATGCAATCTCTTCTTCTCTGTGGCTGCTAAGGAAACAATGAATCTGAACACACACTAGAATCCGCCTTATGCTGAGCCAGACCCTTACTCCATCAAAATCAGTATTATTGAATCAGAGTTTCAGTGGCTCTCTAGGGTCTCAGGCAGAGATCTTTCACAAAGCCTGTTCCTTTTAACTGGAGATGTTGGGGATTGAACCTGGGACCTTCTGCATGGCAAGCAGATGCTCTACGGCTAAACTATGGCTCCTCCCCAATCTGTCCCAGGTTGCTACAGCCCTCCAAATGAGAGAGGTCACACACCGGATTTCGTCTTCTGTACTGAGCAGGTCTGTAGTGATCTCATCAGGGGTTTAGTTATTACACCTGAGCCATGGTTTGAAGTCTTTTCTGCTGACGGTATGGATCATGGGGTCACCCCTTCCCTGCATACATAGCGTGCTGATTAGAACAGCCCACCCTCAGGAGCTGATGGATCCAGTTGGATTCCAAGTTTCCCTGAGGGGTTTTGAGACCCAAAATGGTAACAGCACACGAAGAAAACCAAGCTGGTTGAGGCAATGGGCAGAACTGCTTACAAGGGCCCTCTCCCTCCCTACTTCCCTTTCTCTCGGAGGAACACAGCCCAATGGCATATAGGGCTGCCAACTTCCAGGTGGGGCCCGGAGATCTCCCACTATTCCAACTGGTCTCCAAACGGCAGAGATCAGTTCCCCTGGAGAAAATGGCTGCTTTGGAGGGTGGACTCTATGCCATTACACCCTGATGAGGTCCCTCCCCTCCCCAAAAACCTTCCCTTCTCAGGCTCCACCCTCCCCCCCCCCCCAAAAAAAAGTCTCCAGGTATTTCCCACCTGGAGCTGGCAAACTTAGTGGTGTTCTAGGAAGTGGGTGACCTGGAAGAGGACAGCCCAATGACTACAGCACCTTCTGCAAATCTGACAGAGCCCGCTCACAGCGCTCATTTATGGCAGCGATAGCAGCAAAGAAATGTTACTTTCCCACCACTGTTGCGTCAGCAGAATCGTGTCCGACTCAATTATTTAAGATAATTAAGCAGCTGATGACCTCTAGAGCAGAGTCCCAAAAGGAGAAGGAATTGGCAATTACCTGTGATACTTTTGTCTGGGGTTTTTTTTTTGCTGATAAAATCTCTCAGATGTGGTCTGACTTAGATGCTAATTTGGGGTTACTACAGTTAGTAGAGATGCCTCAGGCACTGTGTGGTGCTGTCTGCTCTCCCTGATGGATGTTGACAGGATCCTAGGGGGCTTTATGAAGGCCATGACTTGTAGTTTGGATCTTTGTCCCTCCTAGCTCATAAAAGCTCGAGTCAGGAGAGGTTTGAGGGAGCCTCTAATGAAAGTCATTAACACCGCCTGACCTGAGGTGATGTTCCCAAGGGGAGTTTTAAGGAGGCAGCGATAATCCTCCATTAAAGAAGCCTTCTTTGGGTCAGAAGATCGTGGCAGGTTGTTGACTCGCTTAGAATCTGCCTTTTTTTTGTGGGGGGGAGGGATATGATAGAAAGAATGGTGGCAGAGGAACTCCAGGGTTTCCTGGATGCCTCGCCTGCCTTTGACCCACTTCAGGCATGGCTATGAAATGAAGGAGTCTTTGTTTTCTCTGGTAGACAGTCTCCATTTACGAGTTGGTATCTCATCAGATTTCAGAAGCGAAGCAGGATCGGCCCTGGTCAGTACTTTGATGGGAACCTGCCAAGGAAGTCCAGGGTTGCTATGCAGAAGCAGGCAATGGCAAACCTTGAATGTATCTTGCCTTGAAAACCCTACGGGGTCACCATAAGGTGGCTTCAGCTTGACAACAACAACACCAACAAAAGGCATGCCTCTCTGCTGTCGTTATTGGATCTGTCAGGAGCCTTTGACATGGGTAACCACTGGATTCCACTGAAATGTTTAGGAACTAGAGTGCAGAAGAGAGAGAGAGAGAGTGCGTGCGCATAAGACTGGCTTAACTCTTTGATCATACTCAAAAGACTGTGGTAGAATATTCAGAATCAGCTTCCTAGTATTCCTCCTGTGGAGTGCCTCAGGCCTCCATGCTATATTCCACAGTGCTCAGTGTATACTTAAGACCTCTATGTGAGAGTGTCCATAGAGCTGGAGTTGGGTGTCATGGGGTCGTGGCTCAGTGTGGTAGAACATCTGCTCTGCATGCAGATCGTCCCACTTCCCATTATCTCTGGTTAAAACAACCAGATAGTAGGTGAGGTGAAAGACCTCAGCCTGAACCTCTGGAAAGAGCGGCTGCCAGTCTGAGTAGACAATACTGACCTTGATGGACGGGTGGCCTCATTCAGTTGAAGACAGCTTGATGTGTTCGATGTGCTGATGATACCCAGCTATTCATTTCTCCATCTGAGAGTCCTGAAGCAACCATCTCTGTTCCACTGGATGGTGGTGGGGGGGGAGGTCCTTGCAGACCAGAAGTCTGCAAGGAATAACTTTAATGGCCTGCAAAATGGGAAAGGGGTAAGAAACCACCTGTCTCTACGGCAGTCTCTCAGTCCCCAACTGCTGCACATCAGAAACCAAAAAACAATCATGGGATACACGTCACTTGTAGTTGTGCCCTAGGAGCTACTTCATAGAATCATAGAGTTGGAAGGGGCCATACAGACCATCTAATCCAGCCCCCTGCCCAATGCAGGACCAGCCTAAAGCATCTCTGACAAATGTTCATCCAGCCTCTTCTTGAAAGCTGATGAGGGCTGCACTGCATGTTCCAACACGTCACATCTGAGAATGGAGCCAAATCTATATATTAATAGCCAAGTTGCCCTCTCTGTGCGGATAGCTAAATCCGCGTGGAGGGGGCACTTGGGGGGCAGGGAGATTTTTCTGCACACTTGGGGGACTCTCCACGTGTGCAGAAAAATCTTAAAAAGTTAAAAAAAAAAACTTTTGGAGGGATATTTAAATTTCTCCAAAAGTTAAAGAGCATTCCCTGTGCATGCACAGGGAACGATCTGGGAACTGTGGCAGCCTGGCGGCTCTGAGCCATGCGGGCCACGCCGTTGCAACCGGGGGTGGAGGGGGGAGATCGGTGGGCCCAGGGCTCACTGTCATTGCCTGGGGGAGGGGAGGGGAGGAAGGTGGCTGCTTCTCCAGGTGGGGCTCTTTTTCTCTCCCCCCTGCGAGTACTGTGGGTCCCACCTCTTGTCCCTCTTAATGTGTTGTCTTCACAATACTATTGCAGCACCATGTAGCCAATTGTATTTGACTGTCTGATAATGTCACAGAATTTGGCAGGGATTCGTGCTCTCAGTAAGTATTCTTTCCCCCTGCTTACCATCACAACCCAATCCAAATCACCAAAGGGGCGGGGTGTTTTAGCTCAGCCCTCCCCTTCACGGAACAATCATATTTGCTGCAGCAACTCAGTATTCAAAATGATGAACACTCCGTGTTTTATTTATTTAAGTTTTTTCTTCATACCCTATTTTTCTCCCTGACTGGGGCCACAAAGTAGCTTTCCCCATCCCTCTTCCCCCCTCCTCTTAATCCTCACCATTACAACAACCTTGTGAGGCAGGGGTGGGCAAATTGCGGCCCGTGGGCCACATGCGGCCCGCCACAGAGTTTTTTTGCGGCCCGCCAAAACAGTCGGCCACATGGTTTCAGTCAGGTCTCTCACTTCTTATTTCAAAAAAAAATGTAGAAAAGTGTGATAGGGCACATTTGTCTCATTAAACTGATTCTAAAATTAAATGTGCTTGCAGCTAT
Source organism: Lepidodactylus listeri (assembly GCA_029233225.1). Taxonomy (NCBI): domain Eukaryota; kingdom Metazoa; phylum Chordata; class Lepidosauria; order Squamata; family Gekkonidae; genus Lepidodactylus; species Lepidodactylus listeri. The sequence goes on along the minus strand of JARCFY010000020.1, from coordinate 19,666,901 downwards.
AGATGATATGAAATTAGCACAATAAATAAATTGAATAAAACTACCACTATTTTATTTAATTTATATTTATTGATCTTTAGGATACAATTTATACCTTTTCTGAAATGCAAAGTTAACTAATGAATGCAACAGGGCGGCCAAGTGCCGGCGACTTACTGGCGGGGGGGAGTTGTTCTACCCCCGGGAGCTCTTCTGGCGCGTGCGCTTTTGCGCACGTGCTGGCGACGTAATGACATCACCCGGAGGTGATGTCATTACACAGGGGAAGTCGTCCTCACCGGACGACTTCTGGGGCGGGGTTCCCCTTGCCGGCTGAATGCCCGCCGGCGGATTGGGAACCCCTATAGCAGGGGATCCCCCGCCCCCTCAGGCTGACTTGGCAGCCCTAGAATGCAATCATTTTAAAAGTTGCGGCCCTCCGCTAACCTCCGCTCCCACAAAGTGGTCCCCAAGCCAAAACAATTGCCCGCCCCTGTTGTGAGGGGTAGGTTAGGCTGCGAGAGAGCGTGACAGGCCCGAGGTCACCTGAAGGGCTTTCATGGCTGAGGACGGGATCTGAACTCTGTCATCCCAGTTCCAGTTCCTACACTCTAAACGACTACGCCACACCCGGCTTAGCAAGTGTGAAAGGACGCACCACACATCTGTACATATTTGGAGGCTATTTGAGGGACAGGCCCACCTTGGGGAGCCATGACTGTTCAAGGCTCCCTGGCACAAGTCCATGGCAGGCTTGGAGAAGTACACGTCTCCATCACACTGTAAGCCAGTAGAACATTATTTGATACACTCCTGTGAACTTTGATAACATAAGTTTGACCTTTGGGACTTGGTTCACTGCCTAAGGCAAAAGCACTCTCTACAGCCATGAGAGGCTCCAGCCCACAGCGGGAGACTTCCTCCAGAGCTCACACTTGCATGAGAAATCAACCTCCATTTCAAAGGTATATCTCTCAGGAAGAGCATGAGAATACACCTCAGAGAACACTCTCAAGAAGAAGTTGAAATGCATTTCAAAGAAGCTCTTACATCTACCGCACATGAGAGCCACCATTCTACAAGACCAAGACTCCATTTCAAAGAGTCCTTTTCTTTCTACACTGGCCTCCTCTCACACCTGCCCCCAGCTATTCCAGTAAAGAGATTAGTCGCTTAGCAACTGATTACTGTCCATCAAGTGACCTGGCCGAAGCCATCACAAAGCCATCACGGGACCAGAGAATGGCGCCAAGAAGACTGACCAGTTGACCAGGTGTTAGCTCCTGATTAGCATTTTAGTGTTGCAATATTGCCCACTCCTTCCTGCCCCCTCCTAACTATGACACTAACCAACAGGAAACCTAGAAGGGACGGACAATCTACTGGGTGTGACAGTGGGACATGGTCAGCGCAACCCGCTCAAATGCCACCTGTTAAAAGACCTTGCCCAGCAAGAAATCGCCCTAGTTAGTTGCTTTTACCTTAGCTTTTACCCCTAACTTCTACCCTCATCTATTAAGTACCTGGACTCCATCTTGAATCCCTGGTTTGCGCAGCCAGGACCGGAGCGTGTGTTTGCAGGTTCAGACCTTGCTCCTTAGATCTTCCAGCCACCCTTCCTCTATTCTTCTCGTGGAAGAGACTCAACCTCTACCAACCCAGGTAACGCGATTCCCTCTCAACGATACTCCTACTCATGCAAACGTGCTATTTTCTATCTGATTTCCCCTAGACTTCTGTATGTATGTGGTTTTATTGTTTTCCTTGTATGCCTGCTTAATATTTTATAGTAAACATCATTTATAGAAACCGCTTTGCCTCACGCCTGTTTACTTCGAACTACCGGGGAGGTGGGACCTTGGTATAGTTGGCAAGAACCCGTTATAGTGCCGATTGCTGAACGTAAAACCAGAGCAGTCAGGCCAACAACACGGGGAGTATTTGGCACTGTAAGTGTAATTGCTGGATAAAAATGCCACTCAGATCTCACAGACAGTGCCTGCAGGGCTCATAGTTAAGTGGTCTGTGGCATTTTCCTCACTATCCCAGAAGGGCTGTGTGAGGCACCCACGAGGCCTTCCTAACATCAATCAAGGCAGGAGGGCGAGAGGAAGATTCCCCACCTCAGGAATCCCTCCTTTCGGCCCAGCAAGCCAGTGGCTTTTTCTCAGCCCAGCCACTCTGGCATCTAAATAATCCTTTCAAGTCACAACACTTTTTTTCCCCAAGACATCCTATTAATATTTAACAAGACAGCCCACAGCAAGTTAGATAGTGTAGCAATTAATTTTTAAATGGTGACATTTATTACAGCGTGTAACTGCTACCTAGCTTGCTGTGGGCTATCGGGATAAAATGTCAGTTAAATATCTCATAATTCCGCACAATTTAATGCAAACATAAAAACTGTAATCATCCCATTATTTGCAAAATATAATTGAGGTTCTTTAGAGAGGTTTTTTTGGGCATTTCTCATTTCTTCTTTTCCTGGGCAGCCTCTGAGGCAAAGACTTGGGTCGAGGGGGGGTGGCGGTGTGTGTGTGTGTTTAATTAATTTATACATTAATTTAATTTAATTTAATCTAAACTTGGGATCTGTGCTTGCGAAACTCCAGATAACAGAAGAGGAACCATTGATTAACACTAAAACAGCTTGCCGTTGCCTTCTGTAACCGCTGTACCAAGGCTCTCCTAAGCAGCAAAAATTCAAAGTATGTTTAAAGGGGGGGGGAGCGGAATTGGAAGCCAAAGCCACATACATACTGCAAACCTAAACTAGGTAAACACCAGTTTAAATATCTTGGTTTAGCCACCCATTTCATGAACCTTAGATATTAAAGTACCACAAAGCGGCTGAGGGGCCCCTGGCTTGGGACCAGAATGTCTGAAGGATCATCCTGTCCTATATCTTCCTGCCTAGGAATTAAGCTCACAGGAAGAGCCAGGATGGTGTAGTGGTTAAGAGCGGCAGACTCTAATTTGGATGGTGTAGTTAAGGTCAAGCTTAAGTTTCGTTTCACCTTATTCCACTTCGCTGCTTGCCATAGGTATGGGGGGAGGGGATTCCTGAGGGGAGAGCATGGATGTTTTGAGTGGATGCTTGTAGTAGCCGTAACATTTCCTCAAGCTGTGCCCCACTGCTGGTTCCCAAGGGAGCTGGCTTTGGCGTCTTCTCTACCAGGCTAGGTAGAGATAAGGTGCCGTATATCTGTCAGGGTTGCTATAGTGATGGTAGAGCTACATAGGTGTAATGGACCCTGCTACATGTCTGGACGTGTTTGCCAGGCGCTCCTGTAATGGTAATTGATTCCAGCCAGGGGCGCATGGCCGAGACACCAACCTGAGCTTCAGTCCCAAAGAACAGTAGACCCTAGGATCCTGATTGTCCCCCTGTCAGAGGCTTAGGATATTCAAATGGTCCTATGATAGCCTCTGGTGGGAACCTAATCCCTGTTTACCCAATCCCCCGTGGGGGCGAGGTTGGGGTGCGGCTTACCTGTAAATATAAGCAGGGCCCCCAGCCACCATCCCTCATGCTTCCACTGACCACCTAATAAAAAGAGCTCTGTTTGAAATCACTCCATGGCCTCCCGAGTCCAGTATATTTCAGTGAGTGTGCAAGGGGGTGTGGGGATATAGTTTAAATCAGGGCTATTTTTGGGCAGGAACGCACTGGAACGGAGTTCCGGCTGGCTCCTGAGTTGGCCACACCCAGCAGGAACTCATTAGCTTAATAGGCCACACCCAACAGCAGAAACTCATTAGGATTGGCTACATCAGGGGCATGTGGCCTAACATGCAAATTAATTCCTGCTACGAAAAAATCCCTGGGTTTTGACAACAAACAAGGTAAACAGAATAAGAAGCAAAAGGTGGGTGTGGCTAGATGACCACTCTTCTGTTAACATGGAGGTGTGGCCTAGTATACTAATAAACTGTGCTGTCAGAGGTGTGGTCTATTATGCTAATGAGTTCCTGCTGGGCTTTTTCTAGAAAAATTTAAATTATCTATAATAGAGGCTGTTTGCGTGCCTTTTGTCCGTTCTGACACAAAGCAAGTTTCCTGATGTGAGCATATCTCTAATAAACTTCTATCACTACCAAAGAGAAGTGTGGAGAGTATCTTAACTGGGAGGCCTGACAAGTAGTTAACAGTGGCGGACTCTAATTTGGATACCCAGGTTTGATTCCCCACTCCTCCTCCACATGAAGCCTTCTGGGGGACGTCGGGACTGCGACAGCTCTCTCAGAACTCTCTCAGCTCCTCCTACCTCACAAGATGCCTGTTGTGGAAAGGGAAAGGCGACTGTAAGCTGCTTCGAGACTCCTTAAGGTAGAGAAAAGCAAAGTATAAAAACCTACTCTTCTTTTGACTGTCCCATCCACCAAAGAAGTTTGTCTGGTGGGTATGTGAAAGAGGACCTTTTTGGTGGCAGCCCCAGGGAGGTGCACCGGACCCCCTAACTTTCGACCTTTAGCAGGCAGTTAAAGACAGTTTTATTTAGGACTGCCATTGACCAATGTAGGGTTTTTAAAAATACATTGGCCGTCCTGATTGTGATTTTTAATATATATAATTGTTGCTTTATTTACACTGTAAGCCACTTTCAGTTCTACAAGGTAGGAAAGGTGGCTGATACATGTTTTCAGTAAATAAATATGAAGGGTCCTGAGCACTGACAAAATGCCCACTTGATCTTTTGGGTCCAGCTAGGCATGGACTGCTGCAGCACAGGCAGCCTCACCAAGAAGCAACCGTGGGGGTCATTTGGGGGGTCAGCAGAAGTGGAGCAACCTGGAGCAGCCCACCAAGCAAACCCCCTGGGAAGGAACTGGAGCAGCAGAGTGCTGGGAGAGACCACCCAAAGCAGCCTTCATTTTCAGAAGTTTTGCCTCTGAATTTTAGTGCCAATTTCTCCATGGCAAGTAACTTTAGTGGCACATAGTTCATGTTCATTTCAACTACTCTTGCGCAAAACTTTCTTCTCTGTCTTAACAGATTTCCTAGACTTTCCATCCTAATATGCACCCTCGATGCACTTTGTGCAACTGAGGAAACATTATACAGCAGGAATTAAGGTATGGGTTTCATAGGCAGCTGGGTTGTTTCATAAATACATAAGTAACTGCCATGAAGTCATAACTGACTTGATGTGACCCCAGCAAGGGACTTACAAGGCAAGTGAGAAGCGGAGTTGGTTTGCTGTTGGCTTCATCTGCAGAGTCTTCCTTGATGGTCTCCAAATACTGACTCTGCTTAGCTTCTGAGATTTGAATGGATTGGACTAGACCATAGACTTATGGGGACCCAAGCAAGGAGATTTCAAGGCAAGTGAGAAGCAGAGGTGGTTTGCCATGGCTGTCCTCTGCACAGCTTCCCTTGGTGGGCTCCCATCCAAGTACCAAATGCACTTAGCTTCCGAGATCTGATGAGATTATGCCATGGATTTATGGGGACCCCAACAAGGGGCTTCCAAGGCTAGTGAGATGCAGAAGTGGATGGCCATCACCTCCCCCTGCAGAGCCTTCCTTGGTGGTTGCCCAGCCAAGTACCGACCCTGGTTAGCTTCTGAGATCTGATGAGATCGGGCTATACAATCCCACTTTCCCTACTAAATATATAAATAGATGAGGGGGAAATAATAAAAAATAAAAGATAACATTGAATACTGTCTTCCTTTCTTGCTCTTTTCTCTTCCTTATTTTCTTCCTTCCTTCCTGTCAGTTAGAAAATGTCGTGTGTGCGTGTGGACTCATGAACTGGTGGTGGTGGGCTGTGTGTGTGTGCACTGGCTGTTTCTCAATGTTGTGGAGAGAGTTTGGAACAAATCCTGCCTCTTAAATCTGATGTCCACCTTCCTGCCCTAGAAACCTTCTTCACTGGCTGTTGCCGATGGTCCAGTAGAGATCATTTGGGTCAGAGGACGGGATGGTCAGGCAGAGTCCTTGATTAACACCTGTCTTTAAATAGCCATGGTCACTTTGGTTAGCTGTGATTATTCTCTGTAAATTATAAGCCCTTAATCATAACAAACCTTCCCTAAAATAATAATAAAAAAGAATGGAAATGAATTAACATAAGCCAGTGGCAGGTTGGGAAGTTTATGGATAATGCATCCATCTGATTTAGTTGTTTTTCAAACCCCATAATAAGCCAGCCTCCATGGATTTTTGCATTTTCTAACACCCCGCATTTTGCATCCTGAATAAGACTGCATTATGGCCAGAATACATTACCAGGTAGTGCCGTCCTCAGAGATAATGTACTTTTTCTCTATGCAGTGTTCAGGTTCAAAGATATATTAATGGAATGCAATGGCTTAGCATTGTTGAAAGAGGTAATTTTCTGTGTCTTTCGTTTTCCATTGCAATTTTCAAAATTATATCTGTCTTTATACCGACACGCAAAACAAGAGTCGCTCCATGAGAGGATGCTTGCTGTAAACCTTGTTCCACGTGGGCCAGGACTGAAATCCCTAAAGAGTCAGGGAGAGAGTGTGTGTTTTGTCAAAATGTTGCTACGTGTGATTTCCCAGTATCGCAATTTCCGTCCTATAGTTTTTTGAAATAATTTGAAAAGGAAGTTCAAATGCCAGTCTTTGACATTTGGAGAAGGAGGACATGGAAATTTCTCAAGTTTTGAATTGCAAGGAGACAGCCTGCTTGGCAGAATGCACATGAGGATCTGAAGGCAGGCTGGCTTCTCTCAGCTGCAGCACAGGCTTAAATGGGTTCAAGAGCTGGCTTCTCGCCCCTGAGAATTATGGGCATGTAAGGGGGCTGTGGTGGCTCAGTGGTTAAGATGCTGAGCTACAGACTGGAAAGTCTGTGGTTCAGCAATTTGAGACCCTAATGCTGCGTGATGGAGTGAGCTCCTGTCTCTGGTCCCAGCTCCTGCCAACCTAGCAGTTTGAAAAGCAAGAAATTACAAGTCGATGTATAGGTACCACTTTGGTGGGAACGTAAAAGTGTTCCATGCACTTTGGTGTCTAGTCATGCTGGGCACATGACCACAGAGAAGTCTTCAGATAGTATTGGCTCTTTGGCTTGAAAACGGATTCGGCTGGCTTTCGAGCAAGGGAAACCTTTACCTTTAAGGGGGCCACAGGATCTCTCTCAGCACCCTCATCAACCTAAAAGTCTCAGTATTCTTTAAGAGCAACCATGGAAGAGTATTGGGTGAAAGTGTTCATAGCTTTCCTCAGTCCTACCGGGGTTCTTAAAAGTAAGATAGCATCATCTGTGTATAAGAGGACCCCAATATGTTTATTGCTTAACTTAGGGGATGGAACTCAGATTTATTTAGATATGTTACCAGGTCATTGATGTAAAAATTGAAAAGGACAGGTGCTAAAAGGCATCCTTGTTTAACTCCTCTTCTGGTCCTGATAGGATCTGTGAGGTGCCCCTGCGAGGAACACCTGACCTGTACATAAATCTGATTGTAGAGAGCCTGGATTAGAAATAATAATCATCTGTCGAGACTTGTCTCTCTTAACTTATGCCATAATATATCTCTAGCAACTGAGTCGAAAGCTGATTTCAGGTCCAGGAAGGCAGCAAAGAGGGATACCTTTGAATTAGAAAAGTACTTTGAGATCAGGTGGTCCAATACCACACAATGGTCCAAAGTAGATCGACCCTCCCTAAATCTCACCTGTTCATCTGCTAAATAAGAGTCCTCCTCCATCCAGCCCCTGAGTTTCCACAGGAGATGTTTTGCATAGAGTTTGCTTGCTATACTAGTTGTTGGGATCATCTTTGTTACCTGCCATTCCCCAATTCTTTGGGATGTTCCCTGTTTGATCTATTTGGGTGAATAATGAGGCTAAAACCCGGACCCACCAATCTGCATTCTGTTTTATCAGCTCTGCAGGAATTAGATCTAGGCTTGGGGTTTTTCCTGGTTTCAGGGTATCAATGAGCTGTTTCACCTCATGGGGATCCACTGGGGGCCAGGTTGGGAGATTATTAATGTCCTCAGGTTCTGGATTTCTTACTACTACATCCTTGTACAGACTCTTATAATGGGCTTCTCAAGTGCTAGGTAGGATGGAGTTATTCCAGGAAGTAAGTGGCCTATCTGTGAGGGCAGCAAACAATCTCCAGAGAAGAGTTGTATTCTTTTGCCCTTGCTGCCTTTCTAAGATCTTCCCAGGACTGCCTGATGGCTTCCTGTTTCTTGCACCTAATAAGTACCTTGTACTGGGCTTTTTGGTATTTTAGTTCCTGCAGTGCGACTGCATCTGGGTTGAGCCTATATTTGGCATAATTCACACTGAGTTATTTTTTCATACATCTACAATCTTTATCAAACCAGGATCTAGAAGGGTTGTATTTGTAGTGCGAAGGACCAGAATTAACACTTCTCAGGACCATTTGAAGTTCTCCCAATATTAGTATATATCCACCTAGGCAGTACCAGGGGTCCTTTCGTAGAAAAAGAGGTGCAGGAGCTCATTAGCATAACTCATTAGCATTACTTATTTGCATATGCTACACCACCTGACATCACCAGAAATATGTCGGAAGGAAGGAAGGAAGGAAGGAAGGAAGGAAGGAAGGAAGGAAGGAAGGAAGGAAGGAAGGAAGAACTGGCAGAGAGGGGACAGCTACTAATCCAAGCCTCAGAAATACCACTGTTCTGGGAGGATAGCTTCAGTGGTGGCTGAAGCCTTCAGAAGGCTGGTTGGAGGAACAAGGACCTTTCCAGGGGACGGGGTCATTTTGCTGCAGCCATGACACAAGCAGGCATTCCCCTGCTCTGACTGCATCATTTCAGCCAAAGTCCTACCCAGAGAAGCCTTCCATTTTGGTTGACAACATCTGTCCCCTTGTAAAGGACCTAAATAGAAATCATGTTGTTTTTTTGACCCACAGATCAGCCCCTTTGCATGTTTAATTCTAAGACCAGAGGTAGATTGTCACTATCACAGTGGGGGGCAACCTCAAAATGTTCTATATATTGGGCTGTATCTTCAGAAACCGTTATGTAATTGATAACAGTCATTCTGTCCCCGGACCAATACATCAATTCAGCTGGATAATCGCCCGGGAAAGACCCGTTCAGGACCTGAAGTTTAGTTCTTTTTGTTATTGGGCTTAACAATTGACCCACAAAGTTAACCTTTGTGTCTTTTGAGAGCCTCTTCAGAAGTTGCGTTTTACAGTTTGCCCCCGGGAGATAGTGGCTGCCCTTCATGGAGGAGTTAGAATAAGCAGAACCCATCCGGGCATTAAAATCCCCTCCCACAATCAGGTAGGCCAAAGGGCAAGCCGTTGTTAAATGCTGTAGGTAGAAGAGAAGAAGAAGAAGAAGAGATTGGATTTATACCCCGCCCTCCACTCCCCAAGGGAGTCTCAGAGCGGCTTACAAACTCCTTTTCCCTTCCCCTCTCCACAACAGACACCCTGTGAGGTAGGTGGGGCTGAGAGAGCTCTTTCCCAAGCTGTCCTTGAGGGAACAGCTGGTACAGAGCTTCGGCTTGCCCAAGGTCATCCAGCCAGGTGCAAGTGGAGGAGTGGGGAATCAAACCCGGTTCTCCCAGATTAGAGTCCGCACACTTAACCACTACACCAAACTGGCTCTCCTCAAACCCAGGAAACCCAGGAAACCCAAGATTCAAACCCAGGGAAAATTATCTGAGTTACCCTTTTGTCTTTAGCAGGGGGCAGATATATTTTTATTTATTTATTTAATTCAATTTCTAGGCTGCTCTCCCCAGACAGCAGGCTCAGAGCAGCTTACAAGACTTGGCAAACCAAGATTCACATTATCAATAAAACAGTTAAAACATTATAAACTTTCATCATTAAAACAATACAGTTAATAAAGTACTCAATACAATCTAATGGCGTGCAGTATCACAATCTAATGTTAGGCGTGCAGTATTGCCAGCAACTGGATGGTAATGCATGTGGCCAATCATTGGTAATTGCTGACAACGAGGGGAGGATAAGAAAGGCGGCGACCCCTATTCATAGGCCTGGTGGAAGAGCTCCGTCTTGCAGGCCCTGTGGAACTGCATCATGTCCCGCAGGGCCCTGATCTCTTCTGGGAGCTCATTCCACTAGCGAGGGGCCACCACCGAAAAGGCCCTCCCCCTAGTGGCAGCGAGCCTGGCTTCTCTCGGGCCAGGTACGATCAGGTGATGTTGGGCCCCAGACCGTAGTGCTCTCTGGGGTATATACGGGGAAGGGCGATCCCTTAGGTAGGTCGGACCCAGGCCATTTACAATGTGGCAGTCTATGCCCTGGAACTTTAGTAACAGGGCCATAGCAAACTGCTCATAAAGAGGGAGCATGTGAGAGATGCTGCCAGTTTGAGTAGACAATTCTAACCTCGTTGATGGACCTGAATCAGTACACAGCAGCCAGCTTGGTGTAGTGGTTAAGTGCGCGGACACTAATCTGGGAGAACCGGGTTTGATTTCCTACTCCTCTGCATGCAGCTGCTGGTGTGACTTTGGGTCAGTCATAAGTTCTTTCAGAGCTGTTCTCTCAAGGGCAGTTCTCTCAGAGCTCTCTCAGCCCCACCTACCTGACAGGGTGTCTGTTGTGGGGAGGGGAAGGGAAAGGAGATTGTAAGCCACTCTGAGACTCCTTCAGGTAGTGAAGGCGGAGTATAAATCCACTCTCTTCTTCTTCAAATGATGATGGGAAAATAAGCTATTTGAAATTGGACTTCAAGGCTGTCTTTCCCACACCTGTGGCTTAAAGTAGCAACCCTTCCCCAGCCTAACAGGAATGACTCCTTCATAGAATCATAGAGTTGGAAGGGGCCATACACACCATCTAGTCCAACCGCCTGCCCAATGCAGGACCAGCCTAGAGCATCTCTGACAAATATTCGTCCAGCCTCTACTTGAAAGCTGCCAGTGAAGGGGAGCTAACCACCTCCCAAGGCAGCCGATTCCACCTTCGAACCACTCTGACCGTGAAGAAGTTTTTCCTAATATCCAGCCGATACCTTTTTGCATGTAATTTAAACCCGTTGCTTCAGGTCCTATCCTCCGCTGCCAACTGGAACAGCTCCTTGCCCTCCTCCAAATGACAGCCTTTTATATGTTTAAAGACAGCAAACATGTCCCCCCCCCCCCCCCCAATCTCCTCTTCTCCAGACTAAACATTCCCAGGGCCCTCAGCCTTTCTTCGTAGGGCTCAGTCTCCAGACCCCGGATCATCCTCGTCGCTCTCTTCTGCACCCTCTCGATTTTGTCCACCTGCAGACTGGAAAGGGAAGGGCCCCCCTCTTCAACCTCTGGCTGTTTGCCAGGGCTTCAAAGACAACAGATGGTGACTCAGTTGTAGAGCATCTACTTTGCATGCAGAAGGTCCCATTTTCAACCCCCAGCATCTCTACTGTAGATCTGGGAGCAGGTGGTGGGAAAGCCTCCAGCCTGAGATCGCAGAGAGCTGTTATCTGTGTGAGTAGACAATGGACCTTGATAGACCTTGATGGACCAAGGGCCTGATTCAGTATAAGGCAGCTTAATTGGCTGAGGACAGACTGGCAATGTGGCCCGGGAGAGCTCCGCTTCAGAAGTGGGGGAAGGGAGGCAGTTCAGACAGCTTCAGCTGTCCTCCGTCTCCCTTCTGTACTCACCCGGCTCTGAAGCGCTTCCATGGCGCCTCAGATGGACACCGGCAGAAAGGGGTATCCAGGGGGCTTCCTCCACTTGGATCCCGCTTCCCGGCTGTGTGGACGGGAAGAGGCAGGATTCAAGCGGAGGCGGCGGTGTGAACGTGCCGCCACGGAGAGATGCGCATATGCACTCTGCGTGCGACTGGATCATGGGCGAATTGCTGCTGCCCATGCACCAGTTGCCAAAACGGCCCCACCACGAGCCGCAGAGGCCAGCCTGCCAGGGGCTGCTCCACAGCAGTCTGAATAGCCAGGGCACCTCCTCCCCGGCATGCTCCCGCAGGAGTCTGGCCAGTGCAAACGGCCAGCCCCGGGCCAGTTTCCCCCCGCGGCTTTTGGGCCCGCTGCCCTTCCACGGCAGATGACCGGTCTGTCCTCAGCCATTGTATGTGTATTCCTACACAGAGTAATTATCATCTTCATGCTGAAATGTGAGGAGCAAAACATGCTTATTCCTTTTCCTTAAAAAGAAAGACGAATGTAAACAAATCATATTTATTTATATCCTGCGCTTTCTGCCAGGCTCTCAGGGGTTGCTTAGGGAAGTGCCTCGGAACAACTCTGCAAGGTAGTTTAGCTTGAGAGGTGCCAACTGGCCCGAAGTTATCCAGTGAGCTTCAAGGCAGGGTGGGGATTTGAACTCAGGTCATCCTGCTCCTAGCCCAACACCACAATAATTTTTAGCATGATGTAGAGGGCCTTCTGACCTGACCTGACCTGGATAGCCCAGGCTACAGCAATCTCGTCAGCTCTCAAAAGTTAAACAGGGTTGGCCTTGGTTAGTACTTGGATGTGAGACCAGCAAGGAAGTCCAGGGTCTCTAGACAGAGGCGGGCGATGGCAAACTATGACACCTTTTTTTGCGTGGGTGAGTGCACCTGGAAGTCATGGCGACCTCTGGTGACTGACCCCTTCTGGGGGCCTAGAGGATATTCAGAGAGGTGGCCGAGTGAAGCCTGCCCCGGTCCTCCCGACTGCTGGTGTTCCAAGGAGGTCTCCCACCCAAGTACTTGCCAGAGTCAACCCTGCTTAGCTTCTGAAATCTGATGAGATCAGGCTTGCCTGGGCTATCCAGGTCTTCTGAGTTGAAAACCCTTCGGGGTTGCCATAAGTCAGCTCTGACTTAACAGCAAAAAAAGGGAGGGGGGCTTCTACTCCTGGTCATCAGCTATAAAAGAGGATCGCCATGTTACTGAAATGTAGGGCCTTGTGTTCGTTTCGTTTTGGTTTTAACACGCACCGTGCATACACAATAGAAGATAAAGCTCTGTCTGGCTGATAACAATCCCAGTTCCGAGATCTTCCTTCCGCACTGGTCTCGAGAGAAAAATGTTCTCAGCTTTTAGATGATCCAGAGAAAGCTGTTCGCTTTTCCGTGGGCAACTGATAAATGACTGCGCTTTGAAGCCTCCCCCGCTGCCCAAACTAATGATCTCTCTCCAAACAGCCAATGGATTCTGGAGGGCAGGAGCCTAGCACTTCGCTGCTGGTGCGAGGAAATCATCACAGCACACTCCATCTCTAGAAAAGGGGCCACGGGTATGTTTCATTTTTATTAGAGGCAAGATTAATAGGGCCTAGCGTGGGTTTTGTTTTGCTTGGTTGTAGTGCGAAGGAAATCTCCAAGTCCCCGGCTTGTTTTCAAACTGTTACTGTAATCTGACATTAATAAACCTAATTTGGAAAGCTATGAAAAGCAGCGCACTCTGTGTTTCCACAGGTTAAGAGCTGTTAAACAGCCACATTCTTGCCGTGGAAAAGCCTGCACGCAGAATGTCGGTCGGGACAGTTGCAGTGGCCACAGCTTTGGGAGAATCTGAGAAGGTGTGAAGAGGAACGCACAAAACTGAAAATAAACCTGCCGTTTACATAAGACACTTGGGCTTGATGTACACATAAAAGCTACAGTCGCCATCCATGGAAGGGCTGCCAGCTCTGGGTTGGGAAATACCTGGACATTTTGAGGGTGGAGACTGGGGAGGGTGGCGTTTGGGGAGGGGAGGGACCTCCTCAGAGTATAACACCATAACACCACTCTCCTAAGCAATCATTTTCTCCAGGAGAACTGATCTTAGGCTGAGGACAGACTGGCATTTCGCCCCGGGACAGCTGCGGGGGCAGAAGCTGCGCGGGGAAACGGGTGCGGGGCGTCCCATTCGCACTGGTTACAGTGCTGCAGGACCCTACCGGAGAGAAGGCGGAGCAGTGCGTCCACATCGCCGGCCATCCTCTGGAGCCTCCTCTGCTGCGGCGCGCGGCTTCTGGCTGGTCCGGCGAGGCGCGCCTGTTTGGAGCGCGTCCGCACTTCCGCCACTGCTTCCTGTGCGCCGTAGGCCCATCCAGACCGGCAGGAAGTGGCAGCAACGCGCGCCCAGGCAGCCGGAGACCAGTTCCAAGAGGTGTCCGGCTGCAGCGCGTGGAGAGCGGCCCGCATGCGGGTAAGTGCGGGCCGCCGACGGGGGACAGCTGCGGCAATCTGCACGCCCAGATTGCCAGTCTGTCCTCGGCCTTAGTTGTCTGGAGATGAACTGTGATAGCAGGAGATCTTCAGGCCCCACCTGGGGGTTGGCAGTCCTAGCTCTGGGTTAGGAAATTCCTGGGGATTTGGGGGGGGGGGAGCCTGGGGAGGGCGGGGTTTGGGGTGAAGAGGAACCTCAGCAACATATAACGGCCTAGAGTCCTCCCTCCAAAGCAGCTATTTCCTTTAGGGAAACTAATCTCTGTAGCCTGGAGGTCAGTAGTAAATCCAGGGGCTCTTGAGGTTCCACCTGGAAGTAGGCAACACTACTGTAATACCATATAATACTTTGCACACTATTATGTGTCATTGGGCTGGTCCTAATGATACTGTGGATAGGGATTTAGCTTTTGCTTTTGAACCAACATCGCTGTGAACAGCTTATCTCCTGATTTGCACAACCTCTCTGGCGAGGAAGGAGGGTGCTGAAGCCATCAACTAGCTCCTTTTTTCCTGGCCCAATAAGCAGCTTAGGGATTGTTTCTTCTGCTTGGTTTGCATCCTTCCTATGGATGGGCAGAAACCACATCAGCCGCAATCCGAACCACAAACCCATACGAACCAGGAGATTGGTTTGCAAACTGACCCAGGTTGTGGCGGTTCGTGAGCCACTGAACGTTTAAACCTCTGCTTTCTGCTCCCTGCTGCTTTTTGCGGGGAGCAGATAGCAGGGGTTTAAATTTAAACCCTTGATTTCTGCTCCTCACAGAAAGCCATGGGGAACAGCAGGGGTCCATTGGAGCGGGAGCGCACAGGAGCGCACCTCTGAGAGTGAGGAGCCCAGGGGGCAGGCACATGACCAAGCCCCGACCCCTCCTCGGCTTCCCCGAGCAGTGCAGAGGCGCAGCGCCCCGGGGAAAGCCCTGCTAGGGTCTTTATTGTTTTTAATGTTTTGTTTGAATATTGATAATTTTATCATTGTTCCTCTTATGACTGTGTGCTGCTTTTCCAGAGACTTGCTCAAGGTGGCATATAAATTTTCTAAGTATACCATTTTTTATCTGGGCACATGGCACATAAGTACTGGAGAAATTTCACCAACCCTTCAGCAGCTTCCACCCCATCAGTTTGGTGTAGTGGCCAGGAGTTGGACTCCAATCTGAGAGAACCGGGTTTGATTCCCCACTCCTCCATATGCAGCTGCTGGTGTGACCTTGGGCCAGTCACAAGTTCTCTCAGAGCTGTTCTCTCATGAGCAGTTCTCAAAAGACCTCTCTCAGCCCCACCTACCTCACAAGGTGTCTTGTTGTGGGGAGGGAAAGGGGAAGGGGAAGGGATGGGTGGTGCACATGTCCTGGGTATCTCAAGTCTACTTGAAACCTGGTGGTTTCAAGGGAGCAGGAAGAGACTGAAGGTGTGTTCTTTACGCTTCTTTTTATTGCACCAAGTATTGGATGGGGAAGGGAATGGAGGAAGAGCAGGTCAGTTTCACTCACCTGTGGAGTGGAGCCTGAGGGGTGGGTGTTGCCTTCTGACACACTTCCGGTATGTTAGGGGGTGTGGTGTATGCAAATGAGTTATGCTAATAAGTTCCTGCACCTCTTTTTCTATGAAATGACCCCTGGGGAACAGAGAGCAGGGAGTTCCGAACAGCTAAGTAGCAGGAAACCCCTGCTTTCTGCTCTTCACAAACTGCCATGAACTGCACTAAAATTCATGGAAGTCTGCGGTGGTTCTTCAATTCAGGAGCATTGCTTCGCGAACCGTGAACCGGCCAAAATTCATGGCAAACTTTTGTTTGTCAGCTGGCTCATGCCCGTTCGGGATCATCCCTGAACAGCTTTTCCCAGCATGAGTCCCATCAAGACACTGTAACCTGCAGCTGCAAAACTTGATTGAGCATTCACAACGCAAGAGTCATCATTCTTAAAACAAAAGGAAGCCCTCAGCTTATGCATTTCCTTGTTCAGAGGTTCTGCACACTTAGTCCTCCAAGCAATAATGGAGAAGTGGCTAGACTTGCCCCAAAAGGCATTTTCTACTTTTTCCTTAATGATTCCATTCAAGGAATAAAGAACATATGTGCAAGGAAGATGAAACAGCTGGATATTCCCAAGTGCTATTTTCTTGCCAGTTTGGTGGGTCAGATTTTCTTTTCTGAAAACCACTTAGGACATATGGCTCGCTTAGGTGCCACTGGCTGCCTGAATGCTACTGCTTCTCTCTGCCTGACATTGGTCACATGGGTGATCTCCGCCAATCAGGAATCTGGCAGAAAAGGGATGGTATCACAGAGTAGGTGAGGGCAAAGTCAATGAATAAAGAAACGTTTTCCACAAAGAGGGCAGGAATTCTGCCACAAAAATGACTGAGAAAATAGAGGTGGCTGGTTTGGGGAGGGGGGGGGGGCGGGGTTTGGAACTACTTATAGTTGCCAAAACTCAAGTAGATTCAGCTTAGCTCTGTAGAAGAGCATCTCGCCTACAGTCTTTATGCTGAAATTCTTGTCCACGAAAAGGATCTCTCAAAACACACTTTGCTGTGAAGCACTGATAAAAGACTGCACTTCGAAGAACACCCTTTCCGGCCCCAGTGAACGATCTCTCCCCAAACAGCCTGTAGGTCTCTTGAAATGCACCGGGAGGTTATACCCGAATGGTGGAGGCAGCCAGTGCATTTAATCAGGATACAAAAAGAAAAACTGGAGATGTTTGCCTCCAGAGGAGAATTCTGAATACTGTATTGCAGTCATTTTGTTGTGCTTGGTGGAATTACAGAGTATATTACTGACAGAATATGGGCAAAACTGGCTGGCCGGCCTGGCTTTGGAAGAAGCTTGCTCTGCCTTAAAATGTGTCCAGCTTTTCTTATGCCCGGTGGACTCGGACAGTCTTCTCTCAGGCTGCTTCCTCGCTTCCTCTGACCTTCTTCTCACTCTGTGGCCCAAATGCGCGTGGATTCTCAACTCTTAATCCAGTCTGCACTGCAAGCAACTGGGGGTGGCGTGCGCCTGTTTGGAAACCTCAGCTGCTTGTATATCATGCATTTCCTTGCCATTTCTATTCCCGAGGTATTTTATTATGGAGGGATATTTGCATGAAAATAGCATTTCTCTCTCGCAAGAATTCATCTGTTCCTGCTTCTCAGTCCCTCGGGATTTTACGGTAGATGAGCATTGTGTATTTCTGATGCTGTCACGTCTGCACACACAAAAAACCCACCCAATTATTTAAATTATTGTAACTTGGGTGGGTTTATATTTTTTTTCCCCCTCCTTCATGAATTTTCTCTCCGGTCAGAGTTGCGCTGAGCTGAAATCGACAGTCCTAAGCAAGACAGTCTCACCAAATAGATATCTGCACAGCTATCTGAAAGGCTTTGGACAGCACAAATCTTGTTGCATTTAAATCTTGCAGGCCAGCGTATGGAACAAAGGGGGGAGGGGGTCAAGTGTAATTCCGTGCACAAGAATCAGATTTGTGGGTCTGGGAAAGCAAATGAAATGCATGCAGGATCAGGCCAGAGATGGCCCTTGTTGACCAACAGAGACCAGTTTCAGGATCCAGGGAGGTTCACAAAGTGGACCCAGCTTCAGATACTGATCCTGTACTGGTAGCTTCCAGCACCTGTTGGTCAGAGCCTTCCACGCTCCCTTCCACTACCTGACCCATCACCTGTTGGTGGAAAGTCACAGCCAACTTATGGCAACCCCATAGGGTTTTCAAGGCAAAAGGCAAACCGAAGTGGTTTGTCATTGCCGGCCTCTTTGTGGCAACTTTGGACTTCCTGGTGGTCTCCCGTCTAAGTACTAACTGGGGCTGATCCTGCTAGTCTCTCAGGAATTTTGTTCCTTTCTCATGGCCTGGACGCGCACACACCCATTCAAGCTGAAGCCACCTATTACTGCACAACTGTCTCCTCTGCTTCCCTTCTTTACCTTATTCCCTTCTGAGCCAGTTTGGTGTAGTGGTTAAGTGTGCGGACTCTAATCTGGGAGAACCGGGTTTGATTCCCCACTCCTCCACTTGCACCTGGCTGGATGACCTTGGGCAAGCCATAGCTCTGTCCCAGCTGTTCCCTCAAGGACAGCTTGGGAAAGAGCTCTCTCAGCCCCACCTACCTCACAGGCAATGCTCCCTCTAAGCTGTGGAGTCCTGTGAGCAAAAATTCTACTCTCTGAGCTACTGTCATTAGAGCTGTGAGCGAGCGATATGACTACCACATAAATTAGTTGCTCTGGAGCCATCCTTTCTGAGCCGAGACAAAAATGTGTGAGCCAGAGGCTAAAAAACTGTGAGCTAGCTCACACTAACTCAGCTTAGAGGGAACACTGCTCACAGGGTGTCTGTTGTGGGGAGGGGAAGGGAAAAGGAGTTTGTAAGCTGCTCTGAGACTCTTAAGTGAGTGAAGGGCGGGATATAAATCCAATCTCTTCTTCTTCTTCTTCTTCTCTCTATTTTGAGGCCCCCCCTCAGAGTTTTGATTGGATGGACAAGAGTATGCCCCTAAAACTGAGGGCTGGTCTTTCCACCCAGGGCATCAAGTCCTCTTGAATGGTCTGGCTTATTATTTATTTAATTTACTCACTTCGTTTATACCCCGTCTTCCTCCCCGATGGGGACGCAAAGTGGCTTGCTTCATTTTTTTTTATCCTCCGTTTTTATCCTCACAACAACCCTGCGGGGTAGGTTAGGCTGAGAGTAGGACTGGCCCGATCACCCGGCAGGTTTTCGTGGCAGTGCAGGGATTTAAACTGGAGTCCTCAGATCCTAGCCCAACACTCTAACCACTACACCGCATTGCCTGTCTATCAGGTTACTGGATTCTGTGTTCGCTCTGACAAGCAGGAATAGGGGCCTGGGTAACAAAATAGGGTATCCAGAATCTCCAGCTCCGCAACGGGTGGCGATTAACTGGGAGAGCTTGAAGTCTTGAAACTTATCGGGTAAACTTTTTCCGGGGCTGGGTAAAGCTTAAACTGTATCCTACAAACATGAAACCCTTTAAACGTGGCCTTGGACCCTGCTGTAAATTTCTGCTAAAAAAGAAAGAGACGAGTAGGTTTTTATAAGCTGCTTTTCCCTTCCTCTCCCCTCAGTGGGCACCTTGTGAGGGAGGTGGTGGGGTGGGCACAAACTGCATTTTTGTGGTTCATTTCAGTTTGTGCTTCACGGCTGAACCACGAACTGATATGAACCAGGAGGCTGGTTCATGAACTGAACCAGTACATAGTGGATTGGGAGCCCTGCTTTCTGCTCCCCGCTGCTTTTCACATGGAGCAGAAAGCAGAGGTTCTCCCCACAAAACTGGCTCCAAGCCATTTAACCCCCCATTGCTTTCTGCTCCCTGTCGCTTCTCGTGGGGAAAGCCCTGCTTTCTGTTCCGCCCAAGAAGAGGCGGGGAACAGAAAGCAGGGGTTTAAATGGCTCAGAGACATTTTACCCCCTGCTTTTTGCTCCCCGCCGGTTTTTCTGGGAAGCAGAAAGCGGGGTTTAAATGGCTTGGAGCCATTTAAACCCCATTTTCTGCTCTTCACGAACCACCACAAAATGCCTTAAATCCATGGAAGTGTATGGCAGCTCTTCAGTTTGTGAACTTAGGTTCACAAACCACGAACTTGTCAAAAATTCATCACAAAGAGCTGGTTCATGCCCATCCCTAGTACGTGGGGCTGAGAGAGTTCCAAGGTCACCCAGCAAGCTTCCTGTAGAAAAGTGGGGAATCAAACCTAATTCTCCAGATTAGAGTCTGCCGTTCTTAATCACTACACCATGCTGAGGGCATCAGACATCATGTTTTGCCATTTCCCCCTCCCACTGTAGACTGTTCCTGGGGTCTCCTGTCCCCCAAAAGCACCATTTTGGGGGTCATGAGAAGATGCTGCTGATCTGACCCCTAGCTTAGGTTTAATTCTAGCTTTCCGTGGTTTCATCTCAGCTGCTACGACAGTGGAAACAAAACCAAGCCTTTAGTTAATTTTGTTGGGAAGGGGTTGCATGATCTTAATAGTAGTCTTAACTGCACAAGCTACATGCAAAGTTTCTGCTGAGAAATAGCAACTATAATATTTGGACTTGTCTCTCCTTTTTATTGAAATTTATTTAAATTAAGATTAAATTAAATCAAGAGAATTCTCTATCCAGGTAGAACATGAAGTTAGATTATTGTATGTACTTTCATCCCACTTGGTTTATTTAATGGAAAGAGTGTTTCCATTCTCTTCCATTTTTTTAAAAAAATGGCTGCCATAATTCATGCCAATCTTTTATCACTTGCAAAACAATCAAGCCCCTTCCTTCCTACCCCCTCCCCTTCTGCTTTGCTCTCTCCTAAGGCAATTTAGCTCTTCAACCGTCGGGCTTTTGCCACACATATTCATTAGCAGCATTCATTTAGCTGCTTGAGCAGATGTACGGTTTAATGGGATTGGAAATAAAGGAAAAATAAAATATAATCAAATGAGGTTAATGGAGATGGAAATAAAATTAAAATACAATCAAGTGTGCATGGAGGCAGTTTTGGCATGGCACGTCCTCTCATGGCAAAGGGTGGCATCCAAGGTACGGCTGCAGAAGAAACATGGTGGCCCTTTGGCACTAACTGCCTTAGCTGCTCATCACACAGCATGTGCCAGGTCCTCTACTGGTGAGATTCACCGCTTCTCCATGCTCACAGATGTGAGCCCCTTGGATCGGTATCAGGAGGGGCAATGGCAAACAGAGGATGCTGTCCATCCAGGCCAAAAGCACTTATTCTGAGAGTCAGTAACTCTCTAAGACTCCAGCAAGCAGCCTGTCTACTTGACATCCAGGTGGGACCTGGAGATAGCCCAGAACTGCAACTGATCTCCAAACTAGAGATCAGTTCCCTTGGAGAATCATAGAATCATAGAGCTGGAAGGGACCTCCAGGGTCATCTAGTCCAACCCCCTGAACAATGCAGGAAATTCACAAATACCTCCCCCCACACCCATAGTGACCCCTGTTCCATGCCCAAAAGATGGGGGGGGGGACCTGGAGGCCCGGATCCAGTTTGGTGTAGTGGTTAAGTGTGCGGACTCTAATCTGGGAGAACTGGGTTTGATTCCCCACGCCTCTGCTCGCAGCCGCTGGAGGACCTTGGGCAAGCCATAGTTCTGTCAGAGCTGTTCTTAAACGAGCAGTTTCTGTCAGAGCTCTCTCAGCCCCACCTACCTCACAGGGTGTCTGTTGTGGAAGTAGGGCTGCCAAGTCAGCCCAGGGGGCGGGGAATCCCCCGCTACAGGGGTTCCCGATCCGCCGGCCAGCAGTCGGCCGGCGGGGGGAACCCCACCCCCGAAGTCATCCAGCCCAGACAACGTAATGACGTCACCGGAAGTGACGTTAGCACGTTGGGGGCGTCACCCTGGCAATGCCCCCAACATGCTGACGTCACTTCCAGTGATGTCGCCGGATGCGCGTGCTTCGCGTGCGCGCCAGAGAAACTCCCAGACGGAGTAGGATTCCCCCCCCGCCGGTGAGTTCTGTAGACTTGGCAACCCTATGTGGAAGGAGTTTGTAAGCTGCTCTGAAACTCCGAGAAGGGCAGGGTATAAATCCAATCTCCTCCTTCTCCTCTTCCTTTTCTTCTTCCTTTTCTTCTTCCTGACTCCCAAAATGGTGATCAGCATTTCCCTGGGGGCGTAAGAAAGGGCCACAAGTACTAAGCCCTGATGCAACCCTTCCTGCCCTCCCTCTCATGAGCTGCCTAAGTTCACAGCGTCAGCATTGCTGTCAGATGGCCAGAAAATGGCTGCTTTGGAGGGTCTACTGTGTGGCAGGGGTCCCCAACCTTTCTGAGCCTGAGGGCACCTTTGGAATCCTGACACAAACACAAAATGGCTGCTGCTGCGGCAAGCGGTGGAGCCCCACACACACTCAGAGGAAGCCTATGTGCAGGCCAGAAGAGGGATCATTACAAAAACAAAAAACACTGTACAAGAGGAGTGAAAGAGACTCAAACTAACCCTGTGGTGTCAGCTGCCTCTGAAACCATGCTATTTTAATCTGCCCAGCCAATCGGATCTTCAGTGGCCCATCAGAAGCCATGCTGGGTAAGAGCTCTCTCTGGCCCCACCCACTTCCTGAAAACTCTTGTTTGGCTCCAGGAGAGGTGTTGGCAGGCCCCACAGTAAGGACCCAGGTACTACACCCCGATGAAATCCCCCGTCTCCCCAATCCCCATCGTCCCCAAGCTCCACCCCCAAATCTCCAGGAGATTCCCCACTCAGAGCTGGCGACAGGGCCATAGTCAGTGGTGGAGCTTTAGGGGATGAGACCCCCATGATTAGGGCGAAGCCCCGCCACGGCACAAGCTTTCCTCCCCCGACCCTCGCCCTTTACTGGCCAGCAAGATGGACTGACGGCTCTCTGAGCGCCTCCGAGAAGGAAGAGGAGACTCAGTCGTGGTGATGTCACCAGGGGTCATTTCATAGAAAAAGAGGTGCAGGAGCTCATTAGCATAACTCATTTGCATATGCCACACTCCCTGACATACCGGAAGTGTGTCAGAAGGCAACACCCACCCTTCAGGCTCCACTCCACAGGTGAGTGAAACTGACCTGCTCTTCCTCCGTTCCCTTCCCCATCCAATACTTGGTGCAATAAAAAGAAGCGTAAAGAACACACCCTCATTCTCTTCCTGCTCCCTTGAAACCACCAGGTTTCAAGTAGACTTGAGATACCCAGGACACGTGCACCACCCATCCCTTCCCCTTCCCCTCCCCACAACAAGACACCCTGTGAGGTAGGTGGGGCTGAGAGAGGTCTTTTGAGAGCTGCTCATGAGAGAACAGCTCTGAGAGAACTTGTGCCTGGCCCAAGGTCACACCAGCAGCTGCATGTGGAGGAGTGGGAAATCAAACCCGGTTCTCCCAGACTAGAGTCCAGCTCCTGACCACTACACCAAACTGATGGGGTGGAAGCTGCTGAAGTGTTGGTGAAATTTCTCCAGTACTTATGTGCCATGTGCCCAGATAAAAAATGGTATACTTAGAAAATTTATATGCCACCTTGAGCAAGTCTCTGGAAAAGCAGCACACAGTCATGAAAGGAACAATGATAAAATTATCAATATTAAACCAAAACATTAAAAACAATAAAGACCCTAGCAGGGCTTTCCCCAGGGCGCTGCGCCTCTGCACTGCTCGGGGAAGCCGAGGAGGGGGCGGGGCTTGGTCATGTGCCCACCCCCTGGGCTCCTCACTCTCGGAGCTGCGCTCCTGTGCGCTCCCGCTCCAATGGACCCCTGGATGTCACCATGTGGGCGGGCATGATGCCTCCCCTGAAAAGTCCAAAGCCCCTCCCCCAGCAAATTTCCTGGCTCTGGGGCTGGTTGGCGACCCCAGCTGGCAACCTCCTGCATATGGAAAGACTGCTCTGCCTCGGAGCCCCTTAGCGGGCGCTCGGCTTCCCTGGTATGCCTGAACGGTTTTTCCTGTAAACTGCTCGAGTCAAGTTATAAGAATAAACGGTGTATGTGTCAGAAAGGATAAGCTGCATGATTCAGGTTTGCAGAAGGTAGACGGGGACTCTCCGTTGCAGTCACCCGCTTGCAGTTTTCCCTCCCCGACCACTTTTTTGTCAGTGTTTTGGTGGTGAGAGCGCTGGGCTGGCTCGGTTCGGCCAGGCTGCCTTCACTCCCGCTTCCCCAGGGCTTCCGTTCCCCATTGTACAAAAAGCCGTGCAGTGAAATCGGTGAACAGGCATGACCTTTTCCGAAAGGGCAGTTCCTGCGTCAGCCGCGTCTTCCGCTGCTTCATGCCGTGAATATCAGAAGGCAAGGGACGAGGTTTCCCAGGCCCCCGACCTTCTTGAATACTGTTGTTGGAGTGAAGAGGCCGGCCAGTTGTGACATCAGAGGTGCATCCTCAGAACTTGTAGTGTTGCCAGCCTCCAGGTGGGGCCTGGAGAACCCCAGACTTAGGAGGTCTATTCCCTTGGGGAAAATGGCTGTTTCAGAGGCTGGACCCCAGGTCATCATACCTCTGCTGAGGTCCCTCTCCTCCCCGAACCCTGCCCTCCCCAGGCTCCACCCCCAAATCTCCAGGAAATTCCCCAACCTGCATGTCTAACTGCATGTCTCCCATTGCTCCATGCCTGGAACCCCTTCTCTTCCTTCGCCACTCTGCCATCCTCCCAGTCACTGCAGAGATGCTTGGCAATGAGCTACAGAAGCAGGCACAGGCCCCATGGAAGCCCGGTGGCTAGGGTTGCCAGCCTCCAGGTGGGACCTGGAGATCGCCCAGAACTACAACTGATCTTCACAGGTGTCATTTCGTAGAAAAAGAGGAGCAGGAGCTCATTAGCATACCTATTAGAATAAATAATTAGCATAACCGGCCGAATGTCAGTTTCAGCCCTATTATACCCTATGGGCCATTGAAGTCAATGGCAAAAACTCATAGACTATATGAGGGGCTGGAGGAGAGGGGGTTTGAGGGAGAGGCTCCAAACTTGCAGGGTACCTTCTGGGACCTCTCTCCAAAATACCCACCAAGTTTCAAGAAGATTGGACCACGGGGTCCAATTCTACGGGGCCTCAAACAGGTTGCCCCATCCCCTCCATTGTTCTCTATGATGGAAAAAAACGTTACTTTTTTCCCGCCATAGAGAACAATGGAGGGAACCTGTTTGGAGGCCTGTAGAATTGGACCCCCTGGTCCAATCTTCTTAAAACTTGGTGAGTATTTGGGGGAGAGATCCCAGAAGGTACCCTGCAAGTTTAGAGCCTCTACCTCAATCCCCCTCCCCTACAGCCACTTTTAAAGCTGCTGTCGAATTTCGGCAGCAATTCAGCAGCGAGCCGAATCAGATCAGAGAATCTGATTCGGCCCGTGGCTGCCCTAGTGGCCACTCCTGAGCTGGTGGAGCAGTGCTCCACCTCGCTCTGGCCCCAAAGGACCCCCTGGATCTTCAGATGACAGAGATCATTTCCCTTGGAGAAAATGCCTGCTTTGCAGGGAGGACTGTATGGCCTTATATCCTGCTTTAGTCCTTCCCTCCCTAGACCCTGCCCACTCAAGTCTCCCCCCTCCCAAATCTTCAGGAATTTCCCAAACTGGAGTTGGCAACCCTACCAGCAGCTGCCCGGCTCTCCCCGGTCTCTTGGGTCTCACCCAGGAGGAACCCAGACGCTTCAGGTCTAGCTTAGAAGTTCAAATACTGCAAGGGAATTGCATGAGGACCTGCTCCAAAAGAGGCAATGTGGCCCCAGAGGCAGATCAAGGCGGGTGGCCGTGTCAGTCTGTCTGTAGCACTAGAAAGAGTGCAAGAGTCCAGTAGCACCTTAAAGACTCACAGAACTTGTAGCAGGTTATTGTTTGAAAAGTGAAGGACTACGGGCTGTCCCCTGCCTCAGTCTTCAGGAGGTCACCATAGATTTAGTCAGATAGACAGGTCAGGACCAGTGCTCTCTCTAAGCCGTGGAGACTTATGAGCCAAAATCCTACTTCGTGAGCAACTGGCATTACAAGTTGTGAGCGAGAGATTTGGCTGCTGCGTAAATTCATTTGCTCTGGAGCCCCATCCTCCCTGAGCGAAGACAAAAATGTGTGAGCCGGATGCTAAAAAAACTGTGAGCTAGCTCCCACTAACTCAGCTTAGAGGGAACACTGGTCAGGGCACACACAGCATCCTTTCCTCCCTGTTATCTGATCCTATCCCCTTTGAAGTAGAATGCCATTCTTAGTTTCCTTCCTTCTGGGCTGACACCTCTCTTTCACACACATACAAAGAAGGAGCACATTTTCTCTCCATCTTCGACCAATGGATGCTGGGGCATTCTTCCCTGCATCCATACCTATCCTAGGTAGTTATGTTGGATAGGTCAAGCTAGCTGACCATCAGCTAAGGCCGGAGTATATCCTGATCTTCTCCTCTTCCCTACACAACGTACGTTGTTCTCTTGGGGCTTAGCTGCTGATAAGGCTGTTTGCCAGGAGTAAGCTCTATCTCCCCTGTCTTAATGTGATTTTGTACTGAATGTTGACGTGGACTGAAATGTGTTGTGTAAGGCTGGTGTGTAAGGCTGTCAGCCAATGCTTATAATAAACACAGGCTGCCGAGTTTGAGCAGACCGGTGCTTTTGCTTCCGTCCGTCCGAGTCTCGTGTGCAGACTGCTGGAAAGGTTGCGGAGAATCAAGCGACTTCATACATTGCTGGTGGTCATGCGCAAGAATCCAAGAGTTCTGGAAAAAAGTCATAGATGAAATAAAACAAATCACAAAGCAGAGTCTCCCACTAAACCCAGGAGTCCTACTCTTAAATTTGGAGGAAGGAATAGAACCGGAGGTAGAAATATCCAAATTGACATCCACACTACTAGCAACAGCAAGAATCACAATAGCGACGGCATGGAAATCAGATAACCCCCCAAGCATCCAAGCGTGGAGAAATAAAAGTTGGGAACATTACATAATGGACAAAATAGCGGACAACATAGAAGGGAGGGCAACAAACTCCTTAAAATCACATATATCCTTCAGAAACAAATGGGTCACCGTCATAGAAAACAACAACCTACCTTCTAACACAAACTATTTAAAATGGCTTCAGTACTAAAAGATTAAAAATTACTTATGGTATTACACGTGCACACTTAGATTTACAATTAGAAACGGAAAATGAAAAAATCACACAGCAGCAAACTCACCCCTAGATTAAAAAAAAAAAATCTAAAAGGCAACCTGATAAAATTGACTTGTATAAATGTACGATTTCTCACCCTGTAACAAACGTACAAAGACTTGTTATGGATTCTAAATGTATGATATTTCACCCTGTAACAAATGTACAAAGACTTGTTATGGATAAAATATGTAAGAAACAGTTAAAAATTTAAAAAAATAAAAAATTTTACTGAAAAAAAAGAAAAGAATAGATTCTACCTCTGTTTCTCATCTAGACTGTCTAGAATGGCGTTCCGTACAATAAAGAACTCTTATTAGTTTTGAATCTGACTACTGGCTCTGTGCAGCTTTGGAAGTCTACTAGAACACTCAAAACTAAAGCTAGGCTGCGTGGAAATGCCTAGTGCCCTCTGCTACGTTAATCGTGATTCCTGACTCTACTAAAACCAGAGAATCCAACAGTTATAAGCTTTTGTGAGTCACTACTCGCTTTTTCAAGTGACTGATGACTGGTGGAAGCTCATACCCCGCCACAAATTTGGTTAGCCTTTAAGATGCTACTGAACTTTTGCTCTTTTCTAATGTGGCCAGTTTAGCCTTGCAGCCCTCACTCCAGATGCTCTAAGCACTGCAAGGCATTTCACTCCTTACAGAACTTTCCATTTCTGTTCTTCCCTTGTCATCTTTTAAAAATTTAAAAGACCTATTCCCCTTTCTCCTAGCTACTTCACAGAGCCCACTGTTGGTCCCCTGTTGCATATGTGAATCCTTCCTCTCCCATTTTTTCTTGTTAAAACTAGCTTAGTAGCCCAAATTGCCCGGCTTAGCTTGGGCTCGTCAGACCTTGGGAGCTAAGCAGGATGGTCCACAGTCAGTACTTGCATGGGAGACCCCCAAGGACGACTGGGTTTTCTGTGCAGAGGCAGGCAACGGCAAACCACCTCTTCTCCTCTCTTGCCCAAGATGATCCACGGATGCCGCTATCAGTCAGCTGCAACTCAACGGCGCTTTCTTGTTCTTCTGAAACAGATTTCATTGTATTTATTCGATGTGCTGTTGTAATACTGTCATGCAAAACATGCCCAAGTGCCAAACCAAACTGGCTGGGGGGAGGAGGGTGATGGCAATAAAATTAATTCCTGATTGCCAACCTCATCACCTACGTTGCTGGAATGGTGAAAGGTAAAGCTAAATATTTTCGTTCTCTTCCTCCTTGTAATGGTTGGAGTTGGCTTGAGCAATATGTCTGCAGGGATTTGACAGGCGCTGTAAATCCTGAATTAATGTAGGAAGCAACCGCTCTCAGTTTGTAAACTCCGCCATGGATTCAATGAAACAGGCAGGCTTATTTAGAAGCAGATCTAGGGAAGGGGGGGGAGGAGAAGGAGAGAAGGTACAGGGTCTCTTGCGTAAATTGCTTTGCATCTCTTTTGGGGAGAAATATTGTCGGCGCTAAATATTCAATCGTGCCAAATAATAGATTTCCCCCCCATGTTCTAAAACTTGATGCTCCTACATTTCTGGCTGGCTAATCAACTGCCACCGAGTCCTTAAAATGCTAAGAGTTTTTAAAATATGCTTCTGATGGCGCCTACATGCTTTATCAAAGATCATAAACTTCTGAAGAGAAATCCCTTTTCCCCACCACGGTTGCGCAGTTCTTGGCACATGAAAAATTTAGCTCTTCAAAAGGAGCAGGGTTTTCTTTGGGAATGAGAAAGAAACGGGAAAGGTTGGCACTCTTTTAACCCACACTGAACTAGACCCTATGGAAAACATCAGAAAGAATTAGAGGCTTTTTAAAGGAACAGCAATTAAAAGAATCGTATGGGCATTTTATTCAGCATCCCTTTATTTATTTTGATCCTCTGACTTCAGTAATCATTCTTTATTATATTTTTGTAGCCGGTGGAAACATTAATACACTGTGGACAATAGAAATGTGTTCTGAGAAGCAAGGGCCGGTTGGCATTCGGCAGCCCTGCTTCCTTTCAGAGTTGCTGCACAGATGAGAAGAGAAAAGAATGTGACTTGTGAAAGTTTCCACAGTGTGAAAAATGAACCTCTTTGCAGTGATGGGTGGTAATCACACACATGAACACACATGGAGTTTCCTTATGCCCAGGGGTCCTTTGAGGCCGGAGCGCAGAGAAGCGCCGCTCCGCCAGCTCAGGAGGGGCAGTAGGGCAGCCACGAGCCAAATCAGATTCTCGGATCTGATTCGGCCTGCTGCCGAATTGCTGCCAAAATTCGGTGGCAACTTTAAAAGTGGCTGTAGGGGAGGGGGTTTGAGGGAGAGGCTCCAAACTTGCAGGTTAGCTTCTGAGACCTCTCCCCCAAATGCCCACCTAGTTTCAAGAAGATTGGACTAGGGGGTCCAATTCTACAGGCCTCCAAACAGGTTGCCCCCATTCCCTCCATTGTTCTCTATGGTGGGAAAAAAGTAATGTTTTTCCCCACCATAGAGAACAATGGAGGGGATGGGGCAACCTGTTTGGGGGCCCATAGAATTGGACCCCAAGGTCCAATCTTCTTGAAACTTGGTGGGCATTTGGGGGAGAGGCCCCAGCAACTATCCTGCAAGTTTGGAGCCTCTCCCTCAAACCCCCTTTCCTCCAGCCCCTCATATACCCTATGAGTTTTTGCCATTGATTTCAATAGCCCATAGGGTATAATGGGGCTGAAACTGACATTCCCTTTCTGACACACTTCTGGTGATTTCAGGGGACGTGGCATATGTAAATGAGTTATGCTAATGAGCTCCTGCACCTCTTTTTCTATGAAAGGACCCCTGCTTATGCTGAATCAGATCATTGGTCCATCAAGGGCAGTGCTGTCTGCTCTGACTGGCACCTCTCCAGGGCCTCTGGTGAAGGTCTTCCTCATCACCTCCTACTGATGTAGGGATTACACTTGGGACCTTCTCCATATGGAGCAGATGCTCCACCACCGAGCCACGTACAACTTGCCTACTGGCAAAGAAGTGGACTGGCCAGCTGTTGCCTTGCTGACCTAGACAAATGCTGGCAGACATCCCCGCTCACTGTCTCTGCCTCCTGCCCCTCGCCCCACTCCACATTTCTGGCAGCCGCCATGATTTGGCCGCCTGCTTGGTTATCCCGCCACCAGGATTTTTTTTTTTTGGTATGGTGGCTAATTCTGTGCATCTGCAGAGTGCCTCTGAAGAACCAGATGTGGCGCCTGCGTCAAGCTCCAAGAACATGTTTGGCCTCGCAGGGCTGCATCAGAAACTGATGGGAGGTTGCAGAGTAGAGTGGAGGGAATGGTAGGCAGGGAAAGGGTTCATTAACCCCACTCTTTGTTTGAGAGCCAGTCTGGTGTAGTGGTTAAGTGCTCAGACTCTAATCTGGGAGAACCGGGTTTGATTCCCCACTCCTCCACTTGCACCTGCTGGATGACCTTGGGCAAGCCATAGCTCTGTACCAGCTGTTCCCTCAAGGACAGCTTGGGAAAGAGTTCTCTCAGCCCCACCTACCTCACAGGGTGTCTGTTGTGGGGAGGGGAGGGGAAAGGAGACTGTAAGCCGCTCTGAGACTCTTGTGAGTGAAGGGCGGGATATAAATCCAATCTCTTCTTCTCTTCTTCTCCTTCTTATCCAGTTCCTCGCCAGAAGAAGATTTTCCTGTTTCGGAAGGGCTGTTTGAGTTGTGCAGATGACTAAAAATTAAAAAAAAGCTATACTGGATATGCCCTGACTTGGGTGGCCCAAGCTAGCCCGATTTCTCTCTCTCTTTTTTTTTCCCCATATGTGTGTGTGTGACTGCGCATGCACCTGGAAGTCATAGCGACCTCTGGTGCCTGGCCCCTACTGTGGTCCTGGAGGATTTTCAGAGAGGTGGCTGAATCCCCCTCCCACCCTCCCGTCCTGCCTCCTGACTGCTGATGTTCCAAGGAGGTTTCCCATCCAAGTACTTGCCAGAGTCGGCCCTGCTTAGCTTCCGAGATCTGTTGAGATTGGGCTTGCCTGGGCTATCCAGGGCAGGACAGGCTTGCCTGATCTCCTTAGATGAAGAAGAAGAAGAAGAGATTAGATTTATACCCCGCCCTTCACTCACTTGGAGTCTCAGAGCGGCTTACAAACTCCTTTCCCTTCCCCTCCCCACAACAGGCACCCTGTGAGGTAGGTGGGGCTGAGAGAGCTCTGAGACAGCTGTCCTTGAGGGAACAGCTGGTTCAGAGCTATGGCTTGCCCAAGGTCATCCAGCCAGGTGCAAGTGGAGGAGTGGGGAATCAAACCCGGTTCTCCCAGATTAGAGTCCGCGCACTTAACCACTACACCAAACTAGCTCGGAAGGAAGGAAGGAAGGAAGGAAGGAAGGAAGGAAGGAAGGAAGGAAGGAAGGAAGGAAGGAGAAGAAATTGGATTTATATCACTCATTTGGCGTCTCAGAGTGGCTTACAAACTCCTTCCCTTTCCCCTCCCCACAATAGACACCCTGTGAGGTAGGTGGGGCTGAGAGAGCTCTGAGTCAACTGTCCTTGAGAGAACAGCTGGTACAGAGCTGTGGCTTGCCCAAGGTCAGCCAAGAGGTGCAAGTGGAGGAGTGGGGAATCAAACCCGGTTCTCCCAGATTAGAGTCCGCGCACTTAACCACTACACCAAACTGGCTCTCAGAAGCTAAGCAGGGCCAGCCCTGGTTAGTGCTTGGATGGGAGACCTCCAAGAGGTCTAGGGTTGCTGTGCAGGGGCAAGCCGTGGCAAACTACCCCTTGCTGTCTCTTGCCCTGAAAACTTTATGGGGTTGCCGTAAGTCAGCTGTGACCAGTGTTCTCTCTAAGCTGAGTTAGTGTGAGCTAGCTCACCGTTTTCTAGCCTCCAGCTCACACGTCTTTGTCTTAGCTCAGGAAGGAAGGCTCCAGAGCCAGCTAATTTATGCAGCAGCCAAATCGCTCGCTCACAACTTTAATGCCAGTCGCTCACAAAGTACAGTTTTTGCTCACCAGGCTCCACTGCTTAGAGGGAGCATGGGCTGTGACGGCACTTTACATACAGACCGGGAGGCTCGTTTGCACAGCCAGTTCGGGCACAGCCAGCGGCAGTCGCTGTGCTGATTGCAAGCTTCCAACGCTGCAACTGGGCACAGCCAGAACTCCTTTTGGTGTTCTTCTGTGCTCTCTGGTGCTGCTGTCCATGGTGCTGATCACCTTCCTCAGGGTCTGTGCATGCCACCAGCCATCTCACCACCCCTCTGACTCACCGGACTGGAGGCTCACAGCCAGTGTGGGTGGTAGTCGCCAGACAGGTTCTAGCCATGGAAACTGGGACAGCTGTGCTGGCACTGTAGATACCAGTTCCTGATCATGGCATCATTCTATCTGCCTTCTCTCCCATGCTGACACGGGCTGCTGCCAGTATGTGGAACACGGTAATGCCCGTTAATTGTGTGAGGGATGGAAAGACCCTCTCCCAGGACTTTCTGGGAGGGTCGGTGGCAGCCCAGACCAGCCATTTGTCACCGTTAGGCTGTTGGGCAATTGGGACGTCAGCATCAGGGGAGCCCAACTGCAGCAATGGCAGTGGAAAGCGAGGGCGGTCGTCCAGGATCCTTCTGGGTCAGCCTGCATCTCGTAGTTTGGGAGCAGAGCTGTTACAGTCATGGGAGGAGACAAACAGCACATCCAGGTGGGGGAGAGGTCCTTTTTCCCAAGGAGGGTTTGGGACCTGAAGGAGGATGAAGGGAAAAGGAGTTTGTAAGCCGCTCTGAGACTCTTAAGTGAGTGAAGGGCAGGATATAAATCCAATCTCTTCTTCTTCTTGTGGCGTGGGGTGGGATATGTCAGGCATGAGAGGCACAAATTCATTTCCCTCTGTTGATTCAGGCTATTATTGCTCTCTCTCTTTAAGAAGAAGAGAAGAGATTGGATTTATATCCCGCCCCTTCTCTCACTTGCAGTCTCAGAGCGGCTTACAAACTCCTTCCCCTTCCCCTCCCCACAACAGACACCCTGTGAGGTAGGTGGGGCTGAGAGAGCTCGGAGACAACTGTCCTTGAGAGAACAGCTGGGACAGAGCGATGGCTTGCCCAAGGTCATCCAGCCAGGTGCAAGTGGAGGAGTGGGGAATCAAACCCGGTTCTCCCAGATTAGAGTCCGCGCACTTAACCACTACCCCAAACTGGCTCTCTTAACCACTGGCGCCAAACTGGAAGGCATGCAAAAGTGACCCTGCAGGCTTTTTCCGTTCTCTCAGATTTTACTCCCTTCTCTCTCACACACACATTGTTTTTGTTTTTCACCGGGAAGACTGTTCTGATAACTATTGTGGCCCTTATTGCTAGCAGGACTAGACGGCATGCCTGGAGCTCCTGCTCCATACACTTGGGAGAGCCAGCATGGCGCAGTGGATAGAGTATCGGACTAGGATCCTGAGAGACCTGGATTGGAATCCTCTCTTCTACCATGGAAGCTTGACCCTGTCACAGACTCTCAGTCTGGTCTACCCCAAAGGGTTGTTGTGGGAGAATGGAGATGTGGAAAGTGATGTTCTAAGCTGCTTGCAGTTCCAGTTGTGAGAAAAGCAGGATATAAATGAAAGGTGCAAATCTGTTACACAATGAAGCACCCTCAAGCTGGGAATGTCTGGTCCAGTATGTTGCTGTTTAGTCACGGGCTCAGCCCTACCTTCTCCAGATGGGGAACTGCAAGGGCTGGGAAACATTCATGGAAAGGCACTCTGGGGGCAATCGCCCTTCCTCTCCCCGGTAGTTAGGAAAGCAGACCCAAATAGGAAAGACTCGAGCTCAAAACCCTGCTCATCACTCCCTGTTTGCCAAGTGACCTCACAGCATTTGTGGTGACCAATTTCTCTGTCAGCCTTGGGAGGCATCACAGCCATTGACCAGTGGGCTGGAGAACCTGGCTGTGGGTGGAAGTTGGAGGTCTCCTGGTGTAGGAAAGTCTGTTCCTACAGTCAGTTTCCTGCAACACAGTACAGTTTAAAGACTCCCCAAGCTGACCTGGTGACTGGTGAATAATTTGGCCCTTGTCAAGAAGGCGACTCAGCATAACCTTTATTTCAATCCAGATGCCCAGAGGTATGTGGTAGTAATCCTTTGATGGAAGAGACACATCCAGATACGTTGGATATTTGTTACCAGAGCAATTGGGAGAGCGTGTGCAGTTACCATGAGAGATTATCCTTGGCCCACTCTGTAAACTTTTAGCAACTGCCCATCACATGAGAAAGCAACACCTGGCTCCAAAGAAAAGCTTTTTTTCATATATTTATTTCTGGATGGGTGTTGTTTGACAATAGTAATACTGACCACTGAGGAAGGCCCTCAGTCATCAACGATGAAACGACCCCTCTTGCCATTTGACTGGAAGGAAAATGCTAGCTGTAAAAGAACTGCGTATGGTCTACTGGTCATAAGATATACCCATCAATTGTATAGGGAAAACTATCTACTCGACTTGTCAAAAGTTTTAAGCGTTTGATCCCAAGCCTATACTGGAGGCTTATACGTGGCTACTAGCCATTGTGTCTAAAAGAAACTTCCACGTTCAGAGGCAGTCAACTTCTGAATACCGGTGCCAGGAGGCAACATAAAGAAAAGCCCCGGCCTCTATGCCTGGTTGTTAGACCTCCAGAGGAATGGGTTGGCCACCATGTGAGACTCGATGCTGGACTAGATGGACCACTCCTCTGATCTAGAAAGGCTCTTATGTTCTTACCACCTCAGACACACTCATGAAAAGCCATTTTGCTGTGTTCTTGTCATTAAAAAAAAAGAGACAGCGTGGATCAACATTGTTCATATTCTTGATACAGTGTTTGGTTGCCCCATCGACTCACTGCTCAAAGCAATTCTCGTTTCTCTCCAGGCACTCGAGAGCCATCACTCACTACACTCTGTTCTTGATCCCACTTCTGAACAGCAGAGGAAATGTCTCTTGGAACCTTCTCGGGGAGTGACAGGCAGACCCGGCTCGGCAGACGGCAGGTGGATGTTTGCTTGGCTGGTGTGACCGTCAGATGGAAGCGGCTTCAGAGCGAAACAGCTGCAGGCCCAGCAAACCTGTCAGCATCAAGGCAGGTACCCTTCGTGGGCCTATTAAAAAGCCATGACAGAATAATTAGATTAAAGGAGCAGCACTCAAAAAGAGGAAGAGAGTGCGTGCAGAAGTTCCCCGCGGTGTTGTTGTCTTTTGTTCTGGGTAAGGCTGGAAGCAAACAGCACCTGCTTTGGCGGCGGCTTGACCTGGAATGAATTGATTTGTCCCCCCCAACTGACAAGTGCACTTTAAGCCTGGTCAAAATGTCAGCTATGAAACGGCCCCTCTTGCCATTTGACTGGAAGGAAAATGCTAGCTGTAAAAGAAAACGGTGGAATTAGCGGCGTCGGTATTTTGTACTATTGGATCTTGCTGGGGTGCGTGTTCTTGAAGTTTTTCCGCTCCTCAGACCTCACCCTCAAGCAAACAGCTTCTCAGCCATGAGATGAAGCGGGAAACAAGTTCACAGGCAAGGATAGCCACTTAGGACTCAGCGGGCAGTAGGGTTTAGGAGATTTCTGGAGATTTGGTGGCAGAGGTGGGGAAAGGTGGAGTTAGGGGTGGGGAAGGGACTCAGCAGGAATATAATGCCATAGAATCCATCCTCCAAAGCTGCCACAGCATCCAAACAGACTGATCTCTGCATTCTGGAGATCAGATGTCATTCCAGGAGATCTCCAGGCCCCTCCTGGATGCTGGCAACCCTAGTGGGGATACAGAAGACGGAGGTCCTGTGCCTGGGCTGGAGCGGTCCGAGGGCAGGGATCCCACTCCATTGGTGCCAGTGCTGGAGGTTAGGAGTTTGGGAGTGCTCCTAGACGCCTCCTTAACAACGGAGGCCCAGGTAGCAGCCACTGCCAAGTCAGCCTTTTACCATCTTCGGCTGATTAGGCAGTTGGTTCCCTTCCTCGAACGCAACGACTTGGCAACCGTGATCCATGCGATGGTCACCTCGAGACTAGATTACTGTAATGCCCTCTATATAGGGCTGCCCTTGTCACAAACCTGGAAGCTGCAGCTGGTGCAAAATGCCATGGCCAGGCTTTTGACGGGACTCCCTATTTATTTGTTTCATTTATATTTGGGACTAGATGGACATTGCACTGGCTGCCTATAGCATACCGGATTCGCTTTAAGGTGCTGGTTCTTACCTTTAAAGCCCTTTATAGCTGGGGACCTAAATACCTGAGGGATCGCATTTCCCCATAGGTACCCCAGAGAGCACTACGATCAGGGGCCCAGGACAGGCTGGCCCTCCTATTAAGAAGGCCAGGTTAGTGACAACTAGGGCCAGGGCCTTTTCAGTGGTGGCTCCATTCTGGTAGAATGAGCTCCTGGAAGAGATCAGGGCCCTGTGGGACCATTTACAGTTCCACAGGGCCTGTAAAACAGAGCTCTTCTGCCAGGCCTTTGGAACCGCCACCACTACCACACTATTACCACCACCACTACTAACTACTGACATCTTATGGTGGGAGAGCCCTGATCCGCTGGACCCTTTAAATACTGCCTGCGCTAATCACCCAAGACAACTGAAGAAGACCAAGGAACTGACTGTAATTATGAGGAAATTAGGCGTGCTAGCACTTTATTATATTCCTGGTTTTAATATTGTTATTTATATTAATTCATGTTGTGATTTTATGTGTATTGTTGGAATTTTACTCTGTTCTGTAAGCTGCCCTGAGCTGGCCCTGGCCAGGAGGGTGGGATAAAAATCGAATGAATCAAATCAAATCAACATTCATCAGCCTCCTGAACAATTCTGTGTGGCAGCAGTGTGCCTGATCCATGTTAGAGGGTGGTGGCAGTCTTCTGGTGCTGTCCTGAGCAGAGTTACATCCTTCTAAGCCTGCTTCGTTCAATGGACTTAGAACTCTGCTTCGCGTGGCACTGTCAGACACCTCCACGCTAGGGGCCTGATCCATTTTTCCTGTGCTAATTACAGATCCAATTGAGAAGAGGGGTTGTTCCATCCCTGCATTTGAACACTGGAGGACCACACTAGCATTAAGTCGCTGGTTCCCTTTTAAAGCATAAATGTTGCTGCCCTTACCTTTGTTCCGGTAATTGTAAAACTGCTATCATCCTGACCTAGGACAAAAACCTGAATGCCAGAGATAGACTACATGCTTTGCATGCCAAAGCTCCCTGGGTTGGTTCATGCACTTGTTCATTTATTTATTATTTATTAAATTGTGCTTTTAAACCACCTTACCCAGGGAAATAGGTCTCAGGGTGATGTACAATAACAGAAATAGGCATATAGAAACCAGCAATTAAAAAACAATAAAATCCAGTAAAATACAATAAAAACAACCTAATGAGATGTTGCTAAGATTACCAATTGTGCCACTGCCCCACCAGGGTGAGGGGTTAGTAGGAAAGCAGGAGTGCCAGACAGATGGAAACGGTTGCTGAGAGCCAGTTTGGTGTAGTGGTTAAGTGCGCGGACTCTAATCTGGGAGAACCGGGTTTGATTCCCCACTCCTCCACTTGCACCTGCTGGATGACCTTGGGCAAGCCATACCTCTGGACCAGCTGTTCCCTCAAGGACAGCTTGGGAAAGAGCTCTCTCAGCCCCACCTACCTCACAGGGTGTCTGTTGTGGGGAGGGGAAGGGAAAGGAGTTTGTAAGCCGCTCTGAGACTCCAAGTGAGGGGCGGGGTATAAATCCAATCTCTTCTTCTTCTTCTTCTTCTTCTTCTTCTTCTACCAAATGCCTGGCAGAACAACTCTGCTTTACAGGCCCTGCTGAATTACATCAGATCCTACAGGGCCCAGTTGTTACTCGGCAGAGAGTTCCACCAGGTTGGGTCCAGGACCGAAAACACCCCGGCCCTGGTTGAGGACAGCTGGACATCTCTCAGGTCAGGAGCCACCAGCAGGTTCTTCTCTACTGAGCATCATGCTCTCCAGAGGGCTGTCCCAGGAGAGGCGGTCCCAAAGGCTAGCTAGCCATGTCACAGGGCTGAGAGCAGACCTGTGCCAGAGAGTACAAGACCAGCTGTATTCTTGAGGGAGTTGGATTGGACGCAAACCCCTATTCAGATGGCATCTGTTCTGTCCTGTTCCTGATGGGCATGAATCTGCTTTCTCCCTGGGTTCACAGACTCCCTCCTTTCTTCTCCCCTCCCCTCTCGCAGTACAAGGGAAATGGAATTGGAATCTCTGATTTGACATGCGATCGAAATATGGATGCCTGGGCAAACTGGAGCTTGTTTCTTCCCCCCCCCCCCGCCCCAAAGCCCAGATTCTGAACTGGGCTTAAACCACAGTTTAGAATCCCAGTTTGTGGTAGGGTTCTCAGCTCCTGTTTGGGACGTTCCTGGAGATTTGGGGGTGGAGCCTGGGCAGAGTGGCTTTGGTGGAGTGGTGGGACCTCAATGGGATATAATCAGGGGTCATTTCGTAGAAAAAGAGGTGCAGGAGCTCATTAGCATAACTCATTTGCATATGCCACACCCCCTAATGTACCAGAAGTGTGTCAGAAGGCAACACCCACCCCTCAAGCTCCACTCCACAGGTTCTGAGAGAACTTGTGACTGGCCAAGGTCACAGCAGCAGCTGCATGTGGAGGAGTGGGGAATCAAACCCGGTTCTCCCAGATTAGAGGCCAACTCCTGACCACAACACCAAACTGATGGGGTGGAAGCTGCTGAAGGGTTGGTGAAATTTCTCCAGTACTTACGTGCCATGTGCCCAGATAAAAAATGGTATACTTAGAAAATTTATATGCCACCTTGAGCAAGTCTCTGGAAAAGCAGCACACAGTCATAAAAGGAACAGTGATAAACTTATCAATATTAAAACGAAACATTAAAAACAATAAAGACCCTAGCAGGACTTTCCCCGGGGCGCTGCGCCTCTGCACTGCTCGGGGAAGCCAAGGAGGAGGCGGGGCTTGGTTATGTGCCCGACCCCTGGGCTCCTCACTCCCGGAGCTACGCTCCTGTGCGCTCCCGCTCCAATGGACCCCTGGATATAATGCCCTAAAGCCCACCCTCTAAAGCAGCCATTTTCTCCAGGGGAGCTGATTCCTGTTGCCTGGAGATCAGCTGTGATTCCAGATCTACAGAGAAGATGGCTGCTTTGGAGGATGAACTCTATGGCATAATATCCTGCTGAGGTGACTCCCCGGGATTCACCGCCCTCCAAACTCCAGAAACTTTCCAACCCAGAGTTGGCAACCTTAAGTCCAGCAGGGTCCACATGTTACTCAGTGTCAGAAGGCCAGGCTGTCTCCTGGCCATGAGTCAAGAGCCAGCCAATCCAGAAGCTTCTTACTGCCTGCCTAATAGATCACCGTTCACTTTGAGGTCTGGACACGCTCATACACGACTCACCAGGAGAGGTCTGGCTTCAGGCCACGTGGCCCCTAGGATTGCCAGTCCCAGGTTGGAAAATTCCTGAAGATTTTGGGTGGTAGAGCCAGTAGGGAGGGACAGGAGGACCTCAGTGATATAGAATACCATAGAGTCCACTTTCCAAAGTAGCCATTTTCTCCAACAGAATTGATCTCTGTCGCCTGGAAAACAGTTGCAATTCCAAATCTCCAGACCCCACTTGGAGGCTGGCAGTTCTGGTTTGTGGGAAGATCAGTCTTCAGTTTGCTCCGGCCCTGAATTTGGATGCCATGCCACATCACTCTGTGCATGAAGGAAGGTAGGAGGGAGGGAGGGAGGGAGGGACGGATGGAAGCATGTAAGCACAACAAGGGCATTTTCCAAACTGCAGCTGCTTTCCAGGTTTTGCCAGTATTGTGGCGGTTCCAATTATTGTACTATCAGTGCGATCATTACACACTTACATGTTTTCTTCATTTTTTCCCCCATCAGCGTTCCATCTGTTCACCATCACATTGTGGATTGGTTTTCTACTCCCCCCCCCCCATTTTTTTATGTGCATGTGCTGAAGTGTTGCAGCCTTTCAGCAGCCTCAAGTGGGCTTGTGAAATCCCCTTACAAGTTACATTCCCCACCCACCACCCCAAACCTGGAAGTTGTACCTGGTGTACGGGTCTCACCCCTTACGGGTTGCCTCTTTCCCCACGTTTGAGCATTATCTCTTATTGACACCCCCCCCCAAAAAAAATTATATTTTTTTTATCACACATCAGGTACACAGCACCCAACAGCCTTTTCCCTTTGACGGCATGTTTTTAGGCAAGCTGCACGCACTGCAAAACGTATTTGAAAATGGCACCCAGGGACCTGACAGGATTTGCTCTTGAGCGTGAATGAAGGAATGGTGAGGAAGGCCGTGATTGGCTGCTGGTGTTGGGCCTCCCAATGGGACCGACCATTTGTTTCAGCGCAGGCGCCCTCCAGTGCTGAAACACTGAAACAGCAGCATGCAAATTTTTTTAAAAAATCACCGCCCAAACCCGCCCTTTCTGGGCAGGTTCGGGCAGCAGTTCACGAGGTGGGGGAAAATGTTCTGATTCCGAAAAAGAGGCTATCTTGCAAATTCATTCCTCAGTGTGTGTGTGTGTGTGGGGGGAGTATGGGAAAAACTAGTGTAGGAAAGAAAGGGGGGGGGATAGGGTTGCCAAGTCCGGGTTGGAAAATACCTGGGGACTTTGGGGGTGGAGCCAGGAGAAGGTGGGGCTTGGGGAGGGGAGGGGCCTCAGCATGGTCCAAAGCCATAGAGTCCGCCCTTCAGAGCAGCCATTTTCTCCAGGGGAGCTGATCTCTGTCAGCTGGGGATCAGTTGTAAAAGCGGGAGATCCCCAGGCCCCACCTGGAGGCTGGCAACCCTAGGGGGGACAAGGAAGAACAGCTATGGGAATGTTAACAAAACTGTTTGAACACAAGGGGGAAAAACCGTAACACAGGGGAATGAAACTGGAACATTAGGGCAACCTGGGAAACTCCAAGAAGCCAGGATTTACACCTGTCACAAACCAAGCTCCTTTTGTTTTTTTTGTGTGCTGTCTGAATGCAGCCGCTACTAGGAGGCAGCCCCTTCAACTGTCAGTCCAGATCATTTGGCACAGCTTAACAGGAAAAATCTTCTCAGCCGCCTCTGTGTTACCCCCACCCTTCAGTGGGAAACCCGGGGGGGGGGGGGGGAGAGAATCAACAACATGGTTGCAAGAAGAATATGCTTGATGCTCGAGTGTCAAATGAAATGTTATTTTGAAGGATATTTTTGCCCTTTGAATGATACATCATCCTTAGAAATGCCGCAAACGGCCCCCTTTATTAATGCCGTTTAGAACGAGCGGAATTGGAATGATAATGAGTTTCTAAATTAATATTGCAACTTCCCATTTCGGCATTTGATGAGCTGTATCAAAACTTCATTAAATCACTCTCTGTTTTGCCAGCTCTGGTTTAGAAACGGGGGCTGAGAAAGAGAGACAAGGCGTTTTCCCCGCAAAGCCGGCCGGGGCTGTAAGTCATCTTCTGGTGGGCTCCTATGCATGATGGGCTGCGATAATGGCGCAAATAAGGGAGTTAATGATGTGCTTTTCAAAATGTGACAATAACACTTTTGATTGTTAAGTAAATATTGCACGCAAAATTACGAGGCCAACACGATGCAACTTGGCTTTGTAGTTCAGCTCCACGTTCCAGAAAGGCTCCTTCTGCATTCGAGTGGCCGGGAAAGGTCTCGGGTGAGGTCTTCCCAGCTGCTTGGGTGGGACTGCCAAAACAGAAGGGGGTGGCCTGGTTGTCAGGGGGATAAGATGGAATCTTGGGATCTCTGTCCTCTGACTGGCTGGGAAAGTGTCCCACTTCTTTTGGCTGCTTTGCTTTGCCCCGCGTGATGCTACTTTGGCTGGTTAGAGCCTGCTCACCACAGAACCTGGAGTGCTGGAGAAGGAGAAATAGGATTGCCAACTCCAGCAAGGGAAATTCCTAGAGATCTGAGGGGGTGGAGCCTGCGGCAGTCAGGGTTTGAGTTAGGGTTGCCAACTCTGGGTTGGGAAATACCTGGAGGTTTGGGGGGGGTGGAGTTTAGGGAGGGGAGGGACCTTAGCAGGGTACAATGCCATAGAGTCCACCCTCCAAAGCAGCCATTCTCTCCAAGAGATCTGATCTCTGTAGTCTGGAGAGCAATTGAAATGGTGGGAGATCTGGAGGCTGGCAACCCTAGTTTGGGGCATATTCTGCTGGGTATAATGCCATAGGGTCCACCCTCTAAAGCAGCCATTTTCTGCAAGGGGAACTGATCTCTGTCGTCCAGAGATCAGCTGTCATTCTGAGAGCTCTCCAGTCCCCGCCTGGATGTTGGCAAACCTTGATAGAAGGGATTGTGCTATGTCAGACTGCAGGGGAGGGATTACATTTTTCAAAGCTTCCCTGCATTAATAAATCCTGGTGAGCAGGAAACTAGCTCAGCATGCCAAGGGCTAGGCTTTTTTCCCCCTGATGTATTATTTTCTTTTTCTTTCAACTGGCAGGGAGCTTCTAAATAAAGGAGCATTCCAAAAATACGACCTCCCTCCTCCCCTGCAGTCTGGTCAGTCCCATCAGGATTCTGTCCCTGCCGGCCACTGTACATGCCAACCTGTCCCAGAGTTCACAAGAACAGCAGCAGCGCAGGTGGAAGCAGAAAGCACCAGGGCATCCCAAGCACGAAGAGAGTCTCTGGCCCAAGCCAGTTTTCCAACCAAGAGTCATAAAATCAGGGGTCATTTTGAGCAGGAGCTTGGGGGAGCTCAGCTCTGGGAGTTGGTGCCAGCCCCTCCCCAGCCCCCCGCGGGGGAATGCCTGCTTGTGTCATGGCTGTAGCAAAATGACCCTGTCCCCTGGAAAGGTCCTTGTTCCTCTGACCAGCCTTCTGAAGTCTTCAGCCACCACTGAAGCTATCCTCCCAGAAGAGTGGTATTTCTGAGGCTTGGATTAGTAGTGGTCCCCTCTCTGCCAGCTCTTTCTTTCTTTCTTTCTTTCTTTCTTTCTTTCTTTCTTTCTTTCTTTCTTTCTTTCTTTCTTTCTTTCTTTCTTTCTCTCCTCTCTCTCTCTCTCTCTCTCTCTCTCTCTCTCTCTCTCTTTCTCTTTCTTTCATAGTTCGACTGCTGTCTTTTCCTACACTCATTTCATGCTGGTTTCAAATTTCACTCCCTGGGTCTGAAGAGTACTAAGCAACAGGATCTGTTTAAAGCAGTAAAATGCTAGCTTGACCACAGGAGGGCAGTTAACAAATGTAAACAGTAATTTTTAAACTAGAACAAGTATGGTTTGAAACTGGAAACATGTATAGATGGGTTGTTGTTTTTTTGAAACTAGAATGATTCCAGCAGGAAAGTCAGATGTAGATTTGACCTCTCTCTCTCTCTCTTGCCTTCTGACATACTTCCGGTGATGTCAGATGGTTTAGCATATGCAAATAAGTTAAGCTAATGAGTTATGCTAATGAGCTCCTGCACCTCTTTTTCTACGAAATGACCCTTGCATAAAATGCATCTTTGAAGTGAACAGAGACACTCACAGAACTGACCGGCTTGTAGAGAAGTGGGAGAGCCACATATGGGCGTCACCAGAGCCTCCACAAGGGATGGAGATGCTGCTGCTGGGTC
Source organism: Lepidodactylus listeri (assembly GCA_029233225.1). NCBI lineage: Eukaryota > Metazoa > Chordata > Lepidosauria > Squamata > Gekkonidae > Lepidodactylus > Lepidodactylus listeri. Next base: position 19,623,630 of record JARCFY010000020.1, on the reverse strand, counting down.
CTTCCTGGCACATCTTCAGGTGTACAAGCAAATGTAAGCACGGCACTGGACCTGTTCGCCACCTGGAGCACTGCATCACTTCACCTAGGAATGTTTCGAAAACTAGAACCCGTCCTCTTAGTTCATAATCTGACGGGTCTCGCTTTTTAAAAAGGGGATAGCCTTTTTTTAAAAAAAACAATATTTATCTATTTAAAACATCACTCCTCTGTCCTGTGGGGCTGCAGTTGTTACTATGCAAACGACTCTCCTGCATATTTTTTTCAGCTTGGAATTGAGACGGTATGGGGCACGGGAGAGACTGAGCTGTTTGTTTCGACTGGACTCCTTGTCAGGGCAGTTTGAGCTCACCTTCTGAGCTTTCCCCCAGTGTAAACTCGCCCTTCCCAAAGGCAAAGTAGAGAATTCTTGCACAGAGACTTAGGTGAAGTATCATTTCATCCCATGGATGTCTACAGTGGAAAGGGCAAGAGATTTACTCTTTCTCAAAATAAAAGCCGGGGATTCGGAGGCGGGAGATGATGATACTTTGGGGTGTGTGGAGGGGGAGTTGTGTTGCCCCAAATGCAGGGGTGGCCAGCTCTGGCTTGGGAAATATCTGGAGATTTTGGGGATGGATCCTGGGGAGAAACGGACTTCAGCATATAATGCCATAGATTCCGCCCATGACAGCAGCCATTTTCTCCAGGGTGGGACACCGGTCTCCAGGTGGAACCTGGGCAGGGCTCATTTCGTAGCAGGAGCTCCTCTGCATATTAGGCCACACCCCCCTGATGTAGCCAGTCCTCCAAGAGCTGACAGTAGCCCCTGTCAGAAGAGCTCTGTAAGCTCTTGGAGGATTGGCTACATTTAGGGGTGTGTGGCCTAATATGCAAAGGCGCTCCTGCTACGAAATGGGCCCTGAACCTGGGGATCCCTCGCAATTACAGCACAACTCCAGACTACAGAGATCAGTTCCCCTGGAGAAAATGGATGCCTTGGAGGATGAACTCCCCACTTGTACCCCACTAAGGCTGAACTCCCCACTTGTACCCCACTAAGGTCTCTGTCCTCCCCAGGCTCCACCCCCAAATGTGCAGGGGTTCCCCAACCTGGAGTGGGTAACCCTACTGCCCTGCCCTTGCCAGTGGCCCGGAGGAGGCGGGGCCTGGCAACCCTGTCTCCAGGGGAACTGATCTTGGTTGTCTGGAGATCAATTGCAATAGTAGGAGATCTCCAGGTGACACCTGGAAGTTGACAACCCCTGCACTCACAGCTATGGGCCTGGTGGAGACCCTGCCCTTAGACCAGGCCCAGATCAAGGGGGCTTGTTGTCCTCCTAAGCAAGCGGCAGCCTTTCTTCCCTCTGAACTGCCAGCCGCCGGGGCCATCCCAGGGCCAAGTGGCTGGCAGCAAGTCAAGCCCATCCTGTTCAGTGGCATCCTCCACATCACGAAGCTGCCGGAGAACCACTCCTACCCCGAACGGATGAGTACTTGGGGAGAGGAAAAGAGGAAGGCTTGCAGGCGGCTACTGCTGTCCTGTGTCTGACCCACAGGGTTTCCAGCCGCTCAGTCCTGCGGCTTCTTTCTTCCACGCTGGGATCTAACCCCTCCCCACCAACCCTGGCCTCAATTTCGTCCCCCACGCAAAATCCTGAAAGGGGTTTTAAGTGTCGTTTACGTCCCCTTTTTACAGAAAAAAGGATGCAGTCTGTTCCAAAAGATGGATTAACTTGGCTGCGGGCTCCTGCCGTGCTCTCGGGAGAATCCGTTCTCCGCCCCAGCTAAGTGTACGGCTTCCTAATGGCATTTAAATTGGCCTTTCTGAAGAACAGGCGGGTTCTGGCTTGTCCCTTCCCTCATTGAGAAAAGCTGACTTCCATCGCCTTTTCAAATAACATTGTGGTACATCTGAAATGCGTCAGTGAGTCCCTGGAACAAGCCTCATTGTCCAAGACCCCAATATACCCCCAAAGCAGCAGTATGGTTGCCAGCTCCGAGTTGGGAAACACCTGGATATTTTTTTTGGGGGGGGGGAGGTACCTGAGGAAGGCGGGGCTTGGGATAGGGGAGGGACTTCAGTGGGGTATAATACCATAGAGTATGCGTTCCAAAGCAGCCCTTTTCTCCAGGTGAACTGATCTCTGTCCAGGGAACTGATCTCTGTTGTCTGGACATCCAGTGCTGCCGGCCTCTAGTGGAGACCTGAGAATTCCCCGGAATTATAGCTCATCTCCAGACGATCGGCAGCAGTTCCCCTAGCACTGTGTCTCTGTCCTTCCCAGGCTACATCCTCAAATCTCCAGGAGTTTCCTGGCCTGGATCTGGCAACCCTACCCCCCCCCCAAACCCTCACTGGTGGCCAGGAGTGAGCAGGCATCATTTGAAATTCTGGGAGATCTCTGGGTCCTCCCTGGAGGTTGGGAAGCCAACACATCACGCTATCAACCCCTGGTCTGCAGTCTAGATAGAGTACAATGACGGTGATGGTGGTCATCATCATTTCTCATTCCTTGGAAACTGAGCTCTGGATATGGCTGCTGTCTTGTAGGCTTTTTTTAAAACCTTGCCGAATGCTTTACTAGCATCCAGTGGACTATGGTCTGCCCACTGTAGAGGCAGAAAGAGAACTTTGCCCAAGAACACCTTCAGCTCAGGGTTGATTCTCTAAATCAGTGGTGGCAAACCTATGGCACGCGTGCCAGAGGTGGCACTCAGAGCCCTCTCTGTGGGCACGGACGGCATCGCCCCAGCACAGAGTTCGCAAGATTGGACAGCAAAAATCACCCTAATTGTTCAAAGCATGCCAAATGCAAACTTTTACCTTTCAATAAAAAGTTGTTTGTATCATTGAAAGCTCTGTTATTGTGTTTTTCTTTTAAGACAAAAGATGTTAACGTATGAGTTGTTTTTTCTAAAACGAAAACCTCAGTGTTCAGGTTAAATTGCCGTGTTGGCACTTTGCGATAAATAAGTGGGTTTTGGGTTGCAGTTTGGGCACTCGGTCTCTAAAAGGTTCACCATCACTGCTCTAGATATTTAGCAATCGTTTGTGGCTGTGTGTGTGTGGCACTGAGTCATTATAAAGGAAAAGGACACTGGCCACAAATCTGGGCATCCCTTTCGGTTAGCAGCCCTAATAGCCCACACTAGCTCAGTCTCATCGGGGCTCGTGAAGCTAATCAGGGTTGATAATGGTCAGTGCTTGGATGGGAGACCGCCAAGGAAGACTGGGGTTGCTATGCAGAGGAAGGCAATGGCAAAACCTTTTCTCATCTCTTGCCTTGAAACACCTCATGGGTTGGAAGTTCATGGAGTTGCCATGAATTGGCTGCCACAACAACACACTCCACCACCACCACCCCAACCCGTTGTGGTTGACACACTGGGGAGCTCTGGAATAAAGATGCTTACCCCCAAATTATGCCAGGTCTAAAGAAGCTTACCCCCAAATTATGCCAGTCCTTCTGATTCCATTTGTGGAGGTCATGTCCAACTGAAAGAAGGATAACCAGGCTGCGGGGCTCCAGCCCAGGATGGCCCAATCTCTTCATATCTCAGAACCGAAGCAGGGTTGCCCTTGGCCAGTGTTTGGATGGGACATCATATAGTGTCCCCTCTAAGCTGAGTTAGTGTGAGCTAGCTCACAGTTTTTAGCCTCCAGCTCAAACATCTTTGCCTCCGCTCAGGAAGGATGGCTCCAGAGCAAACTAGTTTGCGCCGCCGCCAAATCGCTCGCTCACAACTTTAATGCCAGTTGCTCGCAGAGTAGAATTTTTGCTCACAAGACTCCACAGCTTCGAGGGAGCTTTGGGCACTACCAAGGGATGCCAGGGTTGTGCGACGTGAAGCGTGGCAGGGCAAACCACCTCTGAACCTCTCTGGTCTTGAAAACCCTGTGGGGTAGCCATAAGTCAGATGTGACTCAATGGCCCCCCAAAAGTAAGGGGATGCTTTTATGGGCTTTTAAAAAAAAATAGGCATAAGGGAAGTTTGGAAATATTTCTAGATGTCCTCTGCCCCTGGAAGAAAATAGGCGTACCAACCATTCAAATAAAGCAACTAAAAATGTGTACCTCCCACACGTTCTCTGCAAACCTGTTTGCTCCCCCTTATGGTTAAGAAGGCTTGAAGTTTCCCTGCTGACTCCGAGCTCATTCACATCCCGCCAAGCCTATAGTAACCTGTCAGCAGCAATCAATCCTTGCGTAACCTTCACAGCTAAGCAGTTTAAACTCGAAATTGTATAATTCAATGAAAAGGATCAAGCCAAGTAACCTCATTTCCTCAGACCTACAGTTGGGTCGAACACAGGAAATTAATTAGAAAGCAATTCCGAGACTTGTAAAATAATTAAGAGCGCCCCCAAGTTGAGCAGGCCAAACCCTGTTTTGTGTTTGTTGTCAAGCCTGCCTATAATGAAGTTGTCCGTGCCAAACTGGGATTATACCTAGCTTCTCTCTCCCCCCCCCCCCCCCCACTAAATTAAGCAGCGCTTTCAAAACCCAGTGAAAGATACAGCTAATTCATTTAAATTCCCATTTCAAGAAAGACATTTCATTTCAAGTTTGGTGCCTAATTACTTGGCCAGAGCCCAGCTTCTGTCTCTGCCATTTTCAAATAAAGAGAAGCTTTCAAACCTCCACCGTCCTTTGATTTTCAGTTCCTTTACATGCCAATAGAGATGCAAACCGTCAAGGAACTCCCACAAGACTTTTGTTTTAAAAATGTACCACCTAAGCCACCGTATCTTGATCCTCCTTTGTCTGCAGACTCACAGCCAGGGACTGGGCTTGGGTTTTCCACCCTTCATCATTTAATTGCCACGTTTCTGTTGAAAGTTCCCTGGGACTGAGAATGATTAATTCATAAGACAAAAGGAAACAGTTTCTGTCCTTTTGGCAGCTCTGGGCTTAATCCTCTGTTGCTCAGCACCCGTTCAGAATGGAACGCCAGCAGCCCTTTATGAACCCTGGCGGAAGCGAAATCCAAGGCTGCGGTTAGACAGGCAGTTTGGCCCGATATAGTTGCACTGAGAGCCAGTCTGGTGTAGTGGTTAAGTGCGCGGACTCTAATCTGGGAGAACCGGGTTTGATTCCCCACTCCTCCACTTGCACCTGGCTGGATGACCTTGGGCAAGCCATAGCTCTGTCACAGCTGTTCCCTCAAGGACAGCTTGGGAAGGAGTTCTCTCAGCCCCACCTACCTCACAGGGTGTCTGTTGTGGGGAGGGGAGGGGAAAGGAGTTTGTAAGCCGCTCTGAGACTCTTAAGTGAGTGAAGGGCGGGATATAAACCCAATCTCTTCTTCTCTTCTTCTTCACTTCCCATATGGATTAAATGGGCTCGGTCACATAGCCACATGTGACAGCCATTCCCCACTCATACTCACCCTGTTATAGTAGGAGTTGGATACGGAATAAGAGAAGAAGAGAAGAGATTGGATTTATACCCCGCCCTTCACTACCCAAAGGAGTCACAGAGTGGCTTACAAACTCCTTTTCCCTTCCCCTCCCCACAACAGACACCCTGTGAAGTAGGTGGGGCAGAGAGAGCTCTGACAGAAACTGCTCTTTTTCAAGAACAGCTGTGCCAGAACTATGGCTTACCCAAGGTCATCCAGCAGGTGCAAGTGGAGGAGTGGGGAATCAAACCCAGTTCTCCCAGATTAAAGTCTGTGCACTTAACCGTTACACCAAACTGGCCACCATAAATAGCCACCAGAGGATATCCAGTGGTTTCTGGATGGCCCGCACTTCCATTCTGCTTTTCCCATGTCCGAACCAATGCTCCCTCTAAGCTGTGGAGTCTTGTGAGCAAAAAGTCCACTTTGTGAGCTACTGGCATTAAAGTTGTGAGCGAGCAATTTGGCTACTGCATAAATGAGTTTGGTCTGGATCCATCCTTCCTAGGCTAAGACAAAAATGTGTGAGCCGGAGGCTAAAAAACTGCGAGCTGGCTCACACTAACTCAGCTTAGAGGGAACACGGGACTGAACATCCCCGTCGCACACACAAGCCAGATGGGGAGTGGGAACAGTCAGATCCGTTTCCGAGTGGTCGTCCCCCCTCCCCCCAAGTTCTTGGCTATGTGTGCCTAAGTGACTAATCCTATGCGCGTGTCCAGCCATATTTTTAGCAGAGACGACACACTCCGTGATTGAGATGCCACAGTAATGTGGATGCTCGACCATGGAGCAAGTGCAGAGGGGAGCCGCAGCTGGGTGTGCTGTCTGCTTGATCTTCCCCACAACTATGTAAATCAGAGCATTTAGAGGCACCGCCATATCACGCTAAAACCCCAGTCTGACCGCAGGCCAAGACAACCAGATCTAACACAGCTGGGCAATCCAACTACAATGGCTCCCAAAACCGAGCAGCCCACCACCAAAGAGCCTCTCTGAGGAACATACCACAAACATCCAAATCCTCTTCCCTCCATTGTATCTAATTTGCTTTAACAACCACTGCTGCCTGACTGCATGGCCAGTCCTACCCAGTGGGCCAGCCAAAATTAGGAACACACAGGGCTCATTTCATAGCAGGAGTTCCTGTGCATATTAGGCCACACACCCCCAATGTAGCCAATCCTCCAAGAGCTTACAGAGCTCTTCTTACAGGGGCTACTGTAAGCTCTTGGAGGATTGGCTACATCGGGGGGTGTGTGTGTGTGTGGCCTGATATGCAAATGAGCTCCTGCTACGAAATGAGCCCCGGGAACACATTTACTATGACAGTCCACATTCCTACAAGCTCAGTATTCTATGTACAGCATGTGCCCCAGGAAGGTTCACAAGGAGGACGCCATATTTATCTACTTTTTCTATCACAAGTGCCTGGTGGATTTAAAGTGCACGTCCAGATCACAATATCTGGGAATCGTGCCGCTTCCATGCGTAGCGTGTTGATCCCTATCGGGTATCCATACTGAAAAGATAATAGTGAAAGTCCAGTCTAAAGCTGGCCGACGGGCCAATGCTGGACTTTCCACCGTCAGGTCGTACCTCCAGTGCACAATCAGCCCATAGGGATGGTCTCCAGACCATCCTGAATGGCTGCCATTTTAAAAAAAAACTCTTAGCGATGTGCGCATAACCGCGATGTCCCCAGAGCTCCACTCAAGCGATCCAAACAATTTAATGTTTCTGATGGTCCCCTGAACTTTATCAGCTTTATAATCTGAAAGGGTACCTAGAGAAAGGTACTGCTGGCGGCGCTTTTACCATTTTAGTCCATGCATGCACAAAAAAACAAGTATATGGGGAGGTGCATATGTGCATGCAGACCGGATTAAAAAAAAAAAAAAAACAGCAAACCTCACGGCTCCTTATGGTGGATGCCATGTAGACAATCCACCGTGGGAGTCATGTGCAGTAAAGCACTTCATGGGCGAGCTGCCTGGTCATGCAACGCTGGATCAAAAAGATCTATCTCAAATTACAGCCAGGCCAATGGTGGGATTAGCTGCCCATCTGAACTCACCCTTATAATCTCTGAGAGTCCCTGGCAATCATTTGGAAACCAGTCTGGTGTAGTGGTTAAGTGTGCGGACTCTGATCTGGGAGAACTGGGTTTGATTCCCCACTCCTCCACTTGCACCTGGCTGGATGACCTTGGGCAAGCCATAGCTCTGTACCAGCTGTTCTCTCAAGGACAGCTTGGGAAAGAGCTCTCTCAGCCCCACCTACCTCACAGGGTGCCTGTTGTGGGGAGGGGAAGGGAAAGGAGTTTGTAAGCTGCTCTGAGACTCCAAGGGAGTGAAGGGCGGGGTATAAATCTAATCTCTTCTTCTTCTTCATTTGGAAACCAAAAATACCAAAAAACCCCCAAAAACCTGACCTGTTGGAACTCTATTTCAAAACAATGGACACAAATAAATAGAAAATTTGGAGGGGGGAAACCCTGGAAGTTTAATTGCATAGATCATTCAGCAACAGTGTTATTGGGAATGTCTACACAAGGGTTGTGTTCTGAGATGTTCAGTCACCTGCCAGTTCATCTCTCACCTTGCACACAGGTTGCAGTCAAAGAGCCAATTGTTTACTAAGCTGCTCAGACGTATCTGAACCGATATGTCCATTTGCATGATTACAGACTATTTTCTCATACCCCCCCTTTTGTTGCCACCACCTCAAATTATTAAAAGGTACATAGTTAAGGCCTTGGGGACCCTATTGGTATGGAAAGGCAGCATAAACATGTTTTTTTTTTAAAAAAAAGCAATCAATCAAACAAAAGAAAAACAATTTCACTGGAAATTTTTGAGTGCAGACTTACTGCATAGATGTCTCTGTGTGTCTTTGGTGTCTGCCCATGAACCTAGTTAATTTTATGATCGCTTATTACGCAGGTGCAAAAAGCAGGCACTGTATCCCGTACCCATTCATTTAAATGAGGCAGCCAGCTGTGTAGGCACTGAGTGGATGAAGTACAAATGATTTCCATGCTTGACAAGCAGGTTGCTTTAATGACTTGAACAAGATCTTGGAGGACACATGTGTCTTGTTAATAAAGGAGATTTTATCCGTGGAATGCAAAAGTACAAAAGTAGCTGCGAACTGGAACACAAATATTGTTACTTATTACAAGGCACCACTTGGCCCTGCAGAACAGGCAGCTGCGGCAAAGATGCAAAGATGCTCAGCGTGATGATCCAGATGAATTCTGACAGAAAGCATCAAGGCAATCCAATCAGGAGTTCATCTTGCATGCAAGCAAGGATGTTCGTTCATGGTAAGTGCACCTGGTGATAAGAGTTTGCGTTGAAGTTCTCAGCACTGAACTATTTTTTTTGCAGCGTTGAACTCTTACTGTTTCACATTTTGCTGGAAAGGCAACTGAAACTGGGGTTCCACCTGCCACTTCATATAAGCAGTACATCCCCATCAAAATTCATCCGCACAGGCAACATCTCTCTAGGTCTCTGTGTGGACCTGTTCAGCAAAGGTACCACTTCCTTCTGTAATTTCCCTTCCACTCCATTGATTTCAGGGAAAATATTCCTAATTTCACACTAAATACTGATCTTGGTAAAAGAGGATCTTGGCCTTGGTGGGATCCCAAACCCATGCCTCCCATTTGCCACTTGGGAGACTTTCTCCGCTGAATTATTTGGGGGTTGACAGGAACAGTTTGTGTGAAGGGACTCTTGTGTGTTGCTGCCCCAATGTCTGCATTTCCCTTGCCTGGCAAACCATTGGTGCTTCTGGCCAACCCTGCCAGAGACCTGAACCCATGTGCAGGAGAGGTTTTGCATTTTCCACTGCAGCTGGAGTGGCCAGGTTTCCTTCCCCATATGTGTCCTTGGTCAAAAGGAACACAGTTGGAGGTGGGATCTCAGCCCCACATCTGCAGAGCTCCCAGGAGCAGTGTTCCCTCTAAGCTGAGTTAGTGTGAGCTAGCTCACAGTTTTTTAGCCTCCGGCTCACACATTTTTGTCTTAGCCCAGGAAGGATGGCTCCAGAGGAAACTCATTTATGCCGTAGCCAAATCGCTCACTCACAACTTTAGTGCTAGTAGCTCACAAGGTAGAACCTTTGCTCACAAGACTCCACAGCTTAGAGGGAGCATTGCCCAGGAGTATGTTCATCCCGGGACTTCTGACAGTTGCTCCATCCTGCTCCTTTCAGGGGCGGGCGCTGAGTTCCATCTCCCTTCCCTCCCTTGGCATACGTGCTTGGAAGGCAACCGCCTGATACCAGGACACCGTGGCCGTATCAGCTGGTGTCAGTTGGCTGTGCCCATGTGTGCCATGCATGGGGACATCAGTAGCATGGCACCCCTTGATTGATGGATGCCAGCAGGGTTGCTATGGATTCTGATGTACTTACTCTGCCGTCTGAGCCCTGGCAAGGGGTTTTTGTCTGACTTATTTCACCTCTGAGGAATGGCCATCGGATGCTGACCGGGGTGACGCTGCCACATTGGGGGACACATCTGCCAACATTGAGGTCCTAGGATAGAGAAGCAAATTTGATAATAAAATAAATAAAAAATAAAAGAAAATTCTCTGTCTCTCTCTCTCTCTTTTAAAAAAGTCAATACTTTGCAAGGAAGTTTTTCAGTATCCATATTTGTGTCAGAATCTGCAGATTCAGACAAGGTTTCTGGGGTCTTCTGCTATCTTATAACCTGTTGCTATGTTGCCATGTATTGTAACCTGTGCCTGCATCCATTTTGTACTCATGCCTATTGCTATCAGTTGTTCCTATGCCCACTATGTAACGTATGCTATGTGACCCCAGGTTTATGGCTTTGACCAGGCCTGGTCTATGTAACTGTTTGCCCGGGAGAATGACAACTTCAAAGCATGGGAACAATGGGCCTCTCACACTCCTGCCTCCGCATTCCATTCATCCCGGCTGGGAAGACAAGGGGAGGACAGGGACTATTTCTTATCAACGTGCGAAAGCCTTGAGGGAAGCATTTGTTATGTGAATATGGTTACATCTGAGGGGTCTGGTTTGGGAAGGGAAATTTACAGCTTAACACCTAGCTTTCTTTCCTGTGGGAAGCAAATGGCCAGAGACCCCTTTTGCCCGCCGTTTTTCCCCTTTGGTGATTGGTTACCTATGGGCAATTCAAATTGTACTGAAGGGTATATTAGACCTGCTTCTATTGTATGCGTTATCTCTGACAATAATCCGAGGACCTGTACCAATGTAGAAATTGGAAATAAAGAACTGTGTTTCATCAACAAAGATCTGATCCTTGACTACTTTGAGCAGAAGCCTCACAATTTGGAGGTCATCAATTAAGCTTCTTTTAAATGGGTGGACATGATCACCTTCCAAATAAGCCAGCTCTTTGCCTGCTCCCTGGAGTCTGAGGTTTGAGCTTCACTTTACAAAAGAGATCTGGGGCTCAGTGGTTAAGATGCTGAACTGCAGGCTGGAAGATTGGCAGTTCGAGACCCGAGTGCCGTGTGATGGAGTGAGCTCCCGTCTCTGACTCCAGCTCCTGCCAACCCAGCAGTTCGAAAGCAAGAAATTGCAAGTAGATAAATAGGTATTGCTTCGGTGGGAAGGTAACAGCATTCCATGTGCCTCGGCGTCTAGTCATGCCGGCCACATGACCATGGAAAAGTCTTTGGACAGCACTGGCTCTTCAGCTTGGAAACGGAGATGAGCACCGCCCCCTAGAGTCGGATTCGACTGGCTTTTGAGCAAGGGAAACCTTTACCTTTAATGAAATGCTGTCGAATTGGGAAAGTTCTGGGAATTTGTGGGTGGAGCCTGTGGAGCAGGGTACCGGGTAGATGCTGCCACAGTGGCAAAGAAGAGAAGACACCCCAAGCCGAGGTGAGGCCTGGAGCAGTGGGAAATTTGCAGCTAGGGTTCCCCGCTCTGGGGGGGGGGACTTCCTGGAGATCTGGGGGTGGAAGCTGGGGATGGTGCAGGCTCTAGAGAATGGCTGGACCTCAGCAGGATATGATGTGCCATAGACTCCGCCCTCCGAAACAGCCATTTTCTTCAGAAGAACTGATCTCTATTGCCTGGAGATCAGGTAGAATTCCAGGAGGTCCCCAGGCCCCACCTGGAGGTTGGCCACCTTAGCTGTGAGGGTTTACCATTGTGCTTTCAGCAGTGGCACAGAATTAAAATTTAAGCCTGCCACCTCCCAAGCATTGTTCCCTCTAAGTTGAGTTAGTGTGAGCTAGCTCACAGTTTTTTAGCCTCTGGCTCACACATTTTTGTCCTCGCTCAGGAAGGATGGCTCTGGAACAAACTAATTTATGCGGTAGCCAAATCACTTGCTCACAACTTCAATGCCAGTAGCTCACAAAGTAGAATTGTTGTTCACAAGACTCCACAGCTTAGAGGGAACATTGCTCCCAAGCACATTTGGTGGCGGTGGAACATACCGTCAAGTTGCAGCTGATTAATGGTGCCCCACGGGGTTTTTAAGGGAAGAAACACTGAGAGGTGGTTGCCTTGCCATTGCCTGCCTCTGCATTGCAAACCTAGACTTCCTTGGTGGTCTCCCTCCCACATAAATACCAACCACGGCCAACCCTGCTTAGTTTCCGAGATCTGACAAGATACTGGTGGAATGAGCTCCTGGATGACCGCAGGGCCCTGCGGGACCTCTTACAGTTCCGTAGGGCCTGCAAGACGGAGCTCTTCCACCAGGCCTTCGAGTAGGGCCCGCCCCGACTTTATAGCCCGGGCCCAATAACTGAAGTCCACCATGGATCATCAGCATCAAGTGAGATCTGAAGCACACGCGGCAACGCCGCCTGGATGGGGGGAGCCGAAGTGCCATCCTGGACGGTAGTTTAAAGTTTATATTGTTGGTTTTAAATGTGGCTGTTTCACAGTATTAATTGTATTATGTATTATGCTGGTAGCCGCCCTGAGCCTGCTGTGAGGCGGAGAGGGCGGGATAAAAATCCAAATAAATAAATAAATAAAGTAACGGCCATGAACTGCCTTCTTAGCTAGTAAGCAACCCTCTCCCCACCAGCCTGCTTAAGTTCCACCAAAAGCAGGGGTCCGTTGGAGCGGGAGCGCACAGGAGCGCAGCTCCGGGAGTGAGGAGCCCAGGGGCGGGCACATGACCAAGGCTTCCCCGAGCAGTGCAGAGGCGCAGCGCCCCGGGGAAAGCCCTGCTAGGGTCTTTATTGTTTTTAAGGTTTTGTTTTAATATTGATAATTTTATCATTGTTCCTTTTATGACTGTGTGCTGCTTTTCCAGAGACTTGCTCAAGGTACCATTTTTTATCTGGCCACATGGCACATAATTACTGGAGAAATTTCACCAAGCCTTCAGCAGCTTCCACCCCATCAGTTTGGTGTAGTGGTCAGGAGCTGGACTCTAATCTGGGAGAACCGGGTTTGATTCCCCACTCCTCCACATGCAGCTGCTGGTGTGACCTTGGGCCAGTCACAAGTTCTCTCAGAGCTGTTCTCTCATGAGCAGTTCTCAAAAGACCTCTCTCAGCCCCACCTACCTCACAGGGTGTCTTGTTGTGGGGAGGGGAAGGGGAAGGGATGGGTGGTGCACGTGTCCTGGGTATCTCAAGTCTACTTGAAACCTGGTGGTTTCAAGGGAGCAGGAAGAGAATGAGGGTGTGTTCTTTTCGCTTATTTTTATTGCACAAAGTATTGGATGGGGAAGGGAATGGAGGTCAGTTTCACTCGCCTGTGGAGTGGAGCCTGAGGGGTGGGTGTTGCCTTCTGACCCACTTCCGGTATGTCAGGGGGTGTGGCATATGCAAATGAGTTATGCAAATGAGTTATGCTAATGAGCTCCTGCACCTCTTTTTCTACGAAATGACCCCCGACCAAAAGTACAAAAAACTCTCCACTCCATTTAACTCTTTCCAAACTAGCTGTACATCTGGGCTTTGAGCATCCTGTGTAAGCCGCAAATGAGCTCCTGTTTCATTCCGCACGCGGCTGCACCACACAGCCAGGGTGGTACAGTGGTCAGAGGGTCGGCTTAGGATCTGAGAGAATCAGGTTCAAATCCCCGCTCTGCCACGGTGAAGCTCACTGGGTGGCCCTGGCCAGCCTCACAATCTCAGCCTGTCCTACCTGACAGGGTTGTTGTGAAGATAAAATGGAGGAGAGAAGGATGTGAGCTACCTTGGGTCCCCACTGGGGAGAAAGGTGAGGGACAACTTTAATAGGTAATGTTTTCTTCCTTGCAGCTTGGGCTGGCTCCCAGGGTGTCGCCGTGACAAGCTGAGATGCTGCGACCTCTTGCACACGCGTGCAACGTTTCCTCTTTTTAAAGGCAACTGTAAACCAAATGCCCAGAAATCTGATGAGCAACACGGCAGGGCCGCTGGTATGGGCGGGAGGAGAGGCAGGGGTCCCCCTAGGGTTGCCAACTCCAGGTTCAGAAATAGCTGGAGATTTGAGGGTAGAGCCTGGGGGGGGGGGGTTGGGGAGGGGAGGGACCTTGGCAGGGTATAATGCCATGCAGTCCGCCTCCCAAAGCAGCCATTTGCTGCAGGAGAAGTGGAAGAAATGTTTTCAGTCAAACCAATCAATAAGTGATTTATGTAATCACTTATTTTGGGCAGGGGTCATTTCGTAGAAAAAGAGGTGCAGGAGCTCATTAGCATAACTCATTTGCAAAACTCATTTGCATATGCCACACCCCCTGACATCACCGGAAGTATGTCAGAAGGCAATACCCACCGCTCAGGCTCCACTCCACAGGTGAGTGAAACGGACCTGCTCTTCCTCCATTCCCTTCCCCATCCAATACTTCATGCAATAAAAATAAGCGTAAAGAACACACCCTCATTCTCTTCCTGCTCCCTTGAAACCACCAGGTTTCAAGTGGACTTGAGATATCCAGGACATGTGCACCACCCATCCCTTCCCCTTCCCCTCCCCACAACAAGACACCCTGTGAGGTAGGTGGGGCTGAGAGAGATCTTTTGAGAACTGCTCAGGAGAGAACAGCTCTGAGAGAACTTGTGACTGGCCCAAGGTCACACCAGCAGCTGTATGTGCAGGAGTGGGGAATCAAACCCGGTTCTCCCAGATTAGAGTCCAGCTCCTGACCACTACACCAAACTGATGGGGTGGAAGCTGCTGAAGGGTTGGTGAAATTTCTCCAGTACTTATGTGCCATGTGCCCCGATAAAAAATGGTATACTTAGAAAATTTATATGCCACCTTGAGCAAGTCTCTGGAAAAGCAGCACACAGTCCTAAAAGGAACAATGATAAAATTATTAATATTAAAACAAAACATTAAAAACAATAAAGACCCTAGCAGGACTTTCCCCGGGGCGCTGCGCCTCTGCACTGCTCGGGGAACCCGAGGAGGGGGCGGGGCTTGGTCATGTGCCCACCCCCTGGACTCCTCACTCCCGGAGCTGCACTCCTGTGCGCTCCCGCTCCAACGGACCCCTGATTTTGGGAGATCTCCAACCCCCACCTGGAGGCTGGCAACGAATCCGTCACTTTGCTGGGACTGAGACGACTTGTCCCAGTTCTGCCTCCACATCCTCCTTTTCCTGCCTTTCTTTAGCAAGCATTCCAGGTTTGGCAGCAACAACCGGGACAGGTGTGACCCCGCAGGGTCTCTTGCCCCCAGCTCCTGTCAATCCCGGCCTCTTTTGACCCATCCCAGAGGGGAAGCTTAGCCCAGCAGGCTCGCCTTGATTGGTGTCAACTGGCCTCATTGACCTCCTGGCCTCTTCTTCACCAGGCCGACCAAGGCTGCCCACTTTTTTTTTCAGGAGTCTGCCTGGGTTGTTGCGAGACCATCTGGTGCTGCTTAAAGGAACAGTTGGAGAGGCTGGGCTCGAAATGCATCAGAGTGCAGCTGGAACAGGTAAAAAGGGGCAGCCCGGAGCCCCTGCAGCTGAGCAGCCCTCCCAGAGATGAGGGCAGGACTGACAGGCAGGCCATCCAAACAGGGACATGTGGAGAAGCAGCACAGCCAGACCCAGGAAGAGACTCCAGGCCACCAGAGGCCCCAATGCTGGCTGTTTCGGGGGCTGTCAGTCTGGGGCAATCACTGAGGGCTGTCAGCTCCAGGAAGGGACATGCCTGGAGATCTGAGAGTAGAGCCCGGGAAGGGCAGGGATTAGGGTGTAGGGAGAGGCTTTGAACAGGAGCTGTGCTTCTGGAAGGGGCCTTCATAGAATCTCTCCCCCGCTCCAAACTTCACGCAGACTCTGGTTTGGGAAATTCCTGGAGCCAGGGGTCCGTTGGAGTGGGAGCGCACAGGAGCGCAGCTCCGGGAGTGAGGAGCCCAGGGGACGGGCACATGACCAAGCCCCGCCCCCTCCTCAGCTTCCCCGAGCAGCGCAGAGGCGCAGCACCCCGGGGAAAGCCCTGCTAGGGTCTTTATTGTTTTTAATGTTTTGTTTTAATATTGATAATTTTATAATTGTTCCTTTTAGGACTGTGTGCTGCTTTTCCAGAGACTTGCTCAAGGTGGCATATAAATTTTCTAAGGATGCCGTTTTTTATCTGGGCACATGGCACATAAGTACTGGAGAAATTTCACCAATCCTTCAGCAGCTTTCACCCCATCAGTTTGGTGTAGTGGTCAGGAGTTGGACTGTAATCTGGGAGAACCAGGTTTGATTCCCCACTCCTGCACATGCAGCTGCTGGTGTGACCTTGGGCCAGTCACAAGTTCTCTCAGAGCTGTTCTCTCCTGGGCAGTTCTCAAAAGACCTCTCTCAGCCCCACCTACCTCACAGGGTGTCTTGTTGTGGGGAGGGGAAGGGAAAGGGATGGGTGGTGCACGTGTCCTGGGTATCTCAAGTCTACTTGAAACCTGGTGGTTTCAAGGGAGCAGGAAGAGAATGAGGGTGTGTTCTTTACGCTTATTTTTATTGCATGAAGTATTGGATGGGGAAGGGAATGGAGGAAGAGCAGGTCAGTTTCACTCACCTGTGGAGGGGAGCCTGAGGGGTGGGTGTTGCCTTCTGACACACTTCAGGTATGTTAGGGGGTGTGGCACATGCAAATGAGTTATGGTAATGAGCTCCTTCACCTCTTTTTCTACAAAATGACCCCTGCCTGGAGCTTTTGGGGTGGAGCTGGGTTTGGGTTAGATCTCCGTGGGGTATGCCACCATACAGTCCTTCCAAAGCAGCCATTTTTTCTTTGTTGTCTGGAGATCAGTTGTAATTCTGGGAGAACATCAATCAATCCTCACATGGAGGTTGGCCACTCAACCCTACAAATCACTCCAAAATCAGTGCTGGGTTATTTGGGACTGATTTAGGGTTGCCAGGTCCTCCTTGGCCACTGCAGGGGATTGGGGGGGGGGGTAGAGTTGCCAGGTCCAGGTTGGGAAATTCTGGGAGATTTGGGAACGGAGCCTGGGGCAGACAGGGACCTCAGTGGGGTGCAATGCCATACAGCCCGTCCTCCAAGGCATCCGTTTTCTCCAGGGGAACTGATCTCTGTATTCTGGAAATGAGCTGTTCTTCTGGGGGATCCCCCGGGCACAACTGGAGGCTGGCATCCCTAGATCTCCTGCCGTCCCTGTGCCTGTGATGCTGTTCAAGGTTAAGGAAAGCAAATCCATCTGATGCAATGGGGAGGGGGGATTCTTTCTGCAAGATGGTTTGGTGCTGGAGCAATGTATTGTTTGTAGCAGGTTTGTATGCAGCCAGTTGCATAATTGTTTGTGGTAAGGTGGCATCGCCTCAGAGTGATTGGGCGGGCAAGCTGTTGCCTCTTAGAATACAGGGAGCTAGGGATTTGGGGAGGTGGGGTGTCTTTGACGCTATTAGCTGGGGTTACCAACCCTAAATTGGGAAGTTCCGGGTGACTGGGGATTAGGGTTGCCAGCTCTAGGTTAAGAAATACCAGGAGATTTTGGGAGTGGAGCCTGGAGAGGGTGGCGTTTGGGGAGGGGCGGGGAGGGACCTTAGCAGAGTATAATTTAGGGTTAACTTACCAGATGTCAGGGCCACAGTGGCTCAGAGGTTAAGACGCTGAGCAGCAGACTGGAAGGTTGGTAGCTCGGCAGTTCAAGACCCGAGTGCTGCATGATGGAGTGAGCTCCCGTCTCTGGCCCCAGCTCCTGCCAACCTAGCAGTTCGAAAGCAAGAAATTGCAAGTAGATAAATGGGTACTTTTCAGTACTACAGTGGGAAGGTAACGGTGTTCGATGCACCTCGGCATTTAGTTATGCTGGCAACATGGAAAAGTCTTTGGACAGCGCTGGCTCTTCAGCTTAGAAACAGAGATCAGCACCGCCCCCTAGAATTGGATTAGACTGGCTTTCGAGCAAGGGAAACCTTTACCTTACCAGATATCTTTTTAGAGGACATGAGCTCTTTCTTTGGTGTCTGTCCCCTTTTGGACGCTTACAAAATAACAAAGAAAATGTCCTCTTTTGGGGTTGAAAGATTATTCCTAGTCCTAGTTAGTAGCAAATTCCTAGTTAGTAGCAATTATCACAGCTTAAATGGTAGGGGCATTTAAAATGAGATTCGTCATTGTGATAATTTGTTTGAAGCAGTCGGTCTGTAAATAGGTCCTCTTTTTTGCTTTTCAAAATATGGGAACCTGAGTATAATGCCACAGAGACCACCCTCCAAACATCCATTTTCTTTTCTTTTTTAAAAAATATTTTTATTAAGTTTCCAGAGAAGAAAAAGAAAACAAAAGCAAGACTTAAGGGAAAAAACAAACAAACAAAAAACATACAAAGATAAAAAGCATACTAACAGACAGGGGTCCGTTGGGGCCGGAGCGAGGCTGAGCGAAGCTCCGCCAGCTCAGGAGTGGCCACTAGGGCAGCCACCGGCCAAATCAGATTCTCTGATCTGATTCGGCCCACTGCTGAATTGCCACCGAAATTCGGCAGCAACTTTAAAAGCAACTGGAGGGGAGTGGGTTTGAGGGAGAGGCTCCAAACTTGCAGGGTAGCTGCTGGAGCCTCTCCTTGAAATACCCACCAAGTTTCAAGAAGATTGGACCAGGGGGTCCAATTCTACCGGCCCCCAAACAGGTTGCCCCCATTCCCTCCATTGTTCTCTATGGCAGGAAAAAAGTAACCCTTTTTTCATGCCATAGAGAACAATGGAGGGGATGGGACAACCTGTTTGGGGGCCCATAGAATTGGACCCTGTGGTCCAATCTTCTTGAAACATGGTGGGTATTTCGAGGAGAGGCCCCAGCAGCTACCCTGCAAGTTTGGAGCCTCTCCCTCAAACCCCCTTTCCTCTAGCCCCTCATATACCCTATGAGTTTTTGCCATTGATTTCAATGGCCCATAGGGTATAATGGGGCTGAAACTGGCATTCCCTTTCTGACACACTTCTGGTGATGTCAGGGGACGTGGCATATGCTAATGAGGTATGCTAATGAGCTCCTGCACCTCTTTTTCTATGAAAAGACCCCTGCTAACAGATACGAAGTCTGCACAGTATTTATCTATATTAACATTTCTACTAGAATCCGTATCTAATTCCCCAAACTAGCTTGTCACAGTTTTACAAGAGCATACAATTAAGTTGGTTCATCTATTGAAATAGTCTTCCAGCCATTTGTAAAATCTTGACCAAGAATTTTCCAAGATTTCCTCTCCCTTATCTGCTAATTTCAATGTTAAATTGTCCATTTCTGCAGTCTCCAATCGTTTATAAAATATTTCCTCCTTCGAGGGGACTTCTTCCCCTTTCCAATACCTTGCATAGAGTACTCTAGTAGCAGTTATTACATGAATAATCAAATATTTATCTGATTTGTTCAAAGTTTCTGGAATCATATTCAGCAAAAATAATTCTGGCACAAATGGTATATTCATATGCAACATATTTTGCAATATTTCATGTATTCAGGTCCAATATTTTCTTCGGGGCAACAGATCTCTGTAGTCTGGAGATCAGTTATAAAAGCCTAGACTTCCAGAAAACTTTTGACAAAGTTCCTCAGCAAAGGCTCCGAAGTAAACTCAGCAGTCACAGGATAAGAGGACAAGTTTCCTTGTGGATTAAAAACTGGTTAATTAATAGGAAACAGAGAATGAGTATAAATGGTCAATTTTCACAGTGGAAGGTGGTAAGCAGTGGGACTCAGTACTAGGTCCGGTGCTTTTTAACTTGTTCATTAAAGATCTGGAGTCGGGAGTAAGCAGTGAAGTGGCTAAATTTGCTCCAGAGGGATCTGTCTAGGTTGGGTGAGTGGGTGTCAATGTGGCAAATGAAGTTCAACATGGGCAAGTGCAACATAATGCATGTCGCAGTCAAAAAAAATCCTAACCAATAATATATGTTGATAGGGTCTGAACTGGTGGTAACTGACCATGAGAGAGATCTTGGAGTTGCGGGAGATAACTTATGAGAGATGTCGACTCGGGGTGCGACTGCAATAAAAAACACAAATGCTGTGCTGGGGATTATTAGGAAGGGGATTGAAAACAGATCAGCCGGTATCCTAATGCCCCTGTATGGTACAGCCTCATTTGCAATACTGTGTACAGTTCCGGTCACTGCACCTCAAAACAAAAAAAATATAGCATTAAAAAAGGTGAAGAGTACTGGACTCAGGAGACCAGGAACGGTGAAATCATGAAGCCTTTATTGAGTGATTCAGCATGCCCAGTAGATGGTCAGAACAAGCATGCTTCCAGGGCTCCAGGGCCCTCGTTATATGCTGGCCGGAACCACACCTCCGGCTGCACCCAAAAGACCTGATAGGGGCTTAACATAGGTGCATGTTTGTCATAGGTTCCCTGGAGGAGCCTTTGATTGCATTGGCTCCCCAGGGAGAACCTAGGTCCCACATTGGTGGAGGCTTTCAATCCGGATGTCTATTGTTCCTCCAGATTCAAGCTCCCCACTCTGCCTGACCATGTGCTCTGGCCATGTGGTGGGCGCCATTACCTGGGAGCACATGGCAGGCTGGTTGCTACACAGAGCATACTACATTACACCCCTCCCCCCATCATACTACATTACAAAAGGCCAGCTGGAAAGTATTGGAGTTGGGAGGCGAGTGGTAGTGATTTCATAGCAAATTTCTTTATTGAGGGTCAGATGGAACATGAGAAACCCCGGGCTCAGAGCCCTCTTTTATGCTGGCCGGAGACAATGCCCTGACCTCGCCCACAAGTCCTGATAGGACCTTAAGTCCATGGTTGCAGTTCATAGGTCCCCCAGCGGGAGACCTAGGCTCGTAATTGGTGGTGACTCAGGATCCAACTGGCTATTGTTCTACCTGGCCGAAGCTCAGGTAGATTCTGGCCATGTGCACTGACCATGTGGCGGTCGCCATTACGAGAGACCAGGCGACCGTGGTTTTAGTACGCAACACCAGCTGAAACAGGGGGTGGAACACCTTCCCTATGAAGAAAGGTTAAAGAGATTAGGGCTCTTTAGCTCAGAAAACGATGACTGGGGGTGACATGATCGAGGTTTATGAGATTATGCATGCGACAGAGAAGGTAGAGAAAGAAGTACTTTTCTCCCTTTTCCACATTACAAGGACTTGTGGGCACTCAATGAAAGTAATGAGCAGTAAGTTTCTTCACCCAAAGAGCAATTCACACATGGAATTCACTGCCTCAGAAGGCAGTGGCGACTACAAGGACCAACAGCTTCAAGAGGGGACTGGATAAACATATGGAGCAGAGGTCCATCAGTGGTCGTTAGCCACAAGGTACAGATGGGGAAGTGATGCTCTGTATTCTTGGTGCTTAGGGGCGGGCAACAGTAGGAGGGCTTTTGGAGTTGTGGCCCTGTTGGTGGACCTCCTGATGTTAGACTGGATGTTGGACTGGATGAACCATTGGCCTGACCCAACATGACTTCTCTTATGTTCTTATGGGTGGCACATGGTGGCGGAGCTTGTGGCAGCCACAGCAGTAACACTGCCAGCTGAACACACCAGCCGGTGCTGTCAGGGAAAAGGGCATGAATATTGTGCAGGTGACTGTGAGCACAGGTAATGGGAGGCTTACGAGCAGGTAGGGCTGGCAAGTCCTAATCTGGATGGCCCAGTTAACCTGGTCTTCTCAGGTCTAGGAAGTTAAGCAGGGTTGGTCCTAGTTAGTACATGGATGGGAGACCACCAAGCAAATTCAGGACTGCTACACAGAGGAAGGCAATGGGCAAACCACCTCCGAAAGTCTATTGTCTTGAAAACCCTACAGGGTCACCATAAGTCATCTGTAACATGGCACCACTTTCCACCACTAACAGAGCTGCCAAGCCCCAACTGGAGTAGGGAATCCCCTGCCCCCTTCTCCCATTGCCTGCTGCTATTCAGAGCCGCAATGGGAGAAAAATATCCCTACCCACAATGCCGGGTGCAACATCACATCACTTCCAGTAAAAAACAGAAGTGACCTTGCCAAAAACTCTGTGGGAATACCAGTTGTAGTGAGAGCCAGTTTGGTGCAGTGGTTAAGTGCGCGGACTCTAATCTGGGAGAGCCGGGTTTGACTCCCCACTCCTCCACTTGCAGCTGCTGGATGACCTTGGGCAAGCCATAGTTCTGTCAGAGCTGTTCTCTCAAGGACAGTTCTCAAAAGAGCTCTCTCAGCCCCACCTACCTCACAGGGTGTCTGTTGTGGGGAGGGGAAGGGAAAGGAGTTTGTAAGCCGCTCTGAGACTCCGAGTGAAGGGCGGGGTATAAATCCAATCTCCTCCTCCTCCTCCAATGTCACTTCCTTTTTTATCGGAAGTGGCTTGATGTTGCACCTAGCCGGGGGGGGGGGGATATCCCTGTCTGTAACCCTCCCACCAGTTGCCAGCCACACACTGTTTGGCAACTCTACCAAGCAGGTGAAGGATACACAGTCAGGTGGGTGGATGCTCAGGTGAGTGGATGGAAAAGAAGGCACAGGTGAGTGGATGGAGAACCTCGAACTAGCACTGACACCTGTATTCCTGCTAAACAAGTGGGGTACAACTCCAGCTTCAGTGGACTGGAGTAGCCAGGATTTTTTTAAAGGACGTTCCTTTAAGGGCCAAATGCTATGAGATCTTGACATCAGGAGCCATTTGGCTCAGTCCTGAAGAACGCTTGTACCCAAACTGAAGGCCTCAATGGCAGCGATAATTCTATCAAAGAAAACTAAAATAACATGTAAGAGCCTAGCTGCAAATGTGAACTTTCTAAACTGAAGGGAAAATACATTTGAACCCAGGCTGGTTGAGAAGGGCCTGCGTATCCGTTAAATGCAGCATCGGCAGTTTCAACTCTGATTGCTGCTTCTGTTGCTGACTTACAGTTGCGAAAGCTGAAATTCAATTTGGGGGTTGTCAGCTTGGTAAATGGTATTCTTTAGGGGTGATCGCCTAGTAAATACACTTAAACTCCAAATTAGAGAGCAAGATTGCTCAGCCAGGGAGCTGTTTGTGGGAACTCAAGGGGGGCTTCTCAACAGAAGAGGTGTCACATTAAGCACGCTTAATGCCGGCGATGAAAAATGGCCATTTCCCATCCAACAGCTTAGCGGTGTCGCTTCCGATCGCATGGTTTTGCAGACAGATGTTCTGAACAGCAAATATGCCTTAGAGTCAGCAGTTGCAAACATAATCGAGCATGGGGTGATTTCAGTGAGTTAGGGAAAAAAACTTCAATGGCATGTGGGCAGAAGCATGGATTTTTTAAGAAATGCCTTTGTTGTCCAGCTGACTGTATGAATGGAACAAAAGGAAGGTCTCGACAGACTGTGAAGGCCCTCAGCCACATGTGGGAGAGGCGGCCTGGATAGGTGGCTGCTGTACACTGTGCCCAGGCCACTGGCCCATCTAGCCACAGACTGGCTGTTCGGGATAGTAGTCCTCCAAGGACCTCCCGGAGATGAACATGGGCCTTCCTCAGGAAAGCCAGGCAGGGCTATTTGGGGGCAGGAACACACAGGAACGGAGCCAACTGGCTTCCAAGTTGGCCACGCCCACAGCCTCCCCTCCTCTCAGGTTCCCCAGGTGCCTCACAAGCTGTGGGGCGCCTGGGGAAGTTGATCCAGAAACTGCCTTCCATCCCTCAGGTTCCCCGTGTGCCCCGCCTGTAGGGCTGCCAAGTAGGGCGGGGGAAACACCGATTTTTAGTGCTTACCTCCCGCTTTTCCAAAGTTGGCCACCGGGGGGACAAAATGGCTGCCTTAAAAGGGAAATGTCTGCAGAGAGCCTGCCCTGCAGTAAAAAGCCTCACCAGACATTTCCCCTTTAACAAGTCAGCAAGAGAGCTTCCACAGCAAGAGAGGTCTGCCCAGAAATTAAGGAGGGACTGAAGGAGCTGCTTTTGCATGTGGCTTGCAAGGTGAGTTTCTCTTCCAGCTCTTTTCATTCTCTCTCCCTCTTTCTTTTTTCTGTCTGTCTCTCTCTCTCTCTCTCTCTCTCTGTCCCCATCCAGCAGAGGTCTATCAGTGGCTATTATAGCCACAAGGTCTAAATGGAAGTAAGTGCCTCTGCCAGTTTTTTTCCCTTCTCTCTCTACCTCTTTCTTTTTTCTGTCTGTCTGTCTGTCTCTCTCTCTCTCTCTCTGTCCCCATCCAGCAGAGGTCTATCAGTGGCTATTATTAGCCACAAGGTCTAAATGGAACCCTTTGTCTGGGGCAGTGATGCTCTGTATTCTTGGTGCTTGGGGGGCAACAGTGGGAGGGCTTCTGGAGTTCTGGCCCCGCTGCTGGACCTCCTGAGGGCACCTGGTATTTTTGGCCACTGTGTGACACAGAGTGTTGTACTGGATGGGCTGTTGGCCCGATCCACTGTGGCTTCTCTCCTGTTCTTATGATATGAAAATCATATTTAGCACTTGTGTAGCACTTAGTGCTTCATATTCTGCCGAGATGAGGAAGGATTCAGTAGGGCCGTTGCTCAGTGATAGAGCATCTGGTTGACATGCAGGAGGTATCAGCCTCTTCAGCTAAAAAAGGATCAGGTAATAGGTGACATTAAAGATCTCAGCCTGAGACCCTGGAGAGCCACTACCAGTCTGAGTAGTCAATACTGACCTTGATGGACCAATGGCCTGATTCAGTATTAGGAAACTTCATGAGTTCATGTGTCAGCATGTGTCAGCAACATCACAGGATGTGACATCACAAAATGATGTCACTTCCTTTCTCCTGGCTCCACCCCCAAAGTCTCCTGGCTCCACCCCCAAAGTCCCCAGATATTTCCCAAGTTGGACTTGGCAGCCCTACCCGCCTGCCACAGGGGACCGTGGGAAGCCGATCCTGGGAGGGAGCAGCCCTGTCAGGGGTGTGGCCTAATATGTTAATGAGTTCCTGCTGACGCCAGGTATGTTACCAGGCCCATAATTAGGATTTTGTGAGGCTTGTGGGGCAATTTGGGGGGGGGGCTGCCATAGCGCGCACTCCTCTCCCTCTGCTCTTGCAAGATTTAAAAGGCCCTTCAGCTGAGCTGCGGGGAGCACCCTGGCCTGCCAATCAGCTGGAGGGCACTTTAAATCTTGTAGGAGGGGAGGGAGAGGGGCATGCGCCACCCCCCCCCCCCAGCCCCGCTGCTTCTCAAAAGCTTTTAAAAGATCCCTTTAAATTGTTTTGGGAAGAAGGGGGGGTTCTTTAAGAAGCAGGGGGCAGCCCTTTAAGGAAGTGGGTGGAGCTCCCAATAGCCCCACTGTAGCTACACACCAGTATGCTACCCACTTCTTGTTATGGCCCTTAAAATGACACATTCCCCCCCCCCCCCACACCGTATACTGACAGTAAGACTAGAGCAAGCATGCTTCTGCTCTGCGTGACAATGCTCAAAAGCCAGTTGAATCCGACTCTAGGGTTGCAGTGCTCATCTCCGTTTCCAAGCCGAAGAGCCAGCGCTGTCCGAAGACGTCTCTGTGGTCATGTGGCCGGCATGACTAGACGCCAAGGTGCATGGAATGCTGTTACCTTCCCACCGAAGCGGTACCTATTGATCTACTTGCAATTTCTTGCTTTCGAACTGCTGGGTTGGCAGGAGCTGGGGCCGGAGACGGGAGCTCACTTTGTCACGCAGCGGTAGGGCCTCAAACTGCCAAACTACCGGCCTTCTGGTCTGCAGTTCAGCATCTTAACCTCTGAGCCACCGTTTAACCACCATTTAAAGCTAACACTTTTAATCTGCTGCTCTCAGCAAAGCCAGTAGAGACTAGAGTTGCCAGCCTCCCGGTGGGGCCTGGAGACCTCCCAGAATTACAACCCATCCCCAGATGACAAAGATCAGTTCCTCTGGAGAAAATGGCTGCTTTGGAGATTGGACTCTACGGCATTATATTAGGGTTACCAACTCTGAGATGGGGAATCCCTGGAGATGGTGTGGGTGGAGCCTGGGGAGGGGGGGGTTTGGGGAGGGGGGGGACCTCAGCAGAGCCATGGAGTCCACCCTCTGAAGCAGCCATTTGCTTCATGGGAACTTAGTTGTCTGGAGATCAATTGTAATAGCAGGAGATCCCCAGGTTCCACCTGGAGGCTGCCAGGCCTACATTATATCCCAAAGAGGTCCCTCCCCAAACCCCACTACTCGGTCTCTATCCCAAAATTTCCAGGTAGTTTCCAACCTGGACCTGGTAACCCTAACAGAGACAAATTACAGTCTAGCCTAGGGTTCCCATGTTTTGAAAAGCAAACAAGTAGGGTTGCCAAGTCCCTCGAGCTTACTGGCGGGGGGGAGTCCTCTGCCGGCCGGGAGCTTCATTGGTGCGCGTGCAAAGCGCGCGCGCCATCTGACATCACTGGAAGTGACGTCAGTACGTTGGGGGCGTTGCCAGGGCGACGCTCTGGTATGATACCATAGCATAGAGTTTTGGGGCGATTGCCAGAGCGTCGCCCTGGCAACGCCCCCAACGTGCTGACGTCACTTACAGGTGACGTCATTACGTGAGAGAAGTCATCCAGGCTGGATGACTTCGGGGGCGGGGTTTCCCCCGCTGGCCGAATGCTGGCTGGTGGATCGGGAACCCCTGTAGCGGGGAATCCCCCGCCCCCCGGGCTGACTTGGCAGCCCTACAAACAAGAGGACCTATTTCCCGACTGACTACTTCAAACAAGTGATCCCTATGACAAATCTCATTTTAAATACCACTACTGTTTAAGCCATGATCACTGCTACTAACTATTTTTCCTCACCTTCCAACCCAAAAAGGGGACATGTTCATCAATTTTTTTAAAAAGAGCCCAAAAGAAGAAGAAGAAGAAGAGATTGGATTTATACCCCACCCTTCACTACCCAAGGGAGTCTCAGAGTGGCTTACAAACTCCTTCCCCTTCCCACAACAGACACCCTGTGAGGTAGGTGGGGCTGAGAGAGCTCTGACAAATCAGCTCTTTGTCAAGAACAGCTCTGACAGAACTATGGCTTGCCCAAGGTCATCCAGCAGGTGCAAGTGGAGGAGTGGGGAATCAAACCTGGTTCTCCCGGATTAGAGTCTACGCACTTAACCACTACACCAAACTGGCAAAGAGGATGGGCATGCCAAAAATAAAGAGGAGAGGAGGACATCTGGTCCCCCTAGTCTAGCATGTTTTCTGCAGGCCACAAAGTTCTGCCCCCAGCTGCAGTGTCTTTTTTTGTCCCCGTCTGGAGCTCACTCATCTCCTCTTTTAGATTTCCTTCCACGTTTATCAGACTTTCCGTTTTTGGAATATTTCCCTTCGGACACGCATTAAACTTGTCAAAACAAGTTGCGTGCATTGCCCGTGAAACAGAGACGCTGAGAAAGAAGGCCAGCGCGGCCCTCCCTTGTTGCCAGCCAGCATGAAGCACACGCGCTCCTCCCGCGAGCAGGCATGGCACACAAGCACTCATGCATGGGGGAAAGGGGTGATACATTATGTATTGCGACTGGAAAGTGGCCTTGGCTGAGATGATTCATTGGGGAGCCAGAATGCAGATAGAGGAACAAGGACTGCCTCCTTCTTGAATGCGGTAAGCAGCAAAACACAACCGTGATATAACAACTATATCTTTGTATCATCACAGCTTAGTGCGACTCCTTCACCTTTTCACAATCAACAGAAGTTTCTGTTTATAAACATTCCACCAAACTTCTAAGGATGAAAGCATGCTAATAAATACCGTATTTTTTGCACCATAAGACGCACTTTTTCTCCCCCAAAAAGTGGGGGGGGGGGGGAAGTGCCTGCGTCTTATGGCCCAAGCAAGGGGGGGGGGAGGGAAACACCCTTTCTTTCTGTCTGTCTGTCTGTCTGTCTGTCTGTCTGTCTTTCTGTCTGTCTTTCTTTCTGTCTTCCTTCCTTCCTTTTCTCTCTCTCCTCCCTCCCTCCCTCCCTTCCTGTTCCTTCCTTTCTTTCTCTTCCTTCCTTCTTTCCTTCCTTCTCTCTCTCTCCCCCCTACCTACCTACCTACCTTCTTTCTTTCTTTTTCTTTCTTTCTTTCTTTCTTTCTTTTTTTCTTTCTTTCTTTCTTTTTTCTCTCTCTCCCCCCCCCAACTACCTACTATTTGGTTCAGAATATTTTTTCCCTGTTTTCCTCCTCTAAAACTAGGTGCGTCTTATGGTCAGGTGCATCTTATAGTCCGAAAAATACGGTACATTAATGTAAAAAGTCCGTTTTCGTGGTTTTTCTTTTCTGTGCTGTAGTCTTTACCTAGCAGCTCCTGCGGTTTCCACAACAGGACAACTTGGCCCCCGTTTCAATGCTTCAAGGCAAATCCTGCATAGAATGATTTCAAGTTTTAATATTCCATTGTAATTCAGTATATAGACTCCCAGCTTGCTGCTGAATTCTGACTTGTTTATTAAACCATCAAGTAACATCTGCTTTTTAAGGCCTTCTTGAATGTGGCTGCTTCCAGTGTACTCGTTTCTGATGTCCCCCACGAGGTAAGAAGCACCCTTCAGTTTGGAAGAGGAGAATCACAGGGGCAATTAATAGGTGGACCTTTATGGGGTAGCAGTAGGGGCATTAAAAGGGCCCAAAGTTGGTTTTGTCTACCAAACGCTGGTGGGTACGCTGTGCACATTTACTCAGGAGTAAGACACACTGAACTTAATGGGGCTTATTCCCAAATAAGCATGCAGCCCGATCTTAGATATCTTTGCTCAGAAATCTCACTGAGATCAGAGATCTATGGTGGAAAATGCTATCAAGTCACAGCTGATTTATGGCAACCCCAGAGGGCTTTCAAGGCAAAAGATGCTCAGAGGTGGTTTGCTATTGCTTCCCTGTGCAGTGTGACCCTGGTGTTCCTTGGAGATCTCCCCTCCAAAAACTAGCCAGGACTGACCCTGCTTAGCTTCCGAGATCTGACGAGATTGGGCTAGCCTAGGCCTATAGTCTCAGTTCCTGAGATCTATAGTCACAAGTAAAGATGCACAAAATGGCAGATATATTCATGTGGGGTTTTAGTTATTTTTATTTTACTTCATTCATGCCCCTCCTTTCTGCCCTATGGGAAAGTAAAGTGGCTTACATCGTTCGCCTCTCCTCCATTTTATCCTCACAACAACCTTGTGAGATAGGTCAGGCTGAGAGCGTGTGACTGGCCCCAGGTCACCCAGTGAGCTGCCTTGGCAGAGCAGGGATTTGAAACTAGGACTCCCAGAAACTTCTTGGGGTAGGAAAGCTTGAGCTTTTCACGAAAAGCAAGGTGAGCTAAAATCCTTCCCATCGCAAGCAAATGTTTCCCTTGAAAATGACCCCCCCGAAAAAAAATCTAAGAATAATCCCTACAAAAATCTTTAAATTGTGCATGCCTGAATCCAGGGGTCATTTCGTAGAAAAAGAGGTGCAGGAGCTCATTTGCATAACTCATTTGCATATGCCACACCCCCTAACATACCGAAAGTGTGTCAGAAGGCAACACCCACCCCTCAGGCTCCACTCCACAGCTGAGTGAAACTGACCTGCTCTTCCTCCATTCCCTTCCCCATCCAATACTTTGTGCAATAAAAAGAAGCGTAAAGAACACACCCTCATTCTCTTCCTGCTCCCTTGAAACCACCAGGTTTCAAGTAGACTTGAGATACCCAGGACATGTACACCACCCATCCCTTTCCCTTCCCCTCCCCACAACAAGACACCCTGTGAGGTAGGTGGGGCTGAGAGAGGTCTTTTGAGAACTGCTCATGAGAGAACAGCTCTGAGAGAACTTGTGACTGGCCCAAGGTCACACCAGCAGCTGCATGTGGAGGAGTGGGGAATCACACCCGGTTCTCCCAGATTAGAGTCCAACTCCTGACCACTACACCAAACTGATGGGGTGGAAGCTGCTGAAGGATTGGTGAAATTTCTCCAGTACTTATGTGCCATGTGCCCAGATTAAAAATGGTATACTTAGAAAATTTATATGCCACCTTGAGCAAGTCTCTGGAAAAGCAGCACACAGTCATAAAAGGAACAATGATAAAATTATCAATATTAAAACAAAACATTAAAAACAATAAAGACCCTAGCAGGGCTTCCCCCGGGGCACTGCGCCTCTGCACTGCTCAGGGAAGCCGAGGAGGGGGTGGGGCTTGGTCATGTGCCCACCCCCTGGGCTCCTCACTCCCAGAGCTGCGCTCCTGTGCGCTCCCGCTCCAATGGACCCCTGCCTGAATCAATGGTTGGGGAATCTTATACTGTTGCAGGGAAACCTTAGTAGGGGAAGTGCATTTGTTTCCATTTTAATTCATTTCTGTTTTAATTTCCTTAAGCTTTTTTTCCCCCCAGTTAATTTTTGTTCATTATTTCCATTCATGTTCATCATGCAAACAAATAGAAATAATTAGCTCTCCTCCTCCACCTCCTTTCCCTCCCTCCCTGAAGTTACTGATTCACAGGCCCAGTCCTGGCGTGGCAGCTGCTGGACCTGGCCGGACCTGGCCGAAGCACACCCTGGGAGATGCAGGCACACTCTGGAGACTGTATTTCCTTAGGTGCCCTTTGGCACAGAGCCCCAGCTGCGAGAGAAAACAGCATCCAATGTTCCAGAGGCCAAGGACCCCTTTCCTCTCCAGCTGCCCATCTGCCCCGCTGCCACAAGCAGCCACAGAACTAGCTTGCAAGGGACACAGGGGGATACCGCAGATATGTAGGCAAATGTTATCTGTAAATTAAAATGAAGACCCCCCCCCCAAAAAAAAGCCCTCCTGTCTGTGGCTGCACATATACAATGTTCTCCCGTAGAAACAGAACACTCAAAAGAGTTGGAAGTGGGATTGCCAGGTTCCCCTTGACCACTGGTGGGGGGTGGGGGCGTAGGGTTGCCAGATCCAGGCTGGGAAACTCCTGGGCCGATTTCGCACTAGCGTTTGCCCCAGGTTTGCCCTCATGCTTGCACCAGAGCTTCTGGTCGATTTCACACCAGTTGCTCCGGGCTCACGTTTTGCTCTGGAGTATCGCCCTGCTGCCCCGGAGTTTCCCTGGAGCAAACAAATCCTGTTTTTAGAGGATTTCCCTGTTTGCTCCGGGGGAGAACCCAAAATGAAAACATGCCCACTCGCCCGCCTTTCATCAGGGCCGCCCCATTGTGGGAGTTTCTAACATTTTTTTGGAGAAAACCCTTCGTCACGCTATATCGAAAGGGCTGAGGTTCCAAGTGGGGAAATGAAGAAAATACTCTGGAGGAAACTGGGAGGGGAAATTCCGGAGAGAACGAGAGGCAACTGGCCAGTGCGAAATCGGCCCTGGAGATTTGGGGGATGGAGTCTGGGGAGGACAGGGACTTCAGTGGGGTGCAATGCCATAGATTCCCCCCTCCAAAGCAGCCATTTTGTCTCAGGGGAGCTGATCTCTGTAGTCTGGAGATGAGCTGTAATTCCAGCTTGGGATCCCCAAGTCCCACCTGGAGGCTGACAAGTCCTGGCAGTGATGGAAGCAGGAGGAGGTTATGGCTCCAGATGGTTACATTTTCTTTTCGGCTGACAAAGCAAGGAAGCAGTTCCTCCAGAGATTCTCTGCATGTGTGTGTGCACGTGTGCATGTTTGTGCGTGAAGACTCCTCCCCCCCTCCTGGTACTGGTAAGTTGGTGCTGCCTCTGCCCCCCACCATCACCCCTTCCTTGCCTTTAGAGGATAATGGATGCAGCACCCTCTCCCCCTCCCCCCCCCAGCAAGTCCTTGCAGGAACCAATGATGTTCTGACCAATGCTGACTTTCCTTCATAGGGCAATTTTAATGGAGATCATGTGTGGGAAGATGGCAGAAAGCCCCCATTTAGTTCCAAGCAAAGAAGCATGCTGTTCTGGAAATGCTCCTATGATTGTTCTGCAGTTTCCTGCTACTGCTGCAGACTCTATCTGGAAACTTCTCCGGCTGTTTGGAGTAGGCTGGTCTGCAGAGCTTCTTGGTCCCCTGCAAATCTATACTACCTACATAGGCGTCAACTACGGGGGGGCTCGAGGGCTCGAGCCACCCCTGAAATTTTCCAGGGGGGAGTGAGCCCCCCCTGGAAAATGGAGTGCCCTCCGCCGCACCTCCCTGGGCCCTACCTAGGGCCGCCGCCGCCTCTCTCCCCCCCCCCCCGCCTGGCCACTCCGTCCTCCCTCCGTCCTTCCAGGGACCACCCTGGCGGACGGAGGGAGGGACGGAAGCAGGAGTGGTCAGGCGGGGGGGAGGCAGTGGCAGCGGGGACATGGTCCTGGCGGGCACGCGTGCTTTGCGCACACGCACAGAAGACCCCCCCGCCCCCCCAGGATTTTCCAAACTCGACACCCCTGACTACCTAAGTTCAAAAGGAAGAGTGTCTTGTATCCCTTGTGAAGTGTCCATTTTGGGCCAAGGAGGAGGCAACAGTGGGATATCACGCAAAGGTGCTTGCAGCACTGCCATCTACCCAGCAGTCCTAATTGATCAGTAAGAGGCAAAACTGTGTTCTGTCTTCACCTTGAGCTGCCAGCTTGGCTTTGTCCTTAGCCTTTCCTCAAGTGCGCATCAAGAGCACATCGCAACAACACGGCTCTGACTCTCCATAAAAGACAAGGGATTCGAAAGCTGTGGAAATCACAGACATCTGATCTGCATCATTTTACATCCCTGAGGAGCTCTGATGTCTAAAATTCTTAGATTTCTAATTAAGAGAGAGTCAGCATTTTAAGGAAAAACTGCTCATGACATACATCTTGTACTCCCAGGTGCTGAGTTCCGATTACTTTGAGACCTTTTGGTTTGACAGACATGATTACTTAAATACTTATCCCCACAAGGAATGCCCAAAAGGAGGAGAACAATGCCCAAAAATCTGTGATCAGTGTTAGAAGCCTGCTACTGAGTTAGTTACTCCAGGAACTGAAATACTATGGAAGTTATTCCATTTTAGAGCGACGGCAGAAGGCAGAAGAGAGAGACTTAGAGAAAGTGAGTGTATGAAGAAGGCTACAGCTACCAGTCCTTGAAGATTCTAGGCAGCAGTGGAAGCTCCCAGAAACAAGGGGCCCGAGTGCAAACATTCCAAAAGTGGAAGTGGTAGTATGGATTGTGTGCCAGCTGATGCTCTGCAGAAACATTAGTAGCTTAAAGCCAGCCAAAGTGAAGACATTGGGACAGACTCTGACCTCAGTTATAGGACAAGCCACAGAGCATAAAAACAAGATTCTTTTCTTTCTAGGCAGGAGGGGACAAGGGGCTTAGGTGAACACGCTGGCTAGCCTGCTGGGAGGAAGAGGTGGTCCAAAAACTTGGAAAATTCATGATCAGATAAAGAAGGTGGTTCCATGAGGAGGGATGTGTTTGAGGCAGATTTGAACTGAAGTGAGATGTGGGATCTGGTGGGCAACTGAAACCACACACATTGAACTATTGTGACAGCCGAATGCAGGCTTACTATCTCCAGAGAGGGTCTCTATATGCAGCGGGTTCTGCTTACATTTAAAATCACATGGATTAATCAATGGGGTTCCTTGAATAAACGGCCACCCGACCAGACGTGGAGCTAAGCCAGGCTTCTTCCTATTCTGCTTCAGTTAGTGGGACTGAATTGTGGGGTTGCTGCTTTCTTTGCCTTTTGTCTCTGGTGAGAGACCCTGTGATGTGCTCATGTGGTCATAGCTTATTGGTCTCATGAGAACATGACAGTGGTCCTGGCACCAAGAGGGGGGAGGGGCAACATGGAGGCAGCATTGTCACAGTACTATCTCCCCTCTGGGTATCTGCTTGTGCCAATAGGATTGCCAACGTTTTTACCGCCCTGGTTTCTCCTCCTCTAACAGCAGCATGACATGCAGACATTTAGCAGGTGAAACTGTTCGGAAGGGTCATCTAGAGATTTGGTGTTAATGTCATCAGTATGCAGATATCACATGATGCTCTCTCTTTTCCATTTACCTTGGGTGAGGCTGTGGGAGTTCTGAGTCTGAACTGGAATTGGGATTTGGTAACACACTGAATCTCAGTCCCGATCAGACCAAGGAACTGGACTGATGCAGATCATGGATGCCGAAAACAGTCCACCCCAGATGGGGTTGCACTGCCCCAAAGTCCAGGTTTCCAGTTAGGGGTTCTGATAGATCTAGATCTCCAGACAGAGGCTAAGATCTTAGCTGTTGTCATTCACCAGTTGCAACTCCTCTTCAAGAAGTGAGATGTAGCTTAGTGATCCACACTTCGGTCAGTTCCAGGGTAGAGTACTGCAATGCTGTCTACATGGGGCTGCCCTTGTAGGGGGCTTGGAAACTTCAGTTAGTCCAGAATGCAGCAGGATGATTGTTAGGTGCTTATAAAGCCATCCATGGTTCAGGATAAAGGCACTTGTGGGACCCCTTGCTTCTGTAGTCCTGCCTGGGTACTGAGTTTATTACCATCACCCCTTTGCATGTAGGGATGGGCACAAAAGTTCATGACGAATTTTGCCTGGTTCGTGGTTCACAAGGTCAGGTCCATGGCAGGTCAACCAGCGCAAAGTTTCCACGAACTTTCAAGTTGTTTGTGGATGTTTGTGCCTGTTGTCCAGACAGATTGTCTCCACTCAATCAAAATGTTTACATAACGTCAAAGCAACACCTTGGGAGCCATGAAGAGGAGCAGCTGGAGAGTGTCCCCCGCGTCTTTGATGTCTCTAGCTTGCAGGAAATGGGAGGACAGTAACATAGGGGGAGCTGTTGTGTTGTCGGTGTGGTGTCATTTCCAGCATGCGCCTGGAAGCGATGTCATGCCACTCTGGGGTTCAGTAGAGACTCTATGGTTGTATCATATACCACACTATAGCTGAAGACCTGGCGACCCTAGCCTGCTATCAAGCTTACCTGCAGACAGGGGTCATTTTGTAGAAAAAGAGGTGCAGGAGCTCATTAGCATAACTCACTTGCACAACTCATTTGCATATGCCACACCCCCTAACATACCGGAAGTGTGTCAGAAGGCAACACCCACCCCTCAGTTTGGTGAGCCAGTTTGGTGTAGTGGTTAAGTGCGCGGACTCTAATCTGGGAGAACCGGGTTTGATTCCCCACTCCTCCACTTGCACCTGGCTGGATGACCTTGGGCAAGCCATAGCTCTGGACCAGCTGTTCCCTCAAGGACAGCTTGGGAAAGAGCTCTCTCAGCCCCACCCACCTCACAGGGTGTCTGTTGTGGGGAGGGGAAGGGAAAAGGAGTTTGTAAGCCGCTCTGAGACTCGCTTGGGTAGTGGAGGGCGGGGTATAAATCCAATCTCTTCTTCTTCTTCTTCTT
Source organism: Lepidodactylus listeri (assembly GCA_029233225.1). Lineage (NCBI taxonomy): Eukaryota > Metazoa > Chordata > Lepidosauria > Squamata > Gekkonidae > Lepidodactylus > Lepidodactylus listeri. The sequence goes on along the minus strand of JARCFY010000020.1, from coordinate 19,588,653 downwards.
CAGGCTCCACTCCACATGTGAGTGAAACTGACCTGCTCTTCCTCCATTCCCTTCCCCATCCAATACTTTGTGCAATAAAAATAAGCGTCAAGAACACACCCTCGTTCTCTTCCTGCTCCCTTGAAACCACCAGGTTTCAAGTAGACTTGAGATACCCAGGAGATGTGCGCCACCCATCCCTTTCCCTTCCCCTCCCCACAACAAGACACCCTGTGAGGTAGGTGGGGCTGAGAGAGGTCTTTTGAGAACTGTTCATGAGAGAACAGCTCTGAGAGAACTTGTGAATGGCCCAAGGTCACACCAGCATCTGCATGTGGAGGCGTGGGGAATCAAACCCAGTTCTCCCAGATTAGAGTCCAACTCCTGACCACTACACCAAACTGATGGGGTGGAAGCTGCTGAAGGGTTGGTGAAATTTCTCCAGTACTTATGTGCCATGTGCCCAGATTAAAAATGGTATACTTAGAAAATTTATATGCCCCCTTGAGTAAGTCTCTGGAAAAGCAGCACACAGTCATAGAAGGAACAATGATAAAATTATCAATATTAAAACAAAACATTGAAAACAATAAAGACCCTAGCAGGGCTTTCCCCGGGGCGCTGCACCTCTGCACTGCTCGGGGAAGCTGAGGAGGGGGCGGGGCTTGGTCATGTGCCCGCCCCCTCGGGCTCCTCATTCCCAGAGCTGCGCTCCTGTGCGCTCCCGCTCCAACGGACCCCTGCCTGCAGACTAGCAGGGATGATGACGTCAGAGCCTCTGCCAGAAAGAATTTCTCTCTCTCTTTCTCTTCACATTGAGTAATAGAAACCGACTAGCAAAGTAGGTATCCTTACCCCGCCCACCTGTTCCTAAATGACCTGGTGTCACTCCATCTACCTACATTGGGCGGGGGAGGGCAGGGGGGAATCCACTGCAGCAGAACCATGAGGCTGCTTTGTGGTTCTTACTACTGAATTTATCTGTTGCGTGGAGATGCTTTTATTGTGCTTATTTCCCCCATTATTATAAACCTCCCTAGAGCTTATTTTTCCCCATTATTACAAACCTCCTTAAGCACTCTCGAGGGTAGAAAGGCAGGGTATAAACGGCCGAAATAAATAAATTGCAACCGTTTGCCAGCGTCGTGTGGCGGGCACGTCAGGGGCTTGCCGAAATCCATTTGTCTCCTACATTGGACAAACTTCCTCTAACCAGCATGTGGGCAGCTCAGCCCTGTTCCACTCTCGGGGTCTTTTGTTTAACAGATAGTTACTTAGCAACGAGTAACAAGCGCTGAATAGCTGGACTGTTAAAGCTACAAGATAATTTTAAAAGCAGCAGTGTTATCAGTGGCGTGTTATATTGGGGAGATAATGGCCATATAAAGGCTGGCGCCAAAGAGATTGCGCTGTATTTATTTTCGTTGCTCAGTTCCTGACAAATCCAGAATAATCCATGGCCCCAAAGAGTGCATATGAGAATGTGGCAGTAGGTCAGAAGCCTTGCTGAAAACCTGAGATTCCGAGAGTTTTCTTCCCAGATAATACGGTTTATTTGGATACTCTGCCGACGATGCCACCGATGTGTCTTTGCTTGGCATATCAAGGTGTTTGGTGGCCTATAGCAATGCATCTTTTCAAATCCATCAATAACTGCTGGAAGCAAAACTGGACTTTGGGAGGTTTGGCCAACAGAAAAACTCAATGCCCTGCTCTGCTGCCATCCCATGAATGCCAGCGCGGCATGCTTTTGCATGTACATCCAGCGGAGAGACTGAAAACAAATATTTCCTGCACCACTGTAGCATGCCCTGTTATAGCCCCTTCCCACACCACTGTAAGGGCGCGATCATACGCATCCATTTGCCATGGAAGAGGGACGATTCACCACCGGATCAAAGCGGCGCAATCACACCAGCACATCTGGGAAGCGTCCCACAACCGTCGTCAAACCGTCGCAAACCATTTTGACCTGGTGGGGAAGCGTGGTAAAAAGCTACTAGTGAAACTCCAGTATCAAATGGTTTGCTGCGGTTCACAGCCGGAGTTTCCCCATGTGATCACTCCAGTGTCGAAGTGTGGCATTGCGGATAGCAGGATCATACGCTATCCCGATGCCACCCTGTTCCCCCCCCCTTCTCTGTGTGCGCATCATCGAAAGCCCTTAGGGTGGGAAGGCGATTCATCAATCTCCTGTTTAAGCGCCTTGGAAACCAACCACAAAAAAAAAAACTTGCCCGCGGTTGCGTCTGATCACACAGTGGCAAGTTGTCCGGTAAGGTCCACAGATTTGTGTGATCACGCAACTGCAGGGCAAATTGCTCCAGAGCAAAAGAAGCCTCGATTCCTCTCCAGATAATTTCGCTCGTGTGGCCGTGACCTAAATGTGGGAATCTGCTCCCACATCTTGTGCAAGCTTCTTGAAGCTTGATGAAGTGGTGATAGAAAGTGCCGTCAACTCGCAGCCAACTTATGGTGACCCCGTAGGGTTTTCAAGGCAAGAGATAAGCAGAGGTGGTTTGCCATTGCCTGCTTTTGCATAGAGTCCTTGGACATACTTGGTGCTCTCCCATCCACTGGCTAGTGTCCTTGGACTTTTTTGGTGGTCTCCCATCTAAGTATTTAACCAGAGCTGATCCTGCTTAGCTTCTGAGGTCTGGCAAAATCAGACTACCTGGAGCCATTCAGGTCAGGGGACCTTGACATCTGTCCCATTTCCATTATTGATAGATGAACCACACCGACCTCAAATCCAAACTAAGTTGCTAATTGAAAGCACCAGCATTTTAAACTGGCTCACAGTATAAAATTCTGTACGTGCTCAGAGTATCCATTGCCTCAACTGCAAGAGAGCAAGCAGACCCCAAAGCATGTTTTTTAAGACTCCAGTGATCCCCTGAGCCTCTGAGAAAAAGAAGAGAAGACGAAGAGGAGGAGGAGGAGGTGATTGGATTTATATCCCGCCCTTCCCTCACTTGGAGTCTCAGAGTCGCTTACAAACTCCTTTTCCCTTCCCCTCCCCACAACAGACGCCCTATGAGGTAGGTGGGGCTGAGAGAGCTCCGAGACAACTGTCCCTGAGAGAACAGCTGGTACAGAGCTATGGCTTGCCCAAGGCCATCCAGCCAGATGCAAGTGGAGGAGTGGGGAATGAAACCCGGTTCTCCCAATGCACTCTGAGGATTGTGCATTCTTCCTTTTCTGCCACTTCTTGCCCTCCGTGTTATTTCTCTTTGAATGTGTGATCTTTTTGGGGGGGGGGGGATTTGTGTGATGTTTTTTCTTTTCTGCTCTTAACACAGACATTTGTGTGGAAACCACTGGAAGGAGGTTGATTTTTCTTCCTCTTAACCTAATCATGACAAATGAAAGATGGGTCTGGGTGCAGTCGGGGAAGAGTTGTACTCTCTTACGCACACACCCATAATGACGTTTGACTTCCCACGCGCGCGCTCTCTCTCTCTGGATGGATCGCAGGGCTTATTTCATAGCAGGAGCTCCTCTGCATATTAGGCCACACACCCCTGATTTAGCCAATCCTCCAAGAGCTTACAGTAGCCCCTGTAAGAAGAGCTCTGTAAGCTCTTGGAGGATTGGTTACACTGGGGGGGTGTGGCCTAATATGCAAAGGAGCTCCTGCTACGAAATGAGCCCTGATCAGCACATTTGCTCCTGGTTTTCCAATAGTTCTATGAAAATGAGCAATATAAACCACCGGCGTCAACTACGCAGGGACTCGGGGGCTCAGGCCACTCCTGGAATTTTCCAGGGGGGACTGAGCCCCCCCGGGGCAAAACGGAGCACCCGCCCCCCCCGCCGCCACAGCTCCCTGCCCCCCAGGCCCCCAACCACCGTCGCAAGAGCCGGAGTGCTCCCCTGCACTCACTCCTCCCTCTCTGGGGGCTCCGGGCAACTGCCCAGCGTGATGACGTCACCCGGAAGTGACGTCATCCCGCTGGGCATGTTGCCGGGGCGACGCTCTAGCAATTGCCCTGGAAACTCTATGGCACCATAGAGTTTCAGGGCGCTTGCCAGAGCATCACCCCGGCAACGTGCCCAGTGTGATGACATCACTTCCGGGTGACATCATCACACTGGGCAGTCGCCCAGAGAGAGCGAGGTAGGAGTGGGTGGGGAGAGGGGTGCGGGGGAGCCAGGTGGGAGGGGAGAGGCTCTTGCGGCGGCATCATCCTGGCGCACGCGCGGGGGACTCCTGTTTCCCTCCCCCCCTCTGGCCCAGCCCCTCCCCCGGAAATTAGAAACTCTATGCCCTTGATACGAACAGTGGTGGAGAAGCAATACCTATGTTAGGCATTCAGGAGGTGGCTCGTAGCAATGAAGAAACAGCTTTCCCTGGTATGTCAACAAACACTTTGGCACTTTCTCCACGCACAGATTGCAGTTGTATCAACACATGGCCAGATGTGGCAAGAAAAGCTACTTTTCAGGTTTGTGTACAGAGAGGTTTCTGCTATCCCCAAGGAGAGAGAACTGCTTAGCATAACTGCTCCCTACACTAAGGTCTCTGTGTAGATCTTGGCATGCCAGCACCTCTGTGTGTGCTTGTACCCATGGAGAACTGCTGCCACGGAGCTACTTAGGAGCTTTCTAACATAATTGGAAAAGGCCAAGGTCAAATTTGCATCCTGATGCGACACTATAAGGATATGATTAAATAACAAGGCTGAGAGAAGTCACTTGATAAACGGGCTTTGTCGACGGTTGCAGTGTGATTTGACTGGCTGGGTTTTACCCAGAATTTAGAAGGGTTGCCAGCTCTGGTTTGACAAATACCTTGGGTAGGATTACCAGCCTCCAGGTGGGGCCTGGGGATCTCCCGCTTTTACAACTGATCTCCAGCTGACAGAAATCAGCTCCCCTAGAGAAAATGGCTGCTTTGAAGGGCAGACTCTATGGCATTGTACCATACTGAGGCTCCTCCCCTCCCCAAACCCCACCTTCTCCTGGCTCCACCCCCAAAGTCCCCAGGTATCTTCCAACCTGGACTTGGCAACCCTAACCTGGGGATTTGGGGGGTGGATCCTGGGGAGGGCAGGGTTTGGGGAGGGAACTCAATATGATACAATATCATAGAGTCCACCCTCCAAAGCAGCCATTTTCTCCAGGGGATCTGATTTCTATTGTCTGGACTGGAGATCAGTTGCTGACCCAGATTCCTAGCTTTTATAGTTTTACGACAGCAAATTTCTCGAACTTCAGGATCCAGCAAAACTTACAGCCGTTTTCTGCCCACTTCATGCATTGGGGAAAGGCCTCTTCTGTCCTCCCTTTGGTCCAGCCCATAAGGGCTGTGGCAAGGGTTGCCAACCTCCAGGTGGGGCCTGGAATAGTCCCAGGTTTACAGCTGACCTCCAGACCACAGAGATCAGTTTCTAGGGGGGAAACAGCCGCTTGATGGACTCCCATCCTTGCTGAACTCCCTCCCCAGACTGCACCCTCTTCATGCAGTGCCCCCAAATCTCCACGGATGACCTAAGCCAGAGCTGGTGGCCTTAGCTGTAACCAATAGGGTCTGCCACTGGTAGCTTGGTTTATCTTTTCTCATTCTTAGGCTTTATCTGGCTTCTAAGAGTAAGCAGGGCTTTTTTTGTAGAAAAAGCCCAGCAGGAACCCATTAGCATAATAGGCCACACCCAACAGCAGAAACTCATTAGCATATTAGGCCACACCCCCATGTTACCAGAGGAGTGGTCATCCAGCCACACCCACCTTTTGCTTCTTATTCTGTTTACCTTGTTTGTTGTCAAAACCCAGGACTTTTTTTGTAGCAGGAATTAATTTGCATGTTAGACCACACACCCCTAATGTAGCCAATCCTAATGAGTTCCTGCTGTTGGGTGTGGCCTATTATGCTAACGAGTTTCTGCTGGGTGTGGCCAACTCAGGAGCCAGCCGGAACTTCGTTCCTGTGCGTTCCTGCCCAAAATAGCCCTGAGAGTAAGTAACATTAAGGAAACCCATCTCATGCATTCCTGTGAATTTTCAAATGGTTCCCAAAACCAACAATAGCATGATAAAAATTGAGCCCTCCTCCTTAAAAATATCAAAGGACAGTGTTGTTCAATCCCATCTTGCAGCACTATCTGCAAAGTTCAGAGAAGCAGAAAAACAAAATAATCTTTGTATTTTCAAAGAAGGGAAATCATTTCAGATGGCGCACTGGCCATTCAAAAGGCGCTGAATTGGGTGGTATTACCTGGCGGACAAAGGACATTTATTTTGTACTTATTTTCAGACTGGCCTTTCTCCCCAAGGCTCAAGTCAGATTGCGGAATATTAAGAGCCGTGGAATAAAAACATGACATTGGTTCCAGATTTGTAGGGGCAACACACACGCACAGAATCCATTTCCCTGGTTACTAATTCACATACTACAAGGCTGATATTTAACGTTCAGATGCTAGAAAGAATTGGGCTTACCTAAAAAAAAAATATAAATAAAAGTGGCTGGCTTGTAACTATTTTCTTTTTACACAACTCAGTTTCAAACATGGTGGTGGAGCACAGTCCAGAAACTCAGGGCTTTTTCCCACTCACATTGTGCCGGCGTTCTGCCTCCGTTTGTCCCGGCGCTGGGTGTCAATTTCACACCCTTTGCTGTGGCGTGTGTGTTAATATGGGGCTTCGTGTCATTTTCTCCGCGCCTTCGGTAAACCTTTTTTTTTAGGTTTACCGAAGGTGCGGAGAAAATGGCGCGAAGCCCCGTATTAACACACACACCGCAGCAAAGGGTGTGAAATTGACACCCAGCACCGGGACAAACGGAGGCAGAACGCCGGCACAATGTGAGTGGGAAAAAGCCCTCAGTGAATGCTCATAAATACTTTGACCGATTTCCTACAAGGCGCTGCTCCAGCATCATTCTCCCTTTGCCTCGATTGCGTGCTTGAATTTCCCACTATTTGCCCCGCACCGCATTTTGACTCACGGCTTCGCCTGAACTCCCCCGCGGCTTCTGTGATCCTCAAAAAACAGGATCACTGAAGCCACAGGGAATTCGGGCAAAGCAGCGGGTCAAAATGCGGCGGGGGCAAATAGTGGGAAATTTAAGCATGCAACTGGAGCAAAGGGAAGAACGACGCTGGAGCAGCGCCTCGTGGGAAATTGGTCTTTGAGTTCCAGACTCCAGACTAACTCTTCTGTACAGGAGGACTCTCTTCCTTTTAGTTGTCTACTCTGAAGAGTATTGCTCATCTTATTTCAGTCACATGGACCCAAAGTACTGCTGGATGGAATCAGGCCATTGGTCCCCCAAGGTCAGTACTGTCTACTCAGACTGGAAGTGGGTCTCCATGGTCCTTTTTGTTTGGAGATGCTGGGGACTGAACCTGGGACCATCTGCATGTCAAGCAGATGCTCTGCCACTGAGCCAGGGCCCCTCCAAATGATCTTCCTCATCCAGATCTTCCTTATCCACTTTGATTGGGTATGCCGATAGGGGGGGAAATACATATTCAGGTTCCGCGATATTGATGTGAGGGCGAAGCAACATTTCAGCTGCCTGTTGGCCAAGAGTCTGTGGCTGGTAGCCCTTCCTGGGGTGTGTGGGGAGGAGGGAGTGGGCAGAGCCGGTCTGATTGCGGCTTCAGCATGACGGAACAACTTCATCTGCTGCAATCAAGCAGAACCTCTTCGCTTCAGTGGGGAGTGGGGAGCCACTGCAGCAGCATCCATGCCGGCTCGGGGCTCCAAGGTGAGGTCACAGGCTCTCCACTCAGCCTGCAGCTCTGGGGGAGCTGTCCCAGATGGCCACAGGGACTGGCATTTGCATATGGGGGGGGGTGTAGTCAATCCTCTGCTGGGACCTGCTGGTGGCCAGCGCTGCTGTCATATTCGTACCTTCCATGCAGCAGCTGTCCTTTGGCCCATGGGGGGGGGGGTGTTCGTCGGTGGTTTCTTCCACACATCGGGGGACCTCGTCCTGCCACCGAGCATGCGATTCAGCAGCTGGGCCTTCCTCTCTCACGGACCACCTGGCAGCCTTCAGCCATAGGTGGCTGCTGCGCGGGAAGGGGCAGTGCTGGCGAGCTCCCATTATACTGATTGCTGGGTGACCTCGGGCCTCTACCACATTCACGGCATTGTGCATGCAGCCCCCACTCCCCCATCAGATGACCCAGTGGCCAGCTTTAGTTCAACTTGTCTTCCTAGTCCCCTTCCATGGTGGCCTGGCGGCGGGGTTGCCAGGTCTTCCCTGGCGGCCAGCAGGGGGGGCTCTTCTTCTTGTACAGGAGTTATTCAGCGAAGTGACATCATCGTGCCAGCACGTTGTGGGCGGGGCCTCTATCATTCAAGAAAAAAAAGAGAGGTTTTCCCTTGAATGATAAAGTGTCCTCCCGCAACATGCCCTGTGCAGTGACATCCCCTCCTTGTGACATCATCACGAGCCAGGCATGTTGGCCCGAACGCAGCCCTTTGCCGGCCAGATCCAGGCTGGTAGATCGGAGACCCTAAAAGTGGGCAAACCCCTACTCCCTGAGGGGGAACGGCAAGCCTATTTGGGGGCAGGGAGATGTGAGAACGTCCCCAAAGATATGGTCCACAACAGGTCTCCTTAACCACTAAGTCCTTTAGAAGAAGAAGAGGAGGAGATTGGATTTATACCCCACCCTCCACTCCCCAAGGGAGTCTCAGAGCGGCTTACAAACTCCTTTTCCCTTCCCCTCCCCACAACAGACACCCTGTGAGGTAGGTGGGGCTGAGAGAGCTCTTTCCCAAGCTGTCCTTGAGGGAACAGCTGGTACAGAGCTATGGCTTGCCCAAGGTCATCCAGCCAGGTGCAAGTGGAGGAGTGGGGAATCAAACCCGGTTCTCCCAGATTAGAGTCCGCGCACTTAACCACTACACCAAACTGGCTTCTCTGTAGAGAAGATCATTGGAGTCAAACACTTCCACTGTTAGTAATACTGGGTTTAGGGATTACAGGTATTGATATACTGGATATGAAATATGGCTTAAGGATATTCTACCAATCACTAGGCAGGATTTTAGGCACTCAAATATACTGGCCAGAAGTTCCCATAGAAAACGCGGGAAAAGGAGTTCCCAGAGAATAATGATGTTGAACATCTCTAAAGTTCAGTTCCCAAGACATGGATAAGAAGAATACAAAATACCGGTGAGTTTGGCTCACACATAACTGCGAGCACTCCCGTTCAAGGACAGGGCAACTGAGATAACAGGGGAGAAGCAAGTAACTTAGCTGGGCATGCGCAAGCGAAGCAAGCGAGCGAGCGAGCGAGCGGAGTAGAGCACACATTCCAGAGGAGGGAGTCATGGCTCCGTTGAGAACTCCCAGGCGGGACCTGTCACCAGTCATGAGGGTAAAACAAATGAAAGCCGATAACCTTTTCAGAGATCATGTAAATACACCTTGTAGCAGTCATACAGTTATTGAAAAGAATTCATGGCAGTTAACTGACAGGAGGGCATGGAACACCCAGCTGCTTCATGTTTTTACCCTGGCACCTGGGTCCACGGCATTGGGAGTGGGCTGGGGAAGGGGTTCCCCCCCCCCCGCCGCCCCTGACAGCGCAGGAGTGTCTGCCCAGCACTGCACATCTGGCTCTCCAGTCTGCCCAAGCAGATTTACTGCTCCCCCCCTCCCCGCCCAACACACCAACTCGGAGTTCACCAGCTGCTGCCCTTTAAAAAGTTTATGTCTCCCGTACCTGACAGAACCTTTTATGGGACACGTGGACAGGGCCGACGAAGGGACACTGACGTCAGATCCGGCCCTCATAACAAATGAGATCGACACTTCTGCGCTGTGGATTCACTTCACTCCCAGCTCCCCCCTCTCTCCAAACTGTGTCCTCCGAGGCTTCCCCCCCCCCCCCCCCGAGATCTTCAGGAATTCCCCAAGCCAGAATTTGCCATCCCATTTACTCCTGAGTATGTTGGAGATATACATTAAGGCTGCGGGTCTGTTCTTCTTTCATTATGAATGAGTTTCATGGAAACCTGTGAAAGCCCCCTGAGACAGGTGGTCATGGGGCTGACTGGGATGTACAAATGACCCTGGAAAAGAGCCCCACCCTCAGTGGAGGGGAGAGAGAGGGGGAGGAACTGATGGCCCACCTTCTGCTGGTGCGGGCTGCCAGCTTGTGCACGCCTAGGGTTGCCAGCCTCCAGGTGGCACCTGGCAATCCCCTGTTATAACAATTGATTTCCAGAGGACCAAGTTCTGTCCTCCTGGAGAAAACAGCTGCTTTGGAGGGGGGACTCTATGGCATTATAGCCTGCTGAGGTCTTTCCCTTCCCCAAACCCCACCCTTCCCAGGCTCCGCCCTCAAAATCCCCTTTCAACTGGGGATGCTTGGGACTGAGCCTTCTGCTAGCCAAGCAGATGCTCTCCCACCAAGCCGCGGCCCCTCCTCCACTGGAAGCATCATATGAACATAGCAGAGTGAACATAGAGAGCCAGTTTGGTGTAGTGGTTAAGTGCGCGGACTCTAATCTGGGAGAACCGGGTTTGATTCCCCACTCCTCCACTTGCACCTGGCTGGATGACCTTGGGCAAGCCATCGCTCTGGACCAGCTGTTCCCTCAAGGACAGCTTGGGAAAGAGCTCTCTCAGCCCCACCCACCTCACAGGGTGTCTGTTGTGGGGAGGGGAAGGGAAAAGGAGTTTGTAAGCCGCTCTGAGACTCTTAAGTGAGTGAAAGGCGGGATATAAATCCAATCTCTTCTCTTCTTCTTCTTCTGCCATTGGTCCTGTTTCACACAAGGTGACTAGGGTTGCCAGCTCTGGGTTGGGAAATGCCTGGAGTTATGGGGGGGTGGAGAAGGACCTCAGGAGGGTATAATGCCATGCAGTCCACCCTCCAAAGCAGCCAGTTTCTCCAGGGGAGCTGATCTTGGTCCCCTGAAGATCTATTATAACAGCGGGAGACATCCAGATGTCAGCTGGAGGTTGGCAACCCTGACACTGGTGGTAGCGAATGGCTTGTGGTGTCAGCCGCTTCCATCCACTTGGTACACTGCTCAGATGTCGGTTCCTGCCTGCCTCTGACAGTGCTCCTCTGCATAAAGCGAGTCTCCCTTCACTCAGGGCCAGGGTGGCAGCCCACCGGGACTTTTCCCTGCTGGCCTTAATGATCAAGCCACCCCTGAGCTGTCAGAGTGTGCAGAAAAGCAGTCGGAATCTCATTTCAGCTGATTATGAGACCTTTCCGTTTCTGCTAATGCTAAAATCTGTGCGACGGGTTTAAGGGTTGGGAGAAAACGAGAACCTCCACCTTGGACCTTCCGCTTGCCCACCAATAGATCCAATGCAGAGCCCTGCAGTGCTGCAGCCAGGAAAAAGAGCCCGAGGAGGGGGTGAGGGCCCTGTTCATCTTCCTCCCCTGCGGGCAACCTTTGCTGTTGTCTTAGAAGAAAGGCTGCCCAAATCCTAGCACGAGCAAAGGAATAGGCAAGATGTTTTCGATGACTTTTGGGGGGTAGTTCACACAGGAGGGGATGCAAAGTGGCTGGTAGAAGCACACAAGTTAATGTGTCTGATCTGCATAATTAGCAGGCTACTTTGCATATTATGCAAACGAGGTCACCCAGATTTGAGGGGAATTCAAGGCAACCGTGGCTTAATGAGCGTTGATTACCCGGTGCATCTTAATTGGATTTAGCGGCACTGCTCAGTCCTGCCACCAGATCTGGGATCTTCCAGGTGAGACATTACAAGAGGATGCCAGAGCAATGGATACCTGCCAAGAGCATACCCCTCGCAGCCAGCGCGGCCATTTTACTGATTGCAAATTATATCCCAATAAGACTCGTTTATCACTCTCCTCTATGCCAATGAATAGGTATAGCTATTCCAAATGATCTTCTTGAAAAGGTAACATAGCTTAGCCTCACCCGCTCTGGAAAAAAAGGGAACCATTAAGTGCATATTATCCTGACATATGGCTGTTCATAGGCTAGGAAATTGCTCATTTTGTGGAATAATGGGGGAAAATAGTACAATCTACCATGAAATTTGACCTCATCAGATAATTCTTGCTCTCAGCAGTTCCATGACACAGGTCAAATATTCCTCCGCTACCTAATTATGGTGAGGAAATATGTAATAAATTAACCATTCAACATTGCAGCAGACTTAGAATGTCCCAGAAACCTCTCCCTTTGCACTGGATCTTTATGAAAACCCCTGGAAGAGCCATTCATTCACAGTGGCCTGGTCTGATAAAGGCAGCTGTAGGACTACTTTCATTGGAGAAGTTATAGGGTAGCCCCCAGAAATCCCCTCAGGACCCCTTTGTGGCGGTGGAAAGGGCGGTCAAATCACACAAACTCATTTATGGCAACCCCATGGAGTTTTCAAGGCAAGAGATGTTCAGAGGTAGTTTGCCATTGCCTGCCTCCAACTCCCTGGGGTTCCTTGGAGATCTCCTATCCAAATACTGGTTAGAGATGACCCTACTTAGTTTCTGATAAGATTGGGCTAGCCTGGGCTATCCAGGTCTCGGCCAGGATCCCTTAGAGTTAAGGATATCCATTCTTGGGTTGTGTGGGTTAAAAGGAGAGGCCAGATGAAGTTTGACATTGGCCAGAGTTTCCAGTTTTGCCATTCACAGTTCAAACTGAGGCCGTGGTCACACGGCCCTTTAATGCGGGAGGAAGGGCTGTTTCCTCCCGCATTTAAAGGGACCATCTACAAAGGCCGGGGCTAGTCCCGTGCCGAAGTGGGCTCAAATGCGGGTTCCTCCCGCATTTTCCGACCCCGGGGAAATCAACAGTTTTCCCGGGAGTCGCGCGAGGAACTGCATTTAAGCTATCTGGACAGCCCTCTCTCGCAATCATTGCGAGAGCAGGGCTGTCCAGATGGTCCCGTCGGCCATTTTTTTCCCCCTTTACACATGGGCGCTTGTGCGCTTGGTCAATCAAGTGCCCAAGTGTAAAAAGGGGGGGGGGAAACCCAAACTTACCAGGCGGCTGGCGGGTCCTTTGCTGCTGCTTCCACCGCCGCCGCCACCTTCCCACTTCTTCCGCCGCCGCTGCTTCTTCCCCTGCCGCCACCACTGGTTCTTCTGCTGCCGCCGCCTTCCCGGCTTCTGCCGCCACCGCCACGGCTTCTGATGCCTCTTTCGCAGCTTCTGCTGCCGCCGCCACTTCTACCACCGCTGCTCTGCTGCCCCCGCCGCCGCCGGCCTCCGCAGGGGTTGGGATGTGTAGACATCCCAACCCGAGGTAAAAAAATGCGGCCCCTTTAATCCGGGAGGGCTCCCGGATTTAAAGGGGCCGTGTGACCGCAGCCTGAATTGTGAAATCATACTGAAGAAACTGAAATCAGACATCTTGGCGTTTCTTCTCTTCTGTTGGGCATGAGACATGAAAATTCAGAAGGTGTCAACTGCCAAATTCTAGATCCTTTCTACGCCAACTATCAATGGTGACTGTCAAGCCTTACACTGGCCTGGATGGACTGGGCTTGCCTGCTCTTGTCAGATCTTGAAAGTTAAGCAAGTTCGGCCCTGGTTAGTCCTTAGATGGGAGGCTACCAAGGAAGTCCAGGGCTGCTACACAGAGGCAGTCAATGGCAAACCGCCTCTCTTGAAAACCCCATGGGGGGAGGGGGAACCACAGGTCGGTTGCCTCTTGATAGCACTTTCCCCCACCCTCAGAAACTATCTGACAAAGTATTGCGAAATCCTGGCCTTCATCTTTCTATATTTGGCCAACAATATCCCAAGCAGGTGGTTCAGCAAAGAGGAAACCACCCCTCATGAGACAGAGATGGACATTGGCTCTGCTGGGAAGAAAGGCACTGACTGCAAAAAGTCCCATCTGTTTATTTCCTGCCTAGGATTAGATTTCCTATTTCTCTTTAGAGTCATTCAGGAATTTGTAGGGGAATGGCAGGGAGGGGTTGTCTCCACCACCCATCCTACCCACTGAGGTCCCACCAGCCCTGGACCAAGGAAGCCTGGGGAGTGATGCTCTAGCATTCGGGGGGGGGGGGGGGGGACAGACTCTATTGTTACCATAGAGTTTTTACCCTGAATGCTAGAGCATCGCTGTGCGACAGCCCTGGTGTGATAATGTCACTGTGACAAAACATCCCGAGGAGGAAACATCCCTGCCACGGGAAAGGTAAGACCTGGCGACCCTACCCAGGCTAACCCAATCTCGTAAGATCTCAGAAGCTAAGGAGGGTCAACCCTGGCTAGCATTTGGATGGGAGACCTCCAAGTAATATCAGATTCACGCCACAGATACAGGCAATGGCAAACTACCTCGGAAAGTCTCTTGCCTTGAAAACGCTACAGGGTTGCCATATGTCAGCTGTGACTTGACAGCACTTTCCACCACCTCCACCACTGCAAAAGTGACCCTTTTCTGTTCTCACTGTGAATTGTAGAAAGGGACTGTGGCTCAGTGGAACAGCTGCTGCTTTGCATGCCAAAGGTCCCAGGTTCAACCTCCAGCATTTCCAGTTGAAAGGACCACGCAGTAGGTGATGCGAAAGACCTCTGCCGGAGACCCTGGAGAGCTGCTGCCAGTCTGAGTAGACAGTACTATCTCTGATGGACCGAAGGTCTGATTCAATAGAAGGCAGCTTCATATCTTCATGTGAGACTTCCAGTGAGGGAGTGGCTGTGGCTCAATGGGAAAGCATCTGCTTAGTACACAGAAGGTCCCAGGTTCAATCTCCGGCATCCCCAGTTCAAAGGACCAGGCAGTAGATGATATGAAAGATCTCTGCCAGAAACCCTGGAGACCTCTGCCACTCAGAGGATACTGACTTTGATGGTCTGATCCAGTCTAAGGCAGCTTCATGTGCATTTGGTGTGCGTTTGGAGAGCCAGTTTGGTGTGGTGGTTAAGTGCGCGGACTCTAATCTGGGAGAACCGGGTTTGATTCCCCACTCCTCCACTTGCACCTGGCTGGATGACCTTGGGCAAGCCATAGCTCTGGACCAGCTGTTCCCTCAAGGACAGCTTGGGAAAGAGCTCTCTCAGCCCCACCTACCTCACAGGGTGTCTGTTGTGGGGAGGGGAAGGGAAAAGGAATTTGTAAGCCGCTCTGAGACTCCCTTGGGGAGTGGAGGGCGGGGTATAAATCCAATCTCTTCTTCTTCTTCTTCTTCTTCTTCTTCTCTTTGTAGCCTTCAGGTTCCATTCTGAAGACAATGGACCCTGGCTTGCATCGGAAGGGCTGATCACAAAGCTCCCTCTAAGCTATGGAGTCCTGTGAGCAAAAATTCTACCTCTCAAGCTACTGTCGTTAAAGTTGTGAGCAGGTGATTTGGCTGCTGCCTAAATTAGTTTGCTTTGGAGCCCTCCTTCCTGAGCTAAGACAAAAAATGTGTGAGCCAGAGGCTAAAAAACTGTGAGCTAGCTCACACTAACTCAGCTTAGAGGGAACACTGACTGCTAGATGTCTTTCAGGCTGCTTTTCCCAGCCTTCCAACCTAAATTCCATCACTGCGCCTTTGTTTTTGTTTGCACAGCTGGCAGCCCTGTGTCTCTGAAGAGCCATTCTTTTAAAAAAAAGCCTCACTCAAGTTACTGCCTGCCGAGTCAGGTCTAAAATGGCAATAACCACCCCCACCCCACCCACCCGGGACAATAATGCAATGTACTTCTTCCTTTTTTTTTTACAAGATCATTTGCAAAGGTAACTGCTTATAATAATACAATTTATTCTTTATGGCTGCGGGGCAAGGCGAACTCTAAATGAGGCATGTCTTCCATTAGAACCCTACAGAACCCAACTAATAGGCTGCAGAGAAAGCCATTTGTACATGTTCCTATAATTCACATGATTCATTAAACAGAGATGGAAAATGATAGCATTTTCCTCTGGAAAAAAAAAACCCGTATGGAATTACATGCTGTGATCACTTAGCTCCACTCTTTTATTGAGTAAGCATCTCGTCCTGCTGATGTGGAGATTATAACGGCCTGGAGACATTTATGGTTTCATTTGCTAAATTTAGAAGTTTCGATTTGTACTCACTTTTTGGGGGGCAGCTCCGGAGACCGGCAGGCCAAGGGTTGCTAACTCTGGGTTGGGGGATTCCTGGGGATCCGGGGGCAGAGCCTGGGGAGGGCAGAGTTTAGGGAGGGGAGGACATTCAGCAGGGATGCGGTACCATAGAATCTGCAGTTTCTCCCAGGGTGCCAGTGCTGGCTGCCAGTGCTGGCTGGAGGTCTCCTGGTATTACAACTAGTTTCCAGGTTACAGAGATTGGTTCCCACAGAGAAAATGGCTGTCTTGGCAGCAGTGTTCCCTCTAAGCTGCGTTAGTGTGAGCTAGCTCACAGTTTTTTAGCCTCCTGCTCACAGATTTTTGTCTCAGCTCAGGAAAGATGGCTCCAGAGCAAACTAATTGATGCAGCAGCCAAATCACTCAGTCGCAACTTTAATGCCGGTAGCTCACAAAGTAGAATTTTTGCTCACAAGACTCCACAGCTTAGAAGGAGCATTGCTTGGCAGGTGGACTCTTTGGCATTCAACCCCGCCGAGGTCCCTCTCCTTTGCAAACCTCGCCCTCCCCAGGCTCCACTCTCAAAATTTCCCAACCCAGATCTGGCAGTCCTATCTGAGCAACTGATTTCTGTAGACTGGAGATCAGTTATAATTCTGGGAGAACTCCAGTTCCCACCTGGAGGTTGGCACACCTACCTTTCTTACTTGCTCAACAAACTGAAGCCATCAATCTATAGTGAACCTCTGCCTCGCTGGCTGCCAGTCCTCACGCATGATGGGTCATTCAGCCTGCTATGAAGAAACGGCAGGGCCCAAGATCACCCACGAAGATTCATGGCTGGGTGGCATCCCTAGTCCAATACCCTCAGTATTCGCCACGCTGACTCTCCAGGAGTGTTTTTTGCAAAAGCTTCTCTGCTGTCCTTCTTCCTGAAGTGACTCCAGACAACGGTGAAGATCCTCTCACAAGCACGCTACAGAAGCATGATCAAAATCCTCTGGTTTTGTCCCCCTCGCCCATCCTCCCTCAAGCACCCCTAACGCCCATCACCCCTCACACGTGCAGCTGTGTGCCAGCTCTCAATCAACAGCTATGAAATCATACGCAAGTTCCTCTGAACATGCACAGCAGGGATTCCCAACAGGCACCGCAGGGATTCCCACAGGCGCCATGACACCCGCCAACACCTTTCCTGGTGATTTTAGAAAGTGGGTGGGTTCAGGTGGGGTTTTTGCCCAGCAAGGCTTCTGATTGGACATTGGAGATTTGATTGGCTGTGCAGGTTTTTTTTTTAAAAGGTTGCTTGGGCAGCAGCTGCCGCCAGAGTACAAGGATCTGCTTCACTGTATGACTGAAGGGAAGCTGCGACAGTAACAAAATGGCTGTACCTCCCACGGCAGTAGGGTTGCCAGGCCCCTCCTGACAACCGGCAGGGGGTGAGGGGGACATACCAAGAGAAAGAGAAAGGCCCAGGCCTTGTCACCAGCTTCACACAGGAAGTGATGTCATCACGCTGCAATTCTGGGTGACGCTCTGGTGTTTGAGCAAAACTTTATGGTAAAGCCAGCTTCTGCCGTAGAGTTTTTGCCCAAATACTAGAGTGTCACCTCGACTTTGCTGGCGACATCACTTCCTTTGCAACACTGTCCATGAGGCCTGGGCCTTTCTCCTCCTGGTAAGTCCTCCCACTGGCCAGTTGATCAACAGATGGGAGGGTAGGGTCTGGTGTGGGGGGACCCCCACCTCTACTTGGGGGGGGAGGTCTGGCAACCCTACATGACAGCCATTTTGTGGCTGCACCCACTATAATGTGTCAGAATTCCAAAGGCACCCACAGGCTCAAAGAGGCTGGGGACCCCTGCTATACAGACTACTTTTTTCCTGCAGACCAAGGAAGGAGGCAAAGCTCCCACGTCTGGGCCCCAGCACCCCTCTTTTTTAAGAAGGAAACACTGCACCCCCTCCCTTGGTGTAGTTTGGTGTAGTGGCTAAGTGTGCGGACTCTAATCTGGGAGAACCGGGTTTGATTCCCCACTCCTCCACTTGCAGCTGCTGGATGACCTTGGGCAAGCCATAGTCCTGTCCCAGCTGTTCTCTCAAGGACCGCTCTGGAAAGAGCACTCTCCGCCCCACCTACCTCACAGGGTGTCTGTTGTGGGGAGGGGAAGGGGAAGTAGTCTGTAAGCCGCTCTGAGACTCCTTTGGGTAGTGAAGGGCGGGGTATAAATCCAATCTCTTCTCCTCCTCTTCTTCTTGGCAATGTCTTGAGACCTCAGTTCAAAGAGGACTGAAAACTTTCCGGGGTTCAGACCACCCCTCCACTCCTTCTGCCGCCATTACGCATTTGAGCTCACTTATTGAGGCTCCAGACTCACAGCATGTTCAGTACCTGTCTAGCTTTGTCACATTGTTCATGTTTTACCATCAAGACTTATTTTCTGGTCTCAGTATATGTCTGATATGTCAGGCTGTTGAGAAGTCAAAGGCAGAATAAAATGCCTGCGGGCACTGGAACACTGGCATCAAGAGCCCCCAGCCAGCCCCAACAGGCTGCCACAGGCTGCACTGGCCGAACAGTCTCCAAGGGCAGCCCCTGCTAAGCATGCACCGGGCCCAAAGTTACAAAGGCATCTATGAAGAGAATGCACGCATTTTGGTCTTGCTATCTTCTTAGCTGAACACTCTGCAGAGGAAGGCAATGACAGACCCCCTTTGCTTCTTACTTGGCTAGAAAGCCCCTTGTGGGGTTGCCATAAGTCAGTTACTACTTGCTAGCACTTATGGACATAGGTATCTCCTTCACTGTTGACCACTGGCCATTCACAAGTTGTTGTGCTTCCTTGCAGGCAACAGAGTTCTTCACGCACTCAGCAGAGAGAACATTCCCACTCTGGGTGTGTGTGTGTGTGTGTATATGCCTGGAAGTCATGATTGACTTCTGGTGACCCCTACTGGGGCTTGGACATTTCAGAGACTGTTGCCTGCCTCTGCCTCCTGGCCCTGGTATCCCCTGGAGGTCTCCCATCCAAATGCTTGCCAAGGTCGGCCCTGCTTAGCTTCTGAGATCTGAAGAGATCAGGCTTGCCTGGGCTATCCAAGTCCGGGCAGAACATCCCCACTCTTGATGCTGCAGTGAGAGACAGGAGGGGGTGAAGAACACACATGAAACTCCCTTATCAGGAATCAGACCATCAGTCCATCAAGGTCACTATTGCCTAGACTGGCAGAAGCTCTCCAGGGTCTCAGGCAGAGGTCTTTCACATCACATGGCACCTGTTCTTTTTTAGCTAGAGACGCCACGGATTGAACCTGGGGACTTCTGCATGCAAAGTAGAGGCTCTTGCACTGAGCCACAGCCCAGGTCCCCATCCCCATCCATGACTGTTTGAGGGCAGTTCCCTGGAACCTCTGATCGACTCCTTGGCAGAGTAACTAAACTGAGTTCTGGAGATGTTGTCCCAAGGTAATAGCACTGTATTGCTCCAAGAAATACTCCAGAGGGACAGCAAAGAACAGTGGCTGGGCCAGCTTTTGAACAAACAATACCCGTAAATTGATGAAACCAGAGAGGACTGACCATTAAGACCACAGGGCAAAGGCGTGGTGGGGAGGTGATCTGGGACACTGGAACCACCTCGACTCCAGGCAGCTGCACGCGAGGAGGGCAGGCGCCACTGCTGCTGTAAGGAGGAGGCCCCTACCTCGTGCAAAGTGGGAGCAAGAGCTCCCTGCCCCCCATGTGAGCTGGATGCCAACTGCTGATGCAGCAAGGTAGCTCCCATTTTGCACAAGACTGGCTAGAGCTGCTGCAAGCCTGCTCCCTCCTCCCCAGAGTTGCCAACTCCAGCTCAAGAAATTCCTGGAGATTTGGGGGTGGAGCCTGGAACTGGCAGGGTCTGAGGAGGGGCGGGAGCTCAGTAGGTTTGTGAAGTGATACTGTCCAGCCTTCTGTGAGGCTTCTGAGTCAAATCAAATAAGCCAGGCTCTTTGGTGAAGTAAAAGATCCTTTTATTCTTAATGATGGTTCAGG
The DNA here is from genome assembly GCA_029233225.1 of Lepidodactylus listeri. NCBI lineage: Eukaryota > Metazoa > Chordata > Lepidosauria > Squamata > Gekkonidae > Lepidodactylus > Lepidodactylus listeri. The sequence goes on along the minus strand of JARCFY010000020.1, from coordinate 19,568,687 downwards.
TACTCAATGTTTGTTAGAGATAACTTGGTTACAGGCAACAGGGATTAATATACCATACACAGTAAGGCGAGAGCAGGCAAGGAGCCAATCAGGATCAATACAAAAAAGCGCGAAAAACCCCCAACCATTAATTCCCACAGAAAAGGCGCAAAAGCACTAAATTCCCCCCCCCCCAATGCCCCTTAGTGACCTCTACTTGCGATTCACAGGCCAGGCACCTGGCTAGAAACAGTTCAACAGCTCTCCAAGGTTACAAAAGCAAGATAAAACATTCACGACTCCAGAGAGAAAGTGGGAAGAGGCGAGGGAAGACAGCCAGACTGTTTATGTGACGCGGTGGAATGCGGCAAGCCATCCTCCCGGGGAAGAAAAAGACACATTAAGCAGGACAGACAATAAACCTCAAGGCTGGCCATAAATTACAGATAGACAATTACTGATAGAGACCCCAGCCCGAACAATTAATGGCAGCAGATCTGACACCTCCAATGGAGCTATTTTCTCCAGGGGAAACTGATCTCTGTAGTCTGGGGTTCAGGTATAATTCCAGGAGATATCCACGCCCCACCTGTAGGTTGGGAACCCCATGCCCTCCCCTTTCGACAGTGTGTGTGTGTGTGAGAGAGAGTCTTTTTCCAGAGCTGTTTTGGCCTCTCAGCCTGCCACTGGATGGAATATTCCAGGTAAGCACCCTTCATGAGGAAGGAAACTCTCAAAAACTTCTATTTATTCACTTACAAGCTGCATCAGCTGCACAGATCAAAACACTTGTGGCCTGCCAATTGAGGAGTCTATCGCATTTGCCTAAATGATTGGGAACAAAATCAACGACGGTTTTGCATCCCAAGTTGTCTTCCAAGTTTCCCATCAGTGCAAGGCACATAAATCACGGCCCTATCAATACAGACGAAGCAAGTGCCGCAAGAATTCCTCGGCTTAGCAGGAAAGAGAAGAAAGGAGGCCCGGTTAAAGCATTTTATAACCACTCTCATATATGACGGAACTGCCTTCCCTCCCACGACGCCAAGCTTATTCTTTTGTTGCTCAAATTTTAGGTTATAAGATCACAGTTTGCTGAAAGATGCCCTCTATTTGCATGAAGCCCTTTCAAAAAGAATAAAAGCCTACATGCGCACACTCTCCCGCCATCCCCCCCCCCCCCCCACTCCCCACAGCGTTACCCAACTGGCAATATTTCCAGAATAAATTTGCATTATCATCAAACAAATCATCAACAAAGCTGTAAGGAAGATAAGATCGTCACTAAAATAAGCCAGAGTCTTCTAAATTCTGGAAATGCAAGCAACTGTGAGTAGTCTCCCTAGGAATGTGATAAGTATTGGAGTCGGGAGTCCATGGAACAGTGAAACAGCTAGATCTTTATCCTGGTCCGGATGAAGCATACAACCCAGGGCTCGGAGCCCTCCTTTTATGCTGGTCAGGGACAATCCCCTGACCTCGCCCAACTGGCCTGATAGGCTATTATCAGTCTATTTACATCTCATAGGTTCCTGGGAAGAAACCTAGGTACATGATTGGTGGCCGGTTAGAATCCACCTGGCCTTTGTTCTATCTGGCTGAAGCTCAGGTAGTTTCTTGGCCATGTGCTCTGGCCACATGGCGGTCGCCATTACTGGAGCACATGGCGACCGCATGGTCAATACATAACACCATGTCTGGTACAGTGGCGGTTAATCCCACTCGGGCCTCTGTACACCAACCAAAGACACACTGTCGCCAGCTCTGGATTGGGAAATTCCCAGAGATTTGTGGGTGGAGCCTGGGGAGGGCAGGGTTTGGGCGGGGGGGCCTCAGTGGTTTATGATACCATGGAGTCCTCCCTCTGAAGCAGCCATTTTTTCCCCAAGGGAATTGCTGTAGTCTGGAGGTCAATTCTAATTCCTGGAGGTCTCCAGGCTCCACCTGGAGGCTGGCAACCCTACCTGACATGGTGGGTGTGTTCACACTGGCAGTTTTAAGCCGGCTCAAGCCAACTCAAATCTGCCGTGTCTACACAGCAGCATCTGTCTCCCGTCCCCAGCCATCGCTTACCGTCTCATAAAGCTTTGCAAAGTGTCTGAAATTTGAGACCAGCTCCCTTGCTGGTCTCAGCTGTCCTCTTCCGGCTCCTGTCGCATTGTTCTCCTGTGTAAACAGGGAGCTGGCCCTGAGTGACTTCCGAGCAACCTCCCCCCTCCCCCACGGAAGCCTCTGGCTTCCACTTTTCGTCTGCCATTTTTTTTTGAAATTTAGCGATATTCGCATGAGCGCCCATACGAACCTACATTTAAAGGACAGATGTGGAAATGGAGGCTAGTTCTACCATGTACATGAGTTTGCAGTCATGATGAGGCTATTTTCGGGTTGAAATAGCACAGCGTTTTCAAGTGTCTAAAGGAAGCAGTGATTTGGTCTGATGGTGCTGCGCATGCGCGAAAAATTTTTTCCCATCCGCCTGCACGAGCGCTTATGGGCATGCGCAAGCGGCGAAAAAAATAAAAAAAAACCCGAAACCCCCCACATCCCCCCATTGTTAGTGTAAACGTGGAGGAGCCGCTTGAAGGCGACACGAGGAGAGGTTAGTGTGATCGTGATTTTACGGAACCAGCCGTTTGCAGCCGGCTCCAGCAGGCTCCAGCACTCCAGTGTGAACACAGCCGGTGAGTCACTTGGCCTGGAAAGCAAACGATCACAGAAGACGTCACTTCTTCTCCCTGTCTCAGATTAGCAAGCAAGGAAGCACCGTGACTTCAAGAAAAGGTAGAATTTCCCCAGTGTCGCCTTCCGAGCATTGTTTTGCAGTTGTGTGAGACGTTCATGAGTTGGATTTACGACTGTCATTCCCTCCCCCGTCTCCGGAGCTCTGAAGGATCCTTGCTTCCCGTGTTTCCTACATGGGAAGACTCTTTTCAGTAAGAAATTGCATGAGACTCGCCATGCAGCTAGTTGGGTGCCCATGTGGTGTGCCTCACCTAGGGCTGCCAACCTCCTGGTGGTGGCTGGAGATCTCCTGCTATTACAACAGATATCCAGGTGACATAAACCAGTTCATCTAGAGAAAACGGCTGCTTTGGAAGGTGGACTCGATGGCATTCTACCAAACTGAACTCCCTCCCCAAACCCCACCCTCTTCTGGCTCCACCTCTAAGTCTCCAGGTATTTCCCAACATGGAGCTGGCAACCTTAGGCCCTGCGAGGGCAGCACAGCCAGCGTCGAGCTCTCCGTGTGCTTCATGGTACAAAACCGATGACCAGTTCCCAGATGTGATGAGTGCACAGAGGCATGAACAATTACAATAGGGAGGTCGGTAGCTCGGCAGTTCGAGACCCGAGTGCTGCGTGACGGAGTGAGCGCCCGTCTCTGGCCCCAGCGCCTGCCAACCTAGCAGTTTGAAAGCAAGAAATTGCAAGTAGATAAATAGGTTCCGCTTCGGTGGGGAGGTAACAGCGTTCCGTGCGCCTCAGCGTTTAGTCCTGCCGGCCACATGGACACGGAGAAGTCTTCGGACAGTGCTGGCTCTTCAGCTTGGAAACGGAGATGAGCGCCGCCTCCTAGAGTCGGATTCGACTGGCTTTCGAGCAAGGGAAACCTTTACCTTTACTTTTTAATATCCAGTGACATGTGGATCTGACCTCAGTGAGGAAAGAGCCCAAGCCACTCTATTCTGCCCCCTTCCTGATAGGAGAGGCTCCTGGAGAGAGGGAGGGAGAAGTGGGGTTCCATCCCCACTTCTGCCTGATGCCCTCACCCACAGCCCACCCCAGTTCTTAGTCCTTACTCTTCAATGCCCACATAGAGTTGCCAACCTCCAGGTGGGGCCTGGAGATCTCCTAGAATTATATTATCTCCAGATGACAGAGATCGGTTCTCCTAGAGGCCCCCCCCCCCAAAACCCTTCCCTCCCTAGGTTCCTTCCTCAGATCTCCAGGAATTTCCTCACCCATAGCTGACAGCTCCACAATTACGATATAATCTTTTTTGTCTCCGTTCTTACTCGCCTCTAGGTTTTGCTCAGTTATCCAGCAGCTGCCACAGGGCCACGTTACATTCATTTTAAGACAGGTTTACTCAGGAGAAATTCTTGGTGAATCGTACCAGGGTCTAGTTTTGGGGAGCTGATGTGGAACTATTTGTGCAGGCATGCCTTAGTGAGGCAGTGGGAAATGGTGTTAAGGGGGGGGGAGGGAGCACTCAGGATTACAACAATCCACCCACTTGAGAAAGATAAAAAGAATTCAGCCAAGCGTTACAAAAATGAGAAAGAGTTTAGCAAAAATCTTGGCCTCGCTGGCACACCGGTACCGGGTTTTTTTTATATTACCATCCTGTGTGTGAAAACAAGCGCCCATGCTCCTAGAAACGTGGCAGAACATAACAAGATTGCGGGTCAATGCACAGCAAATCTTCCCAGGGCTCCTATCCTGGGAAAACCACTCACATTAAAGACCTGCGCACGGATCTTCCATTATAGTTTGCTGATTCTCAGCAGCCCTCCACTACAGCTCATCCGCTTCTTCTGGTGCGGGCAGCCCCCTGGCAGTGGGAAGAAGGTGGGCGGAGTCCTGTGACCCTAGCGGGCCGTTTCTGCCCCTCATCTCTTGCTGGTTGTCCGGATCTTTACTGAACTTGATGCAGGGAAGTGGGGTGTTCCTCCCAGCGGCCCTCCTCTCTTTCAAGGTTCCCCTTGAAGTGGGCAGTCCGGCCCAGGAAACCGCTACCTCTCTCCACTCTGAGAATCTGCCCCGAGCAATTTTTAAGTCTAAAGAAATCTTGGAAGTCACAAAGGGCCAGTTCGTCCGTTACACAAGCGGCAGGCTTGGAGTTCCCTGTGGTGGCTTCTACTCCACTCCACTGATGTACGAAAAGTCGTTCGCGAACTTTTTTCCACTTCAAGGAGCTCTTTCTTATAACGTTGAGCTGGCTGCATAGTGCAGTGAATTCTGGGAAGCGCAGCCTGGTGGAAAGACTCTGAGTTCTTCTGCAGTTCTTCGCCATGAGAGCTTTAGAGCTGACTCAACACTCTGTTGCAGCTACTGCACGTTTTAGGTGAGGGTCTGCATAGAGTTGCCAGCCCAGCCCTGACAGACCCTGGGAGATGGCCGGGGGGGGGGGGGGGGAGTCTGTTACTGTAATGTAGTATGTTCTGTGTAGCAAGCAGCCTGCCATGTGCTCCCAGGTAATGGCGCCCGCCGCATGGCCATAGCACATGGTCAGGCAGAGAGGGGAGCTTGAATCTGGAGGAACAATAGACATCCAGATTGAAAGCCTCCACTAGGGCTGCCAAGTCCAACTTGGGAAATATCTGGGAACTTTGGGGGTGGAGCCAGGAGACTTTGGGGGTGGAGCCAGGAGAAAGGAAGTGACATCATTTTGTGAAGTCACATCCTGTGATGTTGCTTCCACATGCTGACACATGAACTCATGAAGTTTCCTAATACTGAATCAGGCCATTGGTCCATCAAGGTCAGTATTGACTACTCAGACTGGTAGTGGCTCTCCAGGGTCTCAGGCTGAGATCTTTAATGTCACCTATTACCTGATCCTTTTTTAGCTGAAGAGGCTGATACCTCCTGCATGTCAAGCAGATGCTCTATCACTGAGCAACGGCCCTACTGAATCCTTCCTCATCTCGGCAGAATATGAAGCACTAAGTGCTACACAAGTGCTAAATATGATTTTCATATCATAAGAACAGGAGAGAAGCCACAGTGGATCGGCCCATCCAGTACAGCCCATCCAGTACAATACTCTGTGTCACAACAGTGGCCAAAAATACCAGGTGCCCTCAGGAGGTCCAGCAGCGGGGCCAGAACTCCAGAAGCCCTCCCACTGTTGCCCCCCCCAAGCACCAAGAATGCAGAGCATCACTGCCCCAGACAAAGGGTTCCATTTAGACCTTGTGGCAAATAATAGCCACTGACAGACCTCTGCTGGATGGGGACAGAGAGAGAGAGACAGACAGACAGACAGACAGAAAAAAGAAAGAAGGAGAGAGAGAGAAGGAAAAGAGCTGGCACAGGCACTTACTTCCATTTAGACCTTGTGGCTAATAATAGCCACTGACAGACCTCTGCTGGATGGGGACAGAGAGAGAGAGACAGACAGACAGACAGACAGAAAAAAGAAAGAAGGAGAGAGAGAGAAGGAAAAGAGCTGGCACAGGCACTTACTTCCATTTAGACCTTGTGGCAAATAATAGCCACTGACAGACCTCTGCTGGATGGGGACAGAGAGAGAGAGACAGACAGACAGACAGACAGAAAAAAGAAAGAAGGAGAGAGAGAGAAGGAAAAGAGCTGGCACAGGCACTTACTTCCATTTAGACCTTGTGGCTAATAATAGCCACTGATAGACCTCTGCTGGATGGGGACAGAGAGAGAGAGACAGACAGACAGACAGACAGAAAAAAGAAAGAAGGAGAGAGAGAGAAGGAAAAGAGCTGGCACAGGCACTTACTTCCATTTAGACCTTGTGGCAAATAATAGCCACTGATAGACCTCTGCTGGATGGGGACAGAGAGAGAGAGACAGACAGACAGACAGACAGAAAAAAGAAAGAAGGAGAGAGAGAGAAGGAAAAGAGCTGGCACAGGCACTTACTTCCATTTAGACCTTGTGGCTAATAATAGCCACTGATAGACCTCTGCTGGATGGGGACAGAGAGAGAGAGACAGACAGACAGACAGACAGAAAAAAGAAAGAAGGAGAGAGAGAGAAGGAAAAGAGCTGGCACAGGCACTTACTTCCATTTAGACCTTGTGGCAAATAATAGCCACTGACAGACCTCTGCTGGATGGGGACAGAGAGAGAGAGACAGACAGACAGACAGACAGAAAAAAGAAAGAAGGAGAGAGAGAGAAGGAAAAGAGCTGGCACAGGCACTTACTTCCATTTAGACCTTGTGGCAAATAATAGCCACTGACAGACCTCTGCTGGATGGGGACAGAGAGAGAGAGACAGACAGACAGACAGACAGAAAAAAGAAAGAAGGAGAGAGAGAGAAGGAAAAGAGCTGGCACAGGCACTTACTTCCATTTAGACCTTGTGGCTAATAATAGCCACTGACAGACCTCTGCTGGATGGGGACAGAGAGAGAGAGACAGACAGACAGACAGACAGAAAAAAGAAAGAAGGAGAGAGAGAGAAGGAAAAGAGCTGGCACAGGCACTTACTTCCATTTAGACCTTGTGGCTAATAATAGCCACTGACAGACCTCTGCTGGATGGGGACAGAGAGAGAGAGACAGACAGACAGACAGACAGAAAAAAGAAAGAAGGAGAGAGAGAGAAGGAAAAGAGCTGGCACAGGCACTTACTTCCATTTAGACCTTGTGGCAAATAATAGCCACTGACAGACCTCTGCTGGATGGGGACAGAGAGAGAGAGACAGACAGACAGACAGACAGAAAAAAGAAAGAAGGAGAGAGAGAGAAGGAAAAGAGCTGGCACAGGCACTTACTTCCATTTAGACCTTGTGGCTAATAATAGCCACTGATAGACCTCTGCTGGATGGGGACAGAGAGAGAGAGACAGAAAAAAGAAAGAAAGGGGGAGGGGGAGAGAGAGAGAAGGCAAAGAGCTGGCAGATGGACTTACCCCAGGCCCAGCAGCAGCAACCTTTCAATCTTACACCAGCTGCATGCAAAAGCAGGCCCTTCCGTAAGAGCTTAGTCCCTCGTTAATCTCTGGGCGGGGCTCTCTTGCTAACTCTTAAAGGGGAAATGTCTGGTGAGGCTTTTCACTGCAGGCTCTTCAGACATTTCCCTTTAAGAGGCCTGGAAGGGAGAGGGCCCGGCAGGCTCCGACGTTCCCCTCCTGTTGGCAGCCATTGCCTCCCCCCGGTGGCCAGTTTTGAAAAAGCGGGGGGGAAGCATGAAAAATCGGTGTTTCCCCCGCCCTACCGGGGGACTTGGCAGCCCTAGCCTCCACCAATGTGGGACCTAGGTTCTCCCTGAGGAGCCAATGCAATCAAAGGCTCCTCCAGGGAACCTATGACAAACATGCGCATATGTTAAGCCCCTATCAGGTCTTTTGGGTGCGGCCGGAGGTGTGGCTCCCGCCAGCATATAATGAGGGCCCTGGAGCCCTGGAAGCATGCTTGTTCTGACCATCTACTGGGCATGCTGAATCACTCAATAAAGGCTTCATGATTTCACCGTTCCTGGTCTCCTGAGTCCAGTACTCTTCAGTTACCATAAAGGTGAATCCTAGAGTGTCTCCAGGGTTGCACCAGAAATGACATCACGGCATTGCCCACTGATTCCCTCCTCCCCTATTTTGCTCCTGCTGCTCCACTTAGTGGAGTGGGGCTCAGAGCAGGAGGCATGGCTACTATGGTGGCAGAAGAGCAAGCTTTACATGCATGTTGGCCTGCAGGAATGCTGATCATCTTTCCAAGAACTTTGGACACACTGCATGAGAATATCGAGCTGACTTGCCAGCCCCTCCCACACAGTACGAATGCTCCAGCATTAGCAGAGCAGCATACAATGGACCCATGGCAGAAATCTCCTAAGCTCCTAAGAAAGTGGATCCACACTGCAAATGTACGGCAGTTTGGAATGGGTTCATCTTCCACCACTCTTCTCCCCCAACCCCACCCCCATGGGATGCAGGTTTGCTAGGTTGCTAAGCAGGGGTCATTTCGTAGAAAAAGAGGTGCAGGAGCTCATTAGCATAACTCATTTGCATATGCCACACCCCCTAACGTGCTGGAAGTGTGTCAGAAGGCAACACCCACCCCTCAGGCTCCACTCCACAGGTGAGTGAAACTGACCTGCTCTTCCTCCATTCCCTTCCCCATCCAATACTTTGGATAAATAAGCAATAAAAATAAGCGTCAAGAACACACCCTCATTCTCTTCCTGCTCCCTTGAAACCACCAGGTTTCAAGTAGACTTGAGATACCCAGGACATGTGCACCACCCATCCCTTCCCCTTCCCCTCCCCACAACAAGACACCCTGTGAGGGAGGTGGGGCTGAGAGAGGTCTTTTGAGAACTGCTCATGAGAGAACAGCTCTGAGAGAACTTGTGACTGGCCCAAGGTCACACCAGCAGCTGTATGTGGAGGAGTGGGGAATCAAACCCGGTTCTTCCAGATTAGAATCCAACTCCTGACCTCTACACCAAACTGATGGGGTGGAAGCTGCTGAAGGGTTGGTGAAATTTCTCCAGTACTTATGTGCCATGTGCCCAGATAAAAAATGGTATACTTAGAAAATGTATATGCCACCTTGAGCAAGTCTCTGGAAAAGCAGCACACAGTCATAAAAGGAACAATGATAAAATTATCAATATTAAACCAAAACATTAAAAACAATAAAGACCCTAGCAGGGCTTTCCCCGGGGCGCTGCGCCTCTGCACTGCTCGGGGAAGCCGAGGAGGGGGCGGGGCTTGGTCATGTGCCCGCCCCCTGGGCTCCTCACTCCCGGAGCTGCGCTCCTGTGCGCTCCCGCTCCATCGGACCCCTGCTGCTAAGAAACCACTTGGCTTTGATGGAAGATGGGACAGGCAAGGATGTTTGTAGCTGGTTTCAATGTGTGTGAGAGAGGGGGAGGCATTTGAAAGTCAGGCAGTTTTCTGTAAACCCCCCCCCCCCAGTTTCCTCTGGCCAGCAGGACACCCTGAGTTCATCAGGTGCCCCCAAGCAAGATCAGTCATAGGGTGGCCATCTCTGGTCTGGGAAATCCCTGGAGATCTGAGGGGTGGAGCCTGAGGAGGGCCAGTATGGGGAAGGGAGGGACCTCAGCAGGGTATAATGCCATAGAGTCTGCCCTCCAAAGCCAACATTTTCTCCAGGGGAATTCATCTCTGTCATGTGGAGATGCCCTGCCCTGGATGGCCCAGCCTAGCCCTGTCTCATCAGATCTTGGAAGCTAAGTAGGGTCAGCCATGGCCAGTATTTGGATGGGAGACCACCAAGAAATTCCAGGGATGTGACGCAGAGGCAGGCAATGGCAAACCATCTCTAAACATCTCTTGCCTTGAAAACCCTACAGGCTCACTGTAGAGTCAGCTGCGACTTGAGGGCACTTTCCACCACCATCTGGAGATCAGTCGCAGTTCCAAGAGAGCATAAGAACATAAGAGCCTAAGAGAAGCCAATGTTGGATCAGGCCAGTGGCCCATCCAGTCCAACACTCTGTCACACAGCGGCCAAAAACACCAGGTGCCCTCAGGAGGTCCAGCAGTGGGGCCAGGACTCCAGAAGCCCTCCCACTGTTGCCCCCCCATCAAGCACCAAGAATACAGAGCATCACTTGCCCCAGACTGAGAGTTCCTATCTATACTTTGTGGCTGATAGCCACTGATGGACCTCTGCTCCATGTGTTTATCTAGTTCCCTCTTGAAGTTGTCCATGCTTGTAGCCACCGCCACCACCTCCTGTGGCAGTGAATCCCACATGTTAATCACTCTTTGGGTGAAGGAGGAAGCATTGCTTCCATTGTGGTGGCCAAGCCGGGGAAGGGTTACTGGGGAGCATGTGATTCTCCCCCCCCCCCCCCCCCCCGTCCCCACAATGAAATGGTGCAGAGACAGAGAGAAAGACTGTCATTACAGAGCTCTGCTAGTTGGGATGAAGGGAAAAGGCTGTTTTCTAATCAGCAACGCTAACCCGATAATGGCAGGAAGCCTCAGGTTTAATGGCTTGAAACTCTCCCGCAAAGCTGGCTTGGCTCGCAGCTGATGTTTCCACAGCAAAAGAGCATGGTTAGACGCATCGGCACCAGCCTTGTGCAGCTGGATTCACAGCTTTGGGACACTGAATGCTGGGCCCACGGAACATGTGAAGAGGAACAGGGAGGGATGGGGCAAGCACAGCTGAGGGGGCGGCTGCTTTTGGTGAAAATGCCTGAAAATCACTTGGGGGGGGCGGAGTCTTGTCCCTGCAAATGTCCCCCCCCCCCCACTCTTGCTTTTGCCCTTGACTGACAGCATAACTCTTCTTTACTCTTTTATGTCTTCAAACAGTTCAGGAGTATTCGGGACTCAGGACTAAAGACCTGCCGAGCCCATGGGTTTCCGTTGAATGAAACAGACTGAAGTGGTGGTGGGAGATGCCATCAAGTTGCAGCTGCCTTGGGGCAACCCCCTGGGGATTCCGGGCAAAAGCTGTGGTCACGCACCCTAAATAATCGACTGTCAATCCACTGTAAGCACACTTTCCAGCTGGATTTTACAGTGTGAGCTGGCAAAATCCATTCGGAAAGTGCATTACAAGTGGATTGAAAGTAGGTTATTTAGGCCGTGGTCACACGGCACCCGATTCCCGGATAAAATCCCAGTGTCCCCCCCCCCCCCCCACTCTTGCTTTTGCCCTTGACTGACAGCATAACAGAGGGTACCTGATCCACTCCGGGAAACGAAAAGAAATAGCAGCCCAGGGACACATAGCAGTGAAACAGCAGCAGCAGGTGAGGTGGGAATGGAGGGCGGGTAAATATTTGCACACAGCTGCTATGTTCAACCTGAAAGGGGAGAACGAGGGCCCAAGCGCCCCTGCTGAAGAACTGCGGGAGAGGGGAGGTTGAACTTCCTTTGATTTATTCACACTCCTGACTTGTGTTATCATCGCAAGGAGAGGAGCTAGGCCTGACCCATCACCAAAACCGCCGGGGTCTTTCGCTTCCTCCCTTCAAGCTCTGTGGCCCAGGGCAGCTCGATCTTGTCAGATCTCAGAAACGAAGCAGGGTCACCCCCCCCCCCCCCGGTTAGTACTGGGAAGGGACACCACCCTGGAAAGTTCAGGGTTGCTACACAGAGGCAGGTCATGGCTAACCACCTTTTGGCTGCAGTCACACACACAGGCCCCAGTCGTACAGCACCTTTAAAGCGTGAGGAACTGCTATTTCCTCCCGTATTTAAAGGGACCATTCGTAGCAGCTGGGACAACTCCCACACCGAAGTGGGCTCAATCGCGCATTCCTTGCATGTTTTCCGACCCCCAGGAAAATCAAGTATTTTCCAGGAGTTCGCACAAGGAACCCATGACTGAGCCGATCTGGACAGCCCTCTCTCGTAATGATTGCAAGACAGGGCTGTCTGATTGTCCCTCCTGTTTTTTCTTTTCTTTTTTGCACTTGCACCCAAGTGCAAAAGGTGGGGGGGAACCCTCCTCGCGCTCTGCTCCCGGCCCTGATCCCCACCTGCTGCCACCTGCCCCCCCGCATGCTCTAACCCAAAAACTTACCAGGCGGCGACCAGCGGGGCTCGGGGCCCGGAGCAGAGCACAGGGTGAGCCAGGCAGCCAGGACGGGTCCACCGGCGGTGGCGGCGGCTGACGGCGGTGGGGGGAGGCACCCTTCCTGCTCACAAAATAGTGCTCTACACCCCTCGCCACCACCGCCGCCAGCCACCACTGTCAGTATGAACATCCCAACCTGAAAGGAAAAAAAACGGATAAAATCCCAGTGGGATTTTATCCGGGAATCGGGTGCCGTGTGACCACGGCCTAAATAACCTACTTTCAATCCACTTGTAATGCACCTTCCGAATGGATTTTGCCATCTCACACAGTAAAATCCAGCTGGAAAGTGCGCTTAAAGTGGATTGACAGTCGATTATTTAGTGTGCGTGACCACAGCTTTTGCCTGGAATCCCCAGGGGGTTGCCCCGAGGCAGCTGCAACTTGATGGCATCTCCCACCACCACTTCAGTCTGTTTCATTCAACGGAAACCCATGGGCTCGGCAGGTCTTTAGTCCTGAGTCCCAAATACTCCTGAGCTGTTTGAAGACATAAAAGAGTAAAGAAGAGACATGGGGGAATCTTCTGTTGCTGGACTGGCTCTCTCTCTCTCTCTCTCTCTCTCTCTCTCTCTAATTACTATTATTATTAGTTTTAACAAAAACCTATATGTAATACTTTTCCCCCAGAATATAACATATTATGTGGTTTATCACCCCAACAATAAACGTTTATCTACACAGCTAGTCCTATGCTCTAGCAGTTTTTCATACTTCACAGCTTATTGCCTAACAATTATATACCATAACAGTTAAATATCAAAGAAGGAATCAAACTCTAACCTCAAAAGCCATTTGTGTAATCGAGACCAGTCAGAAGAAATGAAATTGTTTGGAGACAAGTATTCCAGTATCGGGTACCATTTTCCAATGAACCTAGATTGAGTTGAGCGTTGAGACATATCATTTAATTTGTTTGTGACAGCATCCGTAATGTAACGATTCCATAATTTCTGAAACCATGCCTCCATCTCTAGTGTCTTAGTATCTTTCCAGTAAGATGCAATGGCTGTCTTAGCAGCATCTAACATGACTTCTGTTGTGTCTTTGTGTGGCCTCGAGGCTAAGTCTTGTGGCCAAGCGTTTAGAAATAAAATTTCTGGTGTATATGGGACTTGGACTGAGGTGACTTTCTGGATTGTATATAATACTATCGTCCAAAACTTCTTAATTTTTTCACCGGACTGGCTCTCTTGAGTCATTTGGAGCTCTTTACTGGCATGGGGGGGGGGGCCTCCATTCTGCATTGACCGTGGAAACTGGGTGGTCTTGCATAGTTGCACCAGGGAAAGTTCAGCAGCAAGGTTGGTAGACACAAGACAAGGAGGACTCAAGATGCACAGCTGTTCTGGTCCAGAAAATACCTATGTGACTATCTAATCACTGCTGAACTTTCCTTTTTTGGTACAATATCAACTTATTGGTTGTTATTTCATTGTAACATGTCACATTGTAATGTGTCTACCTGTACCTCAAATTGTTTGACCTGTCCCTCAAACTGAAGACGGCCCTCAAGGGGTGGAAATATTGGCCCTTGTGTTCAGGTCACTTGTGCTTTGTAATGAAGTTTTCATTGGGCCCTTATATTTTTTTAACGGTCTTTCTAATAAATACATGTGTTTTTTGTATATAATAACTACACATTAGGTTTGTGGGGTTTTCTAAGGCTGAGGACAGACTGGCAATCTGGAGCGAGATGAATGCGGAGGAAACTGCTGTGGGGGAAAAACTCCCCGGGGCTGGCCATTCACACCGGCCGGTGTACTGCGCAACGGTGCCAATACAGAGCGTACAGACTGCTGCGGAGTGGCCCCATGTGGGCTGGCCTCCGCAGCACGTGACAGGGCTGTTTTGGCAATTTGCGCATGTGCGCATGCGCTCATGTGCGCTCATGCACAAACTGGCAAAACGCCGCATTCACACTGCTGCCTCCGCTTGCCTCCCGCCTTCTTCCGGTTCACACTGCCTGGAAGCGGGAGGCAAGTGCAAGACGGCCCCTGGACACCGGTTTCTCCCGGTGTCCTGTTAAAGGGGATGGAAAGTGAGTGGGAGACAGGTAAGTGCGAAACGGAGCCAACGGATAGATGCGCATGTCTGAACGTGCTCCCTTCTTCCACTTCCAACGCGGGGCTGTCCCGCTTTACATTGCCAGTCTGTACTCAGCCTAAGTTTTTTATTTAAATACCAAATGAACAAAACAAAACAAACAAACATAACAAAACATAAATATTTTGGGGTTCCGTTTTACATCTTTGTTATATCTGTTACATTATCACCTACAATATCCAGTTGTATGTTAGCCATTTGTAACACCCTCTCAGTTGTCTATGTATTCTGCTTTGTATTTAAAAAGTTCTGTTATGTCTCTAAGACCGATTTCCCACAAGCTCCTGCTCCGCCCCTGCTCTTCCCTTTGCCCCGATCGTAAATGTCAATTTCCCTCTATGTGCTGTGCGGCCGCATTTTGACCCGGAGCTTCGCCTGATTTTCCCCGCGTCTTCGTAATCCTGTTTTTTTGAGGATCTAGAAGATGCGGAGGAAATTGGGCAAAGCTGCGGGTCAAAATGCCACGCAGCACATAGTGGGAAATTGACACAATCAGGGCAAAGGGAAGAGCGGGGACAGAGCAGCAGCAGTGGGAAGTCGGCCTAAGTGTGATTATAAGTCTGAATGGTTCACTTACCGTGATCTTCCAACCATTTATAAAACCTTGACCATGTCGTCTGTAATTTCCCTTCTTACATTAGGTTTTTAATATTGGCTCTATATCAGGCTTTTTTCTTAACCTTATGGTTCTGGATTCCAGGTATTGGGTCAAGTTTGTTTTCTCCCCCCTGTGTCTTACTGTCAAGGAGCAGCAGCCTAATAACCCAACCTGGCCTCATCCTGTCTAATCTTGGAAGCTAAGCAGGGTCAGCTCTGGTTGGTACTTAGATGGGAGACCACCAAGGAAGTCAAGGGTTGCCACGCAGAGGCAGACAATAGCAAACCCATCTCCACTAATACCTTGCCTTGAAAACCCCAGGGTCTGAGGTTGCCAGGAACCAGTTGCAACTTGATGGCACATAATTACTATTAAGTCTAGGGGGTGCACAGTGCAGTGTAGGGCAAGCACAGTGTTATCTGGCAAAATAGATGAAAGGGGCCCAAGAAAAGCCAGTTTGCCTAGAAATGGACCATTGGTCGTGGGGCTGGAATGGTTGGTGTTGCTTATGTGACTTTTGCCAAATAAGAAACTCTTATTGTCATCATACAATCTAGGAGTTTTACAACAGCTGGCTATGGAGGTTGGGCTGCATGGATCCTGAACTCAGAAGTCTCTCAATTGTTGGCTTTGAGTGTAGACATAACCAGTGTTCCCTCTAAGCTGAGTTAGTGTGAGCTAGCTCACAGTTTTTTTTAGCCTCCAGCGCACACATTTTTGTCTCAGCTCAGGAAGGAGGGCTCCAAAGCAAACTGATTTAGGCGGCAGCCAAAGCGTTCGCTCACAACTTTAAGGCCAGTAGCTCACCAAGTAGAATTTTTGCTCACAAGACTCCACAGCTTAGAGGGAGCACTGGACATGACATGTCGTGCAGCTGGATTTTTTTTCATGGTGGGGTTTTTGCTCTTGATTGAGATTGAGCCAAAATTAGGCAATAGTTCACAGTAAGGATCTCAAGAGGGAGACAGAAGTCTCTGCCATCACCTAACGCAAGACATTTCTGGATTCTCTAGGAACCATATGAAAAAGCAGCCACTGTTCTAGTTACAATCGGTCAGCAAGCATTTGGGGGGCGGGAACCAAAGGAAAGAACTAGTCAGTGAGAGTCTCTAAGTCCTGATCCACAGAGTACGTAGAACCAGCTCCCCCAGATAACAAGAATACATAACTCATTGCAGGAAGAAAACCAATGGAAGCATATTGTGAAGGGCAGGGTGTTTTTTAAGTTCAATGCTGAAGGGGGGGGGGGCTGGAATGAAAGGAAATGTGTGTAAAATACAGATAAGAAAAAAACTGTCACTCTTATCAACACTTCCTATTTTCCACTGCAAGAACATTTAATTTTGTGCCTTAATCATATAAGATGGAGTGACGGCTGCCGCGATTCAGTGCTCCAGTGCTGGGGCTTCTCATTTCCCACCACCTCCACGCCCATGTTGAAAATGGAACCTGGCTTCCCAGTTTAGATCAGCAAATCCTTATCTTCATGCACCCTGAATCTTGATGAAGCATGAGTCATTAGCAACAATACATTATACGTTATGATATTAGTTGGTTCTAAGACATGCCGATTCTTCCTTCCCTCTCATCCAACAGGGGTAGTTGGTGGCAGGGGTCTGTTGGAGCGGGAGCGCACAGGAGCGCAGCTCCGGGAGTGAGGAGCCCAGGGGGCGGGCACATGACCAAGCCCCGCCCCCTCCTCAGCTTCCCCGAGCAGTGCAGAGGCGCAGCACCCCGGGGAAAGCCCTGCTAGGGTCTTTATTGATTTTAATGTTTTGTTTTAATATTGATTATTTTATCATTGTTCCTTTTATGACTGTGTGCTGCTTTTCCAGAGACTTGCTCAAGGTGGCATATAAATTTTCTAAGTATACCATTTTTTATCTGGGCACATGGCACATAAGTACTGGAGAAATTTCACCAACCCTTCAGCAGCTTCCACCCCATCAGTTTGGTGTAGTGGTCAGGAGTTGGATTCTAATCTGGGAGAACCGGGTTTGATTCCCCACTCCTCCACATGCAGCTGCTGGTGTGACCTTGGGCCAGTCACAAGTTCTCTCAGAGCTGTTCTCTCGTGAGCCGTTCTCAAAAGACCTCTCTCAGCCCCATCTACCTCACAGGGTGTCTTGTTGTGGGGAGGGGAAGGGGAAGGGATGGGTGGTGCACATGTCCTGGGTATCTCAAGTTTACTTGAAACCTGGTGGTTTCAAGGGAGCAGGAAGAGAATGAGGGTGTGTTCTTGACGCTTATTTTTATTGCACAAAGTATTGGATGGGGAAGGGAAGGGAGGAAGAGCAGGTCAGTTTCACTCACCTGTGGAGTGGAGCCTGAGGGGTGGGTGTTGCCTTCTGGTATGTTAGGGGGTGTGGCATATGCAAATGCATTATGCTAATGAGCTCCTGCACCTCTTTTTCTACGAAATGAGCCCTGGTTGGTGGTACTATTTTGTGTTGGAACATAGAATGGAATTTAAAAAAAAACACCATTCCAGGGATGTCCCCTAGTTCCTCCAAGGCTCAGACCTGAGGACAGAATTTTTCAAAACCCAACCCATTGAAAAATCGACTTTAACCAACATCCCCTTCCAAATCAGACGACATTTCAAAATCAAATGTGGAGCATGCGGGAATTCAGAAATTCTGCCCGTCTTATTGAAATTCTTTGCTTCTGAGGAAAGGCTTCCTTACTGCGCCCCCCCCCCCCTTCTCAAGACTGAACTTTACTGCATCGCCTCCGGTTCAGAATTAGGGATGCCAGCCTCCAGGTGGCACCTGGAGATCCCCTGTATTACGGCTCATCTCCAGGCTGCAGAGATCAATCCCTCCTGAAGAAAAGGGATGCTTTGGAGGGTGAACTCTACGGCACTGTAACCCACTGAGGTCCCTCCCCTCCCCTGGCTCCATGTGAGGCTTCTGAGTCGAATCAATTAAGCCAGGCCTTTGTTGAAAGCAAAAGTCCTTTTATTTCTTAATGATGGTTCAGGTACTCAATGTTTGTTAGAGATAACTGGTTACAGGCAACAGGGATTAATATACCCTACACAGTAAGGTGAGAGCAGGCAAAGAGCCAATCAGAGACAATACAAAAAAGAGTGAAAACCCCCCAACCGTTAATTCCCACAGAAAAGGCACAAAAGCACTAACCCCCCCCCCCCCAATGTCCCTTAATGACCTCTACTTGCAATTCACAGGCCAGGCACCTGGCTAGAAACAGTTCAACAGTTCTCCAAGGTTACAAAAGCAAGATAAAACATTCGAGACTCCAGGGAGACAGAGGGAGGAGGTGAGAGGAGATAGCTAGGCTGTTTATGTGACACGGTGGAATGCGGCAAGCCATCCTCCCGGGGAACAAAAAAGACACATTAAGCAGAACAGGCAATAAACCTCAAGGCTAGCAGTAAATTACTGATAAAGACCCCGGGACCAGGGACAATGAATGGCAGAGGATCTGACACCCCATCCCCAAATCTCAAGGAGTTTCCCAACCTGGATCTGGCAATCCAATCCAACCCAACCCAACCCCCCATCCCCTGCTGGTGGCCAAGGGGGACCTGGCAACCCTATGCAGAATGGGCACAGAAGCTCTGAACGGAGCACACACCAGTCTGGGGTCCTTCCGTTCACCTTGGGCTTGGTTGTTTTCAACTCCCCAACAGCCATAAAGGACCCCACTCCTCTACCACCTGTTTCAGTTTCCTAGTCGAAACGACCTGTGTGATTGACAGGTGCCCTGTGGTCTTTAGCTCCAAGGTGCCTTCCACTTAAAGGAGAGGAAGAGGTGCCCACCTCTGGCGCATCAGTGGGCACTCTCATCAAAGACATAAGGGTGGTTCCTCAGTTACAAGGGGAATACAAAGCGGCACTCTGTTTTTGATCTTTTTCTTGCCTATTCAGGGAGTGTGACAGCATTGAAAACAGGCTTTGGTGCTAAGTTGGTTGTAGAACTTGATGATGAAATTAAGCCCTGTTAAATCTCTCTCTCTCTCTCTCTCTCTCAGTCTGGAGCAAAAATTGTGAAGGATGTTGTCTCTGTCTTCAGGGGAAGGGTAGCGTACTGTTGAGCGCTCTCTCTACAGCTAAAATTCGGCTTGGGAATCTGGGGGAAGAATGGTTTTATAAACTCAAATCAGTGTCTTGAGTTTTGGGGAAGAAAAAAGGAAGAGAAATAGTGTGCCCAAAAAAACCGCACTGGCCTTTCCCATTTAAAAAGAAGAAGAAAATCAAGCTGGAGCCGTGTTGTGGCATGTCTCTCGCGATGCCCTTTAGATAGGAGTCATACCTGGTTAACCAGTCTGAACATTCCATTTCACATCTTCAGCGAGAACGGCTCTTCAAGGCCTTCCGAAATGTGCCACTTTTGACTGATAGCAGGAAATTGAACTGCACCGAGCGCGCCTTAGAAAATCTGATAAATATTATTTGGAAGCATAATTGAGATTGAACGGCAGCCATTTCCCTCCCCCCCCTTCCCTCCCTTGAATGATTTCTTCTGTGATTTATCAGGGACAGATACTCCAACAAGTTCAAATAAAGATCGTCCCTGGTTCTGGCAGTGTCCTGCAATTTCGAGGGACGCCACTTCAAAAGCAAGACTTACAGTTATAGGCGGTTGTGCCAGCTAGAAGAACCATTGGAAGCATAACTCTTTAAAGCAATGACTAAAAATGGGAACAGCTTCAAAACATATAACATCCTGATGAAGGGAAAAGAGTCTCTGAGCATGCGCAAAGTGAGCATGCAGAATCACTACTGCATCTCAAGGCAAGGAACAGCTCAAGACCAGTGTTCCCTCTAAGCTGACTTAGAGTGAGCTAGCTGACTTAGAGTGAGCCAGTTTGGTGTAGTGGTTAAGTGTGCGGACTCTAATCTGGGAGAACCGGGTTTGATTCCCCACTCCTCCACTTGCACCTGGCTGGATGACCTTGGGCAAGCCATAGCTCTGTACCAGCTGTTCCCTCAAGGACAGCTTGGGAAAGAGCTCTCTCAGCCCCACCCACCTCACAGGGTGTCTGTTGTGGGGAGGGGAAGGGAAAAGGAGTTTGTAAGCCGCTCTGAGACTCCCTTGGGGAGTGGAGGGCGGGGTATAAATCCAATCTCTTCTTCTTCTTCTTCTTCTTCTTCTTCACAGTTTTTTAGCCTTCAGCTTATACATTTTTGTCTGAACTCAGGAAGGATGGCTCCAGAGCAAATTCCATTTGTGCCGCAGCCAAACTGCTCGCTCACAACTTTAATGCCAGTAGCTCACAAAGTAGAATTTTTGCTCACAAGACTCTGCAGCTTAGAGGGAGCATTGCTCAAGACGGTGGAATTTCTTGAGTCTCAGCACTTCTCTAGTTCAGTTTTTATTCATGCCACATTCCCATGAATGAACAGCGTGTAGGCTCATGAGACCAGCCTTGAAGGCCATGATCAAGGTCATGGAAACACATGCACAGAAACTTGGTATAGTGGTTAGTAGGGCTTTTTTGTTGTTGAAAAAACCCAGCATGAGCTCATTAGCATAATAGGCCACACCCAACCGCAGCAACTCATTAGCATATTAGGCCACACCCCTGACAGTGCAGCTCATTAGCATATTAGGTGGGGGCTGGGAAAGCACAGGGCAGGCATGGAAGCTTGACTCTTCCCCCCCCCAAGCTTCTCTGTCCCACTTCAGCATCGTCTTTCTAGTCTACCCCCCCCTGAACCAGAGGGTAGGGGGATCTCAAAGATTCCAGGCACTCCAGCGTTGCCTTTCTAGTCCCCTACCCCCCACCCCCAACCAGACGGCCATTGTGGAGAGACTTGGGGAAGTGGAGGGGGGCACGGTTAAATGCCATTCTCTCCCTCCCCCAGATCGGGGAGGGAGAGAAAGCCATTCTCAACCTGCCTGGGTTCCCTGCCTGCCCTTTTCCAGCTGCCACATGTCAGCTAGAGAAGGGAAGGCGGAGAGAGGCTTTTCCTTGTCAATTTCACTCTCAGCTGACTGGTGGGGAGCAAAATTGACAAGGAAATCCCAGGGGGGCTCCCCAGTGGGAAAGACCCCATTTTAACATGCCGCCTTTCCCTCTTGTGTGTAACGTGGGGAGGGCAGTGTGCTCTGTAGCCACCCATGCCAGAGGTTTTGGTTGTAGGCGTGGCCAACTCAGGAGCCAGCTGGAACTCTGTTCCTGTGCGTCCCTGCCCCAAAATAGCCCTGGTGGTTAGAGTGATGGACTATGATCTGGGAGACCTTGGGCCTGTCATATACTCTCAGCCTGACCCACCCACAGGGTTGTTTTGACAATAAAATGGAGATATTGTAAGAAAGTTCAGATCCCTGTTGGGAAGAAATGCAGGGGCATAAATGAAGGAAATAAATAAAATAAAATAAACCTTGGCCCATAACTAAGGAGCGAAAGCATCCCTGGGGTTTTGTGATGAGACGGAGAGAATCCGTCCCGTTGATCTGGCACTCTGCTTTGAGGACCGTGATGTTGGACTCCCTGGAGCAGGGGTGCCCCAGCCTTTCTCGGCTGGCAGCTTTGGAATTCTGACAAAATGGCTGCCGTGGGAAGCTAGAACCACGCACACACAAGTACAGAGGAAGCCAACGTACCGGGGGGAAAGACAAATAACTCTTAAAAAAAATACATTGGTAATAGGATTGCTAGCTCTGGTTTGGGAAATACCTAGAGATTTTGGGGGTGGAGCCTGAGGAAAGTGATGTTTGGGGATGGGAGGGACTTCAGTGAGGTATAATTCCACAGAGTCCAGTTTCTAAAGTGGCCATTTTTTCCATGTGAACTGAGAGTCAGCATGGTGTAGTAGTTAAGAGTGGCAGACTCTAAACTGGAGAATCAGGTTTGATTCCCCACTCCTCCACATGCAGCCAGCTGGGTGGCCTTGGGCCAGTCACAGTTCCCTCAGAACTCTCTCAGCCCCACCTGCCTCACAAGGTGCCTGCTGTGCAGAGAGGAAGGGAAGGAGATTGTAAGCCACTTTGAGACTCCTTAGGGTAGGGGAAAGTGGGGTATAAAAACCAACTCTTCTTCATCATCATCATCTCTGTTGCCTGGAGAGTAGTTGAAATCCCAGAAGATCTCCAGCCAGCACCTGGAGGCTGGCAACCCTAACTGGGAGAGAGAGAGAGAGAGAATAGAACCAACGCTATTGAGGCAGCTACCACCAAACCTATGTTATTTTAATTTGCACAGTAGGGTTGCCAGCCTCCAGGTGGGGCCTGGGGATCTCCCGCTTTTAGCACTGATCCCCAGGTGACAGAGATCAGCTCCCCTGGAGAAAATGGCTGCTTTGAAGGGCATTGTACCAAGCTGAGGCCCCTCCCCTCCCCAAACCCCACCTTCTCCTGGCTCCACCCCCAAAGTCCCCAGGTATTTTCCAACCCGGACTTGTCACAGCCAATTCGATCTCCAGTGGCCAATCATAAGCCCTACTTGGCAGATGCCCCACCTGGCCCTGCCCACTTTCTAAAAATACTTGGTGGGCACCAGGGTACCGAGAACTCCTAGGCCAGACCCCTGTCCTAGAAACAAACCACATTTCAAACCTGATATGAACCCTGAGAATTGACAAATCTTCAACCTCGGAGAGAGGCCATGTCATCCCTAAGGGCAGGAGGGGCCGGCTCCCTGTGTTGGAGCCAAGTGGGCAGGGTCTTTCATCTCTCGGCCTCTTCGCATGGAGACCTTCTTTCCTCTGTGTTCTTTGCCGGCTGACACACAGGGAGGCCCTTGTTCCTCACGACTACACAGCCTCACTAACAAGACAGCACAACCACAACACCCCAATGCGATGCTGAAGGAAGAATGCGTGTTCTTGAAAAGGCCAGTGCAGCGTGAGGCCCGATAACACCGCCGGCCTGAATACAAACCGTTCAGCCCCCTTGCTCTAAAGTTTCCGTTAACAATGCTGCCTTTTAACAAAGGCTCTGTGAAAACTAGATAGCACAAGCTGACTTTTCAAGCCAATTCCACCCCACACAGCAATTGCTGAATTCATATGCAGGCTTTTCCGTGCCTCATAAATTTTCATCTTGGCATCATTTCTTGGTTCTCTTTTACCGCATTTTCAAAATGTAGGTTACCCCCGTTGCATTTTAAGCAGGCACAATTGTATCTAATGCTTGCCTTTTTACGGCCACTAAAGCGCTCCTCCGTTTGATGAACTGATCTCGAGCGAGGTAAATTATGTCACTCATCGGGCTTTGTCAGTAAATCAAGGGGGGTGACACTTCCCTGATTTGTAAAGGCTGAAGGGAAGGATTCACATGGAAAAACCTATACGGCAAGGTTAGATTAATAAGCAGTTTAAAGAAAATGTTCCCGCTTTAATGGATACGGTACTTCCAAAATCAATTCTGGTTCACTGACATTTTGGAGGCTTCTTTCTGAGAATCGCTAGAAAGAGGATATTAAACACTTTATGGAAAATTCGGTTCCGGATTTCTTTGCTTTACAGTAATTGACAGCTTTTCCATATATTGCCCTGTGGTTTTATGCAGCAAGTTTGCATTGGCTGCCACCAGTTTTCACACACACACCTCTAATTATGCTGCTTTGGTTAGTGGTTTGTGTGTGTAAAACGACTTCGAGTCACAGCCGACATGACCTCAGCAAGGGGCTTTCAAGGGAAGTGAGGAGCAGAGGTGATTTGCCATTGCCTTCCTCTGCAGAGCTTTCCCTGGTGGTCTCCCTTCCAGGGGTCCAATGGAGCGGGAGCGCACAGGAGCGCAGCTCCGGGAGTGAGGAGCCCAGGGGGCGGGCACATGACCAAGCCCCGCCCCCTCCTCGGCTTCCCCAAGCAGTGCAGGGGCACAGCGTCCCGAGGAAAGCCCTGCTTGGGTCTTTGTTGATTTTAAGGTTTTGTTTTAATATTGATAATTTTATCATTGTTCCTTTTATGACTGTGTGCTGCTTTTATGACTGTGCTTTTTTATGACTGTGTGCTTGCTCAAGGTGGCATATAAATTTTCTGAGTATACCATTTTTTATCTGGGCACATGGCACATAAGTACTGGAGAAATTTCACCAACCCTTCAGGAGCTTCCACCCCATCAGTTTGGTGTAGTGGTCAGGAGTTGGATTCTAATCTGGGAGAACCGGGTTTGATTCCCCACTCCTCCACATGCCACTGCTGGTGTGACCTTGGGCCAGTCACAAGTTCTCTCAGAGCTGTTCTCTCAGGAGCAGTTCTCCAAAGACCTCTCTCAGCCCCACCTACCTCACAAGGTGTCTTGTTGTGGGGAGGGGAAGGGGAAGGGATGGGTGGTGCACATATCCTGGATATCTCAAGTCTACTTGAAACCTGGTGGTTTCAAGGGAGCAGGAAGAGAATGAGGGTGTGTTCTTAACACTTATTCTTATTGCACAAAGTATTGGATGGGGAAGGGAATGGAGGAAGAGCAGGTCAGTTTCACTCACCTGTGGAGTGGAGCCTGAGGGGTGGGTGTTGCCTTCTGGTATGTTAAGGGGTGTGGCATATGCAAATGTGTTATGCTAATGAGCTCCTGCACCTCTTTTTCTACGAAATGACCCCTGCTCCCTTCCAAGTACCAACCCTGCTTAGTGCCTGAGATCTGACAAGATCCAGCTATACCCTGCTCTCTTCCCTCAGTCAGTGGGCTGCAAGGAGGAAATCTTTATCTCAGACATGACTTTTAAATGTCCTGTTCTCTAAGTGCAAGATGGTCAGCTATCAATTGTACAGCACCGCACATGTCCAGCACCGAAGATCCACCACTGGCTGTGTCCACCCACTTCCTAAGAACCAGTGTATTACAGTCCAATGGTTAGTGTCAAGGTAGCATCTGAGAGACCTGTGTTCGTATCCCCATCCTGCCGTAAAGCTCACTGGGTGATAGGGTTGTCAGCTGTGGGATGGGAAATTCCTGGAGATTTGGGGGTGGAGCCTAGGCAGGGGAGTGGAGGGTTTGGGGCGAGACCTCAGTGGGGGATAATGCCGTAGAGGCCACCCTCCAAAGCAGCCATTTACTCCAGAGGGGCCTGATTTCTGTCATCAAATAGGCGTCAGCTTCAGGGGGGCTGGGGGGCTGAAGTCTCCCCTGAACTTTTCCTGGACATTCTGAGCCTTCCCTGGAGACAATGGCCTGTAGTGTCTCTGGCCCAGCCCCAGCCCCCCCTGGGAAATTGGAAAGTCTACGCCCTTGCGATCATCTGGAAATCGACTGCAATTCTGGGAGATCTCCGGGTCCCATATGAAGACTGGCGACCCTCCTGAGTGACCTTGAGTCAGTCGCTTTCTCAGGGGGTTGTGAGGATAAACTGGGAGAGGGGAGGCCCCTGTACGCTGATCTGCACTCTTGGGCAAAAGGAAACGGTAAAATGGATAAGACAGACCACATCCTGTCCTTTGTCTCCTAAGTTGGCAGCAGCGTCGGGATCTCTGGAGACATTCTCTGTTCATGCTTTCCTCCTCCCCTGTGGTACTTATTCATTGGATTTCGTCCTCCCCCCCCCCCCCAAAGTTTGAACTGCCTCGGGTCCCCCAGAGAGTTGGTGCCAGTACTGCTACAAAAAAAAAAAATTCAAGAGGATGATTTCCACTTGAGGGTGTGCAGTGGAGACCTCCGAGCCCTGGATCTATTCCATAGCACAACCACCATGACCTCCTCTTACTCTCTGTGTTGAATAAAGTTTCTTCTACAACACAGACAGGCCATTTTGCAAAACTGGGGTTCGTATTTCTGAGAGCTGGGCTATCACACTTGCCTAACCATCCCTGCAAGCACCCAGTGACTGCAGGCATGTGTCAGGATCCCTGATCCTAACAATGTTTCTTTCATGCCTTACATGAATTATACCAGCATAGCTCAACCACAATTGTAACCGTTTGCCTTGTCTCTATACATTCCCTTGCTATCTGGCACCAAGCTGACTCAGGTTTCCTCCCTTTGCTTTATTACTGTGAGTTATATTGCTTTGTGAAGGTCTGGTCAATGTAACAACTCTGTCCGGGAGAGTGGCGTCCTCCAACGCTGACACGTCACCCGAGACCAAATGGCCTCGTCCCCTCCGACATTCCTCCGCTCCCCCGCCCTCCGGAACACGGCACCTCTTATCGCTGTGAGAAGGCCTTGGAATGCCTTTTGTTATGGATAGAGGGGGCACATCTGTGGCGCCTAATTCAAGAGAGGAAAATTTATAACTTTAACACCTCACCTTTTTTCCTGTGGGAAGTGAAACGGCCGAAGACCTGTAACCGCGCTTTTTCTCTTTTTTGTGATTGGTTGATTATCGGGGTTTCAAACTGTACCGGAGGGTATATTAACCCTAACTGTTTTGTATAGGGGATCTCTAACAAACATTCGAGAACCTGTCATGCAGTACTAAGACAATAAAGAACTCTGTTTCAACAACAAAGGTCTGATCTTTGACTGCTTAGGGCAGAAGCCTCACAGCATGTGTGAATGGGCAGTCCTGAACCTTGCTGAAATCACTACTAAAGGTGGCGGTCACATGCATGAGATAAAGCGGGGGGGGGGAGAGGCTATTTCCTCCAGAGGAAAGTGACCCGCAGTTGCGCGGTCACGCTGAGTTTTGTAGATGCGGGCATAGCCCGCCACTGCGTGATCAGATGCAATTGTGGGTGAGTCGGGGGGTGCCTTTCCCCCCCAGTTCACTTAAATGGGGGATCAATTAATTGTATCTCCACCCTGAGGGCTTCCTATGGCGGTATGCAACGATGCGCATACTTACGAGAGTCCACAGAGTCAATCAACAACAAGTGTCCTTATCAGGAAAGCTTTATTGATAGAGGTCTGTAATGATCATCCGCACTTCTTGTGTTAGTAATGGCATGCATATGTAGGTTCACTTAAGATATACAGTATTCAAAGGGACCCTTCAGTGTAATACAACAAATCAGTAAGGTGAAGAAAAGGCGCTTAAAATACTGGGTTTCTGTTCCCAGAGTATAGGCGGGAAGATACACAGCCAGGCAGCAAAAGATGCAACAGCTGGCATCGCAGGCTCCCCCAAGGTCGGAGAGGCAGGCAAAGCAATAAGCACGCCATGAGAACAAACGAGTAAAACATTCCACTTAGATGAGGCCCAACCAAGAGGGAAACCACCTCCCGGGCGGGGTATGGCAGCATTAGCTGACAATACTGAGAAGGGGAATAAAACAACAGCATGGCATTGGGATAGCCTGATCAGACTATCCTGATGGCACTGCACTTAGGTTTCCAGTCGGGAGAATGGAGGTCTGACACGCTTTGCAAATGCGCAAGGCGGACAGCGGCTCTTCCTGACAGCTTGGGTGGGTTAATCCACCCGACGCAACCTCACACAGGTAGTGTGAGGACCAGCAAGCAATATAATCCAGGTTTGAGCAACCTCGGTGAAGGGAAAGTCTCGGAGGAGACTTTTCCGACACCTTGAGCACTGCAGCCGAAGAGGATTCTTGCGAGTATCTCTAAGGAGCCGAGCTGAGCTGAAAAATTCAGCATAAAACCTCCAATTCCCCTGATTCCTTAACAAAGAAGACAAAGTTTAAACGTTGGGACCACATCTGAAGCGAAGTAACAACAAAAGGTAACAGAAAAAAGTTTTTTGCCTTACCATTGCCACGTTTTGAAAGATGAAAAACAGATCGGGTGAAGCAATAGACTGATGTTGATTGGATGAGAGCAGTTTTGAAGTGCTAAAAAACCGAATTTGAACTTAAAAAGCCAAAAAAACAAGTTGTTTAACATTCCTGCGGTTAAAAGGAGTCGGGAGGGGAAGCCAAGCATCGCGAGACAAAGAGGGAGAAGGGAACCAAGCATCGCGAGATTAAGACGTGAGGACTGAATCAGGAAGTGACGGCTAGAAGAGCAGACAAGAAGGAAAAAGGAGAAGAACCGGAAGAAGGTAAAGGGGACTCTAAATACTGCCGGACCAGAAAGGGGACTCTAAATACTGCCGGACCAGAAAGGGGACTCTAAATACTGCCGGACCAGAAAGACCATAACAGGAAGTGACGTGCAGAGAGCAGACAAGTAAAGAAAAGGAAGGGACAAAAGGAAACTACGGCAAGCCAGAAGCAAGGTAAAAAGACTATAACCTTTGACATTAACCATAGAGAAGTCGCGGCCGCCATTTTGGATTTATAAAATTTTTAAACTGCAATATCTCAAAGATTATATAACGTAGAAGGCTGAAACCAACATAATTTGACTTGGCAAGATTAGCTTGTTTGAATGCACTAATTGGTGTTTGATTTGGAAGACAAGATAAAATCGATCCTTTTAAAGAGGCAAAACGGACCGAGGACTAAGATCGAGAGCAGCCACATGGTCCTCTCCTACAATGGCAGCAAAAAAAGAAAAAGAGCTACTAGCTGTTATGGAAGCAATGGAAAAGAAAATGTTAGATGCTATAGGAGAGGTAAATGTTAAAATGAATAATATAGCGGCTCAAGCAGATAAAAATTGCATGGAATTAAAAGCAGAATTTCAAAAATTATCCACAAGAACACAAGATATAGAAACTAAAGTAAAAGAACTGGAAGAAAACACCCATAAGACAATGAGAGAGAACGAGAGGATGGAAAAGATGATGCATTATAAAGATATGCAAAACCACTTGAGATTTCGAGGGATTGAGGAAAAATTGAATGAGGATATTTTTACAAGAATGCAAGAAGCAATAGCAGATTTTTTACAAGAACAGGAAGAAGTTGTTAAAGAACACATGGATCTTGTTTATAGAGTTAATTCTACATATGCAAGAGACAAAAACATACCAAGAGACGTGGTTGTCCAATTTACAATGAAAAGAACAAAAGAACAAATCTACAGGAAGTGCTTTACTGACCCCTTTGTAATAGATGGAAAGAAAATCATAGTAATGAAAGAATTGCCTAGAGCAATACTGCAAGAAAGGAAAAAATTCAAGCGTCTGACGGATAAACTGAAGGAGAAAAAAATCAGATTTCGTTGGGAAATACCTCAAGGACTAAGTTTTTATTATGGCAGCTCCAGAGTGGTGATTAAAAGCACAGAAGAAATGTATGCATTCCTGGGAGAGAATAAAGACGATTTTGGAGATATTTAAGAATATATCAAAATGGATTACAAAATACTTACATGGAATGTAAATGGACTAAATTCACCCCAAAAACGTAGAATGGTAGGTCACTGGTTGGAAAAACAAAAATGTAATATAATTTGCTTGCAAGAAGCTCATCTTAAAAACCAAGACCATAAATATTTAATAAGGAAAAAATTGGGAGAAGAATTTTATTCTTTAGCAAGCAATAAAAAAAATGGTGTTGTAACATATGTCAAAAAAGATTTGGAACCCAAAGTAATATTCAAAGACAAAGATGGAAGATATTTAGCTATTGAAATTTTACTGCAAGGAGTGAAAACTTTGATTGTGAACATTTATGCTCCGAATGGAGCTAAAGAAATTTTTTTTAAAGAACTTCAAATGGAATTGGACAATGTAAACTATGATCAAATTATGATGTTAGGAGATTTCAACGGAACTGTA
The DNA here is from genome assembly GCA_029233225.1 of Lepidodactylus listeri. Lineage (NCBI taxonomy): Eukaryota > Metazoa > Chordata > Lepidosauria > Squamata > Gekkonidae > Lepidodactylus > Lepidodactylus listeri. Next base: position 19,539,261 of record JARCFY010000020.1, on the reverse strand, counting down.
GATAATAAACTAGACAGGCGCTCTAAAAGAAAGGATGAGACGTTAGGGAAGCTTCCAAAAAACTTTTTTGAACTGATAAAACAAGAAAAGTTGGAAGATATTTGGAGGAAAGCTAACCCACAAGGAAAAGACTTTACCTTTTACTCTAACAGACATGACTCACATTCAAGAATTGACATGATTTGGATGACTACTAACCTAACCTTTAAGACAAGAAAAGTGGAAATTTTACCCAGAATAATCTCAGATCACAATCCGTGTTTATGGACAGCTGGGCAGATTAAAAAACAAAAGAGATGGAGAATAAACGAGGACTTATTAGATAATCAAGAAATAATTAAAAAATTACTTGAAGAAACAGACCTATACTTCCAAGTAAACATGCAGAAAGAAGTTAAAATTCAAACCGTATGGGATGCATATAAAGCAGTGATGAGAGGACTATTGATATCGTTAAATGCTAAAGATAATAAAAAGAAAAAAGAGCAATATGAAAATATTTTACAAGCCATTAAAACAAAGGAAGAAGAACTGAAGAAGAAACCAGGGAAAAAGAAACTGCAAAAGGAAATTTGGATGCTACAAGACCAAGCAAAAGCCATTTTGAACCAGGAGATGTACTGGAACTTAAAAAAACTTCAACAAAAAGCATTTGAAGGTGCAAATAAACCCGGAAAATACTTAGCATGGCAATTAAAGAAAAAACGTGAAAATAAATTTATCACTAAAGTGATAAGAGATAATATTGAGATAATAGATAACAAAGGAATAAAAAGAGAATTTTTTAAATACTACGCAAAACTTTTTAAGAAGGAAAACAAAGACAGAAGAAAGATTAAAGAATACCTGCAAACATTAAAGCTACCAAAACCAACAGAGAAAATTAAAGAACTATTTAATAATCCAGTATCATTACAAGAGATCAAAAATGCAATAAATGACTCAAAATTAGGTAAAGCACCTGGACCGGATGGATTTACAGCGAAGTTCTACAAAACGTTACAGGAGTCAGTTTCACCGGTGTTACTGCTATTGATGAACAATATAAGAGTTACTGGAGAGGTACCAGAAACCTGGAAAGATGCATCCATCTCACTGATCCCGAAAGAAAATCAGGATTTGACCAATGTTAAGAACTATAGACCGATCTCTTTACTGAATAATGATTATAAGATTTTTGCTAAGATTATAGCGGATAGACTAAAAGAGCACCTTAAAGAGACTATACAAACAGAACAAGCAGGGTTCTTACCTAATCGACAAATAAGGGACAATCTAAGAGTAGTAGTGGACGCTATAGAATATTACGACAAACATCCTGAAAAGGAAGTGGGCTTTTTCTTTTTAGATGCGGAGAAAGCGTTTGATAATTTAAACTGGGATTTTATGTTTGAAGTTTTAGAACATCTTGAGATCGGTGAATATATGCTTAACTTCATTAAAGCAATATATAAAGAACAGAAATCCTCAATAATAATTAATACTGAAAAGACAGACGATTTTAAAGTTGAAAAAGGAACAAGACAAGGATGCCCGCTTTCGCCGCTGCTATTTATTTGGATTTTAGAAGTTCTACTGTTAAATGTGAAGGAAGACAAAGATATTAAAGGCTTAACAACTAAAGGTTTTTCTTTCAAATATAGGGCCTTTGCAGATGATGTGATGTTTATAGTGGAAGACCCCTTATCCACATTACCACATTTGTTACAGAGAGTAAAAGAGTTTGGTGACTTAGCAGGATTTTATGTAAATAAAAACAACTCGAAAGTAATGTGCAAAAATATGTCAAATAAGAAACAAAACGAGTTACAAAAACTTACAGAATGTGAGGTGGTGAAAAAGACAAAATATCTGGGTGTAAACCTAACTATGAAAAATATTGATCTTTATAAAAATAATTATGAAAAATTATGGTTGCAAATTATGCAGGATATTAAAAAGTGGAATGTATTGAATTTGTCATTGCTGGGTAGAATTGCGGTGGTCAAGATGAATGTGTTACCACGATTAATGTTTTTGTTTCAAACTATTCCAATTGTGAAAGATGTAAAAACATTCAAATGTTGGCAGAAGGAGCTGTCTAAATTTGTGTGGGGAGGGAAAAAACCAAGAATTAAGATGAAAATAATGTGTGATGCCAAAGAAAGAGGAGGGTTTCAACTACCAAATCTAAGGTTATACCATGATGCAATATGTTTGACCTGGGTAGGGGCATGGACTATGTTACAAGATAGAATGTTATTGTCCCTGGAAGGTCATGATTGTAGATTTGGGTGGCATGCATATTTGTATTATGGCAAAACAAAAATGGACAATATGTTTAAACATCATTATTTGAGAAGAACACTAATGGATACGTGGACAAGATATAAAAACTTTTTTTCAGAAGAGATACCCATGTGGATTGTACCCGCAGAAGTCTTACATCCAATATCAAGATATAAAGGACAAGATTGGCTGAAGTATAGAGACTTATTAATAAGACATGGCAAGGATTTCAAACTGAAGGAGCAGCATCAGATTGATTTTGATTATGGTTGGTTAAGATATAGACAAATATATGACTTGTATAGAAGTGATAAAAAACACGGTTTCAGGGGAAAAAATAATGAAATAGAACAAGTTTGGGAGGAAGGTGGGAAAAAAATGATTTCTAAAATGTATAAAGTCTTGCTAAAATGGTTTAATGCTGATGAAATGGTAAAAGAACAAATGGTAAAATGGGCGATAAACTTTAACAAAGACATTGAAATGGAATCTTGGGAATTTTTATGGAAAAATGCTATGAGTATATCTACGTGTTATAACTTAAAAGAAAATTGTTTTAAAATGATGTATAGATGGTATATGACACCAAAAAAAATTGCAAATATTGGTCAAAATATGTCTAACAAATGTTGGAAGTGTAAAAAGAAAGAAGGGTCTTTTTATCATATGTGGTGGACTTGTGATAAAGCAAAGACTTATTGGTCAAAAATACATGCAGAAATGGAAAAAATCTTGAAATGTACATTTAAGAAGTTGCCTGAAATGTTATTGCTAGGACTTAAACTAGAAGAGATAAATGTAAAGAAAAGGACAATAATATGGTATATGATTACAACAGCAAGAATGGTGTATGCACAAAACTGGAAAAATGAAAAAATACCAGAGGTGTGGGAATGGTTGAAAAAACTGTTATATATGGCTGAAATGGATAAGTGGACTAGAAAATTGAATAATCTCTACTCAGAGACCTTTCTGGAAGACTGGAAAGATTTGAAAGAATATGTTGAAAAGTATTGGGATATGAAAAACTATATCTATACATGGTTATAATAGCATAAAGGAATAGAAATATATTATATGAATGTTTTAGTTAAAATTAGACAATGAAATTGTTTTTATTTAGAAATACATAAGAGTATAGAAAATAAGAATTGGTGTATAAGTATAAGTATTTTAAAGCTATATAACCGTTACCAGAAACGAAACATAGATATAAGTATTACTATTTTGAATAAAATGGAAAATGTGTTATGCTTCAGATGTGGTGGGAAACCACCAAAACAAGATAAAAATAGAATGTACAAATAGAACAAAATGTTATCTAATATGGAAAAAGGGATTTGTATAAGGTTAAATGTATTATTTTCGATGTTTTTTTTTTAAAAAAAATAAAAATTTCTTTACAAAAAAAAAGACTATCCTGATGGCATGAGTGCACACTGGAGCAATCACACAGGGGAAAGTCCATCCGTAGCCCGTAGCAACCCGTTTGCTACCAGACTTTCACTAGTGGTTTTTTACTCCGCTTCTCCAGCGGAGCAAAACGGCTTGCTGACGGCTGCAGGGTGCTTGCGAGATGTTTGCGTCGGGTCGTGCCCTTTATATCCGCCTGGCATCCGTGCCTGTGGCGGGGCTACTTGTGCGTGTGATCGTGGCCAAAGTAGAGCTGATCGCTAGACTGCTCACCCATGGAACCCACTATTTAACACTCTCCAATTGCAATGCTTTCCCATGGAGTCAGGTGACACATTCAGCTGCCAGTCATCTCCTGTAATCAAGTGTCAAAAAACCGTTTGATGGATGTGTGAACCTGCAGAGAGACCCCTCTAGGAATGCTGGAAATCTAGCCTTTTTAAAGACTGTTTGTTAGCAGGCTTGACATTTCTGGAAAGAAGGGATTAAATATTTTAAATTAAATTAAAAGAACAGCTGAAATATAGAATTATTTCTCTGGCTGCTATGCGGCACAAGGAGCTTGTTCTTTCCCCATATTTGTGATTTCCCCATATTCCTGATTTAGGATTGCCAGCTTCCCAGTGACCCCGGAAGATCTCCAGGTATTACAACTGATCTCCAGACGATCAAGATCATTTCCCCTAGAGGAAATGACTGCTTTGGAGGGTGGAGTCTATAGTATTATACCCTCTTGAGGTCCCTCCCCAGGCTCCACGCCCAAAACGTCCAGGTATTTCCCAATCCGAAGCTGGCAACCCTATGGTACCTAAAGGGAAGGTGCCAGGGTGACCCCTCCACACTATCCAGGGCTGGCAACTCTGGGTTAAGAAATTTCTAGAGATCTGGGGGTGAAACTTGGGGATGGAGGGTTTGGGGGAGGGAAGGAGCTTAGCAAGGTACAATGGAGCAGAGGTCCATCAGTGGCTATTAGCCACAAGGTATAGATGGACTACTCTGTCTGGGGCAGTGGTGCTCTGTATTCTTGGTGCTGGGGGGGGGCAACAATGGGAGGGCTTCTGGAGTTCTGGACCTGCTGGTAGACCTCCTGGTGGCACCTGGGTTATGAGTAAGGTTACCAACTCTGGGTTGGGAAATACATGGAGACTTTGGGGGTGGGTCCAGGAGAGGGTGGGGTTTGGGGAGGGGAGGAGCCCTGGCATAGTTCAATGCCATCAAGTCCACCCTTCAGAGCAGCCATTTTCTCCAGGGGAGCTGATCTCTGTTGGCTGGAGATCAGTTGTAAAAGCGGGAGATCTCCAGGCCCCACCTGGAGACTGGCAACCCCAGTTATGACCACTGTGTGACACAAAGTGCTGGTCTGGATGGGCCACAGGCCTAGATCCAACATGGCTTCTCTTACATTCTTATGTGATTACAGTGCCACAGAATCCACTCTAAAGCAGCCATTTTCTCCAGGGGAACTGATCTCTGTCATCTAACCATCAGTTCTAATTCCACATTTCCAGACCTCACCTGGATGTTGGCAACCCTACCATTGTCCCTGGAACACTGATTTATCAAGACTGGGAGAAAGGGGGAGACTGACTCCTGCCAGTCAATGCCAAACGTATTTTTTAAATGTTCTTTGCAAAATCCACATGGTGTTTGATTCGGTTTCCAAAACAGATGGAAATCTTGGTCAGATGGGGGCGGGGTTTCACATCAGGGAGCACCTAGCTATTTGACATTGAGGGGTGTGCTTCTTTTACATTATCGCTCTTATTCACTCTCCGTCTCAATTTTCCCCACAGTTGTTTTGTTTGCGATTCAAATTATTTGTTTTCATTCTTCTCTTTTTGTGTTGCTTTCCATTGGTATCAATAAGAAACATCTTTCCAGCAGCTTTCTGGTTTCCATGCCACTCGGGTGAACTTTCTGGGACACACACTCTTCATCAAAGGGATCGGTATTTGCCAAACTTCAGAGAGATAGCACCATGTTTTGCCTTTAATGGCCTATAAAACTGGTTCCATTTCTCTGAAATGGATCCTTTGAATGGAGACCCTGGAGGCACCGCTGTCCCTACTCGAAGGGAAATGAATTAGTTACCTTACAGGGGACATGTGTTTTCCACGGAAGGCAATAGAAACAAAATTGGTTCACGGGGGGGGGGGGGGGGTGTTTCAGAATGACTGAGCAAAAGGCAATCGGGCTTTTCTGATTCAATTTTCCACTGACGGCCTTGTAGATGTTTGGCTAAGAAACAGTGTTAATTGGCTCTGTTAGTCTATGGAGCAGAAGTCCAGTGGCACCTTAAAAGCCACCAACTAGGGTTGCCAAGTCTGGGTTGGAAAATACCTGGAGACTTTGGGGGTGGAGCCAGGAGAGGGTGGGGTTTGGGGAGGGGAGGGGCCTCAGCATGGTACCATGCCATAGAGTCCACCCTTCAAAGCAGCCATTTTCTCCAGGGGAGCTGATCTCTGCCAGCTGGAGACCAGTTGTAAAAGCAGGGGATCCCCAGGCCCCACCTGGAGACTGGCAACCCTACCACCAGCATTTATTTGGAGCGTGTATCTGGCACTGGGCTCCAAGTACAGAACAAACTCTGCAGTGGTTTTAGAAGAGGCCAGACGGATCTGCGCGGCTTTTAACCACTGAGGGAAAACCGCTTGCAGGATTGCCAGCTCTGGGTTGGGGAAATACAGGGGGACTTTGGAGGTGGGGCCGGGAGAGGGCGGGGTTTGGGGAGGGGAGGGACCTCAACAGGGTACAATGCCATAGAGCCCGCCCTCCAAAGCAGCCATTTTTTCCAGGGGAACTGATCTCTATTGTCTAGAGATTAGCTGTAACAGAAAGGGGGGACCTATGATACTCGTGGAGGGAAGAAGGAGCTCCACCGAGTGGAGGAAGCAGCCACAGGTGAGTCTTCTCCCCCACCCCACCCCACCCCACTAGGGCTGCCAAGTCAGCCCGGGGGGCGGGGGATCCCCCGCTACAGGGGTTCCCGATCCGCCGGCCAGCATTCGGCCGGCGGGGGAAACCCCACCCCCGAGGTCATCCTGTCAGGACGACGTCCCGATGCCGAGCAGCCACCAGAGGGCTCTGGCAGTTGCCGAGGGTCGGGAGATTGCGTGCTCGCCTCTCTCTGTGTCTCTCGGCGCACCGCCGTCCTCGGGATGAGTTTCCTGTCTCTGGCGCTTGCTGCATCCGGAGCAGCAGGAGGCAGCCCGCCTCGGAGGCAGCCGCTGCTTCCTAGTAGTGAGCCCAGGGGAGCCGCGTCGCCACGGCTGGGGAATGGAGAGGCAATCCTGGCAACGTCCCCAACGTGATGATGTCACTTCCGGTGACATCGTCATGGCGCACACGCAAGCGCACACGCCGGGGAAGCTCCCGGTGCCAGGAGGACTCCCCCCCGCTGGTAAGATTTTAGGACTTGGCAACCCTACACCCCACCCTGGCACCCACGACAAGGCCTGGGCCCTTCAATCCTTCACCCCTCCCCGTACCGACGGTGAGGCCTGAGGCTTCTAGCCACCAAGCCCACTGCTTCTCCCGCCCCCCCAGGCACCAGCGAGGCCTGAGTGGGTCTCGCCAGGCCCGCCGATCCCCCCCCCCCCCCGGCTCTGGTGGCAAGGCCTGAGCAGCTCTCAGCAGCACGGGCCTCCCGATCTCCCCTCCTACCCCCCAGCACTGGCAGCAAGGCTTGGATGCCCCCAAACTGCCAGGCCCCCACAGTTCCCAGAGCGTTCCCTGCGCGTGCACAGGGAATGCTCTTTTACTTTGCGGGGGATTTAAATTTCCCCCCGAACGTTTTTAAAACTTTTTTAGCTTTTTCTGCACACGTGGGGAGTCCCCCACCTGTGCAGAAAAATCTCCCTGCCCCTCCCCCAAGTGCCCCCTCCATGCGGATTTAGATATCAGCACGGAAGGGGCGACTTGGCTATTAGTATATAGAGAAGGGGAGCTCTCCAGGCCCCACCCAGAGGTGAACGACCTGAGAAACCAGTAACACCTCTTCTCTCCCCCACCCCTAGCTCCAATGGTTTCACTGGAAGTAGACGTCCCCCACGCAGGAAGACATCTAGGGTTGCCAGCTCCAGGTTGGAAAATACCTGGAGAGTTTGGGGGTGGAGCCTGAGGAGGGCAGAGTTTGAGAAGGGGAGGGGGCTTCAATGGGGTATAATGCCATGGAGTGTACCTTCCAAAGCAGCTGTTTCCTCCAGCTGAACTGATCTCTTCACCTGGAGATCAATTGTAATACCAGGAGATCTCCAGCTACCACCTGGAGGTTGGCAGGCACCCCTAAAGACATCCCACCCCGTGCACACTTGCGTGGGACTGGATTATTGCTTCCCCCCGGGAGACAGCAGTCCATCTGCACGCCTTCTTATGAAGCGGGACAGAGGTCCCTCACGGGCCACCAAAAGAGCAGAATTGCAGGCTGACCCACATCTTTCATCGGACTGGGAGAGATCTAATTGTGATTGAGAGGAAATGTGCAGAACCGATTACAGCCATTTTTAAGAGGCCAACAAGGAAGTGATGGAGGCCATCGAGAGCTATTTCCCTTTTAAGCAAATGAAAGCTGAACGCGCTGTCCTATATTTTCCAGATTATTAACTCCGCAGTAAAGAAACTGCAGTGGGAGAGCAAAGTCCCGGTCTGTCTGCCTCCCCTTCCTTCTGCTTTGCCTCGTCTACATGGAGGCTTAAAGGCTCGGAAGAGAAGCTAAAGGCCACCTCTAGGCCAGCTCGCTGACCCAAGGACAGAGCCCCTCAGTCAACATCCCTTCCCAGTTGCACCCTCTCATTGACTGGGCCATGGATACTGAAAGCCTGAAAGGGATTCCTTGAGACTGGTATTATGCTATATGCGATGGAGTGTTGGCAGGAAATGGTAGACTACAGCCTGACCTTGTCAGATCTCGTAAGCTAAGCAGGGTCAGTACTTGGATGGGAGACCGCCAAGAAAGGCTCTGCAGAGGAAGGCAACAGCAAACGATTTCTGCTTCTCATTTGCCTTGGAAGCCCCTGGCTGGGGTCGCCATCAGTCAGTTGCGACTTGGCAGCACATACCTTCGTAATTGCTGGCAACCTGGCAATATCAAATTCCTCTTGCCCAGCCGTCTAGAGTTCACCTCAGTGGAGAATAATGTCTCGGAGCCCACACTCCTCAGCAGCCATTGGCTCCGGGGGAACTGATCTTTGTCGTCTGGAAATCGGTTTTAATTCGGGGAGGTCTCCAGGCCCCCACCTGGAGGTTGGTAACCCCACCCACTCATTGCTTCTGCAAGCCAGACAGGGATTCCCTTGCCGCTGATAATCCAGGAGCAATTTTATTAACAGTGCATGCTGTGTGACCTTTTGTTCCCGGAGTGGTGCCATTTCCCCACCTTCAAAATTTGTTTTGATAGGAATATAAATAACATTTTATAGAAATAAAAATAGAGTTGCCAGCCTCCAGGTGGAGACTGGAGATCTCCTGGAATTACAACTGATCCCCAGACGACAGAGATCATCTCTGTTTGCGATGGAGGGTGGCCTCTAAGGTATTATACCCTGCTTTGGTCCCTCCCCAAACTCTGCCCTTCCCAGATTCCTTCCCCAGAACTCTGCGAATTTTCCAGCCTGTAGCTGGTAGCCATAGGAACATGGGTTACAAGTTGCTGCTCAGAAACTTGGACTCCAAAGAGCTAACGTTAATAATGCTTGTTAGCAGTGAAAAGTACTCCCATGTGGGGTCTTGCCAACCTCCAAGTGGGGCCTGGAGATCTCTCAGAATGACAACTGATTTCTGGGGGGCAGAGATCACTTCCCCTGGAGAAAATGGCTGCTTTGGAAAGTGGACTCTATGGCATTATAGCCCTTCCCTCCCCAAATCCCATCTTCCCCTGGCTGTACCCCCCAAGTCTCCAGGAATTGCCCAACCCAGAGCTGGCAACACTATCCCACAACAGGGTTGTCAGCTCCATGTTGGGTGGTCCCTGAGGAGGGCAGCATTTGGGGAGGGGAGATACATCATGGTGTATAATGTCATAGAGTTCACCTTCCAAAGTGGCCATTTTGTCTGGGTGAACTGATCTCTGTCACCTAGAGATCATTTGAAATCCCAAGAGATCTCCAGACACCACCTGGAGGTTGGCAACCCTATCCCACAAGGGGTCTGGAAAAGGGGTGGATATGGAGTTCTGTCATTCAAAGGCAAAGCTTAGCTCCGCCCCCCCCACTCCTGGACTGGATGCAGGTGGAGCATCTACACACAGAGGCTCCGCCCACAATCGCATGCTGCATTCTACGCAGTGGAGGTAGACATATAGTTCTTTCCAAAGATCAAAGTGCTGGTGATTTAGGGCCAGTTATCTGTACAACAGCCCTATAGGGTAATTGTTATTTTTACATTTCAAGTGTGGGTCTGAGAATAAGGAAGTGCAGCTTCTCTACCTGGCTGAGTAAAGATACTGAGAGCCAGTGCTGGTGCAGGGGTTGAGTCGACCTAGCATTTGGAAGATCTGAATTCGAATCCCCACTTGTACCATGGAAGCTCGCAGGGTGACCTTGGGCTGGACACCTACTCTCAGCCTAACCTACCTCTCAAGGTTGTTGTGAGGGTAAAAAAAGGAGGACGGAAGAATGATGAAAGCTGCTTTGGATCCCCATTGGGGAAAAAGGCAAGGTACAAAGGAGTTAATTAGTTAATTATCATATGACATTATGTGTAGAATAGCCAGAAGATCCTAAGATTGTCTGGCAGCCGCATTCTACAAGTCCAAAAGGAGCCCTGGGCACTGGTCCTCACTCCACACCCTCCCAGAGAAAGTCCTGTTCATTTGATTCGAAAGGCATTTATTTGCAAAGTGCTCCAGTAATTTTGAGCTGTGTCCATTATTTACATGACCTAAGCCTTCCTGGACTCTGGGAGGCAATACACACGGTGAATTTAAGCACCACGTCTGGCAAAGGAAGACACCATCTGGATGCTGCAGAAAGGGACCTCCGGGAAGCTCTCTTGCAGAACTGCCATTTGTTGGCTTTTGAAAGCACCTCCGTCAGGGTAATGGTTGCTGTTTCACAGGAAGAAGAGTTTGCTTGCATGGAGGGTTCCCTTCTTCTGCCAGGGTTTCTCTACGTGAAGAACTGGTGGAGGAGCAGAAACGATGTGTCAGTCTGTGATGTCTCATTTGTCATTTTGGCGGGAGACTGCTTTTATTCAGCAATACGAGGGCATGATGGAAAAGAAGAAAAAGAAGAAGAGATTGGATTTATACCCCACCCTTCACTACCTAAGGGCGCCTGAGAGCGGCTTACAAACTCCTTTCCCTTCCCCTCCCCACAACAGACCCCCTGTGAGGTAGGTGGGGCTGAGAGAGCTCTGACAGAAACTGCTCTTTTTCGAGAACAGCAGTGCCAGAACTATGGCTTGCCCAAGATCATCCAGCAGGTGCAAGTGGAGGAGTGGGGGATCAAACCAAGTCCTCCCAGATTAGAGTCCGCACACTTAACCACTGAACCAAACTGGACCCTGTGGGTAACAGAGTCCACTACCCATCTTGGACCCTGTGGGTAACAGTCAGATGAATTCTTTAAGCTGGGGAAATGGTGTGTGTGTGTGTGTGTGGGGGGGTGTTGTAGCCACTTCTCCGTATGTGCTGGGGAACCGAGGAAAACCAACAGCTCACATCTGACTGGGGGAGGGGAAGAAAGGGTGATGATCCTATTATGGTTCCCAACCTCTAGGTGGGGCCTGGAGATCTCTTGGAACTACAACTGATCTCCAGACTGCAAAGATCAGTTCCCTGGAGGAAATAGCAGCTTTGGAGGGTAGACTGTGCAGCACTAAAGGTGGCTGAGGCCACTCCCCTTCCTAAACCCCACCTTCCCCAGGCTCCACCCCCAAATCCCTGGGCAAGCTGGCATCTCTAGATCCCATACCCCTAAATCTGTGAGTTCGAGTGTGACATTGGGTCTTGTGCACAGACACCTTGCATGGGGGCAAGCCATACACACACTCCATGGCTACCCAGACAGTGGGAACTTGGCCATCCAGCATCCAGGCAGATGGGCAGGTGAGTTCTTAGCCCCACAGTCCATCGCTTTATTGTTATGCCCAGAAATGGCCAGCCTTTAATGACATGGAATGCAACCAAGGAGCTCACCTGAGGGTACCGATGGAGCCGAGGCAACAACTGCTTCCAGCCTTGGTGACCCAGCCGACTGGTGTGAGGGCCAGGCTGTGTCCTCTTTCAGAGGGTCTCTGTTTGGAGCTTGTGCCCTTCGTCCCCTAAAACTGACTGGTGGCTGCTGAGAATTGAGCCAGCCTCGATTTGCACAGCCTCTTCCTGTGTACAGCCCAGCAGCTGCCTTAGTCATACCGCACTGTGGTAGAACACGGGAGCTGCCTTCTGGCCCAGGAGAAGGCACGCCTTGGCTCTCTCGTGCTGGCTGGTCAGTGCTGGGGGGGGGGGCTTAGACCCTCTGATCTCCACCTTTGTGGCTCCAGGCAGAGACATACCTCTGTCCTGAGGACGGAAGATTAGAGTTGCCAGCCGCCAAGGTAGGGCTTGGAAATCTCCTGGAATTACAACTGATCTCCAGACAAGACTGATCATTTCCTCTGGAGAAAAACGGATGCTTTGGAGGGCGAACTCTGTGGCTTTATACTCAGCTGAGTACCCTCCCCTCCTTAAGGAGGAAAATGCCATTGGGCATGCGCAGAGACAACCCTGCTCATGGTAACCACACAAAAAATGTACAAAGAATCAGGATTACTTGGAAAATCTTTTGTGTCCCAAGGTTGAATCATAAAGACCACTCCAGTGGAAATTCCCCAAGATTATGAAAGACAGAGGACATTTTCTGTATGTGATTTCTCCAACCCATTCACTGGGGTTGCAACCTCCAGGAGGGGCCCAGGGATCTCGCAGAATTACCACTGATCTCCAGACGACAGAAGAAAGTACTGTCTTGAAGCGTGGACTCTATGGCTGTTTTTACATCTGACTTTCCCGCTGGAATCATTCTAGTTCCAAAAAAACCTGCCCACACCTCTGTGCGGTGTGAAACCGTGCTGCTACTGAAATGTCCACATCTACTAATTGCCCTCCTGTGGTCAAGCTAGTATTCAACCGGCTTTATTCTACTTTAAACAATTGCTGTTGACTAGTGCACTTAGACCTCCTGGAGTGAAATTTCACACCACTGTGAAATCAGCACAGGAAAAGACAGCAGTCAAACTACTTTAGAGGGGAGGTGTAAAATGACCCTATGGCATTTATACCCTGTTGAGGTCTCTCCCCTCCCTGGGCTCCCTCCCCAAATCTCCAGGAATTTTCCAACCTGGAGTTGTCCATCCTAGCCCATTGCACTCAGGGAGGAAGAGGAGGGCACAGACCCTTGCCTGATTTTGAGGAGTCCCCCCTGAAAAATCCCATCCCTCTCCCCAGGCTGAACCATCTTTCCCTCCTCAAAAGGAACACAAAACAAAGAGTCGCTGGGTGGCCCTTCGGACTGGGCTCGGAGACCCACTGCAGGAGCACTTAATTAGCTCCCCATAAATAAACATCATTTACAAGACCCAAACATTTAAAACACCCTGTTAAGCATCTGAAACATAAATGATTTAATTATAGACCAGCTCCAGTTTATACCGACACTGAGATGAAACGCAGTCGAGCAGCTGTCTATGAATATTTTACAATGAAATCGCTCTCCATTTTCCATGTCCACCGAGGGCTGCTTTGCAGGTTGGGAAGACGGCAATCTGTCTGTGCAAAGCGCTGCTCTAGTTTCCCCAGCCTCTGGATAATCCTGCTCCAGGGCAGTTTGCAGTATGGTGGTGGGTACTGTCCTGAAAGCTACACTCCACCATGGGAGGTGGAGTTTCCCTCCGCACAAACAGTCCGTTTTTGCTCCTTAAAGCAGCTGGATGAGGATTTCAGAAACAGGATAAATTACATAGGAGGGATAAGCACAGGCACCACCTATAAGTTGGTTTGAACTATAGAAAAGTGGGAGCCAGCGTGGGGCAGCAGGCTGGAGGTGGGTCTAGGACATGGAAGCAGTGGTGGAAAGTGCTGTCAAGTTGCAAATGATTTATGGTGACACCCACAGGATTATCAAGGAAGGGGATAAACAGAGAAGGTTTATTTATTTTTTTGTTTGTCTCAATTTCTATCCCTCCCTTCTCTCGAACAGGCTCAGGCAGGGGTCCGTTGGAGCAGGAGCGCACAGGAGCGCAGCTCCGGGAGTGAGGAGCCCAGGGGGCGGGCACATGACCAAGCCCCACCCCCTCCTCGGCTTCCCCGAGCAGTGCAGAGGTGCAGCGCCCCGGGGAAAGCCCTGCTAGGGTCTTTATTGTTTCTAATGTTTTGTTTTAATATTGATAATTTTATCATTGTTCCTTTTATGACTGTGTGCTGCTTTTCCAGAGACTTGCTCAAGGTGGCATATAAATTTTCTGAGTATACCATTTTTTATCTGGGCACATGGCACATAAGTACTGGAGAAATTTCACCAACCCTTCAGCAGCTTCCACCCCATCAGTTTGGTGTAGTGGTCAGGAGTTGGACTCTAATCTGGGAGAACTGGATTTGATTCCCTACTCCTCCACATGCAGCTGCTGGTGTGACCTTGGGCCAGTCACAAGTTCTCTCAGAGCTGTTCTCTCATGAGCAGTTCTCAAAAGACCTCTCTCAGCCCCACCTACCTCACAGGGTGTCTTGTTGTGGGGAGGGGAAGGGAAAGGGATGGGTGGTGCACATGTCCTGGGTGTCTCAAGTCTACTTGAAACCTGGTGGTTTCAAGGGAGCAGGAAGAGAATGAGGCTGTGTTCTTTACACTTATTTTTATTGCACAAAATATTGGATGGGGAAGGGAATGGAGGAAGGAGCAGGTCAGTTTCACTCACCTGTGGAGTGGGGCCTGAGGGGTGGGTGTCGCCTTCTGACACACTTCCGGTATGTTAGGGGGGGTGGCATATGCAAATGAGTTATGGTAATGAGCTCTTGCACCTCTTTTTCTACGAAATGACCCCTCAGGGCAGGTTACGACACTGGTGATAAAACAATAAAAACCAGACTTTAAACTATAAAATCTTAACCCCTAAAATGATGACATTCAAATTATTTCAAGCTATTTCTGTGGTGTCCCGGTATTAGTCAGCTGAAACCGGAGGGGGCTAGATCCCATAAGGGATTCCAAATGGAAGGTACCCTAACCTTGGCTAAACCATGGGGGGGCTGTTTTTCGGAGTCCTCAAAAATGGAAGACCTTATAATAGATGACAGCAGATGGTAATAGGAGGGGTCAGAGATGGTTTGCAATGACGTCCCTTTGCATAGCAACCTTGTACCTCCTTAGTAGTCTCCCATCCAAATACTTACCAAGGCCAACCCTGCTTAGTATCTGAGATCCCACGGGGTCCAGTTTGGTGTAGTGGTTTAGTGTGCGGACTCTAATCTGGGAGAACCAGTCCTCCACATGCACCTGGCTGGATGACCTTGGGCAAGCCATAGCTCTGTACCAGCTGTTCTCTCAAGGACAGCTTGGGAAAGAGCTCTCTCAGCCCCACCTACCTCACAGGGTGCCTGTTGTGGGGAGGGGAAGGGAAAGGAGTTTGTAAGCCGCTCTGAGACCCCAAATGAGTGAAGGGCGGGATATAAATCCAATCTCTTCTCTTCTTCTTTTTCTTCTTCTTCTACTTCTTCTTCTTCTTCAACTGGAAGTGCCAGGGTTTGAACCTGAGACTGTCTGAGTGCCATGGGGGGGGGATTATGATTGGCATCACTTTCAGCAGCTGCCAGGGAAGTATTAATCAAGTGCCCTTTCTGGAATTTAATTTCTCTGTACCAGATGACTTATCACCTGTAGTGGGAAAAGCTCGCGACTGCCGGGCTAGAATCAGGGTAGGAGCCCTGTTGAACTTCAGAACTGTTTCCACCTGTTGGTGGAGAATCCCGGCCTGAGAGCTTGAAATGGGAGGCTCTGGCCATTTTCTCCCTTATGACGGGGCATAGAAAGAAGACATCCAAATGAGCAATGAGTGGTGCCATCCAAAGCTTTGGGCCTAACAGGCCAGAGAGAGAGGATGGGAGCCAAAGATGCTGCTCCTGCTTCCAGAAGTGACCCATTTCATGTGGAAACAGGCAGTCCAGATTTGCAAAAATGGCCAGAACAAGCTTCCAGCTACTGTGCTTTACAGAGTATTCACGGTGCAGGAAGTTGGTAAAACTACAGATGGGGTCGATAGTGCTGCTTCCCTCCGTCCCGGTGTTCACGGCTCCACAACTATGGAGGAGCCACAGTTGCTCTCATCCAGGTTTGGGCTTCAGGGTGATCCTGGTCTCGATCCGCTTGCTACTGCTCACAGGATCAAGCCCCTTGCAGTCGGACCCCTTTCCAGGGAGTCCAGAGGGGTTCGAAAGAGTCCGAATCCCCACCAAACCCGGTGATCCAGCTCAGCTGCATAAGAGCTCTCCCGGAGATGATCTGCTGCCGCAGTGCCAAAAACCGGAAGTCTAGATGGCCAGAACAAGCTAACAGTTTCCAATAGGGCTGCCAAGTCCAACTTGGGAAATATCTGGGGTCTTTGGGGGTGGAGCCAGGAGACTTTGGGGGTGGAGCCAGGAGAAAGGAAGTGACATCATTTTGTGATGTCACATCCTGTGATGTTGCTTCCACATGCTGACACATGAACTCATGAAGTTTCCTCATACTGAATCAGGCCATTGGTCCATCAAGGTCAGTATTGACTACTCAGACTGGTAGTGGCTCTCCAGGGTCTCAGGCTGAGATCTTTAATGTCACCTATTACCTGATCCTTTTTTAGCTGAAGAGGCTGATACCTCCTGCATGTCAAGCAGATGCTCTATCACTGAGCAACAGCCCTACTGAATCCTTCCTCATCTCGGCAGAATATGAAGCCCTAAGTGCTACACAAGTGCTAAATATGATTTTCATATCATAAGAACAGGAGAGAAGCCACAGTGGATCGGCCCATCCAGTACAGCCCATCCAGTACAACACTCTGTGTCACAACAGTGGCCAAAAATACCAAGTGCCCTCAGGAGGTCCAGCAGCGGGGCCAGAACTCCAGAAGCCCTCCCACTGTTGCCCCCCAAGCACCAAGAATGCAGAGCATCACTGCCCCAGACAAAGGGTTCCATTTAGACCTTGTGGCTAATAATAGCCACTGATAGACCTCTGCTGGATGGGGACAGAGAGAGAGAGAGACAGACAGACAGACAGAAAAAAGAAAGAAAGAGGGAGAGAGAGAGAAGGGAAAAAAACTGGCAGAGGCACTTACTTCCATTTAGACCTTGTGGCTATAATAGCCACTGATAGACCTCTGCTGGATGGGGACAGAGAGAGAGAGAGAGAGACAGACAGACAGAAAAAAGAAAGAGGGAGAGAGAATGAAAAGAGCTGGAAGAGACACTCACCTTGCCAGCCACATGCAAAAGCAGCTCCTTCAGTCCCTCCTTAATCTCTGGGCGGGCCTCTCTTGCTGTGGAAGCTCTCTTGCTGACTTCTTAAAGGGGAAATGTCTGGTGAGGCTTTTTACTGCAGGGCAGGCTCTCTGCAGACATTTCCCTTTAAAGGCAGCCATTTTGTCCCCCCGGTGGCCATCTTTGGAAAAGCGGGAGGTAAGCACTAAAAATCGGTGTTTCCCCCGCCCTACCGGGGGACTTGGCAGCCCTAGTTTCCAAAGTAGGCATGTTGCATGCCACTGATGATTAACCTTGACCACTTTGGAGAATTCTGCGTGCTGACCCCACTTTCTCACACAGTTTCTTAGTCCTTCTTACAGCCGCTCTGAAAGGGAAGGCAGCGATCCTACTCACTTACTGTCGACACAACAGGAAGAGGGTGGGTGGCTTGCCCACAGCCACTAAGTGAGTACTTGGCTCAGGGGAGACTTGAACTGGGGACTTCCCAGCTCATAACTTACACACAGGCTACACCACCAGCCATTAAACCCTTGGAACTTGGCCCAGCAGCCCTTTGGCTGAATCCCCTGCGCACGGTGATGTCAGAAAGCCCCTCCCCACCCGCCAAGTTCCAGCCAGCAACTTTCTGTGCCTGTCCCAATACTTCCACCATTCTTGAGCATCTTTGCTTGGGCCTCCACAGCTGCCACTGTCATGGGGAAGATGTAGGGATGCTAGCCTCCAGGTGGAGCATGGGGATCTCCAGGAAAGACATCTGATCTCCAGACTACAGCGATCAGTCTCCCAGGAGAGAATGGATGTTTTGAAGGGTGGTGTTATGTACTGACCATGTGGTCGCCATGTGCTCCAGTAATGGCGACCGCCATGTGGCCAGAGCACATGGCCAAGAAACTACCTGAGCTTCAGCCAGGTAGAACAAAGGCCAGGTGGATTCAAACCGGCCACCAATCATGTACCTAGGTTTCTCCCAGGGAACCTATGAGATGTAAATAGACTTCTAATAGCCTATCAGGCCAGTTGGGTGAGTTCAGGGGATTGTCCCTGACCAGCATAAAAGGAGGGCTTCGAGCCCTGGGTTGTATGCTTCATCCGGACCAGCAATAAAGATCTAGCTGTTTCACTATTCCATGGACTCCCGACTCCAATACTTATCAGGTGGACTCCATGGCATTGCAACCCACTGAAGTTCCTGTCCTCCCCAGCCTCCACCCCCAAATCTCCAGGAGTTTCCCAGCCTGGAGCTGGCATCCGTATCCCCCAACTCCTACTGGTGGCTGAGGGGGAACCTTAGAAAGAGTCCTGAAGTCTCAGAGCCTTAAGGCTTCTACCTGCTGGGCAGCTTCTCGGAGAAGGCAACCTCCTGACATGAACCTAGATGTGCTTCTGATGTTGTGTGGTAGGTGGGTGGGTAACACAACCCGGGGTACACGTGATCTGGCGTTGCACTCCAAGGGGCGTTGTACTCCAAAGGAGTCTCTCTCTATTTTGCACAACTTCAGGCTCAGCCAAGGCTCCCTAATGATGGGTCAAGTTGGGAGGGGGGGCAGTCTGGACCAGCTCAGGCAGCTCAGCTTGGTATGGATGGCACACACCATCTCAGTCAGTTCCACAGTGTCTCCCCGGCTCCAAGTCCCAAACCGCGTCCCTTGATCGGCGGAAGAGATTTGTTTTACCTTTCAGGGTTCTTTTGTGCTGAAGCGCCCAGCTTTCCCCCACCCGCCCGGAGTGCGCGCAGACCTGGCATCGGAACACCTCTTTGTCTTGCCCCTCCCCCTCCCCCGCTCATTGTGTATATTTTCTTCAATGCGTGCAGATTTATTAATTAAAAGCATCTTAACACCAGCCTGCCTCGCTTTCCTTCCGGGAGACTTCAAGGCTTAGTTGTTTTATTAACAACCTTAGATCAAAGTGGTTAATTTATATGCATGTAAATAACAAAAAACGCACAAAGTCTCTCAATGAGAGACCAAAGCATCCGTCAGTGCTTTTGTATAATGCATCGTCTGTGGATGGCAGGGACGGTTTGTGAAGCATACAGCCGTGTTTAGGATCAATTAGCTAAATACATTGCCTTATCCAGGAAAAACATTTAGAGGAACATGAAGGCAATTTCAGAAGCATCACATTTACATTCTTCAGGTTTTTCTACTCCGACATCGCCTGGTCCCCATAGCTCTGATTTCCAGGGGAAGCCCAGGTCTGCTGCTGGCAGGCAAACTCTGCAGGTTCAAAGGTTCCTTTCAAACGGGATGCAAGTTCAGATGTTTGTCTGAAATCTCTCCAAAGCTTCCCAGTTTTCATTTCCCCCAGAGACACCTGGCTTTGGGCAGAGAGAAGCAAATACCTGAGAAACCTTTTAATTAGCAGCGGGGGAGAGTCATCACGCCCCCCCCCTCCTTCGTGCAGGGATCCCATCCAAATGCAAAGGAGGCTTTGATCTCAGCCTCCCACCCAGCCCAAGTCCCAGTTCGGATGATGTGTGTGGGAGGTGGGTGGGGAGAACTTGGTGCGATGGAGCAGTCTGAAGAGGCCACCCCAATTTGGTATCAGAGAAAGTTACATTTCCTCTCCCTCCCACCACCATTTTCTGAAATGTTGCTGCATGCAGAGCTGTCCTCTCTTTAGAAAGGCCCCCGAGGTCCTTTCGAGCAGGAGCTCGGGGGAGCTCAGCTCCGGGAGTTGGTGCCAGCTCCCCCCCCCCCCCCCCCGCGGGGGAATGCCTGCTTGTGTCATGGCTGCAGCAAAATGACCCCGTCCCCTGGAAAGGTCCTTGTTCCTCCGACCAGCCTTCTGAAGGCTTCAGCCACCACTGAAGCTGTCCTCCCAGAAGAGTGGTATTTCTGAGGCTTGGATTAGTAGCTGTCCCCTCTCTGCCAGTTCTTTCTTTCTTTCTTTCTTCCTTCCTTCCTTCCTTCCTTCCTTCCTTCCTTCCTTCCTTCCTCTTTCTTATTTTCTTTTTCTTTCTCTCTCTCTCTCCTTTCTTTCTTGCCTTCTGACATACTTCTGGTGATGTCAGGTGGTGTAGCATATGCAAATAAGTAATGCTAATGAGTTATGCTAATGAGCTCCTGCACCTCTTTTTCTACGAAGGACCCCTGGAAAGGCCACATGACAACGGGGACGGAGACGGCGCTGGTCGCCCTTACTGACGACCTCCGGAGACATCTGGATCGGGGCGGTGTGGTGGTGTTGCTGTTGCTTGATCTGTCGGCTGCGTTCAACACGGTCGGTCATCAGCTGCTGACCTGCCGCCTCGCCGACGTGGGGATACAGGGACGGGCCTTGCAGTGGCTTGTTTCATTTCTCCAGGGTCGTGGACAAAGGGTGGTGCTCGGGGAGCACCGATCCAGGAGGCACCCGCTCGAATGTGGAGTGCCTCAGGGGGCGGCGCTCTCCCCGATGTTGTTCAACATCTATATGCGCCCCCTTGCCCAGATTGTCCGGAGGTATGGGCTGGGGTGTCACCAGTACGCTGATGACACCCAGCTCTATCTGACGTTGGGCGGCCGGTCGGACTCCTAGGGTTGCCCAGGGCTCATTTTGTAGCAGGAGCTCCTCTGCCTATTAGGCCACGCCCCCCTGATGTAGCCAATCCTTCAAGAGTTTACAGTAGCCCCTGTAAGAAGAGCTCTGTAAGCTCTTGGAGGACTGGCTACATCAGGGGTGTGTGGCCTAATATGCAAAGGAGCTCCTGCTACGAGATGAGCCCTGGGGTTGCCAGATCCAGGTTGGGAAATACCTGGAGATTTGAGGGGTGGAGCCTGAGGAGGGCAGGGTTTAGGGAAGGGAGGGGACTTCGATGGGGGTATAATGCAACGGAGTCCACCTTCCAAAGCAGTCATTTCCTCCTGGTGAACTTGTCTCTGTTGCCCGGAGATCTGTTGTAATTCCAGGAGAGCTCCAGCTACCATCTGGAGGTTGGCAACTCTCATCGGGGTCTGTGATGCACCGCCATCAAGGGCCTAGTAGGCTGTGGGAGCTCAGGGCAGATTATGCTTTTAGACTGGGCCTCTCATGAGGGCAGGCCTCAGTGAGGTAAAGTTCCAGAAGGATCTAGAGTGAACCTTGTTATAAATCTCACTGGAAACTCCCAGATCCCCTTCCTGGGAAAACCGTTAACTGCAGGAAGGAGCAGAAATGTCAGTGGGACTATTAATTGGATATTCTTTCAAGATAAGACTACATGTTTCAAGTGCCCCTCTCATTTGGAGCCCCTGCGTGTCCCCTTTCAAGCCCTCTTGCCTCCCAGGCACAAGCAGGCTGTCGGGTTTATAGGCATAATCCTTTTCTTTTATGGAGAATCCATTTTAATCTGTTTTATTTTGAATGCCACCCTACCGAACGCATAAATCCATTTAAATGTCAGATTAAACAACGCTTGCACAGCTCCCCCCCCCCCCAAGATGTTTCACCAGCAATATTATTTTAAAACAAGAGCCGCTGGAGGGTGAGCGGGGTATCATCTCATACGGATGGGATCAAAAGGAGATTCCCTTCTCTGAGCACTGCGGGTGTTGAGTCGGGTCTGTTTGGACAGTCGCTGTTGAAGAAGGACTTGGGAATCCAAGAGGTGCCTTGTCAGGGAGAGAAGCACTCGAAGGGTGAGGACTTTGGATAGACAAGCAACCCAACCTTGCAGAAAAGCTGATGTGAAGACGGGGGGGGGGGGGGGGGAGATGCACAGGCTCCAGCGTCAGGGACTCCGGGGCCCTGAACCTAAAGCTGTCCGCCTGCACATGTGCCAGCAGATCTCTGGGAATTACGACTATTCTCCAGGCTCTGAAGAAAATTAAATTGAGTCCAGTGGCACCTTTAAGACCAACAACAAAGTTTTATTCGAGGTATGAGCTTTTGTGTGCATGCACACTTCCTCAGATACAATCTGAGGAAGTGTGTGTGCTCATGAAAGCTCATACCTTGAACTCAACTTTGTTGGTCTTAAAGGTACCACCGGACTCCAACTTTGCTCTCCTGCTTCAGACCAACACGGCTACCCACCTGGATCTGAAGGAAACAGCTTGCTTTGGAGGGTGGATTCTATGGTATTATATCTCACTGAGGTCCCATCCCTCCCCAAACCCCGCCCTCCGCAGGCTCCGCCCCCAAAATCTCCAGGAATTTTCCAGCCTGGCCTTCTGACACTGAGTAACGTGTAGACTTAGGCAGGGGTCATTTCATAGAAAAAGAAGTGCAGGAGCTCATTAGCATAACTCCTTTGCATAACTCATTTGCATATGCCACACCCCCTAACATGCCGGAAGTGTGTCAGAAGGCAACACCCACCCCTCAGGCTCCACTCCACAGGTGAGTGAAACTGACCTGCTCTTCCTCCATTCCCTTCCCCATCCAATACTTTGTGCAATAAAAATAAGCGTAAAGAACACACCCGCATTCTCTTCCTGCTCCCTTGAAACCACC
The DNA here is from genome assembly GCA_029233225.1 of Lepidodactylus listeri. Taxonomy (NCBI): domain Eukaryota; kingdom Metazoa; phylum Chordata; class Lepidosauria; order Squamata; family Gekkonidae; genus Lepidodactylus; species Lepidodactylus listeri. Next base: position 19,516,736 of record JARCFY010000020.1, on the reverse strand, counting down.
AGGTTTCAAGTGGACTTGAGATACCCAGGACATGTGCACCACCCATCCCTTCCCCTTCCCCTCCCCACAACAAGACACCCTGTGAGGTAGGTGGGGCTGAGAGAGGTCTTTTGAGAACTGCTCAGGAGAGAACAGCTCTGAGAGAACTTGTGACTGGCCCAAGGTCACACCAGCAGCTGCATGTGGAGGAGTCGGGAATCAAACCCAGTTCTCCCAGATTAGAGTTTAACTCCTGACCACTACACCAAACTGATGGGGTGGAAGCTGCTGAAGGGTTGGTGAAATTTCTCCAGTACTTATGTGCCATGGGCCCAGATAAAAAATGGTGTACTTAGAAAATTTATATGCCACCTTGAGCAAGTCTCTGGAAAAGCAGCACACAGTCATAAAAGGAACAATGATAAAATTATGAATATTAAAACAAAACATTAAAAACAATAAAGACCCTAGCAGGGCTTTCCCCGGGGCGCTGCGCCTCTGCACTGCTTGGGGAAGCCGAGGAGGGGGCGGGGCTTGGTCATGTGCCCGCCCCCTGGGCTCCTCACTCCCAGAGCTGCGCTCCTGTGCGCTCCCGCTCCAACGGACCCCTGGCGACTAGGCATGGCCCCACTGATGCCTCCATGAGAGGCACCCAGAGACAGCCAACCGGGACACACTCAGGCAGACAAGCACCCCTGAGGTGAGGCCACTGTAGGGTTTCCAACCACCCAGAGATCTCCTGGAATTATACGTGATCCCCAGACTACAGAGACCAGTTCCCCTGGAAAACGGCTGCTCTGGAGGGTGGACTGCATAGCATGATACCACGCAGAGCATATTCAGCAGAGGCAACACCATGCCCACCAAAGGCTTCAGGTCCTTGGGAGAGGGCAAAGGCACCAGCTTTTTGCCAGGCAAAAGGAATGCCAACTTTGGGGCAGTAGTCTGGGAAAACACAGCTGCAAATGGACAGAAGGCAGCCCTGTCAACTCCTCCATAGCTCACTGGCAAGATACACCCATCTTGCAATATGTGGTCATGGATTTCAGTCACGCTAAGGTGTGGGGGGTACTGACAAGCAGGCAAAGCTCACTTTGTGGCCCAAAACCGGCCAAGCAGCATTTAAACAGAAGGGAGAGGCTGGACTTGAATCAAGAGCTCACACACTGGGGAGCAGGCCTCTAACCTGAGACCCAACTGGGCACACAAGAACACACAGGAAAGACTGCCTATTCCCTTATGGTCCAGCCCACCGGTTAAGATCTCCTCTTCAAGCCTTGATCTCTATGCCCTCTGTGCAGAGGAGAGGCAAATGGCGACCAGAAACAGGGCTTTTTCTGGGGTGGCATCCCACCTTTGAAAGGCACTTCTCTATGAGCTTTGCTGGCGCCTACCTTACTCTCGGGGCTCATTTCGTAGCAGGAGCTCCTTTGCATATTAGGCCACACACCCCTAACGTAGCCAATCCTCCAAGAGCTTACAGAGCTCTTCTTACAAGGGTAAGCTCTTGGAGGATTGGCTACATCAGGGGTGTGTGGCCTAATATGCAGAGGAGCTTCTGCTATGAAATGAGCCCTGCTTACTCGTCTTTTGGCACCAAAGAGAAAACCATTTCTCTTTGAACGAAGGAGCTCCACCTTTTTCAGGATTTGTAGGCTCTGCTCCCACCCCGAGGAGTGTTTTATCAGGATCATTACAGACTGTCCAGTTTGCTTTATGGGCATCCATGCCCTGACTTGGTTTTATTAGTGTGACCTGTTTTATTGACTTGTATTTCATGGGTGTTGTTTGTTTTTATTGACTCCTTGCTTGGTTTTGTTTGTAGGCTGTGAGTTGCCTTGAGAAGGTTTGGAGAGCTGGCGGAGTAGTTTTTCAGAAAAAACTAATAAACGATAGGGTATTACGATCTAGAGAGAGAGAGAGAGAGAAGAGAGCTAGGGAAAGAACTTAAAAGGGCATCCCCAGTGGTTCCTTGATGATCTTGGAGCATCTTCATAGGAGGAAAGGCTAAGGTCAAATCTACATCTGACTTTTCCGCTGGAATCATTCTAGTTTTTAGAAAAACTGTCTATACCTGTTTGGAGTTTCAAACCATACTTGTTCTGGTTTAAAAATGACTGTTTACATTCGTTAATTGCCCTCCTGTGGTCCAGCTAGCATTGTACTGCTTTAAACAGACCCTGTTGCTTAGTACTCTTCAGAGCCAGGGAGTGGAATTTGAAACCAGCGTGAAATGAGCCTAGGAAAAGACAGCAGTTCAAACTACTCCGGAGGGGAGGTGTAAATTGGGCCTTAAACAAGGTAAATAAAGAGGGACACCCAGGGATCATTTAGAAGAAGAAGAGGTGCAGGAGCTCATTAGCATAACTCATTAGCATAACTCATTTGCATATGCCACACTTCTGGCATCACTGGAAGTGTGTCAGAAAGCAACACCCAAGGCTCAGGCTCCACCCCAAAAATCTCCAGGTCTTTCCCAACTCAGAGCTAATGAGCCAGCTTTACACTTTGACTAAAGACACTTTAGGTTTCCTTTGCCCTTGCAGGGAAGCTACCCTACAACAAGCATGAAAATACAGATTGAGTTAGTATGCTTTTGCTTTTTCCCACAGCACATCACCATATGTGCCCGCTCCTGGGCTTGTCACTCCCGGAATGGCGTTTCTGCACGTTCCTGCTCAAAATGACCCCTGGGGACACTACGGATGCCTATCACACCATGAATGGTGCAGAGGAAGTGCATAGAGATTCACAGGTATGAGTCTCAGGAGGGCTTTGGAAGCAGTAACCGCATATGCAAATGCGCTGTGTTCGATACAAAGCAACAGTGCATGTGCACAAAAGGGGGGGGGGGAATGCTGCCAACTGAACAGTCTGAAAAGGGAGGTAGGGCACAGACCCAGGAAAGTTCCACATATGAATAAGCATTGTAGAATGATTGTCCTGAGCACACTACAATCAAAGGTACCCTGGAGGCAAGGAAAAACCAAACTGAGGCTGCAGTCCAGATGACACCTCTGACTTTTGTCATCTCGGGACCTTTCACTCGGTTTCCTGTTCTGAGTTGGGAAATACCTGGGGATTTGGGGGGTAGAGCCCAGGGAGGGTGGGTTTTGGGGATGGGAGGGACCTCAGCAGGGTATAATACCATAGAGTCTACCCTCCAGAGCAGCCATTTTTCTCCAGAGGAACTGATCTTGGTTGTCTGGAGATCAAATGTAACCACAGGAGACCTCCAGGCGCCGTCTGGAGGCTGGCAACCCTACACTGGGGGGTGGCCCTTAGTTTCAATCCTCTGACCCAAAAGCCCTTCCAAGCAATCGTCATTCTTTGCATGCTGACACCTTGTGGTTATTATGAGTAGGGGCAGGGACGGTTCCAGGTTTGTGTGGGCCCTGAGCAGCAGAATGTTACTGGGGCCTCTTCCCCCTTTAGTACATGCCTTTCCACTTCTAACCACGCCCCTTCCATTTGGCCCCTCCCCTTAGGAATGTGTGTGAACAGAGTGAGCCAATTGCCCCTTGGCTGTCACCATAAAGCAAGAAATGCCATTCTCTACGGTGGTGTGAAGTTTGCAGTGTGAAAAAAATCACACACAATTATTTCACGGGGGAGGGCCTTGGCAGCCCTGCCCCTCCCAGTGCTGACACCACACGGAGTAGGTGCAGGGGTCATTTGGGTCCGGAGCGAGACAGAGCGGCACTCCGCCAGCCCAGGAGTGGGCACTAGGGCAGCCACGAGCTGAATCAGATTCTCTGATCTGATTCGACCCGCCGCCGAATTGCCGCCGAATTTCGGTGGCGGCTTAAAAAGTGGCTGGAGGGGAGGGGGTTTGAGGGAGAGGCTACAAACTTACAGGGTAGCTGCTAGATCCTCTCCCCTAAATACCCACCAAGTTTCAAGAAGATTGGACCGGGGAGTCCAATTCTACGGCTCCCCAAACAGGTTGCTCCCATTCCCTCCATTGTTCTCTATGGTGGGAAAAAAATAACGGGGATGGGGCAACCTGTTTGGGGGCCTGTAGAATTTGACTCCATGGTCCAATATTCTTAAAACTTGGTGGGTATTTCGGGAAGAGGCTCCAGCAGCTCCCCTGCAAGTTTGGAGCCTCTCCCTCAAACCCATTCTCATTCAGTCCCTCATATACCCTGTGAGGTTTTGCCATTGATGTCAATGGCCCATAGGGTATAATGGGGCTGAAACTTACATTCAGCCAGCGGAATGACTCCGGAATCTGCTTGCACATAGGTGTCAACTACGGGGGGGCTCGGGGGCTCAGGCCACCCCTGAAGTTTCCCGGGGGGGATTGAGCCTCCCAGCGAAATGGGATGCCCGCCGCCACCACGCCTCCCCATTTCCCTTGGGCGGGCAGGAAACCCGCCTGCCACTGCTGCAAGAGCTGCCCGCCCACCCATCTGGCTGGCTCCCCTAAACCCACTGGCTCCCTCCCGGGGCCCCAGCGTGATGATATCACCTGGAAGTGACATCATCATGCCATGCACATTGCCGGGGTGACGCTCTAGCAATCGCCCCAAAACTCTACGGCACCGTAGATTGTCAGAGCGTCGCCCCGGCAATGTGCCCAGCATGATGATGTCACTTCTGGGTGACATCATCACGCTGGGGCCCCGGGAGGGAGGGAGGGAGCCAGTGCATTTAGGGAAGGGGGGGAGGCTCGTGCGGTGGCAGCAGGGACATCATCCCAGCGCGCGCACACAAGCCCCCACCGCCCCCTGGTAAGTTAAAAACTCTATGCCACTGCACTTGCATTGCCGAAACTGATATGCGGGGATCATTCAGCAACCAGAACAGATGCAGCCTGATTTGGCCCAATCTGAATTGGGCCCCCAATTTTTTATTTGCACACCCCTAGTGGGCACAGATGGCGCTGGTGGCAAGCCCCTCCCCCAGCGAGCCTGTGGACGAAGCGAAGCGAGAAGGGCTTTAAAGTTTAAACCACTTCTGTTTAGAGTCACGCAGCAGCGGCACAGTCTTTCCATTGTATTCTATGGGGCCCTTCTCGCTTCGCTCCCCCCCCCCCCGCCCACCTTGGCAGGCCAGCTGGGGAAGGGAAGGGAGGCTTTTGAAGATGCCCCACCCCGCTTCCCTTTCTGACACACTTCCGGTGATGTCAGGGGGCGTGGCATATGCTAATGAGTTATGCTAACAGGTATGCTAATGAGCTCCCGCACCTCTTTTTCTACGAAAGGACCCCTGCGTAGGGGTGTGTTCGCACATGCTCCACAGCATCCCCTTCCTTAATCCCCTGTGCTGTATTAGCTAAACCCAGATATTCATACGGGCGACAGAGGCAGGCAGCTGGCCAATTTCCATGCAGAAAAACCCTCTGCTAACATTGCCCTGCCCCCGAGACTCTGAAGCTACAATAAGAAAATTAGTTCTCATTTTAGTTCATCATCGGGAAACACATTTTTTTTTTTTTTGCAGACCCAAGGGACTTCCAACCTTAATGCAAATCCCCCTTCGTCAATTGTGGCACCCGCCTATTTTCCCCTGCCCTTTCATTTTAAATCAGCTCTTGCAAACAGTGCTGAAAGAATTTAAATTAGAGAGGACCATGAGCGGAATAATATGGGCTTCCCGTTGTCTGGGTACATTGTGATTCATTTTATTATTTAAATTTTTAGTTTAACAGGGAAATTAAACAGAGAAGACAAAAGGGGAATTCAATTGTTCCGAAAGCGTCTCGGAAGGAGCTGCAAATCCTGTGTAAATGGATATACCTACTAGACGCGTGCGCGCGCACACACATGCTGTGGCTTCATTATCTTCCGGCAAATAGATTTAATTCTGGTGCCATTTTAATTCCAGAACTGATAAGCAATCGGACGAGGAGGAAGAGGAACAGCGAGAGCTGCCCCAAGGCATGCGGAGTGGAGGGCAAAGGCCAACAGTTAGAAGATGGGCTCCCCCTTGGCACGTCTAATGGCTCCTGGAGGGACAAAGCGCTTGCCAAGACTCAGTCCCCAAACCTGTTTGAAATGCCAAGCCTTGCCTCTGGCATATTTGAAACAAGAGCAACAGTCACCATCACATTGCCTCTGAGCTTGCGAAAAGTGCCTTGTGTGAGTGCGCATTCACAGGCACAGCTGGGCTGCAGGGTCTGGCGGCCCTCCAGGTGATGAGGAAGGGCTCGGAGGCATGCAAGGAGTGTGCCAAGCCCGGAGTGCCAAGCCAGGTTGGGCCCGGGACACCATCGGTACAGGACAGAGGCCGGCAAACTCCTCCTGTTGCATTAGCGTTGCTATTGTGTCCTGGGTTCGTTCCGTTGACGCTCGGACTACAATATAGTGATAAGCATTCTTTATTGGAGTACACAACTAAGCATGCAATACCAGCCGAGATGGCCAACTATATACAGTCCCTAGGACACACCCCAAAGTCCTATTGGTGGGTTTGAATTTCCCACCAGAGTTCTTATTGGAGGGCTAGTGGTGGTCTAGGATCCTTGACTCCTATTGTTCCCAGGAGTCAAGCTCAGGCAGTAAGCCACTGGTGCCCCGTGGCTGTCAGCAAATGTAACAGTTGCTGTGATGGGGGCAAGTGATGGCACTTGCAAGTGATGGCCACCTTTGTGAGCCTATGGGGCCCATCTTTCACAAGTTCCCTTGTGCTCTGACTTGCCAGCTCTGGGTTGGGATATCGTTGGATGTTTGGGGTTGGAGCCAGGGGAGGGCAGGGTTTGGGGAGGGAAAGGACTACAGCAGGGTCTAATGCCGTAGAGTTCACCTTTCAAAGCAGCCATTTTCTCCAGGGGACTTAATCTCTGTAGGCTGGTTGTCAATTGTAATTCCAGGAGATCTCCAGGTCCCACCTGGATGTTGGCAACCCTACTTGTACCTTTGACATTAGCCGTGGCCCTTCTTCCTCATGCTTACTCTTCTGCTATTGCTGCCTCTCAGCACTGGAATTCCCTTCCCCATGATGCCTGCCCGGCTTGTTCTCTAACAGCTTTCCTCTCCTAATGTCTCGAGCCAATTGTTTTCCTTCCTGCCTTCGACTGGTATCTCTTCTCCTTCTCCTTTTGCAAGGGAGAATATGCCATTCAAGGGTTGAGTGTCTCTCAGCTGTGCAGTCTAGGGATGCCAACCTCCAGGTGGGACCTGGGGATCCCTGGAATTACAGCTCATCTCCAGAATACAGAGATCAGTTCCCCTGGAGAACATGGACTCTAGTTTAAAAAATTGCCCGAAATGTTGTTGCTTGGTCTAAAATTAGAGGATGTAAACATAAGTAAAAGAACATTGATTTGGTATATGGTAATGACAGCAAGAATGGTTTATGCACAGAGTTGGAAATCGGAGAAAACTCCAGAACTATGGGAATGGTTGAGAAAACTGCTATTTATGGCAGAAATGGACAAATGGACAAGAAAACTAAACAATCAAGACTCAGCGAAGTTCTCAGAAGATTGGAAAGAGTTGAAGGAATATATGGAGCGAGAGTGGAATATGAAAGACAATATTTTTACACTTTCTAACTACTGAAATGAGGGACAGAATCATAACACAAAAAATGAATTTTTAGTTGGCTGCGAAACTAAACCTTTTTTTTCTTTTTTAACCAATATAATTTTTAAATGTATAAAAGTTATAATAGCTCAAAATGTTACCTTAGGAGGCAAATACTTTTAAAATACATGTTTACCGGTTGATATATATGAAGGTGCGGGTGGGGTGGGAAGTCATTTAATGATTATATCTTTTTAGCTAACTATGCAATTTTATAGAGAATGGAATATGTATAAAAGCTAATTGCATTTGAGAATAATGGAAAAAAATAAAAATTCTATTGCAAAAAAAAGAGAACATGGACTGTATGGCACTGTGCCCCACTGAGGTCCCTGTCCTCCCCGGGCTCCGTCCCCAAATCTCCAGGAGTTTCCCAACCTGGGTCTGGCAACCCTATCCTGCAAGTGGCCAGAGGGGACCTGACAACAGTATGCATACAGATTGTGTCAAATACACACGCGCACAAAGCCATGCCCCTTGCTTTTCCGGCAACTGGTCCAAAGCAGAGCAAAGCAAAGCAAAATAAAATAAAAACCTGGCAAAGCAGGCAGTTTTTCTCCCCCGGGTAACCCTTCCACTGAGTGGGTTTTTAAAAAATCTACATTTAAAAAAAGGGGGAAGGTATTTATCAAATCTATGTGGCTCAAATCCCAGTTTCTCAGAGTTGGTAAGTCAATCTAACCTCTCAACCATCTGTTCTAATTGGCCACGCTGTCTGCAGAGGCATTATAAATATGCAAAGAACGGAGAAGGGGGGGAGAAGCCCCCCCACGGATTATCTGGATAACAACAGCTTTTAATTTTTCATTTGTTTGTGTGATTTGCTGCAGTGAATGAAGTCTTGGGGTGACATCTGGAAGAAGTGAATCGAGACAGATGAAACTCTTCAGACAAAACGGGGCCTCTTCCAGGCATCGGCTCTGCGTGTCCCCTTGGCTCAGGCTCTATGACTCCGGCTTTCTGTCTGCTGTCTGAAGGGTTCCAGCTGGGTGGAAAGAGAAGTTCACATCTTCACCTTCTCCTCCCTGGCTGCCAAGGTATCCTTTCACTGCATGAGGTGCTTCACAAATGAAGCCGGGCATACTAAAGCTTGGGTGCCAGCATTGAAAAGGGAATCCATGTGTGCCCAGTCCAGCGCAAAGTTCTACAGAAGAGTTGTGGCAATGAGGTTTATACAGGAGAGCCAGGGGTCATTTCGTAGAAAAAGAGGTGCAGGAGCTCATTAGCATAACTCATTTGCATATGCCACACCCCCTAACATACCGGAAGTGTGTCAGAAGGCACCACCAGCAGCTGCATGTGGAGGAGTGGGGAATCAAACCCGGTTCTCCCAGATTAGAGTCCAACTCCTGACCACTACACCAAACTGATAAGGTGGAAGCTGCTGAAGGGTTGGTGAAATTTCTCCAGTATAAAATACATAAAAAATGGTATACTTAGAAAACGTATATGCCATCTTGAGCAAGACTCTGGAAAAGCAGCACACAGTCATAAAAGGAACAATGATAAAATTATCAATATTAAAACAAAACATTCAAAACAATAAAGACCCTAGCAGGGCTTTTCCCGGGGCGCTGCGCCTCTGCACTGCTCGGGGAAGCCGAGGAGGGGGCAGGGCTTGGTTATGTGCCCACCCCCTGGGCTCCTCACTCCCGGAGCTGCGCTCCTGTGTGCTCCCGCTCCAACGGACCCCTGCAGGAGACCTTGATGGGGGGGGGGTCTACTATGGCCTCACTTGCTAGGTTGTGGCTGGAGATCCCCTGAGAGCACAAGGCGACAGAGATCTGCTCCCCTGGAGAAAAGGGCCACTTTGGAAGGTGGTCTCTATGGTACGATACTCCGTTGCTAGGGTTGCCAGCCCCCAGGTGGAATATGTATAAAAGCTAATTGCATTTGAGAATAATGGAAAAAAATAAAAATTCTATTGCAAAAAAAAAAGAGAACATGGACTCTACGGCACTGTGCCCCACTGAGGTCCCTGTCCTCCCCGGGCTCCGTCCCCAAATCTCCAGGAGTTTCCCAACCTGGGTCTGGCAACCCTATCCTGCAAGTGGCCAGAGGGGACCTGACAACAGTATGCATACAGATTGTGTCAACCGTTAAACGGAGACTGAACCAGGGGCCACCACCAAGCTCTTGGTTCTTCCCAAAAGAATCAGCTCAGCACTCCAAAGGTCATGGGGTTCTGATGAAGATTAAAATAGGATAATTAGATATATGCTACCCTGAGCGGTTTGGGGAGATAACTGATTTGCATGTATAACTACTTAAATTATTTCCGTCATGCCCTCTCAGCTTAGAAATATTGTATAATGCAAAAAACGTTTTAAAAAAAATATGTCAGGCCTTTGGTGTGACCAGTGGCCACAGATACATGATCTCATTGTTTAAGATTTGATCTTTCAATATCATCCTTCAGTGCCCCTGAACACAGGGCTTGAATCTGAAGGATCTAAATACCTGAGCCCAGAAATGAGAACCAGTAAATATTCACTGACATTCTGGGCAATTTCAACACATTTCTCCCAAGGCACCCATCTTGTAAGCTGAATAGCCACCACATATCATTACACGAAAATATATTGAATTCTGCCACGACAAAATTTTTTAGCCATCAGCTTATGAAAAGCCCTTTAACAAAAGCGTTGTTTCTCAATGACATCCAAGCGGAAGGCTGCCTTGAACACTTCTGGATACGCGCCTTCTCGTACAAGCATGTTGCATCTATTCAGGACTGTCACGGAACACGTATCAACGGCCAAAAGCCTCCAAATGATTGTGAGCTTCTCTCTGCAACTGAGAGCCGGTTTGGTGTCGTGGTGAAGTGCGCGGACTCTAATCTGGGAGAACCAGGTTTGATTCCCCCCTCCTCCACTTGCATCTGGCTGGATGACCTTGGGCAAGCCATAGCTCTCTGTACCAGCTGTTCTCTCAAGGAAAGCTTGGGAAAGAGCTCTCTCAGCCCCACCTACCTCACAGGGTGTCTGTTGTGGGGAGGGGAAGGGAAAGGAGTTTGTAAGCCGCTCTGAGACTCCAAGTGAGTGATGGGCGGGGTATAAATCCAATCTCTTCTTCTCTTCTTCTTCTTCTTCTATGTGCCATACATCTATCCCCCCTCCCCCATTTTTGGCTGCAGCAGGAAGAGGAAGTAAGGAAGCCCTGCTTCGTTGATGGGAATCCATCCCATCCGCAGAGACTTACCATGGGATGCAAACCACCGAAAAGTAGGCATTCCCTCCACTGAATGTCCAGCAGTTTGTTCATCTAACCTTTTGGGGACAATGACCAAAGGTTATAGTTTTGGTCTTCTGAAAATTAAAGCAATTCTCAATAATCAATTTTGCCATCATTCTTTCCAGTTCTGCTTTCCCATGATGATGTCCCCAACGTGGTATCTATAGGCACCATGGGGCTGCTGCCGATACCTTTTCTGGTGCCAACAAAGCCTTTTTAGAAAGTGGGTGTGGCCGGGTGGGGCTTTTGCCCAGCAAGGCTTCTGATTGGCTACTGAAAATTTGATTGGCTGCTCAGATTTTCCAAACCATTGCTGTGGCAGCGGCTGCTACCACAACACAAGGAGCTTCACTGTGCGAATGAAGATAAGCAGTGGTTGGCTACACCTCCTGTGGCAGACAGTTTATGACATCCCTTTGGTGGCTATGCCATCACACTGTGTCAGAATTCCCAGGATGCCCTGCAGGCTCAAAAAGGTTGGGGACCCCTGGTCCCCCTTGGCCACCAGCAGGGGATGGGGGGGTAGGGTTTCCAGATCCAGGTTGGAAAAGTCCTGAAGATTTGGGGATGGAGCCTGGGGAGGAGAGGGACCTCAGTGGGGTACAATGCCATAGAGTCTACCCTCCAAATCATCCATTTTCTCCAGGGGAACTGTAGTTGGGAGATGAGCTGTAATTCCAGGGGATCCCTAGTCCCACATAGAGGCTGGCATCCCTATCAAGCACCAGAGAAAGGGACTTGAACCCATAGCCGGGGATCAGAAGCTCTTCAGATTTGCTTTGTGTGTCCTTGGAGTTGTCTGCCTTCAGTTGTTTGCCACAGTGCCCTCCTAAGGATGGCCAGCTGAGGAAGCACGACCTCCCCGTCCTTCAATCCCCATCAGAATCTGTGTGATATTTTGAACATAGAATGCGTCGGCAATCTATCTAACTTTCCCCGAGAGTAATTCTGTATTAATGGAGTCAAAGGCCTGAGCGGATGCCGCAAATAAAGGTTGCGATCAAGCCAGTGACTGAGGACGATCAAATGCCTGTTGCGCAACCCACAGCGCAATATGGTCCTGCAACACAAGGTAGCATTCAGTCCTGCTCATTAATAACAAATGACAAGGGTAATATCCAGAACGGCTATTGGTTTTGGGCTCGCACTTCCACTTGTATTAGCATCGCTCTTGAGCCACTCTGCAGTCATTTTTGCCAGAATCCATCGGCATTGTGCTTCAACAGTCCTGCTGGGAAATATCCCAGGGAGCTTTGCCTTTTCTGAATTTTGCCGCTGCAGTCTTCATTTCCACTGTCATTGCAGTGGCCATTCTACAGTTGTAGCTATGAAAGGCGTTATACAAAACTTCCCCAATTTTGATAGATAGATAGATAGATAGATAGATAGATAGATAGATAGATAGATAGATAGATAGATAGATAGATAGATAGATAGATGGGTGGGTGGGTGGACGGACGGATGGACAGGCGGACAGACAGACAGGTAGGTGGGTGGGTAGGTAGGTGGGTAGTAAGAGAGAGAGAGAGATAGGTGGGTGGGTGGGTGGGTGGATGGATGGATGGATGGATGGACGGACGGATGGATGAACGGATGGATGGATGGATGGACAGGCAGACAGACAGACAGGTAGGTGGGTGGGTAGTAAGAGAGAGATAGGTGGGTGGGTAGATAGATGGATGAATGGATGGATGGACGGACGGACGGAAGGATGGATGGACAGGCAGACAGACAGGCAGACAGACAGGTAGGTGGGTGGGTAGGTGGGTGGGTGGGTAGTAAGAGAGAGAGAGAGATAGGTGGGTGGGTGGATAGCTGGATGGATGGATGGATGGATGGATGGATGGATGGATGGACGGACGGACGGACGGGCAGGCAGGCAGACAGACAGACAGACAGACAGATAGATCTTACGTGTGTGTGTGTATTGCAGTAAGTAGGATCCAGCTATGTAATTTTGAATCACTTAATGTGTCACGTTAATATGCTTTGCTTCAGTTCTGTTTTTAGATTTCTGATTTTTGGTGGGTTCCAGGTTTCTGCAAACCTGATCCTATTGCATATTTTATTGAATGTCCCCTCCCATTGATCGCATTGACTCACTCTGTGTAATTTGCCTTGTGTAATTTGCCTTGAGTCCAGTGAGAAAGGCAGACTATTACACATGTACATCTTTCCTCATTGCACCCATAAGTTCTCCTGAGACATCCCCAAATTTAACAAGTAGTGGTCCATTTCTCTTTTTTTTGACTGGGTCATCTCCTTCCTGGAAGAGCAGTCTGGGATCACGGAGCCTGATGGTACCAGGGTTTCTAGATAGCCAACCACTCTTGGCTTTCCGGTGATGTAGGGTTGCCAGCTCTGGCTTGGGAAGTACCTGGAGTTTTGGGGAGTGGAGCTTGGGGAGGGCAGAGTTTTGGGAAAGGAGGAACCTCAGCAGGGTATAATGCTTGGGAAGTACCTGGAGTTTTGGGGAGTGGAGCTTGGGGAGGGCAGAGTTTTGGGAAAGGAGGAACCTCAGCAGGGTATAATGCCACACTGTTCGACCTCCAAAGCAGCCATTTTCTCCAGGGGAACTGATTTTGAAAGTCCGGAGATCAACTGTAGTACCGGGAGATCTCCAGGTGCTGCCTGAAGGTTGGCAACCCTATGTTGATATCAAGTCAAGTCTACTCAGGGGTCCTTTCGTAGAAAAAGAGGTGCAGGAGCTCATTAGCATAACTCATTAGCATTACTTATTTGCATATGCTACACCACCTGACATCACCAGAAGTATGTCAGAAGGCAAGAAAGAAAGGAGAGAGAGAGAGAGAGAGAGAGAAAGAAAGCTGCCAGAGAGGGGACAGCTACTAGTCCAAGCCTCAGAAATACCACTATTCTGAGAGGATAGCCTCAGTGGTGGCTGAAGCCTTCAGAAGGCTGGTCGGAGGAACAAGGACCTTTCCAGGGGACGGGGTCATTTTGCTGCAGCCATGACACAAGCAGGCAGAGTGAAATGTGAACAGTTTGGCCCTCTTTGTCAGAGCCCCGCCCCCAACAGTATCGTGGTCGGAGTATCAGACTAGGATCTGGGAGACCCAGGTTCAAATGTCCCTTTCTGTCATAAAAGCTCACTGGGTGACCTCGGGCCAGTCAGACTCTCTCAGCCTCACCTACCTCACAGGGTTGTTGGGAGGATTAAAAAAAGTGGCAAGGAAAATGATGTAGGCGTCTTTGGGCCCCCAGTGTGGAGAAGGGGGGGGGGGGTAAATGAAGTAAATAAAATAAATAAATAAGGGATGCTTTTGCCACTGACTAAATCTTTTTGTGAAAAGCATCCCTTAAATATCTCATTTATCTTTCCAGGACAACCTTTTCTCGAATGGTGTCTCTACATAAATTGGAGAGCTGGCTGTTTTGGATCAGATTGGGGTTTTTTAAAGTTTGCAACAGGAAACTTGCAAATTCAGTGAATGCACTAAATCCATAAACCCTATTTGTAACGAACACCCTGATCGTCTCCAGCGGTACATAACTCTCCTTTCCGACTTTGTTCTTTGTCTCGTGACCTTTCTTTCTAATTATCTTCTTTGCCAGCATTGCAAACTGCCCACAGAAAGGCAGCATTTCATTTCTCAGGAGGAGCGTCTCGTCTGATTTAACATTCAGAGCCCACAACCGGCCTGGCTCTACTGAACTACCTGTTCGACATGTTGTATTGTTTAGTGGAACACCATGGGTCGCGAACAAATCCTTGTCAGCCGGAAAAGACGATCTGGAGTTCAAGACATTTCCACCAATTCCTTTGTACACTTCCAAGTGGATGCGTTGAACCTTGATTACCCTGGGGAACTTTCGAATTTTATGGAAAAGGAACGGCGAAGCAAAATTCTACCAAAATGGGATTCACAAGAGAAAGTCTCCTTTCCATTTCCATCCTCTTCCCCCCTTACTTAAAAAGGAGACGGAGGAGGAGGATAGGATTTATATCCCACCCTTCACTACCTGAAGGAGTTTCAGAGTGGCCTACAATCTCCTTTCCCTTCCCCTCCCCACAACAGACACCTTGTGAAGTAGGCCGGGCTGAGAGAGCTCTTTGAGGACTGCTCTTGAAACAACAGCTCTGACAGAACTTGTGACTGACCCAAGGTCACACCAGCAGCTGCATGTGGAGGAGTGGGGAATCAAACCCAGTTCTCCCACATTAGAGCCCACACTCCTAACCGCGGTACCAAACTGGCTCTGCATATGCTATCTCCATGGAAATCTGAATGGACCCGCAAACCCAGCAGACGCAGATACTGCTCAGATACCTCTAGTAATTCCCACAACAGAAAGAGACTGCTCTAGGGTCATCGTTGCAAGGGAGGGGGGAGGTTTCTGCTTCTTTAAGTAATGCACCTGCAGAATTTCCCATCCAGCCCCATAGCTAGCCATTTCTTGGGAGGGGAGAGGGACCGGGGCCAGCATCAGCATACCCTGTGGTGAGGCAGCTGCCAGGACCCAGGGCTCCTGGTTGGGCCCACTGCTGCTGCCCCCCCACACATACCTCCCCTGCCCCCTGTCTGCCTGCCCTTCTCCAAGTGTATGCCTGGAGCCCGCTGCCCCCCCTGCCTTCAGCCGCTCAGCAATACTGGGGGGGATCACGAGGGGCACAGAGGGGATGCTGCTGCATACACTAGCCAGTGAAGCTGGGGAAAGGGTGTTCAGGTGGTGCAAGCAATTGAGCAAGGGAAAGGTTATAAGGGAGAGAAGGTTGGGAGTACAATGGTGGGAGGGGTAGGAAGGTATAGGGGCTGGTCGGCCAATGGAGGCCTTTGGGCACTGTCTGCCGGGGGTTCCTCAAACTGGAACCGACCCTGCAGGAGGCTAAGAGGACCCTGCCAGACAATGCCAGACAAGTCAAGGCTGCAAAACTGAGAGACAAATGAGGCTGCCAGGTCCCCTCTGGCCACTTGCGGGGGGATAGGGAGGTCAGGTTGCCAGGTCCAGGTTGGGAAATTCCTGGAGATTTGAGGGTGGAGCCTGGGGGGGGGGGGAGAGACAGGGACCTCAGTAGGGTACAGTGCCACAGAGTCCACCCTCCAAAGCATCCATTTTCTCCAGGGGTACTGAGCTCTGTCATCTGGAGATGAGCTGTAATTCCAGGGGATCCCCAGGTCCCATCTGGAGGCTGGCATCCCTGGGACCAGGGGTCATTTCGTAGAAAAAGAGGTGCAGGAGCTCATTAGCACAACTCATTTGCATAACTCATTTGCATATGCCACACCCCCTAACATGCCGGAAGTGTGTCAGAAGGCAACACCCACCCCTCAGGCTCCACTTCACAGGTGAGTGAAACTGACCTGCTCTTCCTCCATTTCCTTCCCCATCCAATACTTTGTGCAATAAAAAGAAGCGTAAAGAACACACCCTCATTCTCTTCCTGCTCTCTTAAAAACCACCAGGTTTCAAGTAGACTTGAGATACCCAGGACATGTGCACCACCCATCCCTGCCCCTTCCCCTCCCCACAGCAAGACACCCTGTGAGGTAGGTGGGGCTGAGAGAGGTCTTTTGAGAACTGCTCATGAGAGGATAGCTCTGAGAGAACTTGTGACTGGCCCAAGGTCACACCAGCAGCTGCATGTGGAGGAGTGGGGAATCAAACCCGGTTCTCCCAGATTAGAGTCCCACTCCTGACCACTACACCAAACTGATGGGGTGGAAGCTGCTGAAGAGTGGTGGGATTTCTCCAGTACTTATGTGCCATGTGACCAGATAAAAAATGGTATACTTAGAAAATTTATATGCCACCTTGAGCAAGTCTCTGGAAAAGCAGCACACAGTCATAAAAGGAACAATGATCAAATTATCAATATTAAAACAAAACATTAAAAACAATAAAGACCCTAGCAGGGCTTTCCCCGGGGCGCTGCGCCTCTGAACTGTTCGGGGAAGCCAAGGAGGGGGCGGGGCTTGGTCATGTGCCCGCCCCCTGGGCTCCTCACTCCCGGAGCTGCGCTCCTGTGCGCTCCTGCTCCAACGGACCCCTGCCTGGGACAAATAGCTTTTCAGTAGCCATTCCGAAAGGGTTGACTAAGGCCAGATTACTGGTAACCTCCCACAAAGGATGGGTAGCCATGTTAGTCTGTCTGTCGCAGATAAAAAAAGGAAGTCTCCAGTAGCACCTTAAAGACTAACAAAACATGTGTCAGGGGAGGAGTTTCCATGAGTCCCTGCTCACTTCTGCAGATCAGGCTCCCACCAGGGTTCCCTCTAAGGTGAGTTAATGTGAGGTAGCTCACAGTTTTTTAGCCTCCAGCTCACACATTTCTGCCTTAGCTCAGGAAGGGGGGCTTCTCCAGAGCAAACTAATTGATGCCGTAGCCAAATCGCTGGCTCCCAGCTTTAATGCCAGTCGCTCACAAAGTAGAATTTTTGCTCACAAGACTCCGCAGCTTAGAGGGAACATTGGCTGCCACATATTTTGTTAGTCTTTAAGATGCTACTGGATTCTTGCTCTTTTCTACTCACACCCAGAATGTGACGTGAGAGCCACAACGCCTCTGTCTGGTCGCCAGAGATCTTTCCCCTTTCTTCCTTTCCTCTGCTCCACTTTCATTTATTCTGAATGAAACAATGCAGTCACGCAGTAGGAAAAGGCCGGCTGCAACATAAATCACAGCCACCTCTCTCCAAGTCTGTTCTTTGTGACATATTTCCCTCTCTCCTTAAGGACACGGTTAATCAGCAAGAGCACACCTGCTGTTTTTTTACCATCCTTGGTTGAGTGTACGGGAGGGACATGTGTGTGTGTGTGTTTCATTTCATTCATTTCATGTTCATGAATATATATATATATATATATATATATATATATATATATATATACAGGGGTCATTTCGTAGAAAAAGAGGTGCAGGAGCTCATTAGCATAACTCATTTGCATAACTCATTTGCATATGCCACACCCCCTAACATGCCGGAAGTGTGTCAAAAGGCAACACCCACCCCTCAGGCTCCACTCCAGAGGTGAGTGAAACTGACCTGCTCTTCCTCCACTCCCTTCCCCATCCAATACTTTGTGCAATAAAAATAAGCGTCAAGAACACACCCGCATTCTCTTCCTGCTCCCTTGAAACCACCAGGTTTCAAGTAGACTTGAGATACCCAGGACATGTGCACCACCCATCCCTTCCCCCTTCCCCTCCCCACAACAAAACACCCTGTGAGGTAGGTGGGGCTGAGAGAGGTCTTTTGAGAACTGCTCATGAGAGAACAGCTCTGAGAGAACTTGTGACTGGCCCAAGGTCACACCAGCAGCTGCATGTGGAGGAGTGGGGAATCAAACCCGGTTCTCCCAGATTAGAGTCCAACTCCTGATTACTACACCAAACTGATGGGGTGGAAGCTGCTGAAGGGTTGGTGAAATTTCTCCAGTACTTATGTGCCATGTGCCCAGATAAAAAATTGTATACTTAGAAAATTTATATGCCACCTTGAGCAAGTCTCTGGAAAAGCAGCACACAGTCATAAAAGGAACAATGATAAAATTATCAGTATTAAAACAAAACATTAAAAACGATAAAGACCCTAGCAGGGCTTTCCCCGGGGCACTGCGCCTCTGCACTGCTCGGGGAAGCCGAGGAGGGGGCGGGGCTTGGTCATGTGCCCACCCCCTGGACTCCTCACTCCCGGAGCTGCGCTCCTGTGCGCTTCCGTTCCAATGGACCCCTGCATTTCATGTTCATCAATATATATACACACACACATACATATAGCATTGTTGCAATGAAGGCGAAAAAGCATGGTGGTTGGAGAGAGGACAATTAACTGTTTTAAGGTCTCTCCCTCCCTCTCCCATTAACTCAAGGCAGATGATATTCCATTACTTGAATGTTTAAAACCCCCCTATGTTGAGCTGACTTCAGTGCTTTGACTCTGATGACTTCAGCAGCTTCAGGGGAAATGGAAGCAACTTTTAAAAAAACTGAAAACTACTGTCCACAGTAAAAAGTGGTAGATTTACTACATTCCCTTTGGTGTAAGAAGCAACCCCCCCCCCTCCACCATTAAGGGAAAGTCATCTCAAAAATGAACCTTTGGAGAGAGAGGCAGAAAAGGCAAGAATTGCAGCCTGCCTGACTCCGCTCCCCACAAGTCCTCTGCATTCTCATGGCTGTGTCCCAGATCCCCGGGGTGTGCCGAATGGTCTGAGCCATCTGCAAGAGCAGAATCATTTGCCTAGAGCCGAGTCTCAGGTTGGCAGCCTCCATGAGGGCCCTGGTCCTGGAGGTCTCCCAGAATTACAAGTGATCTCCAGGCAACAGGCTCTTTTTTTCTAGGAGGAGCTCCTTTGCATATTAGGCCACACACCCCCAACGTAGCCAGTCCTCCAAGAGCTTACAGTAGCCCCTGTAAGAAGAAGAGAAGAGAAGAGATTGGATTGGATTGGATTTATATCCAACCCTTCACTCACTTGGAGTCTCAGAGCGGCTTACAAACTCCTTTCCCTTCCCCTCCCCACAACAGACACCCTGTGAGGTAGGTGGGGCTGAGAGAGCTCTCTCGAGAACCGCCCTTGAGAGAATAGCTATGACAGAAGAACTATGGCTTGCCCAAGGTCATCCAGCAGGTGCAAGTGGAGGAGTGGGGAATCAAACCCGGTTCTCCCAGATTAGAGTCTGCGCACTTAACCACTACACCAAACTGGCTCTCACTCTGTAAGCTCTTGGAGGATTGGCTTCATTAGGGGTGTGTCGCTTAACGTGCAAAGGAGTTCCGCCTAGAAAAAGAGCCCAGTCAGCTCTATGGCATTACAACCTGTTGAGATGCCTCCTCTCCAAACCCTTCTCTCCCCAGGCTCCACCCCTAAGACCTCCAGGTATTTCCCAACTCGGACTCGGCATCCCTATGCTGTCTGACTCACACAACCCAGCCCTAGTAAACAGGGCCTTGGTTTGTGATCAATATTGTATTCTTACTCAAGTTTTAGCTTTGCTCCACCTTCTTCCTTGTGGGTTTGCCATGAGTTGCCTGCAACTCAACAGCTTATTGTTGTTGTGATGATGATGATGCTTTTTTTGGCTTACAATTTTGGGCCAGCAACTTTTGCAAACGACTTTTGTCTAGCTTTGCAGCCTTCCCCACCAGAGCCCGCAGCTTCCCAGGAATTACCAATGCTTTTCCCTCAGAGTCGATGCTTAAAGCTGACCCCCGGGAGGCTTTTCCCTCACTCTCCATGGATTGTGACATCCTCACTGGCAGGCTTCCTAACGGGGCGACACTACTTTGTGATCCTGATTGGCTTGTGAATATTCCCACAATGAAGACCAGGTTGTTTTGTTTTTAAAAATAAAGGCAGCAAACAACAGAAGACCAGAAGAAACATTGTTAGTAAACAGACAGCAAAAAGGGAAGAGAGTTTTGGATTTATTTCAGAAACTATTCTGCCATGGCCCTCTGTACGATGAGTTTATGTAGAATTCACACATGGCTTATTTCTGCCAGAGACCTACCATCGGGACTGGAGAGCAACATACTCACCTTCTGCCAGCTCCTTGAAGTCCATATTCTCTCGATGCCATTTTGGCTCTGTAAAGTCACAAACAGTCAGTCATTGGCCCTGCTGGCGTCCCCCTTGCCAGCAAGACATGTACCACCCAGTTGGCTGCAGGAGCTCACAGCATATCATATAATCGCAACAGGGGCACTTCATAAGTTTGTATTCATTATTGCCCCCTTGAAAATGGGGCTCAGATGAAGGATGTGTTAGAAATATGTGCCTAGACCAAGACCCAACTTCCAGCAATTATAGGGTTAACTTGTTTATTCTAGTGTTTTGCATCTTGACCCGGAGGAGAAACCTGGGAGCTGACCAATTGATGTAAAGCCCGCGAAGCTACTAGACTAATGTATTTCTAATTGGTTGTTGTTCCCCAGGTGACTTGTCCTGGGGGTCAAGAAGAAGGAGAGATCCTCCATTGTGATCTCCTCACTCTGTTGTAGAAAGTCTTCGAGTGTAGACCGGAGCAATGCTGCTCCTTAGAAAGCATGTTTTGTTTATTTCATAGGATTCCCGTATCCCCTTCCCTTTAGAAAATAAATACTTTTAAACTAAAGGAACCAGTCTCTTCTTTCCAGAAGCAAGATCCATAACTCTGAATTTTTCTCTAATATTGGGCAAAAACCCTAACAGGATGTTCCCATAAGGATACCAGGGGTCTCTTTGGTGAAAGTGTGCCAGGGAGTGGTACTGTCCTGCCCAATTCAGGGACACCAGAGCATGTTGGCTGTCTGTCAGAATCTCTGCCATTAATTGTTCAGGCCTGGGGTCTCTATCAGTAATTTACAACTAGCCTTGGGGTTTATTGCATGGTCTGCTTAATGTGTCTTTTTCCTTCCCGGGAGGATGGCTTACAGCATTCCACCGCGTCACATAAACAGTCTGGCTATCTCTCCTCGTCACCTCCCTTTTTCTCTCTGGAGCCTAGAATGTTTTATCTTGCTTTTGTAACCTTGGAGAACTGTTGAACTGTTTCTAGCCAGGTGCCTGGCCTGTGAATCGCAAGTAGAGGTCACTAAGGGGCATGGGGGGAATTTTTAGTGCTTTTGCGCCTTTTCTGTGAGAACCAACGGTTGGGGGTTTTCACGCTTTTTTGTATTTGTTCTGATTGGCCCTTTGCCTGCTCTTACCTGACTGGGTTGGGTATATTAATCCCTGTTGCCTGTAACCAAGTATCTCTAACAAACATTGAGTACCTGAACCATCATTAAGAATAAAAGAACTTTTTGCTTCATCAGAGGTCTGGCTTATTGATTCGACTCAGAAGCCTCACACTGTCCCAGCTCAGCAGAGATAGGTAGGACAGAGGGTCAATAAAACTGATGTCTATCGAGCTGGCCCTGGCCTGGATGGCCCAGACTAGACTGACCTCATCAGATCTCAAAAGCTAAGCAGGGTCAGCCCTGGTTAGTTCTCAGATGGGAGACCACCAAGGCAGTCGAGGGTCTCTGCACAGAGGCAGGCAATGGCTAGCCACCACTGTTTCCCTCTTGCCTTGGGAAACCTGTAGGGCCACCATAAGTTGGCCATGACTTGACAGCACTTTCAACCATGACGTGTCAAGCTGAGAACTGGCCCAGCTCTTCTGCGGCCACAACAGTTGCTCCGTAGAGGGCACCATGGGAGCCCTCAGGCACTGCAGGCTGCTTGCAAGCTACCTCTGCTCGCCTGCCAGTTGGCCCAGCTCCATTCCACCAGTCCAGTCAGCTCTTGATCCCAGTTCTGAGGCATGCCGGCAGCCCGCTGTTCCTTTGCACCAGCCAATCTGTACTGGTCTCGTTCCGGCGACAGACGGGCCAGACTCAGACGCAAACATCCACAAACCCACGTACATGGAATTCACATAGAGAAATATCACAGGGGCGCTTTTCTTTCCTAATTCTTTCAAAGAGAACCAAGGTGTGTGCTGTCGGAGATAATGCAAATCCAGCATTTGAACTTGCCGAGGAAGTTGTCAGAGAAAGGCTTAGAAACCACATTACAAAAACCGCACAGAGAAAGGACAACATCCCATTAGGAGATTACCAGCCTGCCAGATGTGCTCGGGCTGAAAGAGGATCGACTCTGGCTCCCGCTCTCCGATTTCACCCTTTCCTGCCCGGCGAAAGGAGAATGAATAGGCTCAATGAAGAATGAAGGCTGCCACCACCTTGCAGAGAGCCTGTGATCCATTCGGGATGAGAGTCGCACCTAGGCGCAGGATCAGGTCCAACAGTTGCTTAGTGTGAACAGGATCAGGCCCACTGGAGGCCAGGCCCCCACTTAGCAACTGTCTATAAGCAAGAGGCCAGTAGGATCAGACCTAGTAGAGGCAAGGTACAGGGATGCCAGCTTCCATATGGGACCATAGGCGTCAACTGCGGGGGGCTTGGGGGCTCAGGCCACCCCTGAAATTTCCCGGGGGGACTGAGCCCCCCCCAGCAAAATGGAGCACCTACCAGGCCACCTGCCTGCCGTTGCTGCCGCCCGCCATTACCACCGCCGCTGAGTCATTCAGGCCCCCTTTCTAGGCAGGCAAGCAGGCCAGCCCACCCGCTGCCGCCGCCTCTTCCCCCCACCTGGCCACTCCTCCCTCCCGCTCCCTCCCGCTCCCTCCTGGGTGAATGCCATCCCTCCTGGAAGTGATGCCATCACGCTGGGAAAGTTGCCAGACAATGCTGTGGCAATCGCCCTGAAACTCTATGGCACCATAGAGTTTCAGGGCGATTGCCAGAGCGTCACCCCGGCAACGTGCCCAGCGTGATGGCGTCACTTCTGGGTGATGCCATCACACTGGGCATTTGCCCATATGGCCCCCGGAGGGAGGGAGAGAGGGAGAGAGAGGGAGGGAGGGAAGAGTGGCCAGGTGGGGGGGAGAGACGGCAGCGGGGACATTGCCCCCCCCCCTGGGAAATGGAGAACTCGATGCCCCTGGATGGGCCCCCCCTGGGATCCCCTGGAATTACAGCTGAACACCAGACTACAGAGATCAGTTCCCCTGGAGAAAATGGATGCTTTGGAAGGTGGGCTCTATGGCATTGTACCCCCATGTCTTTTGTGATGCAGATAAGACATCTGCATTTTGTGATGCAAAACAAAGGAATAAGTGGGGGGGGGAGGGAAGCCTGGGATGTGATAAATCTTCCTGGTGGACATGATGCTGGAAGCGAAGACCAAACAGAAAAATGCTGGCAAAAGCTTTAGTGGGGTAGAAATCAGAGGAATGATTCCAAATCCCAAAATTTAGCACATCAGAACTAAGTCCCTGCTGGCAATAAGCACAGAAACCCATATTATTGGCTTCTTGCACTCCCCACAGAGACTCAGGCTGAAGCTAACTTTCCTCCTTTCCCCATATCCCTGGTTCCATAGTGCAGCCCAGCAGCCCAAGGAGGGGCTGCAGAACGGAGGAGCCCTGGGGCACATTTGTGTTTCTTTCAGGACAAAAAAAAAAGGAGGCTGCCAGGGGTCCTTTCGAGCAGGAGCTCGGGGGAGCTCAGCTCCGGGAGTTGGTGCCAGCCCCTCCCCCCCGGCGGGGGAATCCCTGCTTGTGTCACGGCTGCAGCAAAATGACCCCGTCCCCTGGAAAGGTCCTTGTTCCTCCGACCAGCCTTCTGACTAGTAGCTGTCCCCTCTTTCTTTCTTTCTTTCTTTCTTTCTTTCTTTCTTTCTTTCTTTCTTTCTTTCTCTTTCTTTCTTTCTTTCTTTCTCTCTCTCTCTTTTGCTTTCTGACATACTTCTGGTGATGGCAGGTGGTTTAGCATATGCAAATAAGTTATTCTAATGCGTTATGCTAATGAACTCCTGCATCTCTTTTTCTACGAAATGACCCCTGGGCATATCCTCAGTAACAGTTACTGGCCCACTTCCCTGTTTCTGCTGTTGTTCATTTGTGCATTCTTATTTAATGATTTCATCACTGTAAATGTTTTCAATTGTTTACATGTTTTAATCTTTATCAGGGAACCCTGACTGGGTGTAAAGGCAGCCTAAAAATGTTTTTAATAAATAAAAAACAAGTTAACTTTTACATTCTGCAAAGCTGTGGGCTAGGCCCATGATTTGAATCCAACTTACACATGAACACACATGGCAGTCTTGAAGCAGTGGCTGGACAAACCCTTGTCAGGGATGCTCTAGAAGAAGCATCCAGGGACTTGAGCTGCAGACTTTGCCTCACTGCCCTGCTGTCGCTGCACACTGTTTGGCCGCCAACTGTATAAACAGAGAGCAAATCCGACAGACAGTGATTATAAACACTACATTTCTTTTTCAGAGTCTTGCTGTTTGGTGCTCTTTTAATTGTTTTCAAGTTGGGCCACTCCAAAAGACGCCACCTGCCTTTGCATCTTCTCTCTCTCTCTCTCTCTCTCTCCCCCCACCTCTCATGAGGGCAGCTTAAAGGCCTTGTGAAAGCATGAAGGTTTCCGTGCGCCGCTTCCAGCCTCCATCACGGCAGAAGGAAAGCAAAGGCAAGCGGTTTCCTCTGAGAGAGGCCCAACTTGAAAACAATTAGTTGCACTTAGTTTAATCTATGTGTTAACACCAAGCTTGATTCTGGAGGTACTGCAAGCATCACGGCTTTCAAAGAAAAGCCTGCAGGGGTGGGGAGGGAAGGAACAGCGGCCACTAATCCTATTTGCCATGAAAAGGTCGCACATTCTGATACGAGTAATTAATTTTCTTCGCCCAACGTTGAAAAGGTTAACATGATTCCAGGAAAGCAGTTGCATTGAAAATGCCTTGTGTACCTAGCTAAAAGGGCCCAATTATAGTCTCGGAGACCATGGGCAGAGAGAAGCGTGTCAGTTGGATAACGGCCCAGCAGGAAAGGGAAGATAAAGGTTTGTTTTGTGAAAATTCCTGGGAGGGTGGATGAGAAGTGGGCCAAAAAAAAAAAATCCATTTTCGTCTGTTTTCAATTTTAAAAATATCTTCCTTCTTTTTCATTGTACTTGTTATTAATTGCATCTGTCTTTAATGTTAGTTTTGCTACTCACCTCCACCCCTTTCGGTGGGGAAGCCGTTTCCGGCTGCGGCTGCTTGTTTTTCCAGGAAATTTGGATGGGATATTTAGGAACTGTACCCCTCGGACAAGGAATTGTGTTCAAGGGTTGCCAACCTACCGGTGGGGCCTGGAGATCGCCTACTATTGCAACCACTCCAGACAATAGAAATCAGTTCCCCTGGAGGGAACTGCTTTTAGAGGGTGGCCTCTAAAGAGAGCCAGTTTGGTGTTAGGTTTTTTAAATTTTAGTTTTAACAGGTGAGCAGATAACATTTTTAGCACCCGAATTGTCTACCCAATGCGTTTGCTGGCATATGGACAATCCCAGATGTTTACGAAACACAGAACAATAGCAAAGCTGCTCCTCATAAGAAGATATGGAGGTGCATTATACTCAACCAGACCCGTGGTCCATCAAAGTCAGTATAGTCTACCCAAACTGGCAGCGGCTCTCCAGGGTCTCAGGCAGAGGCCTTTCACATCACCTTCTGACAAGATCATTTCACTGGAAATGCCAGGGATTGAACCTGGACCTTCTGCATGTCAAGAAGATGCTTTACCACTGAGCCAACACCTTCCCTCCCCCTCCTGTCCACACATCAAAGATGTGCTGAGAGATGCTGTCCGTCAAATCCCTTCTCCCACACCAGACAGTGTGAAGATGAAGGGACTGGTGGTCAGCAGGGCTATTTTTGGGCAGGAACGCACAGGAACGGCGTTCCGGCTGGCTTCCGAGTTGGCCGCGCCTACAGCCTCCCCCCCCTCGGGTTCCCCAGGCACCCTGCAACTGCGGGGTGCCTGCGGAAGCCAATCCAGAAACTGCCTTCCTTCTCTCAGGTTCCCCATGCGCCCCACAAGCCACGGGGCACCTGGGGAAGCCAATCCTGGGAGGGAGCTGCACTGTCGGGGGTGTAGCCTAATATATTAATGGAGGTTTTGCTGTTTATTTTATTTATTTATTTCTGGGATTTATATCCCGCCCTCCCCGTCAAACGGTGGCTCAAGGCGGCTCACAACAAAATATCATACAAGATTCATGCCACAATTAAAATATATAAAACAACTTATCTGTTGACGGCATACCTACGGCTCAATATATCTTAACAGAGCCCAGATAAAATCCTTATAGATGGTCACAGTAGGTTGACGGATGAGATCGAATAGCTGGGCCAGGGCCAAGATTGACAACATTAGGCAGCCACTACTTGAATGCCTGGTGGAAGAGCTCCGTCTTAAAGGCCCTGTGGAACTGTAATAAGTCCTGCAGGGCCCTGATGTTATCTGGGAGCTCATTCCACCAGCGCGGGGCTGCCACAGAAAAGGCCCTGGCCCTAGTAACCGCCAACCGCGCCTCCTTCGGCCCTGGGAGGGCCAGCCGGTTTTGAGATCCAGATCGGAGTGCTTGCTGGGGCACATATGGAGAGAGGCGGTCCTTCAAGTTGGGTGTGGCCTATTATGCTAATGAGTTCCTGCTGGGCTTTTTGTACAAAACAAGCCCTGGCGGTCAGGACCGAGAGACTCCCCTCCCCAAGTGTCTTGATTGTATAACCTGCTGCCTCTGCCTTGGTTGCCACCTCATCCCAAGATTCCTCAGGGTGCCGGTCAATTAAACTAAATTAACCAGCTGACCACACCAAACCTGCACCTTGGGGCCTTACCAGTCTACTCTAACCAGGCCTACTGAAATAAGCCTACACTCCCTGATCCAGTATGAAGCTGGGAAAGAGAAGGAATTTCTCATGGCCCGTTAGTGACAGTCCCAGAACTCACCTGCTCAGTGGCAAAGTCACCAGCTGCCGATTCCAGACTGTAAGCAGACTACATGTCAATATCCAAACAAAACCGCAAATTCAGTCCCAATAACACAACATTTCACATTGGCTTCTTGTCTATTAAAGACGACTCTTTCTTTGGGTGCAAGTTCTAACATTGCCTCAGTCCATTTTTTAACATGGGGCACAGCAGCTGCTTTTCACTTTTGAAGAATTACTGGTTCATCTATTGCCAAAGGCTCACAAGGTCCAGATTCTTTGCCTTTCAAGGGATTCCAGGTAATTCTACCAGTACTGCAGTCTAGATTCAGAACTAGTGAAGATTCTAGCGCAAAACTGATCTGTCTATTAATTTCTATCCAAAATGGCATAATAATTGGACATATCCGTGACATATGTCATTTTTGCTCCTGTCTGGCTGCTTACATTTTGAACATCAGTCTGAATCTGATAACCCCAATTTAAGGAATCTTTGCAATAATTGCAAAGAATAAACTCTCTTTGCGTTAATAGTAACCTAAGGTCTTAAGAAGTTTAATGTTACTCAGTACTTCTTGCCAGATCTCTTTCTGAATTTGTATCTTCAGTTCTGTTTTCCAGTTTTGCTGTACTCCCTTAGTTATAGGTTCATGATCAAATAGGCATATCAAGATTTGTGAACTGTTGGTGATGATTCTGTACATGTTAAAAAGCAATATGTCACAGAGGCCCAAAGCTGCAAGTATTTGGGGGCCAAATTTGGTACAATGGCAATAGATGAATTGTAGACACCATGAGCAGTTTGATGAGGGGCAATCATATTCCTTTTTTAAATTTTTGTTTATTAGCATTTATAAATAATAAAATTCACAAAAAATAACATTCTACATAATTTCAAGCCTAACCTCTAACATTTACCTGACCATATATACAATTTTGACTACTTGTCATCTTCATCGTAAAATACTCCTTCCTCGTCCCTTTGTTGCCCTAAACCCATTCCGTCACTTTCTGCAGCTTCCAGCAGTTTTCTTACAATCTCATCCCGTGTTGGCACATTATCCGTTTTCCATTTTTTTGCCCATTCAATTCGTGCTGTCGTCAGTACATATATTATGAAGGTTACATCTTTTTTGGTCACATTAATAGGAAGCATGTTTAACAAGTAAATTTCTGGGTTCGAATCTAATTCCACTTTCGTAATATCTGATATCATTTTTCTCATCATCATCCAAAATTTGCGTGCTTTCCAGCATTGCCACCACATGTGGAAGAAAGTTCCAGTCTTTATCTGACATTTCCAACATTTTTTCCCAGTATCGCCGAAACATTTCGCCAATCTATCAGGTGTCCAGTACCACCTAAAGAATACCTTGTATATATTCTCTTTATAAGATACTGCTTTTACTAATTTTATCGCTTTCCAATTTTTTTTCCAATCATCCGTGGGGATAGTATGACCGATATCTTGCATCCATAATATCATCTCTTTACTTATCGGCTCTTCCTGTGTTTCTAAATCCATTAAATATCTATATACTTTCTTAATGATTTTCTCATTCCCAAATAACCCAGGTTTTATCAAAGTCATTCAATGATTTACTAAACCCCTTGCCTTTTATTTATATCATACCTAGATTTTAGTTGTATTTTTTGCCACCATGACAGATCTAATTTATACTCAGGCTGAGGACAGACTGGCAGTCTTGGCCGCTCTGCCTCCGCTTCAAAAGTGGAGGCAGAGTGGCCATTCAGATGGTCGCATCTGCCCGGAGGAGGCGGCCCGGATGCATCGCATCCAGCACCACGCTCGGCTGCTGCAGCGCACGTTCCACCCGCTGGAGCGGTGTGAACGCACACCGGGAGGGGGAGCCATGTGGTGTCCGCCCGCCGCCGTAGGAAGCCGCCTGCAGTCTGAACGCTGCAGGTGGCTTCCTTCTGGTGGTGTGTGAATGCCGCGCTGTGGGGGAAATTCCCCCCGCCTTAATCTGCCACGCCGTGGAGGCACGGCAGACTGCCAGTGTGTCCACAGCCTCAGCTTCTACTCAGATCTAATTTATACTCAGGGGCAATCATATTCCCATTGTAAGTCCCTAGCATGTTCCATGACTTCATCATTGTTTAATACCTGTGTTAATGAAATAATACTAGATTGGGGCCATGTCAGCCATATGAAAAACATGCTAGCAATTGTAAAATTGGGGTTCCCCCACAGTGTCAACAGTATGCATGCAAAATGGGTCCAATTTCTTGATAGAAAAAAATTGTTCTAAATTCCTCTGGCTCCTGCATTGTGGGATAGTTTGCATTTGGGATGCAAAGATGGGATCACAATTCTTTCCATCCACAGAGATGATATAATGGAGCTTTTTTCTATTGGTGCCCATAATCAGAAGCTGAAGAGGGCTCTTGTGGGCATTTTGTTTATGCTACCGTAAAGCCATAAAATAGTCCCTTGAATTAAGGGATCCAAACCCTTCCTTTTTGGTTGAGAGCTGTAGTTTCTTTTGTAGATAGGTGTGGGTCTTTGATTATTCCCCCAAATAAAAGTTCAAAAATGGAGTCCATTTTGAGAAATAATTTTGGATAATCTACATAAGTGGACGTGTGCAAAGTGCCCCCAAGTCACAGCTGACTTATGGTGCTTCCATAGGGATTTCAAGAGAAGAGGCAAGCAGAGATGGTGTGCCATTGCCCACCGCTGTGCAGTAACCCTGGACAACCTAACAAACATAGGTGTCAACTTCAGGGGGGCTGGGGAGCTGGAGCCGCCCCCCAAAAAACTTTTCCAGGACGTGCTGAGCCTCCCCTGGAGACAATGGCCTGTAATGTCTCTGGTCCAGCCCCAGCCCAGGAAATTGGAAAGTCTATGCCCTTGCTAACAAAGACTGTTTAGTTTCCAAGATCTGGCTAGCCTAGACCATCCAGGTGAGGGTACAGATAGGTCGGGCTCTTGTTACAGGTTACGTTGGGGGCAGTGTTCATCTTTAAGATGTTAACTTTGCCCCAGAGGACTAAAGGTTTCCATCTATTCAGATCTTCAGGAATATGTTTTTTTTTAATATGGTGGTGATTTTTAACAAAACCAAGCCCTCCCCCCCCCCCGTGTTTCTAGGGATTAATAATACTAAATATTTAAATTGCTAAAAGAGAAGCACAATGCTAATGGGTTTATGGGAACATCTGCAACTGACATTTCTATTGATTTCTCCTGGTTAATTTTGTATCCCAAAAGGTTTCTACATTTAGTAATAACATCCATTAATCCGGGGGAGTCTTTGACCCGGATCTTCTAAAAATAACAATGGGTCACCCAAGTATAATGCTAATTTCACTCCTATGGTTATTTCCTAAATGTCTTTGGCCTGATGTATTGCACAAGCAAGCGGTTTGACAGCAAGATTAAGCAACTGGCATATTTACCCACTCTCTGGCTGATAGGAGAAAGGCCCCAGATCAGTGGGCAGTTGACATTTTCACTTGCAAAGCAGGCAAAGGGAGGTATTTGACAATCCAAGGAGGAAGGCAGAAGTGCAGAAAGAGCAGAGGGGAATCATTTGGGGGTGAGTTCATGCATACTGGATACTCTCCCCCCCTCCGCATCCACATACACAAAGCTGCAGAGCTTTAAATATAATAAAGATGTCCAAGAGATCTCGGATCGTGAACCAGTAGTTTCCTTTATCCTCCTGGATTTCTCTGTGTCTCCTACCTGCCCCCTAGTGGAAAAGGTTTGTCTGTATTTCTCCCCCCATATTCATTAACCATGCATGGGTCACGTCAGGTCTTGATTGGTAAATGCAGGGGTCCTTTCGTAGAAAAAGAGGTGCAGGAGCTCATTAGCATACCTATTAGCATAACTCATTAGCATAACTGGCCGAATGTCAGTTTCAGCCCTATTATACCCTATAAGCCATTGAAGTCAATGGCAAAAACTCATAGGGTAGATGAGGGAATGGAGGAGAGGGGGGTTGAGGGAGAGGCTCCAAACTTGCAGGGTATCTTCTGGGACCTCTCCCCCAAATACCCACCAAGTTGGACCACGGGGTCCAATTCTACGGGACCTCAAACAGGTTGCCCCATCCCCTCCATTGTTCTCTATGGTGGGGGAAAAGTTACTTTTTTTCCACCGTAGAGAACAATGGAGGGAATGGGGGCAACCTGTTTGGAGGCCCGTAGAATTGGACCCCCTGGTCCAATCTTCTTCAAACTTAGTGGGTATTTGGCCTGCCTCTGTGTAGCAGCCCTTGGGATTCCTTGGTGGTCTCCCATCCAAATACTAATTAAAGCTGACCCCGCTTGGCTTGCAAGACCTGATGAGAATGATTTCATTTCCAGAAGGACTAACCTGGCTTTGGGTGGTAGCAAGCAGCAAAAGGATATTATTTCTTTGGGGGCGTGGTGTGTGTGTGCGGAGTGGACTAAAGCCACCAGGTTGGAGCTAGGGCCAAGAAAGCCCTGGCTGTGGCTGAGGACAGCTGGACACTTTTCAGGCCAGGGACCACGAATA
Source organism: Lepidodactylus listeri (assembly GCA_029233225.1). Taxonomy (NCBI): domain Eukaryota; kingdom Metazoa; phylum Chordata; class Lepidosauria; order Squamata; family Gekkonidae; genus Lepidodactylus; species Lepidodactylus listeri. Next base: position 19,485,218 of record JARCFY010000020.1, on the reverse strand, counting down.
AGTTGTTGTCACTAGAGCGTAGTGCTCTCTGGGGGATGTACCAGGAGAGGCTTTCTCGAAGATATGCTGGTCCCAGACTGTTTAGGGCTTTAAAGGTCAGTACCAACACCTTGTACCTGATCCGGTATTTAGCCTGGAGCCAGTGCAGCTGGTAGAGCACCGGTTGGATACGAACTCTAAAAGGAGTTTCTGTGAGAACACACACAGCTGCATTCTGGACCAGTTGTAGTTTCTGGTTCAGTCTCAGGCAGGGGCGTAGACTTTTTAAATCCCTGGGCGGGGCTCTTTTGTGTGTGCGCGCGCACGGGACCATGTCCCCGCCGCTTCTCTCCCCCCCCCCCCAGGGAGGCAGGAGGGCAGGCTGAGGGTGGAGGGGAAGGAGAGGCGGCGACGGCAGCCAGCTGGCCAGCTGACTGGCCACTGGCGGCGCTCCATTTTGCCGGGGGTGGCTGAGCCCCCCCCCCGGGAAATTTCGGGGGAGGCTCGAGCCCCCCCGTAGGTGACGCCTATGGTCCCAGGGGCAGCCCTGCATAGAGCGAGTTATGGTAATCTAGTCCGGAGCAATGCCCCCTCTCAGCTGTGGAGTCTTGTGAGCAAAAATTCTACATTGTGAGCTACTGGCATTAAAGTTGTGAGAAAGCGATTTGGCTCCTGCTGAAGTTAATTCACTCTGGAGCCATCAACAATGTGTGAGCCGGAGGCTAAAAAACTGTGAGATAGCTCATCCTAACTAAGCTTAGAGGGAAAACTGGTCTGGAGGTGACCGTTGCATAGATCACAGTGGCTAGGTTAGGGCAAGACAGGAAGGGGGCCGATTGCTTGACTTGGTGCAGGTGGGAAAGTGCCAGTCTAGATACATCTGTGACCTGGGTCTCTACAGAAAGGGAGGCATCCAGAACTACACCCAGACACTTGACAATCAGCATGGGTGTTAAAGGCACATCATCAGCCGGGAGTTGGCACCCCAACCTTGAATCTTCCTGGCCCGACCACAGAACTTCATCTTAGATGGATCTCTTTTCAGCCGACTCTGTTTTAACCGCCCAGCCACAGCCTCCAAGCCCTCAGCCAAAGTATCTGGGGTGGCATTTGGCCAGCCAGCCATCAACAGATACAGCTGGGTGTTGTCCACATACTGGTGACACCCTAGCCTGAGACTCTGCACCACCTGGGCAAGGGAGCACATGTACGCGTTGAATAACATTGGGGAGAGGATTGGCCCCTGGGGAACACCCCATAACCAGAGGGTATCGTGGTGAGACCTTCTCCCCCAGTGCCGCTCTCTGTCCCTGACCTTGGAGAAACGAGACAACCCACTTCAAGGCTGTCCCCCGGATCTCTGCATTAGCAAGGCGGTGGGTCAACAGATCGTTGTGTCAAACACCAAGCGATATTAGCAGCGCTGACCATCTGGGTCAACTCCGCATTCCCCACTAGAATGAACCTGTTTTGCCATCGCTCTTCCCAAGGCAGAACTTGCATTTCTTCCAGACTAAGACAGCTTTAGTCTGCCAAGCTTTTGGAGGAGTAGCCTTCAGTGCCTCCTAACTGAGTGCCTCCTAACTGAGCTGACGGAGGACATGTCCTCGCCATCTTCGTTCGGAGGATTTTGCTCCTGCAGCTGTCAATTTATTCATTTCTATTGGCTCCTTCCCCACTTGGACACCTTCTCACCCATGCATGCAGCTAAAAGCAGAACCTCAGCTGGAATTCCACACAGCACTACAGCTGCCAACCTCCAGGTAGCACCTGGAGATCTCCCACTATTATAAGTGATCTCTAGAGTACAGTTTCCCTAGAGAAAATGGCTGCTTTGGAGTGTGGACTCTATGGCGTTATACCCTGCTGAGGTCCCTCCTCTCCCCAAATCTCTCCCCAGATGCCACCCCCCAAATCTCCAGGGATTTCCCAATTCAGAGCTGGCAATCCTACACGACACACAGTCCTCCATGAACACTCGGCAAGGCCTGCCCCTTTTGAACAAGGTCCTGTTACGTTCAGGGCTCCTTTCGTAGCAGGAGCTCCTTTGCATATTAGGCCACACCCCCTAATGTAGCCAATCCTCCAAGAGCTTACAGAGTTCTTCTTACAGGGGCTACTGTCAGCTCTTGGAGGATTGGCTACATCAGGGGTGTGTGGCCTAATATGCAGAGGAGCTCCTGCTACGAAATGAGCCCTCCGTTTACTTAAAAGTAAGAAGAAGAAGAAAAGAGAAGGTATTGGATTTATACTTTGCTCTTCACTACCCAAGGGAGTCTCAGAGTGACTTACAAACTCCTTTCCCTTCCCCTCCCCACAACAGACACCCTGTGAGGTAGGTGGGGCTGAGTGAGCTCCAAGACAACTGTCCTTGAGAGAACAGTTGGTATAGAGCTATGGCTTGCCCAAGGTCATCCAGCAGGTGCAAGTGGAGGAGTGGGGAATCAGACCCGGTTCTCCCAGATTAGAGTCTGTGCACTTAACCACTACACCAAACTGGCTATTCTACAGAGTCCTATTCTACAGAGGTTTTGATTGTCCTTGCATTTTCCCTTTTTGTTTCTTTTCCTAATTAATTGCTTCCTCTTCTCTCTGTGGCTGACCACAACAGTAATTAATCAATCACTAATTATCAGTTCTTGTTTGAGGGAGGGGATATTAAGCACTGCTTATTCACTTTGCAAGCAAGCAAAGTCATTCCCGTTATTTTGTTAATCGTTGTCGTAGCCTTGCTATAAAATTATATTTTTTTTCAGTGAGAGTTTATTGAGCAAAAAAGTATACCACCAATCCCATGCTTCTCTTGTCCTCAGTAAATTTAGAATTAATCGTGGATGGCATGAAATAGGAAATAATTACTTAAGCTGGAAGAAACAAGACAAACTTTAAGAGAATAACTCTGGAAAATTTAAATAGCAGTAGCTTGCCTTAACTGGCACTTAGCCCAGGCTTGTAGAAGTAGAAGCCAAGAGCAACTCTGAGCATGTGCAGAAGGTCATATCCTGAATAATCTCTATCACTGCTCCGACATTGTGATGCGGCTTCCAAAGAGAGATCTTTTTCAGGAATATATCAGCGCTCAGAATTATATTTACTCCTGAAAAGTCTGGTGAGACTCGATGAATCTGGTGGTGGAAAGTGGTGTCAAATCACAGATGACTTATGGCGACCCCAGAGGGTTTTCAAGGCAAGAGGTGTTCGGAGGCGGATTGCCATTGCCTGCCTTCACATAGCAACCCTGGACTTCCTTGGTGGTCGCCCATTCAAGTACTAACTGGGACTGACTCTGCTTAGCTTCTGAGATGATGTGATTGGGCTAGCTTGAGCCATCCAGGACTGGTCGATGAGCACAGTCGTAATGAACGGTTGACAGTCTACGTGCTAAGCTTTCCAAGTCCAGACGCCGGAAGATCTGGGTCCCGATTCCCAAAGTCTCCTCCCAACTGCTAACTGGTATCCTATGAAGGTAGCTCAGAAGCCTCTTGTGAGACCTCCCCAGTCTTATCTGACTGAAACTCTCAGCTTCCTCTGTGTCCCATTCTGAGGAGCAACGTCTCTGACTTCACTTTAAATGTTGCTCTTGGTAACACTTTGGTGGCAACCCAAAGAGAGCCAGTTTGGTGTAGTGGTGAAGTGCGCGGACTCTAATCTGGGAGAACCGGGTTTGATTCCCCACTCCTCCACTTGCACCTGGCTGGATGACCTTGGGCAATCAAGGACAGTTCTGGAAAGAGCTCTCTCAGCCCCACCTACCTCACAGGGTGTCTGTTGTGGGGAGGGGGAGGGAAAGGAGTTTGTAAGCCGCTCTGAGACTCCAAGTGAGTGAAGGGTGGGATATAAATCCAATCTCTTCTTCTTCTTCTTCTTCAAATGCTAGGAGGCTGGCTATAGGGGACATCCCGTGGCAGCTCCTCAAAAGCATCGCCCATATGGGAACCAGAGAAACATACACGCAGGAACACACAGGAAAGGAGTTCCAGCTGGCTTCCAAGTTAGCCATGCCTACAGCCTCCCCCCCCCCCCCCCCCCCGCCGAGACTGCCTTCCTTCCCTTGGGTTCCTTCCACAGGGCACTTGGGAAAGCTGATCCTGGGAGGGAGCTGCACTGCCAGGGGTGTGGCCTAATATGCTAATGAGTTTCTACCGTTGGGTGTGGCCTATTATGCTAATAAGTTCCTGCTGGGATTTTTCTGCCAAAAAAGCCCTGGAAACATAAATGAACACATGAAGCTGTCTCATACTGAACCAGACCCCCCTTGGTCCATCAGTGACAGTATTGTCTACTCAGCAGCTCTCCGGGGTCTCCCGCAGAGGTCCTTCACATCACCTACTGCCAGATCCTTTAACTGGATGCTGGGAATCGAACCTGGGACCTTCTGCATGTCGAGCAAGTGCTGTCCCACTGAGCCACAGCCCCTCCCTATGGAATTTTGCCATAGGGCAGGGGTGGGCAACCTTGCTTAACGTAAGAGCCACATAGAATAAACGTCAGATGTCTGAGAGCCGCAAGACAGGAACAAATATCACACACACATTTTTATTTTTAAAAATATGCAAATGTGCTTTTTATTAACGTTAAATGGGACTGCCAAAAATAAAAACAAACGAGGAAAACCGGTTATTGATAATGATATTACTTGTTTGCTAATGATATTGAGAGAGAGAGAGAAAAAGAGAGAGATGGAAAGAAAGAATTAAAGAAGTGGAAAGAAAGAGAGAGAGAGAAACTAGGAAAGCAAATAGATGGGAGGGAGGAGGGAAGGAAGGAAGGAAGGAAGGAAGGGAGAAAGAGAGAAAAAGCATGCCTCCCCTTTGCTTCCCCAGCCGCCCTGCCAGGAGCCGCACAATATGTGTGAAAGAGCCGCATGTGGCTCCCGAGCCACAGGTTGGCCACCCCTGCCATAGGGGCTATTTGTGTAGCAACATCCCTTCCTTCCCAACGCAACTTGGCTGAAGGGAGAGAGAGTCTGAGGCCTGGCCTTTCTGCCCCCCACTCTTCTGCCCCCCCACTTGCTTTCGTGGTTTTGGTTTCCTCCTTGCAACAGAAGTGCCAATCTCAACTCCAGGCGAATTAGCATCATCAGGCACCAGAAATGCACTTCCATATTAGCAGAATATGAAAAGGGCAATTGTCAGTTCGGAGCCATTACTAGCACTTAAGCAAATTATCTGTATTAAAAAGAAAGAAGAATGAAGATCGAGGAGTGGCAGAGGGTGCCAGAGCCCGCCGTGCGGGGAAAACATTCCAATGGGATGCAAGGGGCATCTTTCTCATTGCAGTTTTAATATTTACTTCTGTTGATGAGAATTCGTCACGCTCTATTACAATTCATAATGTTGTATTTCCAAATTTTATGCATCAAAATGCATTGATTTATCGCGTCTAAGAGGGCTCTGCTCTTTCGTTCTCTCCCCCCAACCTCTCTCTTTATATTGTCATAAATGTGGCCAGTGAGGCTTAGCTCATGCTATTAATGTGCCTCATTTAATTATATTGTCTTGCAGAAGAAGTTTGGGAAGAAAATATGAATTGTGAACTTTTTTCTTTCCTTTTTTTTTCCCCCAAAGGAAATTTGGGGATTTAAGCATTCGTAGCAGCAACAGGGCACCCGCACGGTTGCTTTCCCTGCAGTTTTTCCCTTGCCCCCACTTCCTTGTACCTGCCACCCCCACAACACACACACATGGAATGGTAATTGACATATCACTATCTCTATATTTTAAAGTCAGTACAGGGCTACAGGGCTAAGTTACAGTGATGTGTCAATGATCACTTCCGGTTTATTTACAAAGCCCAGGAAAGCTCTCTGAAGGCATGGGGCTGGGAGAACAATGGCTGCCGTGGGGTAAGGAAAATGACACCCGTATGGGCAGGGCCTGCAATAATGCGCATCTTCCCATCCACACACCATGCAAAGCTGCTTTGTTGGCAGTCTTTCCCAAAACATGGAAAGAGGATGATTAGAGGACAACAGTATGCTGCAACCAGGGGTGGCCACTAGGGCAGCCATGGGCCGAATCAGATTCTCTGATCTGATTCAGCCTGCTGCCGAATTGCCGCCGAAATTCGGCGGCAACTTTAAAAGCCACTGGAGGGGAAGGGGTTTGAGGGAGAGGCTCCAAACTTGCAGGGTAGCTGCTGGGACCTCTCCCCCAAATACCCACCAAGTTTCAAGAACATTGGGCCAGGGGGGTCCAATTCTACGGGCCCCCAAACAGGTTGCCCCGATTCCCTCCATTGTTCTCTATGGTAGGAAAAAAGGTAACATTTTTTCCCACCATAGAGAACAATGGAGGGGATGGGACAACCTGTTTGGGGTCCCATAGAATTGGACCCCCTGGTCCAATCTTCTTGAAACTTGGTGGGTATTTCGAGGAGAGGCCCCAGCAGCTACCCTGCAAGTTTGGAGCCTCTCCCTCAAATTCCCTTTCCTCCAGCCCCTCATATACCCTATGAGTTTTTGCCATTGATTTCAATGGCCCCTAGGGTATAATAGGGCTGAAACTGACATTCCCTTTCTGACACACTTCCGGTGATGTCAGGGGACGGGGCATATGCTAATGAGTTATGCTAATGAGTTATGCTAATGAGCTCCTGCAGCTCTTTTTCTATGAAAGGACCCCTGGCTTCAACAAGCCAGCATCAGTTTAGACATGAAACTGGAGCAAAACGTCCATTTGGAAGCAGCCAAACAAGATAAAATATTTAAAAAAAAACAAAAACAGTCAAGTAAAAGAAGGTGGAGAGATCAATGGCTTATACGGAGAAAGCTCCAGAATGCCAGTGGCTACAATCGGTAAACAAGAATATCACCAAACCGTTAATTCCTCTTTTTCAAGGGAGGTCCCAATTTAGATCTAAGGCTCACAGTGCAGATCAGGACTGGAAGCGATATCACAGACTGAAGGACATCTTCCTTATCTAATGCTTTAGCTGCAGGCGATCATTCCTACTCGTTGTTTTGCATTTCCCCCCCTTCTACCAGGCAGGCACTGGTAGTTTTTTGGCACTAGAGTCAAAAAGGTTGCCCACTACCCCTGGACTAGTTTGATTTATTTATGACTCCATCAGGATAGTGTTTTGTTTTGTTTTTAACAATATAATTTATAAAACACTCCAAAAGTAATCAACAAAGTAGAACTGTAGAGATCATACAGAATATATCTACAACACTTATAAAACAATCATTAATACCAACATATAACAATATAAACTACAACTCTTACAAAAAAATACACCTTCATCAATAGCCTCCTTCCTAATTGTAACTGATATTCAAATATTAAAATTCAACCTTTAATAAAATACAAATTTCAGGTATTTTACTGGAACTGTATACTTTTCCTTTGCTTTGTTTGTTGAGTATTGAAAAAAGGAGTACCATCTTTCCAAAAATGCATTTTGTTTGTTTGGATAATGTGAAGTTAATATTTGACTAGATAGTTTATCAGCTGCTGCCATGTCCCAACATTTGGCTATCCATTGTCTTAATGTTGGGATTCTGGTTTGGTTCCAAGATTGGGCTATCAATGTTTTGGCGGCTGAAAACAACAATGTCGCTAGCTCCATTTAACTTGAAGATATGTTCAAATCCTGCCAATAGTTAAGTAAGACCGATTCTATGGTATTAGGAAAAACTTGACCACAAATTTTTGACACTTCCTCCAGTACCGAGACCCAGAATTTATTTATATATTCACAACCCCACCAACAGTGGATAAAAGTGCCTACTTGCTTACATCCTTAGTGTTTTTAATCAATATTAGTATTAAATTAGCATAGAAAAACTGTTGTGAATGGCCACCGCGCTTATGTTTCATCAGTCTGAGCTTTCAGTAGAAATGTCACAGTCTGGATCTCTTCCATTTCACTGCCTTTCAACCCATCTGTTTACTTCCCCCCCCCCTTTGAACTCGTGTGTGTGCATGCACCCTTTACTCTAAAGAACAGGTGGACACATTGTGTAGCGTAAAAAAATGTGCACGGTGAGATACATTTTTGTACGTGGGTTTTCTTTTTAAAAAAATGATGTCAAACCCAGAAAATTGTGAATGCCATTTCTTTTCAATCTTCATAGCCAGGGGTCCGTTGGAGCAGGAGTGCACAGGAGCGCAGCTCCGGGAGTGAGGAGCCCAGGAGGCGGGCACATGACCAAGCCCTGCCCCCTCCTCGGCTTCCCCGAGCAGTGCAGAGGCGCAGCGCCCCGGGGAAAGCCCTGCTAGGGTCTTTATTGTTTTTAATATTTTGTTTTAATATTGATGATTTTATCATTGTTCCTTTTATGACTGTGTGCTGCTTTTCCAGAGACTTGCTCAAGGTGGCATATACATTTTCTAAGTATACCATGGCACATAAGTACTGGAGAAATTTCACCAACCCTTCAGCAGCTTCCACCCCATCAGTTTGGTGTAGTGGTCAGGAGTTGGACTCTAATCTGGGAGAACCGGGTTTGATTCCCCACTCCTCCACATGCAGCTGCTGGTGTGACCTTGGGCCAGTCACAAGTTCTCTCAGAGCTGTTCTCTCATGAGCAGTTCTCAAAAGACCTCTCTCAGCCCCACCTATTTCACAGGGTGTCTTGTTGTGGGGAGGGGAAGGGGAAGGGATGGGTGGTGCACATGTCCTGGGTATCTCAAGTCTACTTGAAACCTGGTGGTTTCAAGGGAGCAGGAAGAGAATGAGGGTGTGTTCTTGACGCTTATTTTTATTGCACAAAGTATTGGATGGGGAAGGGAGTGGAGGAAGAGCAGGTCAGTTTCACTCACCTGTGGCGTGGAGCCTGAGGGGTGGGTGTTGCCTTCTGACACACTTCCGGCATGTTAGGGGGTGGGGTGGCATATGCAAATGAGTTATGCTAATGAGCTCCTGCACCTCTTTTTCTATGGAATGACCCCTGTTCATAGCCTTATATATTATGGCACTGATCATTTAACTAGTCAAAGGCATGATGTAGTGACCTATCAAGGTCGGGCCGCACCTTGAGTACTGTGTGCAGTTCTGGAGGGCTCGCTTCAAAAAGGATGTGGACAAAATCGAGAGGGTGCAGAGGAGAAAGGCGAGGATGATCAGGGGTCTGGAGGAAAGGCTGAGGGCCCTGGGAATGTTTAGTCTGGAGAAGAGGAGATTGAGGGGGGACATGATTGCTCTCTTGAAACATATGAAAGGCTGTCATTTGGAGGAGGGCAAGGAGCTGTTCCAGTTGGCAGCAGAGGATAGGACCCCAAGCCACAGGTTTAAATGACATGCAGAAAGGTGTCAGCTGGATATTAGGGAAAACATTTTCACGGTCAGAGTGGTTCAACGGTGGAATCAGCTGCCTAGGGAGGTGGTTAGCTCCCCTTCACTGGCAGCTGTGAAGAAGAGGCTGGATGAATATTTGTCAGAGATGCTCTAGGCTGGTCCTGCATTGGGCAGGGGGTTGGACTGGATGGTCTGTATGGTCCCTTCCAATGCTATGATTCTATGCAGCCAACATATGGTGACCGCATAAGGTTTTCAAGGCAAGAGATATTCAGAGGTTGTTTTCCATTGCCTGCCTCCATGTAGAGACTTTGGACTTCTTTGGTGATCTTCCATCCAAGTACTAATGGTTAAAGTGTGCACATCAAAACTTTAACCCCAGCACTTATTGTCCTGCTCAGCCTGGCAGGATCAGGCCCTGTTAGCTGCCAACAGGCAAATTTAAGTGAGGCAGCCAGAAGATGACCACTAGAAGACAGTAATTGGCCCAAGGGAACATCGGGAGAGAGAAATGTGGACCCCAGGCCATAAGAACATAAGAGAAGCCATGTTGGATCAGGCCAATGGCCCGTTCAGTCCAACACTCTGTGTCACACAGTAGCCAAAACCCAGGTGCCATCAGGAGGTCCATCAGTGGAGTTATAAAGGGCCTTGAACCGAACTCAGAAACATTCTGGCAGCCAGTGAAGCTGTTTTCAAATAGGAGAGATCAATTCACATTGGCTAGTCCAGGGGTGGGCAAACTGTGGCTCGGGAGCCGCACGCGGCTCTTTCACATATATTATGTGGCTCCCGGCAGGGCGGCTGGGGAAGCTAAATATCATTAGCCAACAAATATCATTGGACAAATTAATATCATTATCAATATCTGCTTTTACCCCTTTTGTTATTATTTTTGGCAGTCTCATTTAATGTTAATAAAAAGCAAATCTGCTTATTTTCCAATAAAAGCAAGTAATATTTGTTCATGTCTTGTGGCTCTCAAACATCTGATGTTTATGCTATGCAGCTCTTACGTTAAGCAAGTTTGGCCACCCCTGTTCTAGGTGGCTCTTACGCTGAGCAAGTTTGCCCACCCCTAGGCTAGTCCGAGGCAATCATCAGGTTGCCACATTCTGAAAAAAAGATGCTGTTTCTAGTTGTCTTCAAGGGCAGCACCATGTAGAGCTTGGTACAGTAATCAAAGCATGAATTTACAAAAGCATGGATTAGCATGTTATTATTAAGTTTGTGCCCTGGGCTATATTACTGCATTGTCAATAAACAATACACCACTTCCTTCTTAGAGCCAACCACACTGCAATTCTGGACCAGCCGTTATGTAAACAGCCTCTAGTGTACCATAGTAATCAGTGGTAGAAACAGAACTTTCCAGGGACAAGAACCACTGTGTCAAAGAGGACAAATTCTAGTCACCAGAATTACCAGGGAGAAATCTGGATCAGGCCTTCAGTGATACTTTTATGCTGGGGGAGTGATTTTCAATACTCAAATATAAATTAGAGAAGGGATATAATCTATCACAGGCAAATTCTAAAGTCCCAATATTACAGGATCTTCATTGAACAAATGAGCTCTGTTTAGGAGAGTGGGAAGGGCTCAAGTCTCTACTGCCCAAAAACTTCTTCGGACTCCCAGCTCATAAAACATACAGTTTATTAAGGAGATAAAACAAATAGGGGGAGTTTGGAATAAAACAGACAATAGACAAAACCCTAACTAATCTAGCTAACTACAAACATGCTGTAAGAGGTTCTTGCTTCCTGGGAATGCAATTCCCTCTTGCCTGGTGTTTAACTTTGGGCTTGGTTTACAACTTGGACCACGCCTCCCAGAGCTTGTTGCCACCAGCCTGGTTTCAACCGTCCGAGGGATTTCCTTCAGTCCTTCTGGGCAGCCCAGACTTACTTGCTTGCAGATACTTGCTATAATGCGAGCAGTCCCTGCACCCGGACAATACCTCACGGTGAGCAGTTCAGGAAGATTCTTGCCGCAACCTCTGGCTCCCTCACGGCCTCGTGCAGCCTTCCTGGCATTCGTCAAGCTGTCAGAAGCTCCGGTTTCCTTGCTCCTTCAAACGCGTGGACGTGTGCATCTTCAGATAAGTTCATGAATGAATAGAAAGGTCCCTTCTGCCTCTAGGACTGGATTCTTATTCTTAGCTTCCCCAATCCCCGTCCTAGGCTAATTAAGGATTGCTGCCTTGACCCAGCTGTTTCCCATACTTAGATTTACAGAACGTACTGATTCTGACTACACTTACAGGCTCCTATCAGGAATGATTCTGTAAATCAGTATCTCTGGCATGACACAATCTCATCTCCAAATAATCTGGGGGAGAATGTCCTTTTATTCTTTTTAGGACTCCTTCATTTTTCTTTCTCCCTCACTGTCCCTCCCTCACTGTCCCTTCCTTTCCTTCCTTCCTTCCTTCCTTCCTTCCTTCCTTCCTTCCTTCCTTCCTTCCTTCCCTCCATTCCTTCCCTCCATTCCTTCCTTCCTTCCTTCCTCATTGTACCAACATTCCTGAATCTTTCTTTGGCATCATTCCCTCCTTCCTGGGGAGGGAAGAGACTTCCATGAGGCATAATCTCCCAGAGCTCACACTCCAAAGTAACCATTTTCCTCAGGGGAACTGATCTCTGTAGTCTGGGGTTGCCGGCTCTGGGTTGGAAAATACCTGGAGACTTTGGGGGTGGAGCCAGGAGAAGGTGGGGTTTGGGGAGGGGAGGGTCCTCAGCAGGGTACAATGACATAGAGTCAGCCTTCCAAGCAGCCATTTTCTCCAGGGGAGCTGATCTCTGTGAGCTGGGGATCAGTTGTAAAAGCGGGAGATCCCCAGGCCCCACCTGGAGGCTGGCAACCCTACTGTAGTCTGGAGATCAGACGTAATTCCAGGAGATCTCCAGGCTCCCCCTGGAGCGTGACAAGCCTAGGCAGATGGCCGGCAACATACTGCTGGTTTCTGCTGTAGAAAGGAAAGCTTAGAATCGGCCAGCCCTGTAACGGTGTATAATATATCACGTACCCCTCAGCTGAGGATAACACTTCGTGCATCCTGATAGACTCTGAGCCCCTGAGGGCTCCTTCCACAATAAATCTATTAGTCTTAAAAGATGACACAAGACTTTCCTTCCTGGATCTGCTGCCACAGCTTAGAACGGTTACCCTGTTAGGCGCGACACATGCATTGTATCCTTATCAGTGATGAGAAATTGAGTGAGGGACCTGCACGTGCGAACTCGCCCTTAAATCTTGACTTAGAGCTTGTCTCAAGAAAGAACTTTCCCTGCAAGATGTGGTTTGGCTCACTCATGATTTCCTTCCCACAATGCACTTGCTCTGTGCAAGACTCACTATAGCCTGGCTTGAGGGCAGGTAGCAGGACTTCTTTGAGCCACCTGTGACTCTGTTCCAGCATCCTCCGGTGCCGTGTCTGTTTCTGAGCACAAATCCACAGTGCTGGCTTTGTAACCTGTACTTCTTTGGCCCAATATACCCTTCCTCCCAGATTTTAACAGAAGGAGCCCTCTCACCAACCCTCCTTTGTATCAGGCAAGAAGAGAAACATTCATAATAGAAAACGCTGGTTATGGAAGCCCACCCTACTGGTCTGCAAACTGGAGCATTTGTTCAGAGCTCCCTGTCCTATTAGTTTGGACCAGCTTGTGGGGGTCCAAGGATTAGTTTGGAGAGACTGTGAAGTTTTTTAATGTGGAGGGGTTTGATTCTGTCTTGCTGGGGGCTTCTGTTACCTCCATTGAGCCTTCAAGGACTAACGTCTAACATGAATATAAAAGAGACTGGAAATGTTGAAGAAACTGTTTGGTCCAGGCTCTGCCTTAGGTGGGGCCTGGAGTTCTCCCGGAATTACAACGGATCTCCTGAGGACAGAGATCAATTCCCCTGGAGGAAGTGGCAGCTTCGGAAGGCAGACTCTATGGTATACAACAGAATGTAGGAGAAACCGAAGTCCTAGAGTGTCATCACATCCCCAATGAGTTCCTTCCCTTCCCAAACTTCCCCTGCCCAGGTACAGCTCCTAACTCTACAGGAATTTCCCAAGTCAGAATTGGCAAACCTACTGACTCAGTCAAGGAGGCTAGAATCTCTGCCAGCCGCCATCATTTGCCATCATCCAGAATTCCATCTCCAGAAGACTGACGAGCCCCTGAGAAGCTTGATGTTGCCACTCTAGCTAATTGGGGGGACACTGAAGTGAGCGTTGCCAAGGTCCAGGCTGAGGGGATGGGAGACAGGGTTGCCAGATCCAGGCGGAGAAACTCTTGGAGATTTGGGGGTGGAGCCTGGGGAGGACAGGGACTTCAGTGGGGTTATAAAGTACTGGGTCCAGAGACGCGTTGTAGTGAAATCAAAGCTCATAGTTTATTGATGGTACAAAACACGACTGGTGAATGGGGCTCGGGAGTCTGCTTAAATGTCTGTCTAAGCTGCACCCTCGGCCTTGCCCAATCTCCCCGATAGGGTCAATTACAGGTGACCTTATACCGTAGGTCTGCTGGTGGATCCTGAGTGGCCCATTGATCCAAATTACAATCTGCATGGGCTATTATCTACCGAAGTGAAGCTCCGGTAGCCAGCCCGACCACGTGCATTTCCCTTTCCGTGGTTGCCATTAGGACACAACAGGGGTACAATGCCGAAGAGTCCATCCTTCAAAGCCTCCATTTTCTCCTGGGGAACTGACCTCAGTGGTATAAAGATGAGCTGCAATTCCAGGGGATTCCCCAGCTCCCACCTGGAAGCTGGCATCCCTAACTGAAGCCCATCCTCCCCCTTTCAGGGTTTGGGTTTTTGTTTTTTTTTTGGCTTTCATTTTGTATTTATAGGGCTTGTGCATTAGAGTTCTTTATTGATTACCTGATCTAGGCAATTACAGTCAGAACAGCCGGGATTTCAGGCCTGATTGGCTTCAGATTAGAAATCCATGGCCTTTGTTGGACTCCCTCTAAAAAAGATTACGGGGAACATTGTTGTGTCTGGCTTTCTTGTTTACTTTCCTTTTGGTGTGACTTGTTTACCGAAACCTCAGGTAGGCCAAGGGGCCGGTTCCCTCTTGGCGCATGGTATCTCAAGCTCACAGGGACCCCATGCGTAACCCACATTGAACACCACACATGAACCAAAGCATCTGCTTATATATCTACAGGCAGGGGTCCGTTGGAGCGGGAGCACACAGGAGCACAGCTCCGGGAGTGAGGAGCCCAGGGGGCGGGCACATGACCAAGCCCCACCCCCTCCTCGGCTTCCCGAGCAGTGCAGAGGCGCAGTGCCCTGGGAAAAGCCCTGCTAGGGTCTTTATTGTTTTTAATGTTTTGTTTTAATATTGATAATTTTATCATTGTTCCTTTGATGACTGTGTGCTGCTTTTCCAGAGACTTGCTCAAGGTGGCATATAAATTTTCTAAGTATACCATTTTTTATCTGGGCACATGGCACATAAGTACTGGAGAAATTTCACCAACCCTTCAGCAGCTTCCACCCCATCAGTTTGGTGTAGTGCTCAGGAGTGGGACTCTAATCTGGGAGAACCGGGTTTGATTCCCCACTCCTCCACATGCAGCTGCTGCTGTGACCTTGGGCCAGTCACAAGTTCTCTCAGAGCGGTTCTCTCATGAGCAGTTCTCAAAAGACCTCTCTCAGCCCCACCTACCTCACAGGGTGTCTTGTTGTGGGAAGGGGAAGGGGAAGGGATGGGTGGTGCACATGTCCTGGGTATCTCAAGTCTACTTGAAACCTGGTGGTTTCAAGGGAGCAGGAAGAGAATGAGGGTGTGTTCTTGACGCTTATTTTTATTGCACCAAGTATTGGATGGGGAAGGGAATGGAGGAAGAGCAGGTCAGTTTCACTCACCTGTGGAGTGGAGCCTGAGGGGTGGGTGTTGCCTTCTGACACACTTCCGGTATGTTAGGGGGTGTGGCATATGCAAATGAGTTATGCCAGTGAGTTATGCAAATGAGTTGTGCTAATGAGCTCCTGCATCTCTTTTTCTACGAAATGACCCCTGTCTACAGGAACATAGTTGTGATCATTTTTAAAAAATAAATTATATCCTGTGTCCCGCATAAGAGGATTCTCAAGGAGGCTGACAACATGATTGCCAACCAATCGGTTTTTGACCAGCTGCCAGATTTCTTTTAGCTGTTCTTAGAGACTGTTCTTGTGGACATTATGTGGCCGTTTTGGCCAGCAGCCGCAGGCGCTTCTTCTAAAAAATATATTAAAACAGTCTTAGGGCTGAGCATAAAGGCACAGCAGGTATGAGGGAGGCATTCTGGCTGGGAGAGGAAGGGAGAGAGCCGGGTCAGGGCAAGCTGCAAGCATGCCGATAAAAATCCAAATGGTCACCATCCAACCGCTGGCCTGGCCCACCCTCTGTTCTCCAGCAGCAGCCTGGCTCTCTTCCAGCCATAGCAACTGCCTGGTTAGCACCAGTGAGGAAAAATAGCAGGATGAGCAGATTCTCCCTGCTTTGCTCACATTGTGCTACTAGGGTTGTGGTCACACGCCCAAGATACAGTGGGGGAGAAGACAGGCTATTTCCTCTGGTGGAAGTTGAGCCACAGTTGTGCGATCACACAGACTTTGGAAGCTGTGGGCACAGCTTGCCACTGCGTGATCAGACGCAATCATGGGTGAGTCAGGTTTTTTTTGGGGGGGGGGGGTTGCCGTTTGTCTCCAATGTGCTCAGACAAGGGATTGATGATTCGCACCTCAGCCCTGAGGGTTCCCTATGGGGTGTGAGATGGTGCGCATACTGAGAAGGGCAAGAAACAACAGCATGGAGTTGGGATGGTGTGATCAGACCATCCCGACGCCATGGAAGCGCGCTGAGGCGATCAGACACAGGAAAGTCCACCTGTGGCCCGCAGCGACCCGTTTGCTACTGGACTTTCCAAGGTGTCTTTTAACTCCACTTCTGTGGCAGAGCAAAATGGGTTGCCGACGGCCGCGGGGTGCTTCCCAGATGTTGTCATCTGATCGCGCTCCTTTACTCCGCCTGGCATTCGCACCTATGTCGGGGTGAATTGTGCATGTGATCGCAACCTGGGGCTGAAAAAGTCCTTCCTGTCCACTGGCAAGGGAAGGTGGTAGGGTTTTCCATATCCAGGATGGAGACTCCTGGGGGTTTGGGGATGGATCCTGGAGTAGACAGGGACCTCAGGGGGTATGATGCCACGGAGTCCACCCTCCAAAGCATCCATTTTCTCCAGGGGAACTAATTTCTGTAGTCTGAAGATGAGCTGTAATATCGGAGGATCTCTAGGTCTCACTTGGCAGCTGGCTTTCATATGTGATACCTTCTGTTCTTCTTTGATTCTGATTTGACAAGGGGTATCTCTAAACCAAATTCTGGAACCGAAGAATGCATCCCTGGAGTTGCAGGTTTCAGTTCCTTCGGCTTATTTGCATCCTTTCCCATCACCTCATTACAAACGTTCAAACGCAATTCAAAAGAGCAATTTTACGTTATCCGACGTACTTACATTTTTACTAGGTTAATATACTGCCTTTCAGCTGCGGCATCCAAGGCAGTTTTCTACTGAAAGTAATAGTTTACAACATGATTCACGGAACCCCAAAGGAGAGCAAGGTTTTACTGATGCACAAATGTCTCCCACACCAGTAAAACACTACACAAAAATAATCTCTTTATACCACCGTTCATCGTGGTGGACTTTGGAGGAGGGTTTTATCAATGTGCATATAAACAATATCTGACAAAGGGAGCTTTTACTTTTGAAAGCTTACACCCTGGGAAAAATTGTCGGGCTTTAAAGTGCTACTGGACTCAAATCTTGTGCTTCTACTGCAAACGGCTACCTACCTGAAACGTATAAACAATGGCAATGTAGAAAGGAAGGGGTACTGCAAACTGAAATCAAAGCGTCCATGCCCAGTGCTGTGTTCATAATCCAGAAAGAAAAAACATGAGGCAATGAAGGAGGCATCAGTTCCACTTCAGATACCTGATCAGGTGATCAGGAATTCCAGAATTCAGACCGAAATTTGCAAGAGGACAATTTGGGAAGCATCCCTAAGGCAGGGCCACTGGCAGCTCAAAATGGTGGCCCACTGCACTGTGGAACTGCACCACTGGCAGGGGCAACACAGTGGGGTACTTTTGGCCCAGAAACTCTTGCCAGCCTGCTCACCATGGCATAGTTCCAGGCAGGAACCTAGAAAGAAGATCTGGGCATTGCTTCACTGACCCCCAAATAGGGCTGCCAAGTCCAACTTGGGAAATATCTGGGGTCTTTGGGGGTGGAGCCAGGAGACTTTGGGGGTGGAGCCAGGAGAAAGGAAGTGACATCATTTTGTGATGTCACATCCTGTGATGTTTCTTCCACATGCTGACACATGAACTCATGAAGTTTCCTAATACTGAATCAGGCCATTGGTCCATCAAGGTCAGTATTGACTACTCAGACTGGTAGTGGCTCTCCAGGGTCTCAGGCTGAGATCTTTAATGTCACCTATTACCTGATCCTTTTTTAGCTGAAGAGGCTGATACCTCCTGCATGTCAAGCAGATGCTCTATCACTGAGCAACGGCCCTACTGAATCCTTCCTCATCTTGGCAGAATATGATGCCCTAAGTGCTACACAAGTGCTAAATATGATTTTCATATCATAAGAACAGGAGAGAAGCCACAGTGGATCGGCCCATCCAGTACAGCCCATCCAGTACAACACTCTGTGTCACAACAGTGGCCAAAAATACCAGGTGCCCTCAGGAGGTCCAGCAATGGGGCCAGAACTCCAGAAGCCCTCCCACTGTTGCCCCCCAAGCACCAAGAATGCAGAGCATCACTGCCCCAGACAAAGGGTTCCATTTAGACCTTGTGGCTAATAATAGCCACTGATAGACCTCTGCTGGATGGGGACAGAGAGACAGACAGACAGACAGAAAAAAGAAAGAAAGAGGGAGAGAGAGAGAAGGGAAAAAAACTGGCAGAGGCACTTACTTCCATTTAGACCTTGTGGCTATAATAGCCACTGATAGACCTCTGCTGGATGGGGACACAGAGAGAGAGAGAGAGACAGACAAACAGACAGAAAAAAGAAAGGGAGAGAGAATGAAAAGAGCTGGAAGAGACACTCACCTTGCCAGCCACATGCAAAAGCAGCTCCTTCAGTCCCTCCTTAATCTCTGGGCGGGGCTCTCTTGCTGTGGAAGCTCTCTTGCTGACTTCTTAAAGGGGAAATGTCTGGTGAGGCTTTTTACTGCAGGGCAGGCTCTCTGCAGACATTTCCCTTTTAAGGCAGCCATTTTGTCCCCCCGGTGGCCATCTTTGGAAAAGCGGGAGGTAAGCACTAAAAATCGGTGTTTCCCCCGCCCTACGGGGGGACTTGGCAGCCCTACCCCCAAACTTCCTTCGAAGTTCCCAACTGATTTACAGGACAATCCTAAACCGAGTAAGACCCTTCAACTCCCAGTGAAGTCCCACATGACAACAAGCGGCAGCAACGTTTGTATTCTCAGTCCGTCATCGTCATCCCCCCAGCCCTGGAAGAATGTCATCTTATGTGAGAGGGCTAGTGTATATGAGCAGGGGTCCGTTGGAGCGGGAGAGCACAGGAGCACAGCTCCGGAAGTGAGGAGCCCAGGGGGCGGGCACATGACCAAGCCCCGCCCCCTCCTCAGCTTCCCCGAGCAGTGCAGAGGTGCAGCGCCCCGGGGAAAGCCCTGCTAGGGTCTTTATTGTTTCTAATGTTTTGTTTTAATATTGATAATTTTATCATTGTTCCTTTGATGACTGTGTGCTGCTTTTCCAGAGACTTGCTCAAGGTGGCATATAAATTTTCTGAGTATACCATTTTTTATCTGGGCACATGGCACATAAGTACTGGAGAAATTTCACCAACCCTTCAGCAGCTTCCACCCCATCAGTTTGGTGTAGTGGTCAGGAGTTGGACTCTAATCTGGGAGAACCGGGTTTGATTCCCCACTCCTCCACATGCAGCTGCTGGGGTGACCTTGGGCCAGTCACAAGTTCTCTCAGAGTTGTTCTCTCATGAGCAGTTCTCAAAAGACCTCTCTCAGCCCCACCTACCTCACAGGGTGTCTTGTTGTGGGGAGGGGAAGGGGAAGGGATGGGTGGTGCACATGTCCTGGGTGTCTCAAGTCTACTTGAAACCTGGTGGTTTCAAGGGAGCAGGAAGAGAATGAGGGCGTGTTCTTTACGCTTATTTTTATTGCACAAAGTATTGGATGGGGAAGAGAATGGAGGAAGGAGCAGGTCAGTTTCACTCACCTGTGGAGTGGAGCCTGAGGGGTGGGTGTCGCCTTCTGACACACTTCCAGTATGTTAGGGGGGGTGGCATATGCAAATGAGTTATGGTAATGAGCTCCTGCACCTCTTTTTCTACGAAATGACCCCTGTATATGAGCGAGCATTGGCAGTAGCTCAGTTTGCAAAAGCAACCACCCAGGGGCCCTTTTTCTCGCCAGCCTGTGGTTGCCAGAACCGGATGTCTGTGAATCGTGTCTGGGGTGAGTGTGCCCTGTGTGAATCCACCGGACGATACTGCCATCTAGCCCACGTCTAACCAGCTGGCTAACAAAAACGGGAAAATTGTCCAAGCTTTCCAGAAACCATATTTCGTCTTTGGCATTCCCAGGATCCATTAAGCTGATGAAAACGGGGAGATGCGTCAGGCGGGATTTATCTGTGACAGATCTTGGCTGCTATCAATCACAGCACCGCTTTCAAGATGCTTACAGAATTACTGCTTTATAATTATGTATTGATTTATAACATTTCTAGGCCCACCTTTTCCCCCAATAGGCAAGGCTATCTATCAGTCAGCATCTTGAAAACAATAATCTAGTATTTTTCCCTGGCAACCAAGTCAGGCTGACAGGCCTGTAAGTTTCCAAAATCCTTATTTCAGAAGATCAGGGCAACATTTTTCCGTTTCCTGGTCTCTGCCTGGTCATCCAGGATGTATGAAAGACAGTTCTGAGAGGACATCAGCAAGTTTCTTTAAAGTGCCCCGGAACACTCTTCATGTGGTCAGGAAGGCTTGAATTCATTTAAGGTAGTTCACTTTCCTAGAAGATCGTTCCAGAGGGTGGCCCTGTTGGTCTGCAATAGAACAGCTAGATTCAAGTCCAAGAAGTTTTTCAGGGTATGAACTTTCAAGAGTCAAAGGAACATGGTGTCTCTGAACCTGTGTGAATGTGCCCTGTGTGCATCTACCTGACAGTACTGTCAGGCAGGGCTCTTTTTTGTGGAAAAAGCCCAGCAGGAACTCATTAGCATAATAGGCCACACCCAGCATCAGAAACTTATTAGCATATTAGGCCACACCGCTGACAGTGCAGCTCATATTAGGTGGGGGCTGGGAAAGCACAGGGCAAGCATGGAAGCTTGTCTTCCCCCCCCACCCCGAGCTTCTCTGCCCCACTTCAGCATCGCCTTTCTAGTCTACCCCCCTCCCCTGAACCAGACTGCCAGGGAAAGGCGCTTGCTGAAGTGCCTGGGATCTGAAAGTGTCTGGGATCTATTGCAGAGAGACTCGGGGAAGTGCGGGGGGGGGGGGGGAGACGGTTAAATGCCTTTCTGTCCCTCCCCCAGATCGGGGAGGGAAAGAAAGGCATTTTCAACGTGCCGGGGTTCCCTGCCTGCCCTTTTCCAGCTGCCCCATGTCAACTAGAGAAGAAAAGGCGGAGAGAGGCTTTTCCTTGTCAATTTCACTCTCAGCTGACTGGTGGGGAGTGAAATTGACAAGGAAATCCACAGGGGCTCCCCAGAGGGAAAGAAGGCATTTGAACATTTTCCTCTTGCGTGTAAGGTGGGGAGGGCAGCGTGCTCTGTAGCCACGCATGCTAGAGGTTTCGGTTGTAGGCGTGGCCAACTCAGGAGCCAGCTGGCTTTCCTGCCCAAAAATAGTCCTACTGTCAGGAAATAAGTATTTCCTGTGGATGTGGTATGGCCTGATCTCCTCAGATCTCAGAAGCTAAGCAGGGTTGGTACAGGCCAAATCATAGAATCACAGAGTTGGAAGGAGTCACACAGGCCATCTAGTCCAACCCCCTGCTCAGTGCAGGATCAGCCTAGAGCAGTGATGGCGAACCTTTTAGGGCCATTTTACACCTCCCCTCTAAAGTAGTTTGACTGCTGTCTTTTCCTGTGCTGATTTCACAGTGGTGTGAAATTTCACTCCAGGGGGTCTAAGTGCACTAATCAACAGCAATTGTTTAAAGCAGAATGAAGCCGGTTGCATACGCGCTTGACCACAGGAGGGCAATTAGTAGATGTGGCCATTTCAGTGGCAGCACGGTTTCACACCGCACAGAAGTATGGGCAGGGTTTTTTGGAACTAGAATGATTCCAGTGGGAAAGTCAGATGTAAAAACAGCCTTAGAGACCGAGTGCCCAAACTAGAACCCAAAACCCACTTATTTATCGCAAAGTGCCAACACGGCAATTTAACCTGAATACTGAGGTTTTCGTTTTAGAAAAAACAACTCAAACATTAACATCTTTTGTCTTTAAAAGAAAAACACAATAACAGAGCTTTCAATCATACAAACAACTTTTTATTGAAAGGTAAAAGTTTGCATTTGGCATGCTTTTGAACAATTAACGTGATTTTTGCTGTCCAATCTTGCGAACTCTGTGCTGGGGCGATGCCGTGCGTGCCCACAGAGAGGGCTCTGAGTGCCACCTCTGGCACGCGTGCCATAGGTTTGCCACCACTGGCCTAAAGTATCCCAGCCTAGCATGTCCAGCCACTGCTTAAAGATTGCAGGTGAGGGGGAACTCACTACCGCCCTAGGCAGATGATTCCACTGTTCAACAACTCTTAACTGGAAAAAAAGGTTTTCCTAATATCTAGCCAGTACATTCCCACCCTTAATTTAAACCAATGATTGCGAGTTCCCTGCCCTCCTCTAAGTGACAGCCCTTCAGATATTTAAAGAGAGCAATCATGTTCCTCCTCAACCTCCTCTTCTCCAGACTAAACATTCCCAAGTCCCTCAGCCTTTCCTCATAGGGTTTGGTCTCCAGGCCCCCAATCATCCTCATTGCTCTTCTCTGCACGTGCTCCATTCTGTCCACATCCTTTTTGAAGCGAGGCCTCCAGAATTGCCCACAATGCTCCAGGTGCAGCCTGACCAATGCAGTGTACAGAGTGACTATGACATCCTGCGATTTGGATGTTATGCCTCTGTTGATACACCCCAAGATCGCATTAGCCTTTTTTGTCGCTGCATCACACTTACGGCTTCTCATATTTAACTTACGGTCCACCTGTACCCCAAGATCTTGCTCATACACATTGCTACTCAGAAGTGTATCCCCCATCCAATATATGTGTTGGATGACACTTGGGTGGGGAACCACCTTGGAAGGCTGTGCAGAGCACGGCAATGGCCAACCACCTCTGCTTCTCACTTGCCTTGAAAGCTCCATGCTGGGGTCACCATATGCTGGTTGCAACCTGACAGCCCATGCATACAAAGGTAAGTATTTTCTCATCAACCCATTATCAGTCTTGGGTTGCAATCCTGTCCTCTCACTATTCGCACCACTTTTATAAATTTGCACAGAATTCCCCTTGGGAGAAGACTCAGGTGAAATCCAAGGCAGAGCCGTCCCGTCTGCACTGATCTGGGAGCCTCTTCTGTTTCCTTCTTCTCTCTTCACGCCTAATCAAGGCTCCTTGCTGTTCTCAGAATCCCTTGCCAAGCGCAGCTCACCCTGAGTTCTGCCTTCCCTGGCATGGCCTACAAGGCCAGGCTGTCCATCTGTAGGTGTCCTGGATGACCTGTCCCTCCTGCCATTCCCTACGAAGGCCCTTCTTGATGCTTAGCTCTTCCCTTGACTTTCCATGTGATCCCACTGGCTTTTTTTTTTTATGGACCTTCCATTTTACTTTAGCATTGGTGTGGTTTGTGAAGGTGGTTTCACTAACTCCTTTTCAGAAAGTCCCACCCATCCTGGACTCCTTTCTCAGCTTGAATACCTAGCCATGAAATCCCACCTAGACTTTATCTAAGGTCATGATCAAACGGCTCTTTGGATCCAACCCAGGTAGGAGTGCCTGGCGGATTTAAAGGGCAGACAGCGACCTCTGGGATAGGTGCCGCTTCCGTGATCAGCCCGTTGATCCCTGCCAGCTAGCCATGCTTTAAAGATACTGCTGAAAGACCGGGTCTAAACCTTGCCGATGGGCCAATGGTGGACTTTCCCCTGTCTGGTCGTTCCAGCACGCAGTCAGCTCGTTGGGATGGCCTGACTCCAGACCATCCCGAACGGCTGCCATTTAAAAAAATTCTTAGCAATATGCGCATAAATGCATAAACGTGCGACGGCCGCAGAGCTCTGCTCAAGTGTTCCAGACAATTTCATGTTTCTGACGGGCCCGTGAAAGTTATGAACTTTGTTAACTGAAATGGTACATAGAGGAAGGTACCGTTGGTGGTGCTTTTAACATCCAAGTCCACGCATGCATGGAAAAACAAGTACACGATGATGCACATTTGCACATACACAAACAGATTTTTTTTTTAAAAAAAAACCTATTGCACGGCTCCTTCAGGTGGACACCATCTAGACAATACACCACAAAGTCTGCGCATGGTAAGGGATTCATGGGGGAGCTGTCTGGTGGTGCAACACTGGATAAAAAATATCGGGATCAAATTAGAGCCGGGCCAATGGCAGGATTAGCTTCCCATCTGAATACACCCTGTTTCTTTCTTTCTTTTTTAAATCAGCATTCATGAAGTTCAAGGTACTTTACGACATTCACCTTGAGCTTTCCGAAAGACCAAAAATTCTGGAATTCTCTCTCTCTCTCTCTCTCTCTCTCTCTCTCTCTCACACACACACACACACACACACACACATGCCTCCAGACTGTCTCCATCCTCTTTTTTTTGTCAGGCCAAATCCAAAGGTATCAGCTAATTGATCACAGGAGGCCGAGAGGGCGAATCTAAGCAATATTTTTTTGCCCAGGCAGCTCCAAGAGTTGAACAATACTTTGTGTTAACATTTCAAAAGGGGAGGAGGAAAAGGGCCTCTATCTTTGCCGTAGAAAGGGAGCAAAGGGAACGCACACTCTGGGTTTGGGGGGCGGGAGGGGGGGATAATGCTTCCTTCCTTCTCTCGCCTTTCAAATGGGTTTCTCGGTTAAAAAATGCCAGAGACTGCAGATTAGTGTCTGCCGCTATAGGTTTCCTAAAGATAAGGCCCGGGAATTGATTTCAATTACCCAAGTGGATAAATGGAAGCACTGCACGTCCCCCCTCCCCACCTCCTCCTTCTCAAGGAGATGATTAACCCTCGAGGGGCCAAAAGCCAGGGAAGCTGAGATTCCTTTGCTGGAAGAAACAGCAATGGAAGTCTCCAGCAATGGAAGTCTCCTGCACTGCATTTTGACCTGCGGCTTCTCCCGAATCCCCCCACGGCTTCAGTGATCCTGTTTTTCGAGGATCACTGAAGCCCCGGGGGAATTCGGGCGAAGCCACGGGTCAAAATGTGGTGCGGGGCAAATAGTGGGAAATTCAAGCACAAAATCGGGGCAAAGGAAAGAACGACGCTGGAGCAACGCCTCGTGGGAAATCGGTCTTAGTTTTTCTGCTGCTACAGACAACCACGGCTACCCATCTCGACCTATCTCCATGGAAGGCTTGTGGGTGTTTCTGGAAGCTTTTGTGAGCCACACTCCACTATCAGATGCATGAAGTGGTTCCCTCAGGTGGCAGATGTGGGTGTGGGTGTTGAAGTCATAGGGCTGCCAATGTCCAGGTCAGGCCTGGAGATCTCCCAGATGACAGAGATCAGTTCCCCTGGAGAAAACGGCTACTTTAGAGGGTATGCCATTATACCTTGCTGAGTCTCCTCCCCAGGCTCCACCCCCAAATCTCCAGGAATTTCCCAACCGAGAGCTGGCAACCCTAGAGATGGGCAGAGGAAATGAACAGAAAGGCTTAGCACTGTAAATTTGAGGTGTGTTATTTGGTGCACTTACTCCCTAGCAGTGATGGGCCCCTAACAGACACCTGCAGCCCAGAGTCTAGCCCTTGCCGCAAGCCCAGAGACCACAAGTGGACCCTGTCAGTCTCGGATTCAATAAGTTCTGGGGGTCAAGAAGAAGAAGAAAAAGAAGAAGAAATTAGATTTATACCCCCACCCTTCATTCGAAGTCTCAGGGCAGCTTACAAACTCCTTTCCCTTCCCCTCCCCGCAACAGACACCCTCTGAGGTAGGTGGTGCTGAGAGAGCTCTTTCGAGAACTGTCCTTGAGAGAACAGCTCTGACAGAACTATGGCTTGCCCAAGGTCATCCAGCAGCTGCAAGTGGAGGAGTGGGGAATCAAACCCAGTTCTCCCAGATTAGAGTCCACACACTTAACCACTACACCAAACTACAGAGAGCAATTCATCTTCCTTTGCAAATTCATCAGCTGTTGGCAGTGATCCAAACACCATATCCTTACTGATGGGATGCTGTTTTCATCTGTGCAGTGCAACGGAATATAAGTCCCACATCTTGCAAGGCTGGGTTCCTTGGCCACCCTTGGAAATAACTCCCCCAGCCCCACACACCTTATTTGTATCTGTGCATATGCCAGTTGAAAGCAGCGTTTGATGCATTCAGTGCTCACAAAAGCCTTGGCCACAATAAATGTGTTAGTCTTCGAGTCGCCACCGGACCCTGTTGCTTCGTTGACACAGGACGTTGCGTCACACGCACACCAGACAGGGCAATAGATTTTTTTTTCCAAACAGCAAAGTATCTTTTTTAAAATAATGTAAGTCATTGTCTCAAAACACAGGCTCAGAAAGGAACCCTTCGAAGACAGTCTTGGGCCGCTCCCAAAGGAGCACCTTGTCCCGTCTGACACTCTTCCGCATTGCAATTTTGGTCACTCGTTTGTCCCTATTGCTTCAGGGGTTCCCCCCCACGATGTGTTTCTCTCTCTCTAGTGGTCCCAGAGGGAGCAAAACACATGTGGAAAAGGTAGGGCTGCCAAGTCAGCCCAGGGGGCGGGGGATCCCCCGCTAAAGGGGTTCCCGATCCGCCGGCCAGCATTCGGCAGGCGGGGGGAACCCCACCCCCGAAGTTGTCCAGCGAGGACGACTTCCCCCACGGAATGACGTCACCCGGAAGTGACGTCAGCATGTTGGGGGGCGTTGCCAGGGCGACGCTCTGGCAATCGCCCCCAAACTCTATGATACCATAGAGTTTTGGGGCGATTGCCAGGGCGTTGCCCTGGCAACGCCCCCAACGTGCTGACGTCACTTCCGGTGACGCTTCGCACGTGCGCCGGGGAAACTCCCGGCCAGAGGAGGACTCCCCCCCGCCGGTGAGTACTGAAGACTTGGCAACCCTAGGAAAAGGGGTGGGTGGGTGAAAAACGAGTGGAAAAACACGACAACGCAGAAGTGGCAGAAGCACACAGATGAGATCTTTCTCGATCTCTCCCAGCTGACCGAAGAGAAGATGCATTCCTCAGGAAGACGAGGCTGGGCGAGCGCCATGACCTCAGCTGCCCCAGGGGCTCCGGCCTACTGAACTACCCTGCCTCGGCCCCTTCCCCGACCTGTCATCTTCCTCGCGGTGCTTCCACTTGCTTCCAATTTTCTCTCTTTCACAAAAATTGCTTTGCTGGGGAACCCAGCTTTCATCTCATTCTTTTGAAATCCAATTCTCTCTCTTCCCCCCCCCCCCCAGCTCCAGTGGCATTTTGTAATGACCACCCTTGATAACGGGTTTTTACCTCCCATTCATATCCCGAATCTCCTTTCCTCCTCAGCAATCATCGCGTGAGGGAGAAACTGCCCTTGAACGTTTCTCAATGCTTCTCTCAGCTGGAATCTTCCAGGGGCTGTTATTGCTCACGACGGTTCACGCTGATCTTTGATATACCCCAGCCTGTATTTTCTTACGATGGCATGACTTTGAAAGCTTGGCAGGGTTCTCTGCCTGTTAATAAACTGCCTGAAATACATATCTCTTTTCTTTCTTTTTTTCCTGCAAGAGGGATGGAGTGGGCAGCTTGCGAGAAGCTCAATTGTAAAGAGAAATCATCGCCTGCTCAGGAGATTGGCTGGGAAATTAATTTCCCAGTGGTGGGAATAAGGCCCTTTGGGCATGTCAGGTGCCAAGGACAATTTGCTGATCAAATCACACTTGAGATCCAAACAGAACGAATTCACGGCCAACGTGAAGAGCCTTTTTGTGAGACGCGTCCGCTGGCCAACGTCGGCTGCTACCTCACTTTAGAACCCTTTGAAACACCCCTGTGCATGTTCTGAAAAGACACAACTGGAAATGAGCTTCTTTGGCGCTCCTAATAAGGGCATTTGTACATAGCGCTGGCAGCTTTCAAAAGGTACATATATAGGTACATGGTGTCCTTTTCTCCTTGAATAAGGAAAAAACGCACGAGGAAAATAAGGGGAAACGACTGTAAGTTTCTTTCTTGCCCTTTTGAATAATGCAAATAATAGTGGGGTATAAAATTAGTTAGGAAGCATCTAATTTTATACCTTCTTTTCTTTTCTTTTTTAATCGTCCGTTTTTAGCCCATGCTTTTCCTAGGGTACGGGAGACAGGGTCGCCTCTGAAAAACTGGACCTGTCCCAAGATAGCCAGTGTATGTATAATTGCCAACCTCCAGGTGGCACCTGGAGATCTCCCACTATTACAATTGATCTCCAGATGACCATGATCAGTTCCTTTGGAGAAAACGGCTGCTTTGGAGTGTGGATTCTGTGGCATTATATCCTGCTGAGGAGCCTTCCCTTTCCAAACCCGCCTTGAGGATTGCCAGCTGCAGGTTGGGAAACAACTGGAGATTTGGGTGGGGTGGAGCCTGAGAAGGGCGGGGTTTGGGGAGGGACTTCAATGGGGTATAATACCATAGAGTCCCAAAGCGGCCATTTTCTCCAGGGGACCAGTTGTAATCTCAGGAGATCTCCAATCACAACCTTCAGATTAGCAACCCTACCCAGGCTCTGCCGCCCAAATCTCCAGGTATTTCCCAACCCAGAGTTGGCAAACCTAAATATACAAGAGGCTTGCAAAAAGTGGCTCCTCCGATGGAGCTCGGGTTGAAGGGGAAGCCCCTGAACAGAATTCCTGGGGGAAGTCTAGCCCAGAACAGACCCTCAGCCTAGGGAAGCCCCCATCTAAATGCAGGGAAGAACACCAAAGAACAAACAGACAATTGTGCTTAAAGGACTTTGTCTGTAACTCTGAAGCTGAAACTGGAGCCAGGGAAGTAACCTTCGGCTCAGAAACCATACTGGAATCCACCCAGGCTTGCCTAATAAGGGTGCTTTCACACACGCTGAATCAGGGCGTTTTTTTGTAGAAAAAGCCCAGCAGGAACTCATTAGCATAAGAGGCCACACCCAACAGCAGAAACACATTAGCATATTAGGCCACACCCCAGACAGCACAGCACCCTAACAGGACTGACTTCCCCAGGTGCCCTGCGGCTTGCGGGGCGCATGGGGAACCCGAGGGAAGGAAGGCAGTTTCTGGATCGGCTTCCCCAGGGGCCCCGCAGCTGCGAGGCACCTGGGGAACCCGAGGGGGTGGAGGCAGTTTAAACTGCCTTCCCTCCCTGGATCAGCTTGGCTTCCTCAGGTGCCCCCTGGCTTGCGAGGTGCCTGGGGAACCCGGGGCGGGGGGGGGGGGAGGCTGTAGGCATGGCCAACTCAGAGGCCAGCCGGAACTCTGTTCCCTGTGCGTTCCTGCCCCAAAATAGCCCTGTGCTGAATAATGCCTGGCCGATCCACTTTCAATGCACCTTAGCAATTGTTTGTGTTACGTTCTGTGATTAAATCTGTGATTATCCAACTGCCTTGTTTGGGCGATGTCAGGGGTGCGGCTTACCTGTGTATATAAGCAGGCCCCCTGACCTCCGTCTTCTTATGCTTCATCTGGACCTGAAATAAACTTGCCATGCCGAAATCACTACCACTGGCCTCCCGACTCCAGTACTTTTCAGTTTGCATGTGGATTCTGCTGTTTCGCCCAGTAAACCCAGTTGCAAAGTGCACCGAAAGTGCATTGTTCAGCATGTGGGAAAGTGCTCAAGTCTGAGTGAGAACAGGCTGGTGGAGACGGAGGGGGAGCAAAGTCGGGCAGCAAAGCGGAACTCTGATGGAGGAGCTCTGGAGGCTACGTGTGTGTCAAAGTAAGCCGGTGGCGCCCTTTCAGCTTCTTTTGCCCGACTTTTTCAGGGCTTTGCAGGCAGCCTTCCCTGCCTTCCCTCCGTGCTTCTGCTGCTCTAGTCATTTAAGCGGAGAGCTGCTTAATTGTGTCGAGAAGAAGCACCTGGTTTGTTCGGTTTCTTTGGCGCATTGATAAATTCGAGTTCATAAATTACAGCAGAAGGAAAGCTCTTTAGCTTCCCCGTCAATTAAGCAATGTTCTGATAAACCACCCCTTTTGTTTCCCTTAAATGAAAATGCCTTTATTTTCGGCGCAAAGGCATATGTCTTAACAATAAGATTTCGCTGTTTCCAAAGCTCAGTTAATTAAACGCAGAATTTGCCATCTCCCCCAAACAAGCTGTTTTATGCAAGCCGATAAAAGGGTTTCTATTTCATAAGGTGGACAACAGAGTTGGACAAACGCCAGGTTCCTAAGCCTCTGTGATCCATTTCCACGGCGCTGGTATCGCCTCTCTGCAAAAACGGCTGGTATAAACATCCCAATTAAAGCAGCTAAGCAGCATTAGCCACCAGCCAAAGATGCATCTTATCTGTTTAAAAAGTCCACAATTTAATTAAAATTATGACTTTTTACTAGCCGCTCTCTCTCTCATCCTCTCGCCATTTGAAGTTCTTCTTACAGTTTCCAGAGGCCTTCCACCCTTATTGGAGCTCACGAATATGTTGCAAAACATTTTCTCCACCCCCCCCCCACCAAAGACGGCCTAATGATATTAAATCAGTGGGCATTTTGAAGGATCGAGGAGGGGGAAATTCACTAAAACTGCGAGGTTTTCTGTTCTGTCTTGTTTTAGGAGGAAAAAATTTTTGGTGGGAGGAATGAGATTTCTTCATTGCAAGAAGAAAACCAGCCTGGTCCCATCTATCAAGCAAGCAGATACAGAAGGCGTCCCCCCCCCCTTCCAGAAGCATCATTCCTCCTTTTCCCCTCCAGCTGCAGAAGAAGAAAGCAAAAGACACTGCTCAGAGCAGGGAGGGCCATAGAAAAGCTTCAACGTGCTCAGCCAAGCAAGGTTGGGAAGAGCGGCTGGGCTTAGTTGGACAGAAGTGCTGTCTGCCCAGTTGACCTCCCTACGTAGCCCTCCCCTTGGTTCTTGTGTGAGGGTGGGATCTGATTCTCCTGGCTAGGGATGCCAAGTCTCCTGTTGTAGCTACAGTGGAAGGGCTTATGATAATCCAGGCCCATTGCTACAGTGGGGCTTTTAGGGGCTCGGCCCCCTTTCTTAAAGAATTTCTCCTGCAAATGCTTTTTTCAGTCATTTTAAAACTTTTTTTAAAGGCATGTGCTCTTTTAAGCAGAGTGGGGTGTTGCAGTTGACTAATTCCCACACTGAGCAAGGGGGTTGGAGTAGGTGGCCTCTGGGATCCCTTCTAACTCTGGGTCAAGAAACTGGCCTCCTTTAAGAGAGTTTTTCTGCCAAAGTATTAGCTTTCTTGACTATAGAGGTCATCACCCCCACCTGCCAGCTTGTTATCAAAATTGTTGCTGAGGCTGGCAGAAGTGATTAACTTGCAGCAGCTGAGAACTGTCATCTAAAGTCGTTGACAGCTTGCAATTTAGAGATCTATCCTGGTAACAGCTTCCCATTGGCTAAATGGCTTTCCCTTCTGCACTGAGACCTTCAGCCCCACCAGAAAAAAAGAATTCTCCAAATGCCACAAAATCCTTGCTACAGACCTGTGACAATCCCTTTCATTGCCCACTGATCCCTTGGGCACTGGGTGAGGGGAGAAATGGGGGAGGCATTTTTGCAAACTACTAAAGCATTTCCTATGTCACTTCCGCTGATCCAAGCATACAGGTGCATGCTAGCTCACCAGGCCTCACCCCATAATTCCTTCAGGGGGAGGCAGAGTTGGTTGCTAGCAGCAGCGCGGTAATCCTACAGCTTCCTCATTGATGCAAGCTGCCCTGGGAAACTGTGACGTTGCCTTTGGCTTGCAAGTCAGGAATAGGGTGCTCATTCCAGTTCCTGCTCTTAGGTTCACACAGCAGAGATGGGGGTGTATTCAAAACAACACCCATTCATTAGGAAGGAGTCGGAGGGATAAAAGCAATTGATTCCAGGACAAGGGAGCTCAGTCAGTCTACGCTTCTAACCCACCAACAGAAGGAAATGAGCAGGGACTCCACCCCATGAGCCTGAACCAATGCACACAAATATAAAGGGGGTGGGGAGTAAACTGTTCCACTGGAACGCATGCAATAAATACACCACACAAGTGACTTCTGAAAAGCAGGACAAGCCGGGAAGTTATCATCAGCTGACCAGTTTGGGGACAAGCAGGGAAGGCTGGGGAACCGTACCTGCTACCTGCTCATGTCACCCACCCAGCAGGATTCCAGGGGTCCTGCACGGCATGCAAGGGAGCGGGAGTAGGAAGGGGCAGGGGAAAAATACTGCTGCTACCTTCTCTGCTGATGGGATTTAGGGATGAAAGCCTCCAGGTGGGACCTGGGGATCCCTCTGAATTACAGCTCATCTCCAGCCTACAGAGATCAACTCCTCACCCAGAAGAAAAGGGATGCTTTGGAGGGCGGACTGTGTGGCATAGCACCCCACTGAAGTCCCTGTCCTCCCCTGATATCTCCAAGAGCTTCCCAACCTGGATCTGGCAACCCTGCACCCTCCCATCCCCCTGCTGGAGGCCAGGAGTGACCTGGTGACCCTAGCTGATGTACATGGGAACTTTAAAGGATGGGTCCCATCAGTCTGACCTGGGCTCAAATTCCCCCCTCTCACCAAAGCTCACTGCATGGCAGTGACACCCCTTTCTCAGCCTAAATTACTTTCCATAGTTACGGAAATGAGTAGAACAGAAGCCTTCACACGGCTCTGAGCTCCCTGGAGGAATGCTGGTGTAATACAGGATTTGGTTCATAGATGGTTGGGGAGGGACCATGGCTCACTGGTAGAACATCTGTCTGGCATGCAGAAGGTCCTGGGTTCAATTCCCCACATCTCCAGTTAAAAGGATCTGTTAGTGTGTAATCTGAAAGACCTCAGATTCATAGATGGTTGGGGAGGGACCATGGCTCACTGGTAGAACATCTGTCTGGCATGCAGAAGGTCCTGGGTTCAATTCCCCACATCTCCAGTTAAAGGGAACTGTTAGTGTGTAATCTGAAAGACCTCAGATTCATAGATGGTTGGGGAGGGACCATGGCTCACTGGTAGAACATCTGTCTGGCATGCAGAAGGTCCTGGGTTCAATTCCCCACATCTCCAGTTAAAGGGAACTGTTAGTGTGTAATCTGAAAGACCTCAGATTCATAGATGGTTGGGGAGGGACCATGGCTCACTGGTAGAACATCTGTCTGGCATGCAGAAGGTCCTGGGTTTTATTCCCCACATCTCCAGTTAAAGGGATCTGTTAGTGTGTAATCTGAAAGACCTCAGATTCATAGATGGTTGGGGAGGGACCATGGCTCACTGGTAGAACATCTGTCTGGCATGCAGAAGGTCCTGGGTTCAATTCCCCACATCT
Organism: Lepidodactylus listeri; assembly: GCA_029233225.1. NCBI lineage: Eukaryota > Metazoa > Chordata > Lepidosauria > Squamata > Gekkonidae > Lepidodactylus > Lepidodactylus listeri. Next base: position 19,452,275 of record JARCFY010000020.1, on the reverse strand, counting down.
CCAGTTAAAGGGATCTATTAGTGTGTAATCTGAAAGACCTCAGATTCATAGATGGTTGGGGAGGGACCATGGCTCACTGGTAGAACATCTGTCTGGCATGCAGAAGGTCCTGGGTTCAATTCCCCACATCTCCAGTTAAAGGGAACTGTTAGTGTGTAATCTGAAAGACCTCAGATTCATAGATGGTTGGGGAGGGACCATGGCTCACTGGTAGAACATCTGTCTGGCATGCAGAAGGTCCTGGGTTCAATTCCCCACATCTCCAGTTAAAGGGATCTGTTAGTGTGTAATCTGAAAGACCTCAGATTCATAGATGGTCGGGGAGGGACCATGGCTCACTGGTAGAACATCTGTCTGGCATGCAGAAGGTCCTGGGTTCAATTCCCCACATCTCCAGTTAAAGGGATCTGTTAGTGTGTAATCTGAAAGACCTCAGATTCATAGATGGTTGGGGAGGGACCATGGCTCACTGGTAGAACATCTGTCTGACATGCAGAAGGTCCTGGGTTCAATTCCCCACATCTCCAGTTAAAGGGATCTGTTAGTGTGTAATCTGAAAGACCTCAGATTCATAGATGGTGGGGGAGGGACCATGGCTCACTGGTAGAACATCTGTCTGACATGCAGAAGGTCCTGAGTTCAATTCCCCACATCTCCAGTTAAAGGGAACTGTTAGTGTGTAATCTGAAAGACCTCAGATTCATAGATGGTTGGGGAGGGACCATGGCTCACTGGTAGAACATCTGTCTGGCATGCAGAAGGTCCTGGGTTTTATTCCCCACATCTCCAGTTAAAGGGATCTGTTAGTGTGTAATCTGAAAGACCTCAGATTCATAGATGGTGGGGGAGGGACCATGGCTCACTGGTAGAACATCTGTCTGACATGCAGAAGGTCCTGAGTTCAATTCCCCACATCTCCAGTTAAAGGGAACTGTTAGTGTGTAATCTGAAAGACCTCAGATTCATAGATGGTCGGGGAGGGACCATGGCTCACTGGTAGAACATCTGTCTGGCATGCAGAAGGTCCTGGGTTCAATTCCCCACATCTCCAGTTAAAGGGATCTGTTAGTGTGTAATCTGAAAGACCTCAGATTCATAGATGGTTGGGGAGGGACCATGGCTCACTGGTAGAACATCTGTCTGACATGCAGAAGGTCCTGGGTTCAATTCCCCACATCTCCAGTTAAAGGGATCTGTTAGTGTGTAATCTGAAAGACCTCAGATTCATAGATGGTGGGGGAGGGACCATGGCTCACTGGTAGAACATCTGTCTGACATGCAGAAGGTCCTGAGTTCAATTCCCCACATCTCCAGTTAAAGGGAACTGTTAGTGTGTAATCTGAAAGACCTCAGATTCATAGATGGTTGGGGAGGGACCATGGCTCACTGGTAGAACATCTGTCTGGCATGCAGAAGGTCCTGGGTTCAATTCCCCACATCTCCAGTTAAAGGGAACTGTTAGTGTGTAATCTGAAAGACCTCAGATTCATAGATGGTCGGGGAGGGACCATGGCTCACTGGTAGAACATCTGTCTGGCATGCAGAAGGTCCTGGGTTTTATTCCCCACATCTCCAGTTAAAGGGATCTGTTAGTGTGTAATCTGAAAGACCTCAGATTCATAGATGGTCGGGGAGGGACCATGGCTCACTGGTAGAACATCTGTCTGGCATGCAGAAGGTCCTGGGTTCAATTCCCCACATCTCCAGTTAAAGGGATCTGTTAGTGTGTAATCTGAAAGACCTCAGATTCATAGATGGTTGGGGAGGGACCATGGCTCACTGGTAGAACATCTGTCTGGCATGCAGAAGGTCCTGGGTTTTATTCCCCACATCTCCAGCTAAAGGGATCTGTTAGTGTGTAATCTGAAAGACCTCAGATTCATAGATGGTTGGGGAGGGACCATGGCTCACTGGTAGAACATCTGTCTGGCATGCAGAAGGTCCTGGGTTTTATTCCCCACATCTCCAGCTAAAGGGATCTGTTAGTGTGTAATCTGAAAGACCTCAGATTCATAGATGGTTGGGGAGGGACCATGGCTCACTGGTAGAACATCTGTCTGACATGCAGAAGGTCCTGGGTTCAATTCCCCACATCTCCAGCTAACGGGATCTGTTAGTGTGTAATCTGAAAGACCTCAGATTCATAGATGGTCGGGGAGGGACCATGGCTCACTGGTAGAACATCTGTCTGGCATGCAGAAGGTCCTGGGTTTTATTCCCCACATCTCCAGCTAAAGGGATCTGTTAGTGTGTAATCTGAAAGACCTCAGATTCATAGATGGTTGGGGAGGGACCATGGCTCACTGGTAGAACATCTGTCTGGCATGCAGAAGGTCCTGGGTTTTATTCCCCACATCTCCAGCTAAAGGGATCTGTTAGTGTGTAATCTGAAAGACCTCAGATTCATAGATGGTCGGGGAGGGACCATGGCTCACTGGTAGAACATCTGTCTGGCATGCAGAAGGTCCTGGGTTTTATTCCCCACATCTCCAGCTAAAGGGATCTGTTAGTGTGTAATCTGAAAGACCTCAGATTCATAGATGGTTGGGGAGGGACCATGGCTCACTGGTAGAACATCTGTCTGGCATGCAGAAGGTCCTGGGTTCAATTCCCCACATCTCCAGTTAAAGGGAACTGTTAGTGTGTAATCTGAAAGACCTCAGCCTGAGAAGCTGGACCACCAATTCTAGTCCCAGGACACAATACTGATGGTGATAGGCCCAGGGTTTGATTCTATGTAAGGCAGCTCCATGTTTCTCTAGGCGGTTGTCTACCAGAGACTGGAAGCGGTCAGGAACAAGAAATGCAATGCAACAGGTCTTGTTGCGTCCCATTTGGCATGGCAGGCAGATGAGCTCAGCTTCAGGTAGTCCACATCAGCTTAAAGCAGCCAGGCTGGGGCTGGCCCTATCCCCAGCTGAAAGCAACTGCCGCCAATGCTTGCTTCCAGATTTGACTCAACGAAGGCACAGTTTCCCTTGCTCTGGGTTTTTCTCCCCCCCCCCCCCCCGCGACAGGGCTGATGCAATGCCAGCCAGCCACAAGGCAAGCGGATCACACTCCTTCAACAATAGCTAGCCAACGTTATTTCAGAAGAAGGTGCAGAGATAAGATAAGATAGCAGACTGGACCGCTCACACCAAACATATCGAGATCAGCAGCATTCCATATTTATTCCCCCCAAAGAGCTGTTCCTGCAAGATAAACCCAGCTATAATGCTCATACCTTTGGGGAGAAAGGGGGAAGCGGAAGACAAAGACAGTATACACCTCTCCCTCGCTCTCCAGTTTGGTCCTTGAACATTCCCTGGGCCTGATTTAAAGATCACGCTGGCCAAGGCAATGAAAACACTCACCTGTGGGACTTTGCTTCCCATGCCAAGGGGCTGTGTTGTTGGGCCCAGGTTCCAGTTAAGCACATGTCACTGCTTTGCACAGGTGTCACCATAACCCTGAGTCAGGAACTCCTTAGCATAATAGGCCACACCCAACAGCAGAAATGTATTAGAATATTAGGACACACCCCGGACAGTGCAGCTCCCTCTCAGGATCGGCTTCCCCAGTTGCCCTGTGGCTTGCGGGGTGCCTGGGGAACCTGAGGGGGGAGAGGCAGTTTAAACTGCCTTCCCTCCCTGGATTGGCTTGACTTCCCCAAGTGCCCCGCGGCTTGCAAGGCACCTGGGGAACCTGAGGGGGGGGGGGAGGCTGTAGGCGTGGCTAACTCAGAAGCCAGCTGGAACTCCATTCCTGTGCATTCCTGTCCCAAAATAGCCCTGCCCTGAGTTGAGGCATCTGCCAGCCCCCAAGGTTTCAGGTAGGGCCCACTAGTACTGACCCACTCCCACACCTCCACTGCCACCCAACGGCACACCCTTCCCCTGCCTGCTCCCTTGAAAGTGTTCTGCCTCCTGTGTTCTTGGTATGGTCGCCAGCTTTCAGGTGATGCCTGGAGATCTCCCACTATTGCAACTGATCTGCAGGTGACAGAGATCAGTTCACCTGGAGGAAATGGCTGCTTTGGATGGTGGCCTCTATGACGCTATGGGCGCCACCGGTGGACATAATCAATTCATCCCTGGAGACAGGGGTCTATCCAGGGGGTCTGAAAGGGGGCTGTGGCAGTATCACTCTTGAAAAAGCCATCTCTGGATCTCTCTGATCCTGGCAATGACTGCCCAGTTTCGAATTTATCATTTCTAGGTATGGTGATTGAGAGAGCAGCGGTAGCCGAGCAGCTCCAGAGTTTCCTGGATGACACATCAACATTGGATCCATTGTAGTCCAGCTTTCGTCCCAACCATGGGACGGAGACGGTGTTGGTCGCCCTGACAGATGAGCTCTGCAGACAACTGTTGTTGCTCATTCTCACAGCAGTGTTCAACACAGTCAATCACAATCTTCTGACCCACCGCCTCACCGATGTAGGAATCCATGGGGTATAGGGCTGCCAAGTCCTCCGGTAGGGCGGGGGAAACACCGATTTTTCATGCTTCCCCCCGCTTTTTCAAAACTGGCCACCGGGGGGAGGCAATGGCTGCCAACAGGAGGGGAACATCGGAGCCTGCCAGGCCCTCTCCCTTCCAGGCCTCTTAAAGGGAAATGTCTGAAGAGCCTGCAGTGAAAAGCCTCACCAGACATTTCCCCTTTAAGAGTTAGCAAGAGAGCCCCGCCCAGAGATTAACGAGGGACTAAGCTCTTACTGAAGGGCCTGCTTTTGCATGCGGCTGGTGTAAGATTGAAAGGTTGCTGCTGCTGGGCCTGGGGTAAGTCCATCTGCCAGCTCTTTTCCTTCTCTCTCTCTCCCCCTCCCCCTTTCTTTCTTTTTTCTGTCTCTCTCTCTCTCTCTGTCCCCATCCAGCAGAGTCTATCAGTGGCTATTATTAGCCACAAGGTCTAAATGGAAGTAAGTGCCTGTGCCAGCTCTTTTCCTTCTCTCTCTCTCCTTCTTTCTTTTTTCTGTCTGTCTGTCTGTCTCTCTCTCTCTCTCTGTCCCCATCGAGCAGAGGTCTATCAGTGGCTATTATTAGCCACAAGGTCTAAATGGAACCCTTTGTCTGGGGCAGTGAGGCTCTGAATTCTTGGTGCTTGGGGGGCAACAGTGGGAGGGCTTCTGGAGTTCTGGCCCCGCTGCTGGACCTCCTGAGGGCACCTGGTATTTTTGGCCACTGTTGTGACACAGAGTGTTGTACTGGATGGGCTGTACTGGATGGGCCGATCCACTGTGGCTTCTCTCCTGTTCTTATGATATGAAAATCATATTCTGCCGAGATGAGGAAGGATTCAGTAGGGCCGTTGCTCAGTGATAGAGCATCTGCTTGACATGCAGGAGGTATCAGCCTCTTCAGCTAAAAAAGGATCAGGTAATAGGTGACATTAAAGATCTCAGCCTGAGACCCTGGAGAGCCACTACCAGTCTGAGTAGTCAGTACTGACCTTGATGGACCAATGGCCTGATTCAGTATTAGGAAACTTCATGAGTTCATGTGTCAGCATGTGGAAGCAACATCACAGGATGTGACTTCACAAAATGATGTCACTTCCTTTCTCCTGGCTCCACCCCCAAAGTCTCCTGGCTCCACCCCCAAAGTCCCCAGATATTTCCCAAGTTGGACTTGGCAGCCCTAATGGGGTATAGGGTTGCCAAGTCCGGGTCGGGAAATACCTGGGGACTTTGGGGGTGGAGCCAGGAGAAGGTGGGGTTTGGGGAGGGGAGGGGCCTCAGCATGGTACAATGCCATAGAGTCCACCCTTCAAAGCAGACATTTTCTCCAGGGGAGCTGATCTCTCTCAACTGGAGATCAGTTGTAAAAGCGGGAGATCCCCAGGCCTCACCTGGAGGCTGGCAACCCTAATGGGGTAACCCTGAAATGGCTCTCCTCATTTCTCCTTGGTCGGGGACAGAGGGTGGTGCAGGGAGAGAAGGTATCAGTTAGGTACACCTTAACATGTGGGGTGCCTCAGGGGGCAATCCCCTCCCCAATGTTATTCAACATCTATACGTGCCTCCTTGCCCAGCGGGTGTAGAGTTTTGGGCTGGGGTGTCACCAGTACACTGATGACACCCAGCTGTATCTGCTGCTGGATGGCCGCCCAGATCCCACCCCACAAAATTTGGCCGCAGGTTTGGAGGCCGTGGTGGGATGGTTAAAAAAAGAGTCGTCTGAGACTGACTCCAACAAAGATGGAGGTTCTTTGGCGGTGGGGGGGGGGGCTCAGGATTGGGCATTATTAACACTGGCACAATCTGTCAGGACTTTGGGCATGATCCTGGATGCCCCCTTAACTATGGAAGCCCAGGTCACAAATATTGCCAAACTGGTGTTTTCCCCCCTACGCCAAGCATGGCAATTAGCCCCTTTCTTGTCACGCCCTGACCTCGCTACAGTAATCCATGCAATGGTCACCTCCAGGCTAGACTACTGTAACTCACTCTTCTACACTGTCCTGCCCTTGAGACTGACCCCAAAACTCCAACTGATCCAGAATGCAGTGGCACAAGTCCTGATAGGAACACCATGGATGGCACATATACAACCTGTGCTGCACCGGCTACACTGGCTCCCAGTGGAGTACTGAGTCAGGTTCAACGTTTTGGTTTTGACCTTGAAGGCCTTGGGATTGGGCAGTCTGGGGCCCATGTATCTTTGGGACCACCTCCTCTGGTATGTCCCCAAGAGAGTGTTGTGCTCCGCAAGAACAACCTACTGGTGATCCCTGGGCCCAAAGCTGTCTCAACTGGAGCCAGGGCCTTCTTGGTCCTGCTGGAACACTCTGAGAAATAACACCAGGGCCCTGTGGGACTTAATGCAATTCCGCAGGGCCTGTAAGGCAGAGATGTTCCACCAGGCTTTTGGTTGAGGACAGCAACGGTTTTCCATCACAGCCGGCACCCTCCCCTGCTCTCCCACTGTCTTCCATTTCGGCCTCCTCTTTTCCCCGCCTACTAGGCAGCTACACAGTCCAGAATGGGTTTAAGAACAGATTAGTAACACCATTTGGAGATTATTTTAAGAATACAATGAATGTTTTTTTTATTAAATTTAACTGTTCTGTTTGATGTTTTAACCTTTGTTGTGCATCACCCAAAGCCCTGTGTACACAGGGATTGGACGATTGATCAATTTAAGGGGGGGGAGGGTGTATACCAGGTGTGGCCAAACTTGCTTAATGTGAGAGTCACACAAAATAAACGTCAGATGTTTAAGAGCCACAAGACATGAACGAATATCATACACACGTTTTTATTGGGAAATATGCAAACTTGCCTTTTATTCACATTAAACGAGACTGCCAAAAATAAAAACAAAAGGGGGGAGAAACAGATATTGATCATGATATTTATTTTTCCAACAATATTTATTTTGTTTGCTAATGATATTTATGTGTCTAAGAGAGGGAGAGGTGGAAAGAAAGAATGGAAGGGGTGGAAAGAAAAAGAGAAACAAAGGGAGAAACAAAGAAAGCAACTAGATGGGGGAGGGAGGGATGGAGGAAGAGAGACAGAAAGAAAGAGAGAGAGCAAATAGATGAGGAACCTTCCAGGAGCCGCACGACATGTGTGAAAGAGCCGCATGTGGCTCCTGAGCCACAGTTTGGCCACCCCGATATATACAAACAAGCCAACCATACCACATTCAAGTCCCTCCCCTACCCAAACCCTGCCCTCCTCAGGCTCCACCCCCAAAAACTCTAGGTATTTCCAGACCCAGAGCTGGCAACCCTGGCTCCTGGCTGCCCGGGCTGCCCAGCAGCACCACAGAAGAGCGTGCCAGCAGGGCAAGCAGCCATCCTGATGGTCACAGCAGTGGCACTCCCAGCTGCACATCATCCAGTGTGGTTGAGGAAAAGGACATGCAGGTGGCTGGTGAATGTGGGCAGGAAGGTGGGCTGGTGATGGGCAGAGGAGAAGAAGAAGAAGAGATTGGATTTATATCCCGCCTTTCACTCACTCGGAGTCTCAGAGCGGCTTATAAACTCCTTTCCCTTCCCCTCCCCACAACAGACACCCTATGAGGTAGGTGGGGCTGAGAGAGCTCTTTCCCAAGCTGTCCTTGAGAGAACAGCTGGTACAGAGCCATGGCTTGCCCAAGGTCATCCAGCCAGGTGCAAGTGGAGGAATGGGGAATCAAACCCGGTTCTCCCAGATTAGAGTCCACAAGAGGAGGGGTACCCTGGGTATTCCCTGCCCAGGGCCCCCAGAACCTGGAACTGGCCTCAGTGCGGGCATTTAGCTTGCTGGCAGGCCTTAGTCAGCAACACCGAGGAAATTAAAAAGGCTCCCTTTAAAAAAGCTCTGGTCGGAACAGAAACATATCAGCAGCCCGTCATCCGCTCCCCTCCACAAAACTGGCGGATGTCTCTCAAATCCCAGCTTTTCCCAGGAGGACGCAATAGAGTGCCGCGGCTCCAGAGGAAGATTTGTACAGCTTCCAAAGTGCAGTAATTTAACTTTATATCAGCCATATTTGCAGCAACCGTCAGTCACTGCGACAACAATATTAACACGCTTGATATCTCTGTTGCAAGGGGGAGGATATAATATTCTGGAAGGAACGGGAATCGAGAACAGCTGGAGACTGTGGACTCAACCAGGCAAGGTTCAAATGAAGTTCTCAGTGTAACAGAAGAGACTTCATTTTATGGATTTTGAAAATTAAAAAAAAAAGACATGTTGCTCTAGCGTGTAATGAAATTCCAGCGTGTCCAAAAGTAAGACCTTCTTTCTCTTCTTAAACACTGGAGAGGAAAGGGTCTGTTCAGCTGCCAAGTATGAGACTTTGAGGGATCAGGAAGAAGAGAAAAGATTGGATTTATACCCCGCCCTTCACTACCAAAAAGGAGTCTCAGAGCGGCTTACAATCTCCTTTCCCTTCCCACAAGGAAAAGAGAGGCCCTAGGCAGCACAGTTTGGGTATTGCTAGAGATGGTGGGCCCCGACCTCAAAGGCCCAGGCTGATCTTGTCAGGTCTTGGGAACTAGTATTTGAATGCGAGACCCCCAAGGGAGTCCAGAGTTGCTACACAGAGGCTAAGTACCTGTGTTCAACTCTTGCCCTGAAAACCCTATGGGCAGGGGTCATTTCGTAGAAAAAGAGGTGCAGGAGCACATTAGCATAACTCATTTGCATACACCACACCCCCTAACTACCTTCAGGTAGTGAAGGGCGGGGTATCAATCCAATCTCCTCCTCCTTCTCCTCCTCTGGATAGCAACCCTGGTCTTCCTTGGTGGTCTCCAGGGGTCATTTCGTAGAAAAAGAGGTGCAGGAGCTCATTAGCATAACTCATTTGCTTAACTCATTTGCATATGCCACACCCCCTAACATACTGGAAGTGTGTCAGAAGGCAACACCCACCCCTCAGGCTCCACTCCACAGGTGAGTGAAACTGACCTGCTCTGCCTCCATTCCCTTCCTCATCCAATACTTTGTGCAATAAAAATAAGCGTAAAGAACACACCCTCATTCTCTTCCTGCTCTCTTGAAACCACCAGGTTTCAAGTAGACTTGAGATACCCAGGACATGTGCCCCACCCATCCCGTCCCCTTCCCCTCCCCACAACAAGACACCCTGTGAGGTAGGTGGGGCTGAGAGAGGTCTTTTGAGAACTGCTCATGAGAGAACAGCTCTGAGAGGACTTGTGACTGCCCCAAGGTCACACCAGCAGCTGCATGTGGAAGAGTGGGGAATCAAACCCGGTTCTCCCAGATTAGAGTCCAACTCCTGACCACTACACCAAACTGATGGGGTGGAAGCTGCTGAAGGGCTGGTGAAATTTCTCCAGTACTTATGTGCCATGTGCCCAGATAAAAAATGGTATACTTAGAAAATTTATATGCCACCTTGAGCAAGTCTCTGGAAAAGCAGCACACAGTCATCAAAGGAACAATGATAAAATTATCAATATTAAAACAAAACATAAAAAACAATAAAGACCCTAGCAGGGCTTTCCCCGGGGCGCTGCGCCTCTGCACTGCTGGGGGAAGCCGAGGAGGGGGCGGGGCTTGGTCATGTGCCCGCCCTCTGGGCGCCTCACTCCCAGAGCTGCGCTCCTGTGCGCTCCTGCTCCAACGGACCCCTGCCTATGGGTTACCCTAAGTCAGATGGCCCTTTCAATCAACAAAGATGGCAGAGCACGGAACAGAGAGAAGTTGTCAGCTGGGCAAGACCCACCAGAAAGTGCTTTTGGGCAACAACTCAGCTTCTGTTTATGTAATGTATGTAATGGCGATCGCCATGCGCGCCGTGTAATGGTGACTGCCACATGGCCAACGCACATGGCCAGGCCAGCTACCTGAGCTTGGGTCAGGAAGAACAATAGCTGGCCGGATTGTAACTTGCCACCAATCTAGTGCCTAGGCTCCCCAAGGGGATCCATAACATGTAACCACAATCATAAGGTCCTATCGGGACATTTGGGCGAGGTCGGAGGTGTGGCTCCAACCAGAATAAAAGAGGGCCCCTGAGCCCAGGTTAGCATGCCTCATCTGACCACCAAATAAAGAGCTTGCTGTGAAATCACTTCCACCTGTCTCCCGACTCTGGTACTTTTCAGTTTATTAGTATGAGACATTTCTGGTGGATTGGGGCCCAGGTTCATTAGCAGCAGGAGTTGCTCGCATTCTCCACCTTAGTCTCCTATTTGCTCTTTCCTCCTTCTAACTTGTTTCCCTTCTGTCTAGTTCCCCTGTGGGGGTTCTGCTGTGTTTCTCTGCCTCCCCCCCCCCATGCAAATACAGACAATCTGATGTATGCAAACTCTCTGCAATAAAATAATTTTGTTGGCTTTCTCCTGAAACAGCCCCCAGAATTGAGATAAGGTATCGATTGCCCATTTTGGAAGAATGAATCCTGTTTAATTAGTTCATTATTCCTTTTTGCACAACAAGATGGATGATTTATTAGGCTACAACTAATTACAGAGTTTATTACTCGGGAAGTTAAAAAGAAAAAAGAAAATACTTTTCTCAATTTCATGACTTCTTCTGCCACAAAGGGTTGGTTTCTGCCTCTCTGACTGCAGTCCATTTGTTCGGTCTTCTTTTCCCCTCCAGCTTTCGATTTCCACACACACACACACACCCCAAATTTGGAAGCACAGCAACTAACAACAACAACCTCCTTGCAGAGGAATCAAAACAGAAAAGGGGAATCGGGGGGGGGGTAGGGTTGCCAGCCTCCAGGTGGGACCTGGGGATCTCCCGCTTTTACAACTGATCCCCAGCTGACAGAGACCAGCTCCCCTGGAGAAAATGGCCGCTTTGGAGGGTGGACTCTATTGTATTGTACCATGCTGAGGCCCCTCCCCTCCCCAAACCCTGCCCTCTCCTGGCTCCACCCCCAAAGTCCCCAGGTATTTTCCAACCCGGACTTGGCAACCCTATGGGGGGGAGGGAGAAAACACAACCCTGAAAATGAAGTAAAATATGGGGGCGAGGGGAACAAACCCGGGATATTAAAAAGACATTTGACTGCTGTATCCTCTCTCTTAAATGGGATACAAATTGAAGGGTGTGTTTCAGGGGAGCCCTCCAGGCAGGCCTGAGGCTAGGGTTGTCAGTTCTGGGCCTGGAAATACCTGGAGATTTTGGGGGTGGAGCTTGAGGAGGGCAGGGTTTGGGGAGGGGAGGGGAGGGGCCTCAGCAAGGCACAATGCCATAGAGTCCGCCCTCCAAAGCAGCCATTTTCTCCAGGTGAACTGATCTCGAAAGTCTGGAAATCAGTTGTAATAGCAGGAGATCTCCAGCCACCATCTGGCAATCCTACCTAGGGCTCGTGCTTCATGCTTCTGGAACAGGAAATGTCCAGAAGCCACTGAATGGGGGTGAAGCCCTCCTCCTGACAACCAATGGCCTCAAAGGTCTCTTTCCATCACGGTTTCAGCCAGTTCAGAACCCATCTGCATGTATGTATGTATGTATGTATGTATTTTTCAAATTTATATCCCGCCCTCCCCGCGAGCGGGCTCAGGGCGGCTTACAAGGGCACACAGGCCAATTCAATACATTATGTATGTATGTATTTTATTTTTTTTCGTTCTTCTATCCCGCCCTCCCCGCAAGCAGGCTCAGGGTGGCTTACATTGCGGCACGTAGTGCCAAGTCAGCATAAAACATTTAAAAACATTAAAAAGTTCAACAACAAACCACAATTTTACAATTAAAGTGCTCGCAGTTACGGTAAATTATACGAAAAGTTAAGCTGGTGCCCTACAAATTCCCTTCATGAAGTAACGCTAGGGTTTTATAATTCGGCCCGCCACGGCCTCCAGGCCTAAGCTTCCTTCCGGGCCACCCAGTTAGGATTTTGTTGTTGTTGTTCCAATGTCCACCACACCAAATGTCATTACATCAAGTTGTTTTTCACTTGCCCAACTTAGAGAGTACCTCCTGGAGCTCTTCACAATCCACTTGGGTTTTCTCCATCCTAAATAATTTGGTATTGTCTGCAGTCTTGGCCGCTGTACCACTCGCTTCCAATTCCAGTTCCCGACTCTGCTCTCTCATTCTTTTTTTAGTTTCTGCCTCTGAGAATTTTTAAAAGAATATATAGAAAAGACAGTAGTCCTGACAGCTGACTAGGCTGTTCTTGTCAACGCTCAGATGCTAAGAAGGGTCAGTACTTGGATGGGAGACCACCAAGGAAGACCAGGTTTGCTATCCAGAGGAGAAGGAGGAGGAGGTTAGATTTATACCCCGCCCTTCACTACCTGAAGGAGTCTCAGAGCACCTTCCCCTTACCACCACAGACACCCTGTGGGGTAGGTGGGGCTGAGAGGGCTCTTTCAAGAACTGCTCTTTCAAGAACAGCTCTGACAGAACTATGGCTTGCCCAAGGTCATCCAGCAGCTGCAAGTGGAAGAGTGGGAATCAAACCCGACTCTCCCTGATTAGAGTCCACGCACTTAACCACCACATTAAACAGGAAGGCAATGGCAAACCACCTCTTGCCTTGAAAACCCCAGGAGTTGGGACTTCATGGGGTCACCTTGAGTCGGTTGTGAATTGACAACGCACTTCAAATAGAAAGGAGCAGGGCTATTTTTGGGCAGGAACGCACAGGAACAGAGTTCGGGCTGGCTCCTGAGTTGGCCACACCCAGCAAGAACTCATTAGCATAATAGGCCACACCCAACAGCAGAAACTCATTAGGCTTGGCTACATTAGGGGTATGTGGCCTAACATGCAAATTAATTCCTGCTACAAAAAAAGCCCTGGGTTTTGACAACAAACTAGGTAAACAGAATAAGAAGCAAAAGGTGGGTGTGGCTGGATGACCACTCCTCTGGTAACATGGGGGAGTGGCCTAATATGCTAATAAGCCATGCTGTCAGTGGTGTGGCCTAATATGCTAATGAGTTTCTGCTGTTGGGTGTGGCCTATTATGCTAATGAGTTCCTGCTGGGCTTTTTCTACAGAAAAAGCCCTGGAAAGGAGCATCCGAGTGCTGGAAGGAATATTAGGTCAAACATTTTGCTGATAAAATTGCTTCGGCGTTGTTTCAGACCCAGCCCGGATGCTACATTAGACAGAGCGGGACTATGACTTGTCCAGGTTTGATGGATTCTTCCCACTTCATCTAACCAGAGGCTGTAGACAAGTTCTTCCGGAGAGGCTGGCCTGCAAGCTACATATTTGGCTCTTGCCCTTCCTGACTGCTAAAAAGCCCTGAGGGTATTTGGCCATATGGACGGCCCAGCTGTTAGCAGCTGTTTGGCACACTGCTAAGGATGCACAAAGGCACATTTATTCAGATTCAGACTCATTCCGTTTCGCTCATTTATCATGTTGTTCAGATTCTTGAATATTGTAACGACACATGTTCAGATTAGTTAATCGGGTCAATAGTCATTGGCATTGGCTTCAAAATTGAATGTAAAACGCATTTGCACCTGTAACATACCCTCACACACACACACACAAGCAGCTGGAATGATGTTCTCATGGTCCTGGGGTCCGAATCAGCCCCATACGTTCAATGCGACCATTGCGCTGAAGATCTCCCAAACACCCCCCTCCCTCCCCCGGGCCCTCCTTCTGTGCTGAACTAAAATCCCCGTGCCCAAATTAGATAACAGCACAGAGCAAAGCTGGCTGCTAGACTCCAGATTCATAAATGACACCTGCGTAAAAGCAAACCACCACTTCTGCTGCAAAATCTACCAGGAGAGATTAAAATCAAAACCACAACATGGCAGGGCTTTTTGTCCGCATGATTAGAAGAAATCCTGAACTCCCTTGTTCAGTTAGACCAGGGGTGGGCAAACTGTGGCTCCGGAGCCGCATGCGGCTCTTTCACATATATTATGTGGCTCCCGGCAGGGCGGCTGGGGAAGCTAAATATCATTAGCAAACAAATATCATTGGACAAATTAATATCATTATCAAGATCTGCTTTTACCCCTTTTGTTATTATTTTTGGCAGTCTCATTTAATGTTAATAAAAAGCAAATTTGCTTATTTTCCTATAAAAGCAGGTAATATTTGTTCAGAGAGCCAGTGTGGTGTAGTGGTTAAGTGCGTGGACTCTAACCTGGGAGAACCGGGTTTGATTCCCCACTCCTCCACTTGCACCTGCTGGATGACCTTGGGCAAACCATAGCTCGGTACCAGCTGTTCTCTCAAGGAGAGTTGTCTCAGAGCTCTCTCAGCCCCACCTACCTCACAGGGTGCCTGTTGTGGGGAGGGGAAGGGAAAGGAGTTTGTAAGCCGCTCTGAGACTCCAAGTGAGTGAAGGGTGGGATATAAATCTAATCTCTTCTTCTTCTTCTTCATGTCTGGTGGCTCTCAAACATCTGATGTTTATTCTATGCGGCTCTTACATTAAGCAAGTTTGGCCACCCCTGTTCTAGGTGGCTCTTACGCCGAGCCAGTTTGCCCACCCCGGAGTTAGACAGAGAAGCAGCCCTGTTTCAGTTTCAACACAGGTCAGCTCCAAAGCAGCCATTTCCCCCAGGGGAGAATTGCCCCTGTCATCTGGAGATCAGCTGTGATTCCAGGAGACCTCCAAGGCCCCACCTGGAGGCTGGCAACCCTTGCCATGCTGCCAGCTGCACGGGATTGTGGTACGGCTTACTGAGATAAGATGTGACAGTGTTTTCCTTTGGCCACCTGGTCAGCTGATGGCGAAGGCTCTGGGTCAGCCTCTCTGCCACTAAGCCAAAGAACGTCTGAAGGCCTTATGCAGGCTAGCCCTGAGGCATACAGGGAATGTGATCCCCTCTGAGCGGCAGGTGAATGACATCTGCATCAAGAGTTGCTAACACAGACAGGAAGTCCAGATGCCCACCTGCCAGACACATAATCGAGTCAATGGGTGCGTTTGCATCCCACACGTCCCCCAAGGAGCTCAGGGCAGCACACACACACTTCTCCTGTCCTCCTTCTATCTTCACAGCAACCCTGTGTGTTAGGTCAGGGGTGGGCAAATTGCGGCCCGGGGGCCACATGCGGCCCGCCACAGAGTTTTTTACGGCCCGCCAAGAAGATTTCAGGACTTCAAGAAAATTGAGCCTAAATTCAATTTGCTCTCTTATCCCATCACTGCTGATATTGATACAGCACCTGAGGAGCAGCAGTTTGAACTTATTGACATGCAGTCAGATCACACTGTGAAAGAAATGTTTAATGCTGTGACGTTAGTTGACTTTTACAAATCTTTGTCTGCTGAAAAAGTTTCCATGTGTGAAGAAATTTGCTGGGAAAATGTTCTCTATATTTGGGTCTACATATATTGGTGAGCAAAGTTTTTCTTGCATGAAGATCAACAAGAGTAAATATAGATGCTCTTTGACAGACATTACCTTGCAGGCTGTGATGAGAATCTCAACAAGCAATCTCACTCCTGATTTCAAAAAAATTGTAGAAAAGTGTGATAGGGTACATTTCTCTCATTAAACTGATTCTAAAATTAAATGTGCTTGCAGCTATAGACGATATGAAATTAGCACAATAAATAAATTGAATAAAACTACCACTATTTTATTTAATTTATATTTATTGATTTTTATGATACAATTTATACCTTTTCTGAAACGCAAAGTTAACTAATGAATGCCATCATTTTAAAAGGTGCGGCCCTCCGCTAACCTCCGCTCCCACAAAGTGGCCCCCGAGCCAAAACAATTGCCCACCCCTGTGTTAGGTGATCCTTGATCTACCAAGGTCAGACCCGTCTACTCAGACTGGCAACAGCTCTCCAGCAACTCCGGCAGACCTCTTCCACACCACCTGCTACCTGGTCCTTTCAGCTGGAGATGCCTGGGATTGAACCTGGGACCTTCTGCATGCCAAACAGGTATTCTTCCACTGAGCCACAGCCTCTCCCAGGGACTGGCCCAAGGTCACCCAGGGAGCTTCCCGAGTGGGGGATTTTGAAGCCTGCTCTTGCAGATCCCACTCGGAGCACTTTTAACTGCTACTACACTTTTTTGTTTTATCAAGAGGCAAAGGGGGAAAAGTCCCCCTTGGTTGAAGCCGTCAGCTCGGGAGGAACTGTTTCACGGAAAGGGTCTGGTGGCCAATAAAGCCAGGAGGTGTGACCTGAACATAATGTGATTTGCGAGGGGTCTGCCAAAGCCCCCACCGGGAGGCAGCTGAGTTATGCGCCCTTTAAAATCAAAGCCATACTGCAGTCCTCAAATTTCCAATTGCTCCAGTCAGCCATGGTCAGAAATGTCAGAGTTTACTACCGCAAGTGACTTTCGTAAAAGAAGAAATGTCATTTTCCACCTTTTGGGTTCACCCACTAAGCAGCTCCTGAAGTGTTGTATTTATAACCGGCTGGGTTTTATCAGGGAAAGTTCTGTTTGGTCTCCGACACCAAACTTCCTCTGTGTTCTATGGGAATTTTATGGGAGACAGCAGGTCTGGTTGAAGACAAAACTACATCCTTACCCAATTCCCATTTTTAAAAAAGCAGGAGGAAGGAGGAGGAGGAGGGTGGGTTTTATATCCTGCCCTTCACTACCCGAAGGAGTCTCTCAGAGTGGCTTACAATCACCTTCCCTCCCTCTCTCCACAACAGACACCCTGTGAGTTAGGTGGGGCTGAGAGAGCTCTGAGAGAACTGCTCTTGAGAGAACAGCTCTGAGAGAACTGCGACTGACCCAAGGTCCCCCAGCTGGCTGCATGTGGACAAGTGAGGAATAAAACCCAGTTCTCCCAGATTAGAGTCCACTGTTCTTAACCACACTACACCACACAGGTGAAGTTCCTAAGACTGCAAAGAACATTGAAACTGCGCAATCAGTTGGCATTAACTAGAGCTCCACTATCCAAGAAGGGTCTCATCAGTACAAATCAAGGTGAGTAATTCAGCCATCTTTGTGAACAGCTGCCTGACAGAGCACTTGCTTGGGAATCATCCCCTTTGAATGAAATGGGCTTGACTTCGGGGTGAGCCCGTTCAGGATTGCTTCCTGCCTCTTCCTCCAGCTACAGCTCTGACCAATCTTGCTGGCAAATGCCTGTCTGAATGGCGTCAGCTCTTCAGAGAGCCAGTTTGGTGTAGTTGTTAAGTGTGCGGACTCTTATCTGGGAGATCTGGGTTTGATTCCCCACTCCTCCACTTGCACCTGCTGGATGACCTTGGGCAAATCGTAGCTCTCTACCAGCTGTTCTCTCAAGGGCAGTTGTCTCAGAGCTCTCTCAGCCCCACCTACCTCACAGGGTGTCTGTCGTGGGGAGGGGAAGGGGAAGGAGTTTGTAAGCCGCTCTGAGACTCCAAGTGAGTGAAGGGCGGGGTATAAATCCAATCTCTTCTTCTTCTTCTTCTTCTTCTTCAGAATAGCAAGCCAAGGGAGGTTTAGGGTTGCCAGCCTCCAGGTGGTGCCTGGAGATCTGCTATTGCAATTGATCTCCAGACGACCAAGAGCAGTTCCCTTGGAGAAAATGGCTGCTTTGGAGGGTGGACATTATGGTATTTATACCCTGCTGAGGTGCCTCCCCTCCCCAACTCCCATCTTCCCCAGGCTCCACCCCCAAAATCTCCAGGCATTTCCCAACCCAGAGCAAGTGACCCTACACTGTAATACTTTGACAGGAGACGCTTGCCAGCAGTTGAATCAGGGTCCTAGGGTTGCTATCCTCCAGGTGGGTCCTGACAGCCCGGGAGGGTGGACTCTCCGGAAACACACCCCTTCGCAGGGCTCATTTCGTAGCAGGAGCTCCTTTGCATATTAGGCCACACACCCCTGATGTAGCCAATCCTCCAAGAGCTTACAGAGCTCTTCTTACAGGGGCTGCTGTAAGCTCTTGGAGGAGTGGCTACATCAGGGAGGTGTGGCCTAATATGCAAAGGAGCTCCTGCTACGGAATGAGCCCTGCCCCTTCTGATTCATGTCTCTCCCCTCCTCAAACTCTGCCCTCCCCAGGATCTGCCCCCAGATCTCCAGGAATTTGCTAAGCCAGAGTTGGCAACCCTGTTCCAGGCACAGAACTCTTTCCCGGCAGATGCATCTCCACCCTTTGTGGGATATCCTCTCTTCTCTCTGCTCCTCTCCTCTCCCCGCCTCGGCCTTTGGCAGGCTCTTCCCCGTTCGAGACTTTGCCTCTCAAAGGTCTGACATGATTCACTCATGCGTGAGGCTTCGAGTCGTATTGACTCTGCCAAGTAAACACCCCTTTTAAAAAAGAATTTTTGCATTAAAGGATTTCATCTTTTCAAAGGGGGTGTTCAGCATTGTCTCCCTTTCCATCCTCTAAGCCGGCTTTGCAGTGAGAATTGAAATGGAAAATGAGAGAGAGGCAGAGAGGGAGGGGGGGGGGGGGAAAGCAAGATACCAGTCTATTTACATTTAATTTAAGGCTGAAGTTCTTAGCTCGAGAGGCTGGAAAGCCGGTTCTGGCACACAGGACTGAAATGCAAAGTACACAAACGGTGGTAATTATAAATCAAAGGATTTGGGTAATATCCGACTTTCATGGACTCTTTCTTCAGTAATTAAAGCATGGCAAATAACTTGGGGAGTTCAGTTGATTTAAATAAAATTGTGGGTGGAAAAGTGATTTATAAAGGATTCTTTGCAAATCGTACTGACTGACTGTAACCACAAACTCGGAGGATTGTTCTGTTTGCTCCAAAGTAAATACTGCTGGTTCAGACGACCAACTTCCTTCTCCACCTGTTCTTGTTTGATAACGGGAGGGGGCTTGTAGACACAAAGGGACCCCAGTTAATGCCCAAGAAACAACATTCAAAATGGAGTCATCTGTTTTGAAAGAAAGGAGGCAGTCAAGTCTTGCCCACATCTAAAGAAACTTAAGTGAATTTTCCCAGAGCTTTTTTTTTTAAAAAAAAGAATTAACAATTTGTGAAGCATCAAGGAAGATACAAAGATCAGTTCTCCTTGAAAAATGGCTTTTGGGGGGGGGGGTGGACTGTAGGGCATTACACCCTGCCAAGTAGGGCTGCCAAGTCCCCCGGTAGGGCGGGGGAAACACCGATTTTTAAAGCTTTCCCCCGCCTTTTCAAAATTGGCCACCGGGGGAGGCAATGGCTGCCAGCAGGGAAACGTCGGAGGCTGCCCTGGCCTCTTAAAAGGGAAATGTCTGCAGAGAGCCTGCCCTGCAGTAAAAAGCCTCAACAGACATTTCCCCTTTAAGAGAGAACAAGAGAGCCCCGCCCAGAGAGGCTCTTTCTGCTGAAGGGCCTGCTTTTGCATGTGGCCTGCTGCTGGAGTAAGCTGCTTGGGGTAAGCTGCTGGGGTCTGCCTGCTCTTTTCCTTCTCTCTCTCTCCCCCTCCCCCTTTCTTTCTTTTTTCTGTCTGTCTGTCTGTCTGTCTGTCTCTCTCTCTCTCTCTCTGTCCCCATCCAGCAGAGGTCTATCAGTGGCTATTATAGCCACAAGGTCTAAATGGAGCCCTTTGTCTGGGGCAGTGATGCTCTGCATTCTTGGTGCTTGGGGGGTAACAGTGGGAGGGCTTCTGGAGTTCTGGCCCCGCTGCTGGACCTCCTGAGGGCACCTGGTATTTTTGGCCACTGTTGTGACACAGAGTGTTGTACTGGATGGGCTGTACTGGATGGGCCGATCCACTGTGGCTTCTCTCCTGTTCTTATGATATGAAAATCATATTTAGCACTTGTGTAGCACTTAGTGCTTCATATTCTGCCGAGATGAGGAAGGATTCAGTAGGGCCGTTGCTCAGTGATAGAGCATCTGCTTGACATGCAGGAGGTATCAGCCTCTTCAGCTAAAAAAGGATCAGGTAATAGGTGACATTAAAGATCTCAGCCTGAGACCCTGGAGAGCCACTACCAGTCTGAGTAGTCAATACTGACCTTGATGGACCAATGGCCTGATTCAGTATTAAATAAAATGATTCCATGGCACTGCAGGGTTTTGAGCCAGGCTCTCCCAGATCCCAGCCAAACAAACTGACTGCTACATAACACTGACTCTTGTTCAGCGACAAAAAACAGTGGCATAAAAGTCACAGTCTGGGTAATGCTGCTTGCAAGCCTATAAAGCTCAAGGCAGCAGCAAAAGCTCAGTATTAGGAAACTTCATGAGTTCATGTGTCAGCATGTGGAAGCAACATCACAGGATGTGACATCACAAAATGATGTCACTTCCTTTCTCCTGGCTCCACCCCCAAAGTCTCCTGGCTCCACCCCCAAAGTCCTCAGATATTTCCCAAGTTGGACTTGGCAGCCCTACTGCCAAGATCCCTCCACAAACCCTGCCCTCCCAAGGTACACCCCAAATCTCAATCCAGAGTTGACAACACTACCAGATACACTCACTGGGCTAAACACATTAGTTGTGCCATGAATCTCAGAGTTCCCTCTAAGCTGAGTTAGTGTGAGCTAGCTCACAGTTTTTTAACCTCCAGCTCACAGATTTTTGTCTTAGCTCAGGAAGGATGGCTCCCGAGCAAACTAATTTATGCAGTAGCCAAATGGCTTGCTCACAACTTTAATGCCAGTAGCTCACAAAGTAGAATGTTTGCTCACCAGACTCCATAGCTTAGAGGGAACATTGGCCATGATAGGGGGGGCAACCCTTGGGAGACAGAAATACGTAGCACAAAGGAGCTGGGATGAGGGAGTTCAGGGACAGACATGCATCAATGGACAGGGATCAATGGACAGAGTTAAAAGGTTAACAGACAGGGCCAAGGGAAAATACTAATTCATCGAATTACTCTCAACCACACTCTCTGTCAGTGATTTGTTTACTGAGAAACAAAGATGTGCCAAGCTAGACTCTTGCTGAGTCAGAACTGATATTCTGGCGCGAAACCCAAACGTTACAGACAGTTCAAACAGGGGGCCCCTCCAATCACACAGCGCATTCATTCCCACCTAGCAGTTCACGCTTTTCCTAACCCCACCTGTAAATCACTGTTACATTATCTCTACAGGGCAGCAAGCGGAGATGTAGACCACGATCATCTCAAAGGGAGGCTGTCTTAGAAGAGTTACTTTTGCCACTACAATAAAGTCGTTCTCACACACCCACTCCAGCAGGGATTCCCCTCCCCTATGATCCCCCCCAGAATTCATGGCACGCTAGAGACCGAGTTTGACAGTTCATAGTTCAGTCTTTCTCAGCGTCTCTCTCTGCCCTCTCTTTCTTCCTGGTTGAGAAGAGGGAAGCAGAAAAAGCAGCCAAAAACAGGCAGCAGGTAAGAGAAGCTGCTTTTGAGGCACAGAGAAACTTCAGCTGAAAAATGAAAGTAAAAAAAAATTGGCCGCAGGGCTAGTGCTGCATTGCAAAGGTCTTAGAAGTGACAGCACTGCGGACTCCTTTGCCTTCAAAGGCACTGACCTCTCTCCCATTCCCTCCCTTCTCTGGGGGGGGGAGCCCTCATCTGGCAATCGGCTAGATGGAAGAAAAAAATAGTTATGCCAGTGGAAACTTGGCCACTTGACAACCCTGGCCATGTGTGAATGTCGTTATTAAGGGATAAAGTAAAGCTGACCAACCTTTAAACTAGACCTTCCTGCTCTTTTAAGATGCATTTGAGCCACAAGAAATCATCAAATGATACTGTTTAACTTCATGCCATGAGAAGCTTCAGCTGCCCATTTCTGCTCATTAAACCTCTAGTAAAGGAACAGGGGATTTTTTCTTCTTCTCCAGTTGGCAATTTTAAAACTTGGGGGACTGGGCTTAGGGTTGCCAACTTCCAGGAGGTGCAACCAAAAGAGTATGACGAAAAAAAGCTGAATACAGAAATAAACATAAGCCGTGACACAATAACTAAGCTACTACACCGAAATACAATCAAACGATGTAATTTAGATAATGGCAAAACCGTGAAAATACAAATACAAATTATTTAAGGTGAAGCAACAATTAAAAAAAACACATCAGTGACAGAACGAAGCCGTTTACAAAGTCAAAGCTATAGCCGATGTAAGATCAGTCCTTGTTCCCAGGGGTCATTTCGCAGAAAAAGAAGTGCAGGAGCTCATTAGCATAACTCATTTGCATAACTCATTTGCATATGCCACACCCCCTAACATACCGGAAGTGTGTCAGAAGGCAACACCCACCCCTCAGGCTCCACTCCACAGGTGAGTGAAACTGACCTGCTCTTCCTTCATTCCCTTCCCCATCCAATACTTTGGGCAATAAAAATAAGCGTAAAGAACACACCCTCATTCTCTTCCTGCTCCCTTGAAACCACCAGGTTTCAAGTAGACTTGAGATACCCAGGACATGTGCACCACCCATCCCTTCCCCTTCCCCTCCCCACAACAAGACACCCTGTGAGGTAGGTGGGGCTGAGAGAAGTCTTTTGAGAACTGCTCATGAGAGAACAGCTCTGAGAGAACTTGTGACTGGCCCACAGTCACACCAGCAGCTGCATGTGGAGGAGTGGGGAATCAAACCCGGTTCTCCCAGATTAGAGTCCAACTCCTGACCACTACACCAAACTGATGGGGTGGAAGCTGCTGAAGGGTTGGTGAAATTTCTCCAGTACTTATGTGCCATGTGCCCTGATAAAAAATGGTATACTTAGAAAATGTATATGCCACCTTGAGAAAGTCTCTGGAAAAGCAGCACACAGTCATCAAAGGAACACTGATAAAATTATCAATATTAAAACAAAACATTAAAAACAACAAAGACCTTAGGTGGGCTTTCCCCGGGGCGCTGTGCCTCTGCACTGCTCGGGGAAGCCGAGGAGGGGGCGGGGCTTGGTCATGTGCCCACCCCCTGGGCTCCTCACTCCCGGAGCTGTGCTCCTGTGCGCTCCTGCTCCAACGGACCCGTGCTTGTTCCAAATCAGCTTTAAAATGTCAGAAGGTTTGTATAACACGTCAGTAGTGAAATATTAAAATCTATCAAAGAAAGCACTCACGAAATCTTCACAGAGAAATTCCTTCAGCCTAGATGCTCTTGAGAGATTTAAAGCGATGAGAATCTTCTTTCTTCCTTTCTGACACTAGAACAAAGAACACTTCCACAACTACCTCCGCCACGGCCAACGGCTGTGTTATATGAACTTTCTGGCACTTTAAATCTGATTTGGAACAAGGACGGATCTTACATTGGCTATAGCTTTGACTTTGTAAATGGCTCAGTTTCATAATTGATGGTTGTTTGTTTGTTTATTTATTTATTTTGACTTATATCCCGCCTAGCCAGCAAAGCCGGCTCTAGGCGGCTAACAGCATAAAATCAACAACATACAGAGGTTAAAATCAGCAACATGTAAAGATTAAAATCACATTAAAATACAACTAAGCAATAAGAATCAAGCAGATGGCAGCAAATTCAAAAACCAACACCAAAAACAGCATCCTACTTATTTCTGGCCAGGAGGCTTCCACCACAGATGTTCCAGAGCAGATGACTCACCAGCCACCTGCTAAGGGCCATTCCCCCTGGCAGTGGCTCCAAAAGCCTGGCGGAAGAGCGTCGCTTTGCAGGCCCTGCGGAACTGCAAAAGGTCCCACAGGGCCCTGATGTTCTCCGGGAGCTCATTCCACCAGTAGGGAGCCGCCACCGAAAAGGCCCTGTTCCTGGTGGTTACCAACCTGGCCTCCCTCAGGCCTGGTTGCTTCACCTTAAATATTTCCATTATTTAACCTCCAGGTGGTGACTGGAGATCTCCTGGGATTACAACTGACCGCCAGGTGCCAGTGATCAGTTCACCTGGAGAAAATGGCCAGCTTGGAAACTGGACTCTATGGCATTATACCCAACTGAAGCCCCTCCTCTCACCCAACCCCGCCCTCCCCAGGCTCCACCTCCAAAATCTCCAAGTATTTCCCAACCCAGAGCAGGCAACCCTCATTGGGCTAACTTTAACGGTTAGGTGCAATCCCTTGGCTTTCGACTTTAACTTCCTTCCAAGGCTGCTGTGCAACAAAAGGCCCCCTGCCAGCCCCCAAGTAGCATATCTTCTCTTTGCTTCCTCCCTCCCTTCAAATATAGGCTCCCCCCCAAAGCCACAGTAAGAATGCTTCCCCAGGAAAGCAGGCCTAAGACATAGTCCCTTCCCTTTTGTAGCCCCATCTGCCTCTCTAACCAGGCTAGGGTTGCCAAGTCTGGGTTGGAAAATACCTGGGGACTTTGGGGGTGGATCCAGGAGAGGGTGGGGTCTGGGGAGGGGAGTGGCCTCAGCATGGTACAATGCCATAAGTCCACCCTTCAAAGCGGCCATTTTCTCCAGGGGAGCTGATCTCTGTCAGCTGGAGATCTGTTGTAAAAGCGGGAGATCCCCAGGCCCCACCTGGAGGCTGGCAACCCTAAACCAAGCCCAAAGTTGACTCTACAGATCAGCTGACTAGGCCATGGGGTCCTCCTGTGGGTGTTGATGGCATATCATATACTCAGCTTGATGAGCTATTCATGTAAGTGTATCATATCAGGCTTAAGCTGTAGTCTGGTGTTTGGGTAATAAATTTTACTGTGTGCGATTTTTCATTTGAAATGTAGGACAACGGGTAAAAATAAAAATAAATCAGAAGGATTAAAATGACAACACTTGACAGTAGTAAAGGAGGTCAGGCCTTGCTGAATATGACCTTTTGCTTTCCTGCTTGTGAGGGAGACACCAATTTGGAGGCTAACCTCCCTTTCTCTTAAAAATCGGACCACCGGCTGGTTTTGCTGTTTCTTTGGTGAGTTTCTTCTTTTTTGCACTTTCCATATTATTGGCTGGGAAAGGGGATACTGGGCACAGCAGCCTCCGAGGTCGCAGTAAAAGTTTTGTACCACATTATGCTCATTAAAATAAGCCCTGCGAAAGCTGAGCAGCTATACCAAACTAGTGTTCCTCGTAAGGCTTCCGTTCTTGCAAAAGCCTTTGAAAGAAGCAGCCTTTGAAACAAGAAAAATTTGGGAAGAAATCAGACCAAAATTTTATGTGGAAATTCCAAAATGGGTATCACCATTGGAAGCTTTCAGTTTACCAACACTGAAAACACAAGGGAAAATTAAAAGTGATGAAGAACTACTGGATAGGCAATTGGAACTGAAAACATGTGAGCAGTTGAAGAGCCAAGGTTTTCAGTTCCAATTCAGTTCCACATGTTTTCAGTTCCAATTGCCTAACCCAGGAGTGGGCAAACTGTGGCTCAGGAGCCGCATGTGGCTCTTTCACATATATTAGGGGCCGCCGCCGGGGAGAAAACTGGAGGGCATAGAGTGTGCGGGCCTGGTGTGGGAAGCCGGGGAGAGGTTGGCTGTCTGGCTGGTGTACCGGACGCCCAACGCACCAGCCAGCAGCCTGTCCTCGCTGGTGGAGGCGGTGTCGGGCTGGGCGTTGGAGCACCCAAGGCTGATAGTCTTGAGTGACTTCAATGTCCATGCCGACGATGCGGCCTCTGTTCCGGCGAGGGACCTGGTATCTTCCATGGCGACACTAGGCCTCTCCCAATTTGTAACGGTTCCTACGCACCAGGCCGGACATATGCTCGACCTGATTTTCGCGGCGGGGGTTACGGTGGGTCAGTTGACTGCCACGGCAGTGCCATGGTCTGACCACCTTGCCCTGAAGGCTCGTCTGATGGTGTCACCCCAACTCCGTTTGGGCAACGAGCGACTTTTAGCTCGCCCGCGGAGTCTGATGGACCCTCAGTGGTTTCTGACGGCTCTGCGGGATCCCAGGCCTTCCAGCGACTCATTAGATGGACTGGTCGAGGACTGGCATGGCCGGCTCTCGGCGGCCATCGATGAGATTGCTCCCCGACGTCCTCTGCGCCCTCGCTCAAAGCTGGCTCCCTGGTTTTCCGGGGAGCTGAGGCTGATGAAACAGGGTCTCAGACCGCTAGAGAGACGGTGGTGGCGTCTTCGCAACGAGGCATCAAGAACATCTTACAGGACGTTTATGAGATCCTATGAGGTGGCAATCAAGGCTGCTAAGAAAAAATTCTTTGCAGCTGAGGTTGCGTCTGCTAGCTCTCGCCCGGCCCAATTATTTAGAACAATTAGGTCGCTAACGGAAGTGCCACAGAGCACCGTAAATGATAGGGAATTGGAAATCGGCTGTGAGGCTTTTGCGAGCTATTTTGCAGACAAAATCTTGCTACTCCGCCATGAACTCACGGCCACAGTTGAGACAGTGTGTGAACTTGAGGCTCCATGCACGTCTTCAGGTGTGACCTTGGATCATTTCAGTCCTCTCAGTCTTGAGGAGGTTGACAGGTTGTTCTTGACTGTACGCCCAACCTCGTGCAGCCTTGATCCGTGCCCCTCGTGGCTTATAAAAGCTTGCCGTGAGGGGTTGCGTGACACGCTCCGGGAGATTATCAACAAGTCCTTTTCAGAAGGACTGTTCCCAGAGGCGCTCAAGGTTGCGATGGTCCGCCCTCTCCTTAAAAAACCATCTCTGGACCCGGCTGTTTTGGCCAACTATCGGCCGGTGTCCAACCTACCCTATTTGGGTAAGGTCTTGGAGAGGGCGGTGGCGGTTCAGTTACAGAGCTTCATGGATGACACCTCCATGCTGGACCCGTTTCAGTCCGGGTTCCGACCGGGTCATGGGACGGAGTCGGTTCTGGTCGCCCTCACGGATGACCTCCGTAGACATCTGGATCGAGGCGGTACGGCGGCACTGGTGTTGTTAGACCTGTCGGCGGCATTTGATGTCGTCGACCACCAGTTGCTGATCCACCGCCTCGCCGATGCTGGGATACGGGGGCTCGCTTTACAATGGCTTGCCTCCTTTCTGCAAGATCGGGGACAGAGGGTTGCGCTCGGGGGACAGACCTCCCAGAGGCACCCACTGGTGTGTAGTGTGCCTCAAGGGGCGGTTCTGTCCCCGATGTTATTTAACATCTATATGCGCTCCCTTGCCCAGATTGTCTGGAGGCATGGGCTGGGGTGTCATCAATATGCGGATGACACCCAGCTCTATCTGCTGTTGGGCGGCCGGTCCGGCTCCTCACCAGCCGACCTGGAACGAGCGCTGCAGGAGGTTGCGGGCTGGCTTAGACTGAGTCGACTGAAATTGAATCCACTGAAGATGGAGGTCCTGTGCTTGAGTCGGACCGGATCGGGGTTAGGGCACCCACTTCCGTCCTTTGGTGGGGCGCCATTGGTGCCAGCTCCAAGGGTCAGGAGTTTGGGTGTGCTCCTGGACTCCTCTTTAACGATGGAGGCCCAGGTAGCAGCCACTGCCAAAGCAGCCTTTTTCCATCTACGGCTGACTAGGCAGTTGGCTCCCTACCTCGAACGCGAAGACCTAGCTACAGTGATCCATGCTATGGTCACCTCACGTCTTGATCACTGCAACACTCTCTACTTGGGGCTGCCCTTGTCCCAGATCCGGAGGCTGCAGCTGGTGCAGAATGCGGCGGCCAGGCTTTTGATGGGTCTCTCTCTGCGGGACCACATCTGGCCTGTGCTGCAGCGGCTGCACTGGCTGCCTATAGCATACCGGATCAGGTTCAAGGTGCTGGTGTTAACCTTTAAAGCCCTGTATGGTCAGGGACCTGCCTACTTGAGGGACCGCCTTTCCCCATATAGGCCCCAGAGGCTACTGAGGTCGGGCACCCAAAACCGCCTGACTTGCCCTGGTCCAAAGGATGCCCGGTTATCTTGTACAAGGGCCAGGGCTTTCTCGGTGGCGGCCCCTTACTGGTAGAATGAGCTCCCGGAGAACATCAGGGCCCTGCGGGATTTGTTGCAGTTCCGCAGGGCCTGCAAGACGGAGCTCTTCCACCAGGCTTTCAAATAGGGGCCGCCGCCGGGGAGAAAGCTGATTATACCACCTCCCTGGCCCTGATGATCGCACCCCATTGCAGCTACTCACCGGAGCGCTAAGAAGTCGCCATCTTGTGTATTTATTTAGAGTTTTTAAATGTTGATGTTTTAAATTGTAAATCTGTTTTTATGATTTTATATGTTGTTAGCCGCCTTGAGTCGGTTGTATAACTGACAAGGCGGGATATAAATGAAATAAATAAATAAATAAATAAATAAATATTATGTGGCTCCCAGCAGGGCAGCTGAGGAAGCTAAATATTAGCAAACAAATACCATTGGACAAATTAATATCATTATCAATATCTGCTTTTACCCCTTTTGTTATTATTTTTGGCAGTCTCATTTAATGTTAATAAAAAGCAAATCTGCTTATTTCCCAATAAAAGCAGGTAATATTTGTTCTCTCAAACATCTGTTGTTTATTCTATGCGGCTCTTATGTTAAGCAGGTTTGGCCACCCCTGTTCTAGGTGGCTCTTATGCTGAGCAAGTTTGCCCACCCCTGACCTAACCTGGTGGGAAATAATTCAGTTAAAATCAAGGTTTGGTATGGATAAAAAGAGAGGTTTTTCTAATGCACCAATTGAATTAGATAAAGTGTGGTTGTATACGGAAACAAAAGTGATAAAGAAAGTCTATAAATGTTTATTGGAATATAAAATGACAGATGAATGGGTGAAACCAACTATGCTTAAGCGGGCACAAGTGATAGGGCATAAGATAGAATTAGACGCATGGTCACAACTGTGGAAAAGAAACTTTAAAATAACAAGAGCAACAACATATAGAGAGAATATATATAAAATGTTTTACATGTGGCACCATCCACCGGACAGATTGGCTAAGTTTTCCAAGGCTGTTTCGAAGTCCTGTTGGAAGTGTAAACAAAATGTGGGCTCATATTACCACATGTGGTGGATGTGCAGGCATGCCTTCAAATTTTGGTCTTTAATTCAGCGACTCCTTCAGGAAATAACCCAGACAAAAATTCCAAAGAAACCTGAAATATTTTTATTGAGCATGATTCCTAGTGAGTTTGGGGGAAGTGTTAAAAAAATAATGTTATATGGCATAACTGCTGCAAGATTGCTATATGCCAAATATTGGAAAACAGATAGAACGCTGGGCCCTGACGAATATCTAGAAAAGTTACTGGAAACAGCGGAGATGGATCATTTAACTTTAAAGCTAAAAAATAAACAGGACTGAGCCTTTAAAACTTCATGGGAAATGTTTTATAACTGGTATGAGAAATCAAAACAAACCCAAGTTTGTTAACTCTGTCGGCTATATACAACCCTGGTCTATCTTCTTATTTTGTTATACAATGAAAGTGTTTGTGTTGATGGTGTAAAAATGAAAGAATAAAGTATTATAAAAGAAAAAGAAAAAAGAAAAGAAAAAAGAAATAAGCAGCCTTAAATCTGAACTTCCCTGACCGGGGTGGCTCAGGCTAGATTGATCTTGTCAGATCTCAGAAACTAAGCAGGGACGGTCCTGGTTATTACTTGGATGGGAGACCACCAAGGAAGTCGAGGGTTGCTGCGCAGAGGCAGGCAATGGCAAACCACCTCTGTTCATCTCTTGCTTTGAAAACACTATGGGGTTGCCATGAGTTGGCTGCAGCTCGGCAACACTTTACACATACAGATCTGAACTGCTTGGAACACAAGGTCTTGAAAGCGTGTTTCCGCTCCCTTGCTCTCAAGCTGAGCAACAGATGCCTAGGTGAGAATGAACAGAGAAGAGAATAACAATAAACCTTTGCTTTTTGCAACACAGTGCAAATATTTATTTAAAGCATTGTCGTGCAGTTTCTCCTGCACCCAAAGAGACACGCAGGCAAAACAGATTGGAAACCCCTTTTTCAGATGTTCAGCAACAGATTCAAATGCTAAATATTTTGACTAACAACACTGGCAGCCCCTAGTGAAAAAAAAAAGACCAAAGTTACAAACTAAAGTAGCAGCCAATTAGATGGAGAGACTCTTGTGAAAGGCAGGGTGGGAAGTTATCCCACGTTATCCTAAGGGCCACTGCAGGAAAGGCCCTGTCTGCTCAACCCATGTCATCCTCAGGGATGATCGTCCCTAGTCAACTGGGTGTGCCACAATGAGAAACAGGAGACGTATTTTCAGATGGAGGGTGGCGTGTACATCCAATCGTTTTAGGACTTTTCCCCATTTTCGCTTTCCTCGCTTGTGTGTTCCTGTTGCATATGCCTGACATAAAGTGATGCCAGGCTTTTATTGTAGAAAAAGCCCAGCAGGAACTCATTAGCATAATAGGCCACACCCAGCAGCAGAAACTCATAGGATATTAGGCCACACCACTGGCAGCACGGCTTATTAGCATACTAGGCCACACCCCCATGTTACCAGAAGAGTGGTCATCCAGCCACACCCACCTTTTGCTTCTTATGTTTACCTTGTTTGTTGTCAAAACCCAGGGCTTTTTTTGGAGCAGGAATTAATTTGCATGTTAGGCCACATGCCCCTAATGTAGCCAGTCCTAATGAGTTTCTGCTGTTGGGCGTGGCCTATTATGCTAATGAGTTCCTGCTGGGGGTGGCCAACTTAGGAGCCAGCCAGAACTCCGTTCCTGCCCAAAAGTAGCCCTGAAGTGATGTAATATCGAATCGACCACTAGAGAGAGCAAAACAGAACCTAACCCCCCACCCCCCCCCCCGGCCCACAAGCAATGTGAACACGCAAGTGAGGAGAATGAAAATGCGGGAAAGCCCCTCGATTTCCAAAAAGTTGTTTGCGCCGAGCCTCCTTAAGTAGCACACCTGTTCCCACAGGCATTCAACAAGTACAAGAAGTGGAATCTTTGTTTACCAGAGGCCAGCAGTTAACAAGAGGCTACGCTTCCGCACAGAGACCCATTGAGAGAAGCACAGAGGAGATTATGAGGCCGGCCACTGATTTACCGACTTCTGTCTACATACGCTGCACTGGCTCGGCTGAATGTAATCTGCTGAAAATACCCCAGTAGGACTCGTAAACTTTATACGGGGAGCCTTAACTCAAAGGGAAAGAGACTCCCAGGACATGGGGAGAATGGCAGAAACGTGGCCAGTCTGGAGTTTGAGTCTCTGTGTCTTTCTTTTGAATCGCATGAACAGTTGCAATTTATTTTGTGATTCAAAAGGAGCTTCCTCCCCTCCGCAAAATATACCCTGGGTGGCTCGCTTGGCCCAGGCAAGAACCTCAGGTTTTCTCTCAGCTCATCTGAGCTGCGTGGAAACAGGTAGATAACAAGAAACATACAATACAAGTTTCATGATTCATTACTAGAACTCTGGCTTAGTCATTTCAGGAACTGGTTCAGGAGAAAGCAGGGATAAAAAATGTTTTAAATGAGTGGGGGGGGGAACTTGTAATGCAACTCAGATTAGTTTGTGAAACCAGGATTCAGTTTACAGGTGAGCAATCCCATCCTGGTTTGCCTTGACAAACGCTGATTTCTTCACCTTCTTTCTCTGCCCAGCCTCTCCTTCCTGGGTTGTATGGATCCCGGAGAACCAACCAGTTTGAATCAGAGCATCTAAAGGACAACTTGATGATCTGGGGAAGTCAGCACAGATTTGTCCCCAATGGTTCCTGCCAGACCAACTTCATTTCCGTCTTTGATCGAGTGACGAGCTTATTGGACTGAGGGAATGCTGTTGGTGTTTACCCAGATTTCAGTAAAGCTTTTGACAGGTTTCCCCGTGATGTTCTGAAGGGTAAACTAGAGGACTGTGGACTGGACTCTAGGATAGTTAGGTGGATAGGGAACTGGCTGAAGAACTGCACTCAAAGAGCAGTTGTCAATGGCATTTCATCTGAATGGAGGGAGGTGTCCAGTGGGGTGCCACAGGGCTCGGTTCTGGGCCTTGTACTTTTCAATATTTTTATAAATGATCTGGATGAGGGTGTAGAGGAGCTATAGAAGAAGAAGAAGAAGAGATTGGATTTATACCCCGCCCTCCACTCCCCAAGGGAGTCTCAGAGCGGCTTACAAACTCCTTTTCCCTTCCCCTCCCCACAACAGACACCCTGTGAGGTAGGTGGGGCTGAGAGAGCTCTTTCCCAAGCTGTCCTTGAGGGAATAGCTGGTACAGAGCTATGGCTTGCCCAAGGTCATCCAGCCAGGTGCAAGTGGAGGAGTGGGGAATCAAACCCGGTTCTCCCAGATTAGAGTCCGCGCACTTAACCACTACACCAAACTGGCTCTCAAGAAAGATGCAATTTAACAAGGTAGAAAGTGCCAAGTTCTACATCTGGGTAACAAAAATGAGGAACACACGTACTGGATGGGGGATACAGTTCTGGGTAGCCATATGTATGAACAAGATCTTGGGGTACAGATGGACCATACATTAAATATGAGCAGCCAGTGTGATGCAGCAACAAAAAAGGCTAATGCGATCTTGGGGCTTAACATCCAGATCGCCAGATGTCATAGTCCTGCTGTACACTGCATTGGTCAGGCTGCACCTGGAGTACTGTGTGCAGTTCTGGAGGCCTCATTTCAAAAAGGATGTGGACAGAATGGAGCACGTGCAAAGAAGAGCAACAAAGATGATTGGGAGCCTGGAGGAAAGCCTGAGGGACTTGGGAATGTTTAGTCTGGAGAAAAGGAGGTTGAGGGGGCACATGATTGCTCTCTTTAAGTATCTGAAGCGCTGTCACTTAGAGGAGGGCAGGGAGCTGTCCCTGTTGGCAGCAGAGGAGAGGACTCGCAATCATGGGTTTAAATTAAGGGCGGGAAGGTACCGGCTGGAAATTATGAACAACTTTTTTACAGTAAGAGCTGTGCAACAGTGGAATCATCTGCCTAAGGAGGTGGTGAGCGCCCCCTCATTGAAAGGCTTTAAGCAGCGGCTGGACAAACCCTTGTCAGGGATGCCCCAGGCTGATCCTGCATTGAGCAGGGGGTTGGACTAGATGGCCTGTATGGCCCTTTCCCACTCTGTGTGATTCTATGATTCTATGTCTTGGTTGATTTTTTGGCAGCTGATTTTTGGATGATTGGCTTGACGGATCACAGCCTATTTGCAGCTGATTGAAAGGTTGCTGCCCTCCTTCTCACACAGGACAATCAATTTTCACACTTGCACATTGTCACATAGCCCAATGGAGCCCCCCCTCCCCCCCGTCCCTTAGTGCTGCTTCATCCCACAGCCATTAAATCAATCATCAAGCATATAAATTGCTGGCAAATCAACACTACGTATGTTGGTTTTTAATCCTACCAGTCTGTTTTCTGTAGTAATCATAATGGCTGCCAATCGGTTTTGACTGGGAGGGCTTCACACATGTGCAATTTTGCAATGCATCATGGGAGATGTAGGTTCCCCCTCATATCTGTTTTTTTAGTCGGGGTTGCCAGAATACTTGGGGGAGGGGCATGGTGAGGGAGAATGTCTCATAATGCCCTAGGAATTCCCCCGATCTTTATGGTAAAGACTACTGAGATTGGGAGGATTCCTAGAGTGTCACAGATGTGATGACACTCCACACACATGTTTTGTTCTGCTGCAACAGCAGGCAGAGCAAGGGAGAGCTGGTGGGTGCAGGAGGTTGCTCTCCGTGGCTAGCCTATTTTCACGCCTTTAAAAAAAATAAAAAATAAAATTTTGCAGTACAGTGAGAAGCACCCAGAATACAAAAAAAGCACCATTTGAAATCAAGTATGCTTTGAGTGAGCTGGGTTTTAAAAAAAAAAAATTGCCACTCGATCCCTGTAATGGAGAACAGGCTGTTTCAGAAAAGCCCTCCATTGCACTTTCTAGTTTCTGCTGTTTCTACTAGGCAACCAATTGTGTCATATGCAAGGACTACTTCGACTGGCTGCCTTCACAGGCTGAAGCAATTAAATGCTGGTAAACTCAGTTAATAAGCAGCCGCAAGCCAGCTTGCAAGCTGTCCCAATCCAAATAAATCCGAGGATCGGCTCACCCTGATTGCAGCTATCAGACCAGACAAATTTGTATATTGAAAGCCGAGATGTCCAAGTTTATGGAATCACTTGACACTATAATTAAGGCTAAATGTGGTTAATAAATCTACTTCAGGTGTCAGTTTTCAATTCTGGTTAGATGCCCTAACTAAACTATGATGAGTAGAGTGGCCCATATTCAGATGATCAACTAATTATTCTTAGTTTAACGGATGACATCATGACATCTGAACCAACTAGAGTCGCCGGGTCCCTCCCATGATGCTTGTAGGGGCTGCTGCCATAATGATTCAATGAAAGATGCAAAGACCAGTTTAACCTGTAAAAGAGCAGTGGCCTCCCAATAATAGAAGAAGAAGAAGAAGAAGAGTTGGTTGTTATACCCCATTTTTGCTCTATCCTGAGGAGTCTCAAAGTGGCTTATGATTACTTTCCCTGAGAGCCAGTCTGGTGTAGAGCCAGTCTGGTGTAGTGGTTAAGTGCGCGGACTCTAATCTGGGAGAACCGGGTTTGATTCCCCACTCCTCCACTTGCACCTGGCTGGATGACCTTGGGCAAGCCATAGCTCTGTACCAGCTGTTCCCTCAAGGACAGCTTGGGAAAGAGTTCTCTCAGCCCCACCTACCTCACAGGGTTGTGAGGAGGGGAAGGGAAAAGGAGTTTGTAAGCCGCTCTGAGACTCTTAAGTGAGTGAAGGGTGGGATATAAATCCAATCTCTTCTTCTTCTTCTTCTTCTTCCCTTCCTCTCCCCACAACAGGCACCTTGTGAGGGAGGTGGGGCTGAGAGAGTTCTGAGAGCGCTGTGACTGGCCCAAGGTCACCCAGCAGGCTTCTTGTGGAGGAACAGGGAATCAAACCCAGTTCTCCAGATTAGAGGTGGCCATTCTTAACCACTTCACCACACCAGTGTTTGGAATCACAGCCTATTGGGAAGGAGGGGAACAGACTGGAGGAAGGCAAAGTTATCTTGGTTCTTTAATCACAATCCATGAAAAGAAAATATGAGCTTGATTTTATTTATTTTTTTTTTAAAAAAATCTTGCCCATGGTTTTTTTGTTCCTACAGACCGTTCAAGACTTTCTTCTGCCCTTTCAAACTGCATAGTTCAAAAGCTAGTCTAGGATCGCCAGTAGTCCTGGAGAAAATATCCTGTCCTTTTGAAAGACAGCTTAATGGGTGGAAATGGGCAGCAAAAGCTTTTCACAGCACAGAAGTAAACAATTTTATCTGGTTAAAAATACAGCATTAAGTTTGCATTAAAGAAATGGAACTTTTTCTTTCTCCAGGCAGTTGGCAACCCTGAAGCCACCCCAGGATATTTTTTTTTAAATTCCAGACACTTTTCCCCTAAAGCATCTCCTTTT
Organism: Lepidodactylus listeri; assembly: GCA_029233225.1. Lineage (NCBI taxonomy): Eukaryota > Metazoa > Chordata > Lepidosauria > Squamata > Gekkonidae > Lepidodactylus > Lepidodactylus listeri. Next base: position 19,416,792 of record JARCFY010000020.1, on the reverse strand, counting down.
TCTTTCCTGCCCTGGAAAACCACGATAAGGTATTGATGGGCCTTGGTTGAAGTCTCTTTAATTGCTTCATTAGTTCTCTGCTGCTGGATTAATGCACAATTAAATCCTGGCTAATCACAAGAGTTTATTTCTGACTAAAAGTTTGCAAGACATCAGTTGAAATGAGACCACAGTAAATCACGGTCCTTTTGGTTTTCCAAGCTCTGAAGGAGAATGAGGTCTTGAGAACGGCAGAGGAGAGATTAAATAATTTTATCCAAAGACCATTTGTAGTGATACTGTGATTGCAACTCCTTTTGAACAGTACTGGCAACACTGAATGGCATTAAATTTGATTTAGCTACATTTATCCTTAACCCTCATGCGCCCTTGTGCCTATTGCCGAAACGTCCCTGTCATGAGCCGCGGAGGCCGGCCCACCCTGGGACGCTCCGCAGCAGTCTGAACGCTCCGGTCCGGTATGCTAACACAGGAGTCTGGCCAGTGTGAACAGCCAGCCCCGGAGCAGTCTTCCCCTGCAACTTTCAGCCCCGCTTTCCTCCCACAGCAGATTGCCAGTCTGTCCTCAGCCATAATTCCTCACAAAACAGGTTTCATAGCATCCCAGAGGATCAGTGGAGAGGATACATCTACAGAATCTTCTTGGAAACACAATTTAAGTTGCTGTTCTAACTCTACTCTAAGGATTTGATATTCAGTTAAACTATTGTCCATTCTCCAGGTTTTAGTAGTAATTTTGTCATCTATCCATTCCCAAATACCCTCTACCCAAGCATGGTGTGTCCATCGTTTTTCTCCTATTTGTGTACATTTAGATTGAGATTGTGATGTCTGTGAGACCAATAAATGGTCTAATCTGGTATGAATGTCGTATTGAGCCATATAATATGTATAATCTCTATTTTTGGGGTGCTGGATGCTCCATATATCAAATAAAGTGTGTTCTTGAAAAAGTTTGTTTCGATCATATTTGTTCTTTTTCTTACCTGTACCCTAGTTGGAATTCTTTTTTGGGTGAGACCTGTCCAGTTCTTCATTTGCAATAAAGTTTAAGTCGCCACTAGAATAGTTTCTCCCTCTTTAAAACCGTCTAACTGTTGAAAGGCATCAGTTAAAAAAATTAATTTGATCATAGTATGGAGCCCCTGATGATCATAGTATGGAGCACAAGGCTATTTTTGGGCAGGAACGCACAGGAACGGAGTTCCAGCTGGCTCCCAAGTTGGCCACGCCCAGCAGGAACTCATTAGCATAACAGGCCACACCCAAGAGCAGAAACTCATTAGGATTGGCTACATTAAGGGTATGTGGCCTAACATGCAAATTAAGTTCTGCTAAAAAAAAGCCCTGGGTTTTTACAACAAACAAGGTAAACACAATAAGAAGCAAAAGGTGGGTGTGACTGGATGACCACTCTTCTGGCAACATGGGGGTGTGGCCTCATATGCTGATGAGCTGTGCTGCCAGAAGTGTGGCCTAATATGCTAATGAGTTTCTGCTGCTGGGTGTGGCCTATTATGCTAATGAGTTCCTGCTGGGCTTTTTCTACCAAAAAAAGCCCCGATGGAGCATATATAGAACCCAGTGTCAGAGTTTTCCCCTCCATCACACCTTTCACTTAAATAAATCTACCATTAACATCTTTAAGGATATCTTTAAGGACATCCAATGGTTTAAAACTAACTTTCTTTGACATCATTATTGCCACCCCTCTAGATTTAGAACTTCCACGCGTTTGGAGCTGAAGAGTGAACCAATTGTTACAAAAAAATTTCCTATCCAGGTTTTTCTGATGTGTCTCCTGTAATAATAGAATATCAGGTTTTAAGCTTAAAAGATTATTAAAAACTCTTTTTCTTTTGATACTGTTGTTAATCCCCCTTACATTCAGAGAGAGGACTTTTAATGTTGACATTTTTGGTATTTCTATTTCAAAAAAATACAAAAACCTTTATAAACCAACCAGCGTTCTAACACCCTTTTTGATTTAAACTTTCCTATCAGTCTTACCTATTCTTTTTATATATGATAAGCTTCAGTAACGTTCTGTAAACTTTTAACTATTTCTAACTTACTATCTAAACTACAAAGGTTATAAACTAATATTTCTAACTATCCTAACAGTCCGAATGGACTTGAAATACTTAAACCTAATCTTATACCTAAGGGAGACTGCAATTACCTGCAAACTAACAGAAAAAAGAAAAAATCCTTGTTCCCCACTGAGATACCTTCCTTTAAAGCTAGTATTTATTGTTCTATTCTCCCCCTCCCCACCAACATCATTAATTTCTTATGAAAAGAACTTAAATATTTATATATCCATATTTGGACCTCTGGCATGAGTATTCTAAAATACAGACAGGACTATCCAGAATAAAACATTATAAATAGATTTATCTAAATTAAGAACATACAACAGTTGACTTCAAGTTAAGCTTGTTCACTGTGATCCCGTCTTAGATCTGGGAGATGTCAGGTATTGGGGACTGGAATTTTACTGTCTCTAGATGGGGTTGAATTAAACTGCAGTTTCCTCTTGTCATGCTTCTTCTTAGGATCTTCTGTAGAACGCATTCATATTTTTTCTGATAGTTTAATCCGGAGTTTCAGATCTGTTGCTAGCAGTCTTTCTGCTTTGTAGATGACTTGCAAATTAGCCGATCTGATCCATTTAAACTTGATTCTGGCATCTTGAAGTTGTGAGGTGACTGGTTTCAGGTCTCTTCTTTTACTTATAGCCTCTGACAGGAGATCCAGAAATATTTCGATTCTATGACCTTTGTAATCAAAGGGTCCTTTCTCTCGTGCCTCTGTTAGAATCATCTTGCACACTGTAATCCAATGCTGTAATCACTATATCCCTGGGACCTTTCCAGTGGGGATTTTTAGGGGAACCAATTCTATAAGCTTTCACAATAACCAGGACTAAGTTACCTTCCAGGTTCCACATTGCAGCTAGCCAATTTGCCATAAACTCAGAAAGTTCCTCAGATGAATTGAGCTGCTCAGGAAATCATTGAAATTTAATATTGTTCTTACATTGTTCCATATCTAAATTTAGTATTTTAATATTCATAGAATCAGTCTCTTTTTGTAAACTATGAGTTTTGTATTGCACCATTTCTGCCTGTCACGGGCTGGGTTCAGGCAGGGCAAGAGAGAGCAAAAGTCCAAGTCCAGTCTGAGGTCAGAATCAAGGGGTAGCAAACAGGAGCCAAAAGAACAGAGTCTGAAGTACAAACCAAAAGTGTAGTCGTTGGAAGCTGGAGTCAAGGAGCCAGGGGTTCAAAGCACGAATCCAGAGCACGGGCGAGGGAGGTGCAGAATGTCATCAAACTGACTAGTTGCTGGCACAAACTACCAGCATCAGGAAGGGAAGCAAAATATCCCTCAGGTGCCAGAGTTAATTAGTGCTTAGAGATCCTCCACTACCACCCTGGGACCGAGGGAGGTCCACAATGAAGTCCATCGAAATGGTGTCCCAAGGGGGTGGCAATTCCACGCCACCTATCCAAACAAACCTGGCCCATCTGCTGGGGGAGGCCCTGGGGGGGGAGATACTGTCATAAGTCCTGCTGAGGATGTGGCCCCGGCTCCAGCTGAGCCCATGCTCCCGGCTTCAGCAGAGCCCACACCTGACCCTGATGAAAACTTGGAGCTCACCAGCATATCCCTACCACCTGTCCCAGCAACAGCGGCAGAGGAACAATGCCTGACAGGCAGCCCCCGTGACTCGCCTCCTCCAACGGTGCGTTTTCAGAACCAGCTCAGGCAAGATTTAGCATCTCGGCGGAGGGAGTCGAGCCTGTGTAGCAGACAGTCACTCAGCCCTAAGTTCTAACAGAAGCTGGAATGCACACACTATACCATAGGGTATAGCTGCCCCACTGGTAGGGGTACTCTGGATACCAGGTCTATGGCGCAGTCATAGGGTCGATGAGGAGGAAGTTGATCGGCTCCCTTTTCCTCAAACACATCGGCAAAGTCCACATATGGTTGCAAGAGGTGCGGGCCGTTGGTCAGAGCAGTTGCAGCCAGGGGGTGATCGCCGTCAGGTGCAGGCAAGGGTCTTGGAAGGTTAGCTCTTGCCGAACCCAGTTCACCGTGGGGTTGTGGGTTACCAACCAGGAGAGCCCCAGGATCAGCGGGAACCGAGGCATGCGGACCACATCAAAGTGGACTTGCTCCTGATGCTGCTGGATGCAGAGGGTCAGGAGGCAGGTCTCCTGGGTCAAGGGACCCGAGCGAAGGAGATGCCCGTCAATGGCCTCTGTCAGTGTCTCTGTCAATGGCCTTTGGGCTGGACAAGAATCTGCTGCTGCTTGACGAAGGCAGCGTCAATGAAGCAACGGGTGGCTCCTGAGTCCAGCATGGAATGGACGAACGGCCATTGCTCGTCAGGCAACCGGAGCAGTATGGATACCAGGAACGGGCCTGGGTCGGTAGGAGTGAGTTCAGAGGACCCAGCTAAGTGCCCCAAGCCGGTAGGTCCAGTCAGGCATGGAGCTGGTCATTTCCCAGCACTGGCAGTGGCACTTCCGGCCGAGTGCATTTTATGGGGCAGCTGGTGGTGAAATGCCCCACGCCTCCACAATAGAGACAGAGGTTCTGGGTGCGGCGGCTGGTTTTTTCCTCAGGGGTCAGGCATGGCAGGGCTCCTACTAGCTGCAGAGGTTGCCCTTCGTCTCTGCTCATAACGGGACTTGCCGGGGCCATGGTGTCGGGTGCTGTGCTGCTTGCCCTCCCTATTAACGATCTGTCAAAACACAATGTGCATTTTTCTTCCAGAAAATAGTCCCAGACCTTGTTCCACCAGTGTTTTGTTGAAGGGGTAGTGTCCGATCTCCAATGCTTGGCTATTACTGCCTTTGCAGCTACGAGCAACACCGTGATAAGGTCTCGTATTCGTGGGGGTGGTCTATTTTCAGACCAGAGGTTGAGTAGAATTATGCTTGGGTCAAGTGGTATGTGATAGCTGACAGTGGTCTCGATTTCTGCCAGCACTTTCTTCCAGAACAAGGCTATCCGTGGACAGGTCCAGCAAGTGTGGTAGTAGTCTGCAGCGAGGCCACAGCCTTTCCAACATACGGGTGGGATTTTCTGGGTTATATGGGAGAGGGTAAGGGGAGTTGTGTACCACCTTAAGACAACTTTGTATTGGGTCTCCTGTACTGATAGTGATTTTGTTGCTATGTTGACAGATGGCCCGAGGGAATCCCATTGGTCATCCGTGATTTGTTGTTGAAGGTCACTGTGCCAAGCGATTTGGTATTGTAGAGGCCTGATGGGATAGGCATTCAATAAAATGCTGTAAATTTGAGCTATGAGTCCTTTTTTGGCTGTCACATATATTAGCATCTGTTCAAACTTAGTTAGGGGTGTTTTAATATTGTTTTTTATTGCAGGTAGGTCCAGCAGATGAAGGATCTCCAGATACTCATACCAAGGTAAATCAGTTCCATATTTTCTTTCCAATTCCTGCTTTGTGGCTCGTCTCTTGCCCAGTATGAGATCATGAACTCTAGTCAAGCCAGCTGCCCTCCAGGCTGGGAATGAACGCGGTTCCTTGGCAGGCATAAACCATCCTTGTGAGGTAAACCTACTGGCCAAAGACCTTGTTTGAGTCAGCTTGGTCCTATTTTGGAACCGTATTTTCAGAGTTGATTTTAGAAAAGGATTAGTAAGTTTTTGGGAGAGTTGTGAAGGAGAGTCAGTCCATAGAGCTTCACTAACAGACAGGTTGGAGAGTGATGCTTCTTCTGTGTGGCTCCAATCGGGGGTATCAGTTGTTTGAAGTTGACGTATAGGAAGTGTCGCTAGGATAGATGCCTGATAGTATAGCTTAATATCAGATATCGCCAGACCACCTTTTTGAATTGGTCTATGCACTGTTGTAAAGTTCACTCTGTGGCGTTTGCCTTGCCCTACAAATGATTTCATTGTTCTTTGCCATTTTTCGAAGAGCGCCTCGGGTATGCGGAGGGGTAGAGTTCTAAAACAATATAAAAACTTGGGAAAGGCGAAGGATTTGATAGTCTGTATCCTGTCCAGCCATGACATATTTCTCGCGTTCCAAGATTTCAGCATGTCAGAGACTTCTTTTGCTATTAGAAGATGGTTGCAACTTAGTAGGTCCGTAAGGTTAATGGGGATGTTTACCCCTAGGTAGTGCCAATGATTTTGGACCCAGTTGAATTAGTAGTTTTTTTGGATATGGGATTTGGTTTCGTCTTGCAACAGAATTGAGAATAGGAGGGTTTTGTTGTTGTTAATCTTAAATTCAGAGATTACTCCAAATTCGTTGAGCAGTCTTAAGAGTGCCGGTAGAGAGACGATTGGATCAGAAATGTAAACTCCCCCAGCAGGACCCATGACACTGCCAGCGTAAACACACTTTCGGCTTTTGCCTGCATATCAGCGATAAACTTCTTTATATCGTCCAGTTGGACCTCGATGGGTTGCAGTAATGCACTCATTTCAGCTAAGAATCTATCCTCCATTTCCATAAAGTCTAATTTGGAAAGGGGGTAGGTATTTCTTCATTTTCTATGATATCCTCTATAGTTTCCTCCGCCATATTGTGGCCGCCGCAACTCCCACCCTGGTAAAGTCTTTGTTTATAAAATAGTGATTATAAACAAGCTTACCAGTCGGATTTCTATGACAGTTCGGTCCGTAGCCTTTAGTTAGTATTTTAACAAGGTTTTTGATGTAAAAAACCCCTATTATCTTACCACTGATTTTCTAAATGCTGGAGGTAGGGAGAGCTCCGAGCTCAGGCGTCCATATTCAGTTGTGCAACGCCCTTGAGTTTTTAGTATTATTATGTGGTCCGTTGTTTATGCCCGCTACTGATAGCAAAAAAGGTATTTTTAAGTTGTGTGGTCAAGATATAGAGGGGAGGGAGGTAGAGCTGAGAGATTAGGCGACCTCCATCTTGCTCAACATCGCCACGCCCCCAGCAGCAGGACTGTTGATGAGACGGGAATCCCCCAGCATTCCATGGGGGCTCCCTGGTTCTTTCTCCAGAGGGAAGAGGTGGTCGAGGCTCATGGGTGGAATGTCTCCGAGGCTCATCAGCTCCACTAGCTCCCATCATTCGATCGCTTTGGCAGCCTCAGCAGCTTGCAGGCCAACAGGAGGATTTGACTGATGTGAGAGGAAAGGGGACAGGGGAGGGGACGGGAGGGGAGGAGAGGGGGTGGAGGAGGAGGAGGAGAGGCACTCCTGCGTCTATTCATCTGGATGGAAGAGAAGACAGACAGACAGGAAGACATATCTTTGTGTTGGCTATCCAGGATTTGATTAGACATCTGAAGGGAATGGAGGAATCGCTTCTGGACTGCAGGTTCTAAGGTGGGGTCCCAGATCTGCGACCTGTGTGATGGGGCTTGCTCAGAAAGAGCCCTCTTTGGCCTGTGCCAAGGCTGGCACTTGAAGAGACCCATCAGCCTCTTGGGTGTCCTCTTTCAGCTGTATTTCAGCAAAAGTGGGGCTCTCAGGGCCTCAGTGTGGAGCAGCAGCAGCTGCGGCTCCTCTTGCGGCTTTGAGGACATGCCTCTTTCCCCACCCCCATTTCCGTGGGAACTGGCCTTACCTGTCTTCGGCAGGAGTGCCTGGACTTCCTGCGGAACCTCTCTGCCCCGCCAGAGGTTGTAAAGGAGGGCAGAGAGGTTTTGCTTGACGTCATCCTCCTGGAGAAGGGGGGAAGGGAGATGCCCCCCAATGATTCAAGTCCTCTGTTTTCTCTCAGCAAACGGCTGAAAGGTCGGCCTCCCCCCTTCCCCGGCCCCACCCATGCTTGCATAGCCCAGGTGCTCACCTCCTCCTCCTCCAGCAGTTCTTGCGCCCGGCCCAGGAGGGAGTAAAGGAGGAAGAGGCCTCCCTCCCTCACCCACTCCTGGCCCAGGCGCAAGACGTTATCGGCCGCAGCCTCCAAGAACGCCTCCGTTTGTTCGTGGGTGAGGTGTTCCCGGAACACCTGAAACCAACAAGTCCCCCTTTTAGTCCTCTCCCGCCCCGGCCAAATGAAGCCACAGAGGCGGAACCTCTCGGGAGTCTCTTTCTTTGGAATTCCCACTGCTGGCTCCCAGCCTTCTTGGTGTTGGCTCCCAGCCTTCTTGGACAGGGAAGGGGATGAAGACCCCCCCTTCCTTGTCCCCTCCCTCTCATGAGTATGATGCCTTTCCAGCACCACAAAGACTCCCCTTACCTCACCCACTTCCATTAGGTGGAGGTAGCCCTCCTTCCAGGGCTGCCCTGGGTCCTGTTTCCAGCGGGGCTCCCGGATGTTCTTACGGAGTCCTGAGAGGGAGACAGGAGGAGTTGGCATTGGTTTGCCTCATGCAGAACAGCATCCTCGTGAGAGGAACTGCTCTTGAGGTGCAAGGGTCTCTCAGACCCCTTCTCTCTCAGCCAGACTTGGGCCCTCCTCCCATCTTCCCCCAGAGTCTCAGAGCAACTGACAATCGCCTTCCCTTCCTCTCCCCATCACAGACCCCCTGTGAGGTCGGTGGGGCTGAGAGAGCTCTGAGAGAACTGTGACTGACCCCAGGTCACCCAGCTGGCTGCATGTGGAGGAGTGCGGAATCAGACCCAGCTCTCCAGATTAGAGTCCGCCGCTCTTAACCACCACACCAAACTGGCTCTGGAGAAGTGGGAAGAGCATCTTGGAGGGATGTCAGGGGAGGAGGTAAAAAGCAGGTTCTGTGACTAGAGGTCGCTGCCCGATTGCACAGAGGTCAGACAGGAGATGACCGGCTACTGAGAAAGGCTGCTGGTCTCATCCCACCCACTCACTTACCCCGCTGGCACAGTAGCATGCTGTGCAGCTGGCCCAGGGTCTCCCTGGCCTGTGCCCGGATGCTGGCTTCGGGGTCGACCAGGGAGACGGCCAGCTGCACCAGCAGGTGACCCAGGGCAGGGTCGTCCGGCATCTAGAGGAAGGAGAAGAAGAGGCATTGCTTGCAAATCCACAGGGAGCACAGGAGCTCTGGACCCTCTCCTCGGTTCACGGGCAGGTCCCTCCCGGAAGATGAGCCCCGAGGTCTCCCTTTGCTAGGAACTTTCCAGGGCTTTCCCCGAACCCTTCAGCCTCCGTTTTCTTGGCCCCATGGTCCGCCCCTTGATCCCGGGACCAGCCACCCTTCTTCCAAAAGTGATCGTCCCAAAGGTCCCGCCTGGGTTTATTTGCGACCTAACGGGTGGCAAGAACCGGCAGGAACAAACAGGGGATGCTCAGCACAATCTCACTCGGGCCGGGAAGGCACAGTGGCTGGCCTGGGAAGCCCAGGACAGAGACTCCGCCTTGCACGACCAGCCGAGAGCTGGACACAGGGAGAAGCGAGGAGAATCAAGCCCTGCAGCCGTCAGTCTGGGAAAAGCAACAGGTTCAGAAAGGGGAGATGGAGGCAAAGGATCCTGAGCGGCCCATGAAATTCCCTAGCTGAAGCCACGCTGAGTGAGCCAGAAAGCGGACCCAGATCTCTTGCAAGCCAGCCCAGCTCAAGGCCCCGTTCCCCTCAAGGACTCTTCCCCCTCCCGCCCTCCCCATCTGAGTGGAGAGGGGAGGATGTCCCAGAGTCGGCCCTGGGGGGAAGTCTGAAGGCGACTGGGAGGCCAGAGGCCCGGCCCTCAGCTCTGCCCTCCACCGTGGAAGGAAAGAGGCTGGGGCTGCCCCACTTCTCTTGCTTGGCTCTGTAGCCCCTGGAGCCAAGCCCTGCGACCGGGAGAGGCGGGGGGCGGGGGGGCCTACCTTGAAGGAGGGCAGATGGTTTATGAAATGCAGGAGGGAGCTGCTGAGGGATACGGCCCTGGCTCTGACAGCCACCCGTCCGCTCTGCATCCAGTAGGCCACGCGCTGTGGAAGCAAGTGGCATCTCCTTCAACAGGGGCTCTGCTCCTGTGGGATTGCTGCCTGCATCCATCCCCACCTTGTGCCGCAGGCCGAGAGATCAGGGGAGTGGTCTCCCAGTCGGGAGAAGGTCTCCCTGGGAGGAATGGGGGGGCTCTGAGGACTCTCAGCCTCTGGGAAGAAGCGGCTTGCCTTGATGCTGGCCACCAGGCATCCGGTATGGGGCTGCTCCCGAGCGGCCGGTGGAGATGGGGCCCCAGTGGGGATCCAGTCGTGTTTCTGCTGACCCCGAAGTGAGGCTTCCTCCCTGCCAGTCTCCCTTCTGCCCTCCCCGCCCCCGGCCTCAACGGGGACGTCCGTCCCTCCACCTCCATCTTCTCTCCCTCACACTTACTTCAAGCAGGCCCACCAGATGGCCGGCGGACGGGTCCTCCCTCAGCAGCTCAAAGAGCATTTTCTTCAGCCCTTCCTGGGCCGCCTCTCCATCCCCCTGAAAGAAAGACGGAGCTGGTGTGTGTCTGGGGGGTGCGGTATCTCCTTTCCCTGCCCTGCAGCAAGCCTTGAAGGCCAGCCTGTCGCTCTGCTGCTGGAAGGAGGCCCGTGGATTCAGGACCCAGAGAGGGACCCCTGTCTCTGTGGCCTCGTCCTTCTTCACCCAAAGAGCAGAGCTCTCCCCCAAGCTGCATGCTTCAGCAGTCCAAAAGAAAAGAGACGGTCTCAGGCAGGCCTCTCCCCCCCACACACACACTCTTCACAAGGCAATTCGTACAGAACCCACCTGGCCTTGGGGGGTGTCATTGACCGGGGTCCCGTTTATTATCAGCTGGAGGGACCATGCCACTATGGAGCCCCGAAGCTCCTGGGTCATGGGCGGCTGGAATCGGCTGTCAGGACGGAAGGGCCGTGATTAGACTCTGTGCGGCAAGGGAGGGATCGACATCCGGAAACCTCATGACCGCTCCCGGAGCCACCCCCCCGCCACCCCCCCCCCAGGGACCACGACTGTGCAAACTCAGCTCAGAGCGGCAGGCAGGCCCGGGGGAAGGGGGGACAGTGGTGTAGCTGCTCCAAAAGCAAAGGAGCCTCCAGTGTGGAAGGAAGGAGAATAGGGCTGGATCCTGAAGCACACCGGTCATGTTTTCCTGGTGGGAAGCAAACCGACGGCGTGACCTCTGTGATGTCGTGGGGGGGAGGGCTGAAAGCTGCAGTCTGGCCCATCTCAGAGCAAAACTCTTCCTCTTTGGGCTGGCCCTCTGATTTCGGATCTGTGGAGGGCCCCCTGGGTATTCGGGGGGGATTCGGGGATTCGGGGATTCATGGATGTCGCCCTTTTCCTGGTTCTGCTCACTGTCCCACAACCCCAAGGTCTCCTGCTTCATCCAGTCCTCGCAGAGCTCCCCTCCGTCTGAGTGCTATGGACAAAGGTTACCTCTAAAAAAGACGTACCTCAGACTGGCTACGGCCTCCATCGCCTGGAGGAAGGCAGGTGTCACGGCAAAAAAATCCTCCTCCATGATTTCCTGGAAGAGACAGGGGTGGGGACAGAGGAGGTCAGTGATCCCGGATCTGTTCCTGCCCTGCAGTCTCTCCTTCCTCCTACACGTAGGTCAAATTTACATCTGACTTTCCCGCTAGAATCATTCTAGTTTCGAAAAAAACTGCCAATACCTGTTTACAGTTTCAAACCATACTTGTTCTAGTTTATAAATTAATGTTTACATTCGTTAATTGCCCTCCTGTGGTCAAGCTAGCATTATACTGCTTTAAACAAATGCTGTGGCTTAGTACTCTTCAGACCCCCAGGAGTGAAATTTGAAACCAGCATGAAATGAGCTTGGGAAAAGACAGCAAACTACTTCTGAGGGGAGGTGTAAATTGGGTCGTAGAGTCGGGCTCTTTTGCACCTCTGAGACCTGCACACAAGTCCTTGGGGCAGAAATTACTCTCTGGGATTCAAGAGATTTCACCCTACATTTCCCCAAACATTTCAGAGGCAGTAGAAAAGGCAAACTCCGTGAACAATCTCCCTGCTGCAAATGCAACTCAGTAAAACCCAATAAATCGGGAGGAAGATTTCCACCACCACCACCCCTTTCATTCCCAGACAGTCCCGGGATCTCCCCCTTCCCGCGGGGACGCTGGCCCTCGGTCTCGCTCTCACCTTGATCTCCTCCCCCACGGCCTCCTTCATGAAGGGGAGGGTGGTGAGGCCCTTGGCCTTGCGGGCCTCGCACACCCCTCTTACTGCCCGCAGGAAGTTCAGGCGCTGCTTCCGGACCTGGAAGTTGCAGGAGGGGTTTGTGAGCAGGGCGGGGAGAGCCATGGGTCCCTGCTGCACGGCAGAGGGCAGGGAGGGGAGGGTCTGCGCTCCCCCCATCCTGAGAAGGGACCCATCCCCCTGGAAATGAACCGGTCCCCATTCGCAAAGAGGCTCTGAAGAAGAGCGGAAGGGAAAGAGTTCAGGCCGGCCCCGTCAGGGTTGCTGGTGGGCCGTTCATCCAGGCTGCCCTGGAGGCCTGTGGGAGAGTGCGCAGTATCCTTCCTCGACAGAGGCCAACGGGAAGTGAATGTCCCTCCCAGAGGTGCTCGTGGGCCGGCACTGAAGCTTTTGTGATCCGCGGGTCTGGGATTGTGGGTGATGAAGGCCCTGTTCTGCAGAGCCCCTCTCTCGGGGCAGCTGCCACCTAGTGCCAGATCTGTCTGGCAGGCCCCCTCACTCCCAAGCCCTTCTCTGGAACCTGGCACCTTCTTAACTGGAGGGAGAAGACTCCAGAAGGGCGTGGAACCTAAGGGGCCCCTCTGTGATGCTTTGGGGACTGCAGAGGCCAGGGAAGTTGCCCTGTGCTCCAGAGGAGGCCCATGTGCTGGGGGGGTTGGGGGCTCACCTTGTTGGTGCCGGTCAAGTATCCCAAGACGAAACCTGCGGGGTCCCTTCTCGGGGGCTGCTGGGCAGGAGCTGGAGCTGCGGAGAGAGGACACGGAGAACCCAGAGTGGGACTCGTGTTTCCTTCTGCTGCCCAAGTTCTTCTCCCCTTTGGCCCTTCCAGTTTGGCTTCCAGACTGCCTCTCAGTTTCCAGAGGCTGTTTCAGTGGCCCTGTGGGGGATGCTCTCCCCCCGGAGGTTGGCAGGGGGCACGCTTGTCTGCCAGGCTCCCCGGACCTCTCGGTGGCTTTGGGTCCAAGAGACCTCTCTGCTCTCTGTGGTTCTCCAGATCACCTTGTGGGTGTGGGTGACATCAGTCCCACTCGCCCCACAGGACTCGGAGGGGGATGACCGGCAAGGCTTCCTGCAATCCGGTGGGTGGGCATTGGCAGTCCAAACATCACCTTCCCCAGCAGCCCGGGACAGGGTTCTCATGCCTTCTCTGCAGTGTGGCTGTCTTTGCTCTTTTTGCACCCCCCACTTCCATTGTAGTGGCTGACTCAGAGATTCGGGCCCTGGAAGGATCCCCAGCGTGGGACTGGGTACCGGGCCCTGGAGGTGCTTCATTGGACAGGAGCATCGGCCCACTGCATGGCCGCAACAGCCGGCGGGGCTGTGACCCGAAAGCACGCTTCAGTGGCTCCGAGGGGGAGCTCCATCAAGAGCAGTGGAGGGAGGGCCCCAGCGGGTCTCTGCCCAAAGCCCATGGCGGCAGCACCCAGGGGCTCCCCAGTACAGCCAGCGGACCCAAATGTACAGACAGGTGGCAAAAAGGACTGCTGGTGCTGGAAGCAGGAGGAGGTGGAGACCGACACAGAGCCCTCCCAGTGGGGTGGAGATGAGAGATGCTCGAGCGCCACTGCCCGTTCCCCCTGCGCCTTTTGCAATGCCCAGGTCCACTGCATTGCTGCTCTCCAGGCCTAGCTTGGGCAGGAGTGAAGAGCTGCCTTCTGCCACCTCCCTGGGGAGTTCTTTCTCGGGGAGGGGGAAGGAGGTCAGACTCCTCTGGCCAGGGGTCAGCCGGCTTCTGGCCAACAGGGAGCAGCCCCCTTCTTTGTTTGTGTTGCTCGGTGAACCCTGGAGATAGCCCTGACGGGGCCCCCGCATATTCCAAAGTGTCTCACAGGGGACGTTTGTCTGCACGGGATTTGTGGCCCCGAGTGAGGCAGATCAGGAGTGCCTCATTCAGAGACCCAGCCCCAGCAGGTCCATCGCTCCCACACCTCCTCCCTCCCAGGGATACCACACAGCCCCCCCCCCCCGTCTCCTCCTCACCTGCAGCCTCCTCCCTGAGGCTTTCAAGGGCCAGTGGGGCAACCTTTCCCCTTGCGAATATGGCCCTGAGGCGCTGGAGCCTAGAAGAGAGGACAGGAAAGGGGAGGAGTGAGCCCTGCCGCCTCCTCCGGCTCCCCTCCGCTTCCCTTGGTCTCTGGGGACAGATCTCCTGCCCTCTGGGTGAATTACAGCGAGCATCTGACCGGGGGGGGGGGGGCTGGCTGGAACCGCTTGGTTGGGGGGTGGGGGTCTGTCTCACTGTGCTGGGCACTCTCTCTGCATGGGGGGGGGGAGGTTTTGCTCACACTTGAGGTCAGGAGCAGCCGCGGGAACCCTCTCCTCTTTCACAGGGCCTGCTCGTTTCCGGCAGACCCTATTCCCTCCTGGGTATCACTCTAGTGAAAGTCTGGGGCTCCTTGGGACTCTCCATCCCTGTTTGGTCAGTCAGAAGACTGGGGGCAGCACTCTCAGTGTGCAAAGTGCTTCCCCATCACAGGCGTCCTAAGAACAGCCCTGCAAGGCAGGCCAGTATTCTCCCCCCAGCCCCCGCACATTCCGGAAGGAGAACGGCCGAGGCTAGCTTCCCCCAGAAGGGTCTGTGACTGTGGTGGGAGTCGAACCCCTCAGGCTCCCCCATCATAACTCAGGTGTTACGGCACGCCAATCTCCAGGAGTGCTGCATTCTTTTTTGGTAGCCCAAACCTATGCAAAATAATACAGATTTCAGACGGCCCAGAGGAGAATTACTGCAAGAAAGGCTGCACAATCCGTTGGAAAGTGTCCAGATTGGAAGGTCACTTGAGGGCGCCTGAGGGGAACAAGGAAACCTTCTATCCACAAGCTCAAAGCGGCATCCAGTGCTTGGAGACCTGGTTAGGGGGCTCCTTCTCTCCAGGGACGCGGAGGGTGATAAGGGATGTTACAACATCGGGCTGAGATTTCCTCCCCCCACCCAACAGGAGAAGGCCAGCTCCCTGGCTTGGAGGGTAGAGACAGGTCCAGAGCATTACAGTTTTTGATCGCATTCCCCTGCCTTGAGGGGTGAGGTCGGGAAGATGACCAAAATATAGATAGGTGCGAAATGCAGAAACCCCACTTACATCTTTAGGTGCTTCGGGATCATCTCCCTCCCTACTACCTACTCCACACTACCACTAAAATAACCAAACAACCAAACAAACCAACAAACGAACGAACAAACTCTCTAAACTAAGAACACCAACAAACAAGCAAAATGCAAAAAAACACACAATGAATGATTAAAACAGTAAAACACCTATATACACTATTTACACTTTTGAAAAGAATTGAACGAGTAAAACAACAAGAAACTTAAATAATAAAAAGGAATAAAATTTAAAAGGCAAAAAAACAACGATAAATAGAATGAAACAAACAAAGAAAACGGGAAAACTTCAAAACAAAACTATCTAACTAAGTTTAAAATCAAAACAAAGAAAACAGCGGAAAAAAGAAGAAAACAAGAACCAGAAATATTCAAAGCACTCTCTCTCCACCACAAACACCTCCTCCTCCAACGCCTCTCACACCCCCAACAGAGCCCACCAAGCGACCGACGGCTGGATGTCACCAGCAGGGGGTGATGCCACAAAGGAGGGCGTGTCCCCGTCACTTAGCAACTGGGCGTGTCCCCGTCACTTAGCAACCGGGCAGAATGGCCAGGCTGGTGTCTGCCCCTGGCCTGGGTTTCCCTTTCCTTTTAATCCACACCAAGCATGTCCTGTTTCACACCCGTGTCGGGCTTCGGAGTCAGGAGAGATTTCATTATCAATGTTCGGGGGGCGGGGGGGACTGTAGAGAGATCTCTACCTGAAACCACACTATGTATTTATGTATTCATTTAGAAACTTCCTGTGCTGCCTCTGAGTTTAAAAAACCCAGCAAAAAAACCCAGAAGGGAGACCCGGGGGGGGGGGGGGTTAATGTGAAATTATTGCCCAAATCGAGATGGTTCCATTGGTGGGACTGGGGCAAAGACGAGGAAAGGAACGCTGCAGTTTAAAATGGGGACTTGGCTCATTCTTGGACAGAAAGATGCCGTGTCGTCTCTCCTGAAGGGCAGCGCTTCAGGCTGCAGGGGCGCACGTGTGCCTTTGTGTTTGTGCACATGTGCGCAGGGGGACTGTTAGATAGTGGGTTCCGTGGATGAACAGACCCCAAGTACAGTGAGCAGCACTCTTTTTTAGTGATTTCAGCAAGGAGGAGGAAGACAAGACTCCCAGGCAGAAGCCTGGTTCTTAAGCATGCACAAACCACACCCCGAACACACCCCACTCCCCATGACAGGCTAGTTACATAACATTGTTTCTCTGTTGGTCCAGTCTAGACCAGCCTGCCCTGGGTGCTGTCGCCCAACACCAAACTCTCCAAGCTGCATATCCTGTGCCTGGCCTCCAGCTACATTGCCCACTTCCATCAGCTGCTCCAGGAAGTCTGCGAAGAGAAGGGCTGTGGGCACCTTGACAACCTGCTAAGGGGAAAGAGTGGATGAATGAGCCCGATTTATCAACTCTGTGGAAGGAAGGAAGGAAGGAAGGAAGGAAGGAAGGAAGGAAGGAAGGAAGGAAGGAAGGAAGGAAGGAAGGAAGGAAGGAAGGAAGGAAGGAAGGAAGGAAGGAAGGAAGGAAGGAAGGGAGGGAGGGAGGGAGGGAGGGAGGGAGGGAGGGAGGATAGAGGAGGAGAGGGAAGGGAAGGGAAGGGAAGGGAAGGGAAGGGAGGAAGGAAGGAAGGAAGGAAGGAAGGAAGGAAGGAAGGAAGGAAGGAAGGAAATGCATTCTGTGTTTTTCCAAACTCTGCCATCGAACCTCCTGCAGGAAGCGAAAGATGCCACTGCCTTCCTCCTTCCGGTGGGGTCCCTATGTTTCTTTTAAAACCTGGTTTCTAAAGTCATAGACAAATTTCATGCCTAATCACATCGACTTCTACTTTAATCGATCAATAAGCTGAAAAGGGTGGAATGACATTCCAGTTCTCTAATGGTCAGCATGCTTTAGCACATCTATGGTTGGTTTTAATCACTATTTGGCATTTATGGTCCATTTGTCTCACTGAACTATGTAGAGGTACTGGCTCGTTTATGGTCACCTTGCCTCACTGAGCTGTGTGTACAGGGAAATGTATTTTAATTTATTTATATTCTGCTTGACTCACTGAGATTTGTAAAAATCAAACAGGTGAAATGGAGAAGGTGCGATGCAGACTTGATTCGAGCGTATGATGCCAAACAGATTTCAAGTTGCACAAAGGACTACTAGATTACAACAAATATCCAGTGAAGTGGGTGAGGCTGAGAATGCCAGCGGGGACTCGAACCTGGGTCTCTGAGGCCCAGCACTATAGTTACACACTTGCTGAGAGGAATAACAGCTATTACTAGGTTTTCTGTCCCAATAGATCATGGTGCAGTATGAACTCTCTTTTATGTGGTCTAAACCAACTTAGCATGTGTAGTACCTCTTATAACACATCTTGTTAAACTTCAGAGTTGAACAGTTTGAAAAAGTGTGTTCTCTGTTACTTGTTAGAGTAGTCAGTATGTTCTACATGGAAATAGCTTTGTAATAAACCTGAAACTTTTTTGTGTGATATACCACTTGACTCCATTATTTAGTAGTATAAGTGTGCGGTCACACGCGCCAGATAAAACGGGGCGAAGCGACGCTATTTCCTCCAGAGGAATTTGACCCACAGTTGCACAATCACACCTCCCTTTGAAGCTGCAGGCGCAGTCCGTCAGTGTGTGATCAGACACAACTGTGGGTGAGTCGGGAGGGGGGTTGTGCTGTTTCCCATGCACTTAAATGAGGGGTCGATGAATCGCACCTTTGCACTGAGGGCTCCCTATGGAGATTGCCATGATGCGCATACTGAGAAGGGGGAAAAAGCAAAGCACGGAGTCGGGGTGGCCTGATCAGACCATCCTGACGCCATGAGAGTGCGCTGGAGCTATCAAACAGGGGAATGTCTGCCTGTTGCCTGTCGCAACCTGTTTCCTACCAGATTTTCCCCAGTGTCTTTTAACTCTGCTTCTGCAGCAGAGCAGAACAGGTTGCTGACGGCTGCAGGGCGCTTCCCAGAGGTTGTTGTCTGTACGCACCCTTTAAATCCGCCCAGCATTCGCACCTATCTCGGGTCTAATTGTGCATATGATCGCAGCCTAAGCATGGCAGTTCTGTAGAGACACATAATGGGCTGCTCTCCACTGTGCTAAACTGCCCCCTTGACTAAAATTTTTCCCCCTAACAAAAAAAAATTCTGGCTACGGGCTCGCCACGGGGGTCACCAAAAGTTGGCTTTGAAGGATGCTTATAGTGATGGGGTGGGGTACAGAGCTTGCAGAGATGGGAATGACAGGGAGCCAAGTTTCGGCCACTTCCCATGAAGTCTAGGCAGTAGTCAGACCTTAAAGGGCGGCTCATTTGTTTTCAAGAATGGCAGGTGTTTGCTTGAACAAAAAAGCAGCTACGCCAGCTGCTCCAGCAACAGAAAGGAAGGGGGGAGGCGGCCCCTCACTAAGGCCACTGGCCTTCCTTGCCTAATATCTCGCCCATGTCCGTGACAACATGGACCACCCAACCTGCAGAAGAAGCTTTGCTTTGCTTTGATGTCTTTGCTTTGATGTCTTGCTCTCCTTTGATCCCCACAGTCACTCCATCACCAAGTCACATCACAACTCCTCTGTACAGTACTTAGGGCTGACAGTCTCCAGGTAGTGGCTGGAGATCACCCAGAATATACAACTCATCTCCAGGTTACAGTGGTCAGTTCCCCTGGAAAAAAATGGCTGCTTTGGAAGGCGGACTCTACGGCATTATACTCCTCTGCGGTCCTTCCCTTCCCCAAACCCTGCCCTTCCCAGATTCCACCCTGAAAACCTCCAGGGGTTTCCCAACCAAGAACCGGCAACCCTGAGCTTTTTTGCAGTCTCATTTTATTTGCTTTTAAGTTCATGTTTCTTTGGGGGCGGGGTGGGTGTTTTGCTCCCTCTCGTGGTCGACTCAATTTCAAACAGCTTAACCTCCAGTTTATCTCCCTGCAGTTTAAATCTACAGGGAGGTAAACCGGAAATGAAGCTGTTTGATATTGAATCGACCACTAGAGGGAGCAGAACAATTGTGGAAGGGAGGGGAAAGAAGGAACCGGAACTTAACAGTGAGTACTGCCAAATAAATTCCTTCCTCTCCAACCTGCTGGCAAAAAAATAAAATAAATTAGCTCATGCTCCCATCTCATTCTTCAGCTATAAAACCTTCTGCTCTCTGGCCTGCCCTTGTCACAACTCCCATGCTGGTTATCACTCATCTTGACCACAGCAGCCTTCTCCTGCCTAGTTCTTCAGTTCGTTACACCTCCACTATCTCACCGCTCTGCTGCGGAAGTTCTTCACCGGCCATAACATTCCAACTATGTGACACCCCCCTTCTTAAATCCATGCAGTGGCTTCCTGTCTGCTCCTAGCACCAGCACGAGTTGATCATCCTTCCCTTCAAAACCATCCATTGCCTTGCCTCTTTTACTAGGGTTGCCAACCTCCAGGTGGTGACTTGAGCTCTCCTGGAATGACAACGGGTCTCCAGGCTATGGAGATTGGTCCCCCGGGGAGAAAACAGAAGCTTCAGTAGACAAACTCTATATTATGCCATAGAGTCTAGGTGAAATGCTTTGCAGAATGTCACCTTGGAACTTTGCAGCAAAGCAGGTTTAGGGGGGAGGGAAATGGAGAAAAGCTGGGAAAACCCCAGAAAGCGCCAGAATGCATTGAACTTGGGGCACAAGGGTCATGTGGAAATCTTCTTATCGCTACTCCACGAGCTTTGGATGATCCCGGTGCCTGGTACTGTTGAGGAAAAGCTGATGACTTGAAGACAGGATATTTAGAGGATCTGGTGTGTGATTCTTGAAGAAATAAAACATGAGATCGTATATGGTTCAAATTTTGTAACACCCTTTTCTTTTTGATCACAGCCTTTTCTTTTTGCTCATGCTGCCAAGACCCCTAATGTTGACAGAGGTTATTTTATAGGAACCTACCATTGTGCTGTAATCCAGAACCTAAACTCAACCAAAAACGTTGCAGATATGCAGAACCCCAGTAGAAACCCTTCAAATATTTGTAAACCTAACCTAACTATACACCTAAGAACTCCTGTGGTGTGAAACTGCAAGATGTGGAATTCCGCGGCAGGGCTTAAGAATGGATGTATAAACAGTGTAGAATAAGAATGAGCTGTCCGTACCTAAAAACATTTGAATCAAACAGCAACTAACCCCCAGAAAGTTTTGTAACAGATATCAAGTGCAATAAGACACTCACCATCAAGACGGCAGCAAGCAAATTTCATAAACTCCCACTTTTAGTGAAACTTCTTATTAATTGATGTGTATAGTAGTAACAATCAAAGAGCCAAATTGATTAGTTAATGATCAAAACAAAGTAATTATTTTTAAATGTAAAAATGGATCAAATCTTATTTTTTATAAGTGAAATAATCCGAACCGTCAGACAGACAGCTGGTCGAAAAAGAAAAAGATATTTTGGGAGCAAGAAGGATTTAATCAAATTGTATCTATCAGTCATTGAAAGTGAGTACCTTTCCCAATTTTTTATTTTGTTATTTATTTCTTTTTGTATTTCTTCATGGTTCTATTTGCAAATGTGGTCTAAATTTGCAGGAAGTTGAAGACCTAAATATTGAAGTTTATCCAAAGACCGTTTGTAGTGATACTGTGATTGCAACTCCCTTTGAACAGTACTGGCAACATTGAATGGCATTAAATTTGATTTAGCTACATTTATCCTTAACCCTCATGCGCCCTTCTGCCTATTGCCGAAACGTCCCTGTCATGAGCTGCGGAGGCCGGCCCACCCTGGGACGCTCTGCAGCAGTCTGAACGCTCCGGTTTGGTATGCTAACACAGGAGTCTGGCCAGTGTGAACGGCCAGCCCCGGAGCAGTCTTCCCCTGCAACTTTTAGCCCCGCTTTCCTCTCACAGCAGATTTCCAGTCTGTCCTCAGCCATAATTCCTCACAAAACAGGTTTCATAGCATCCCAGAGGATCAGTGGAGAGGATACATCTACAGAATCTTCTTGGAAACACAATTTAAGTTGCTGTTCTAACTCTACTCTAAGGATTTGATATTCAGTTAAACTATTGTCCATTCTCCAGGTTTTAGTAGTAATTTTGTCATCTATCCATTCCCAAATACCCTCTACCCAAGCATGGTGTGTCCATCGTTTTCCTCCTATTTGTGTACATTTAGATTGAGATTGTAATGTCTGTGAGACCAATAAATGGTCTAATCTGGTATGAATGTCATATTGAGCCATATAATATGTATACTCTCTATTTTTCGGGTGCTGGATGCTCCATATATCAAATAAAGTGTGTTCTTGAAAAAGCTTGGTTCGGGCATATTTGTTCTTTTTCTTACCTGTACCCTAGTTGGAATTCTTTTTTTGGGTGAGACCTGTCCAGTTCTTGGTTTGCAATAAAGTTTAAGTCGCCACTAGAATAGTTTCTCCCTCTTTAAAACCGTCTAACTGTTGAAAGGCATCAGTTAAAAAAATTAATTTGATCATAGTATGGAGCCCCTATGGAGCACAAGGCTATTTTGGGGCAGGAACGCACAGGAACGGAGTTCCGGCTGGCTCCCAAGTTGGCCACGCCCAGCAGGAACTCATTAGCATAACAGGCCACACCCAAGAGCAGAAACTCATTAGGACTGGCTGCATTAGGGGTGTGTGGCCTAACGTGCAAAAGTTTTCTGCTACAAGAAAAGCCCTGGGTTTTGACAACAAACAAGGTAAACACAATAAGAAGCAAAAGGTGGGTATGGCTGGATGACCACTCTTCTGGCAACATGGGGGTGTGGCCTAATATGCTGATGAGCTGTGCTACCAGGAGTGTGGCCTAATATGCTAATGAGTTTTTGCTGCTGGGTGTGGCCTATTATGCTAATGAGTTCCTGCTGGGTTTTTTCTACCAAAAAAAGCCCTGATGGAGCATATATAGA
Source organism: Lepidodactylus listeri (assembly GCA_029233225.1). Taxonomy (NCBI): domain Eukaryota; kingdom Metazoa; phylum Chordata; class Lepidosauria; order Squamata; family Gekkonidae; genus Lepidodactylus; species Lepidodactylus listeri. The sequence continues at coordinate 19,394,703 of JARCFY010000020.1, read as the reverse complement.
ACCCAGTGTCAGAGTTTTCCCCTCCATCACACCTTTCACTTAAATAAATCTACCATTAACATCTTTAAGGATATCTTTAAGGACATCCAATGGTTTAAAACTAACTTTCCTTGACATCATTATTGCCACCCCTCTAGATTTAGAACTTCCACGCGTTTGGAGCTGAAGAGTGAACCAATTGTTACAAAAAGATTTCCTATCCGGGTTTTTCTGATGTGTCTCCTGTCATAAAGTAATATCAGGTTTTAAGCTTAAAAGATTATTAAAAACTCTTTTTCTTTTGATACTGTTGTTAATCCCTCTTACATTCAGAGAGAGGACTTTTAATGTTGACATTTTTGGTATTTCTATTTCAAAAAAATACAAAAACCTTTATAAACCAACCAGCGTTCTAACACCCTTTTTGATATAAACTTTCCCATCAGTCCTACCTATTCTTTTTATATATGATAAGCTTCAGTAACGTTCTGTAAACTTTTAACTATTTCTAACTTACTATCTAAACTACAAAGGTTATAAACTAATATTTCTAACTATCCTAACAGTCTGAATGGACTTGAAATACTTAAGCCTAATCTTATACCTAAGGGAGACTGCAGTTACCTGCAAACTAACAGAAAAAAGAAAAAATCCTTGTTCCCCACTAAGATACCTTCCTTTAAAGCTAGTATTTATTATTCTATTCTCCCCCTCCCCACCAATATCATTAATTTCTTATGAAAAGAACTTAAATATTCATATATCCATATCTGGACCTCTGGCATGAGTATTCTAAAATACAGACAGGACTATCCAGAATAAAACATTATAAACAGATTTATCTAAATTAAGAACATACAACAGTTGACTACAAGTTACTAAGCTTGTTCACTGTGATCCCGTCTTAGATCTGGGAGATGTCAGGTATTGGGGACTGGAATTTTACTGTCTCTAGATGGGGTTGAATTAAACTGCAGTTTCTTCTTGTAGTGCTTCTTGTTAGGATCTTCACATTTTTTCTGATAGTTTAATCCGGAGTTTCAGATCTGTTGCTAGCAGTCTTTCTGCTTTGTAGATGACTTGCAAATTAGCCGATCTGATCCATTTAAACTTGATTCTGGCATCTTGAAGTGGTGAGGTGACTGGTTTCAGGTCTCTTCTTTTACTTATAGCCTCTGACAGGAGATCCAGAAATATTTCGATTCTATGACCTTTGTAATCAAAGGGTCCTTTCTCTCGTGCCTCTGTTAGAATCATCTTGCACACTCTGTAATCCAATGCTGTAATCACTATATCCCTGGGACCTTTCCAGTGGGGAATTTTAGGGGAACCAATTCTATAAGCTTTCACAATAACCAGGACTAAGTTACCTTCCAGGTTCCACATTGCAGCTAGCCAATTTGCCATAAACTCAGAAAGTTCCTCAGATGAATTGAGCTGCTCAGGAAATCCCTGAAATTTAATATTGTTCTTACATTGTTCCATATCTAAATTTAGTATTTTAATATTCATAAAATCAGTCTCTTTTTGTAAACTATGAGTTTTGTCTTGCACCATTTCTGCCTGTCACGGGCTGGGTGCAGGCAGGGCAAGAGAGAGCAAAAGTCCAAGTCCAGTCTGAGGTCAGAATCAAGGGGTAGCAAACAGGAGCCAAAAGAACAGAGTCTGAAGTACAAACCAAAAGTGTAGTCGTTGGAAGCCGGAGTCAAGGAGCCAGGGGTTCAAAGCACAAATCCAGAGCACGGGCGAGGGAGGTGCAGAGTGTCGTCATACTGATTAGTTGCTGGCACAAAATACCAGCATCAGGAAGGGAAGCAAAATATCCCTCAGGTGCCGGGGTTAATTAGTGCTTAGAGATCCACCACTACCACCCTGGGACCGAGGGAGGTCCACAATGAAGTCCATCGAAATGGTGTCCCAAGGGGGTGGCAATTCCACGCCACCTATCCAGACAAACCTGGCCCATCTGCTGGGGGAGGCCCTGGGGGGGGAGATACTGTCATGAGTCCTGCTGAAGATGTGGCCCCGGCTCCAGCTGAGCCCATGCTCCCAGCTTCAGCAGAGCCCACACCTGACCCTGATGAAAACTTGGAGCTCACCAGCATATCCCTACCACCTGTCCCAGCAACAGCAGCAGAGGGACAACGCCTGACAGGCAGCCCCCATGACTCGCCTTGTCCAACGGTGCGTTTGCAGAACCAGCTCAGGCAAGATTTAGCATCTCGGCGGAGGGAGTCGAGCCTGTGTAGCAGACAGTCACTCAGCCCTAAGTTCTAACAGAAGCCGGAATGCACACGCTATACCATAGGGTATAGCTGCCCCACTGGTAGGGGTACTCTGGATACCAGGTCTATGGCACAGTCATAGGGTCGATGAGGAGGAAGTTGATCGGCTCCCTTTTCCTCAAACACATCGGCAAAGTCCACATATGGTTGCAAGAGGTGCGGGCTGTTGGTCAGAGCAGTTGCAGCCAGGGGGGTGATCGCCGTCAGGTGCAGGCAAGGGTCTTGGAAGGTTAGCTCTTGCCGAACCCAGTTCACCGTGGGGTTGTGGGTTACCGACCAGGAGAGCCCCAGGATCAGCGGGAACCGAGGCATGCGGACCACATCAAAGTGGACTTGCTCCTGATGCTGCTGGATGCAGAGGGTCAGGAGGCAGGTCTCCTGGGTCAAGGGACCCGAGCGAAGGAGATTCCCGTCAATGGCCTCTGTCAGTGTCTCTGTCAATGGCCTTTGGGCTGGACAAGAATCTGCTGCTGCTTGACGAAGGCAGCGTCAATGAAGCAACGGGTGGCTCCTGAGTCCAGCATGGAATGGACGAACAGCCATTGCTCGTCAGGCAACCGGAGCAGTATGGATACCAGGAACGGGCCCGGGTCGGTAGGAGTGAGTTCAGAGGTCCCAGCTAAGTGCCCCAAGCCGGTAGGTCCAGTCAGGCATGGAGCTGGTCATTTCCCAGCACTGGCAGCGGCACTTCCGGCCGAGTGCATTTTAGGGGGCAGCTGGTGGTGAAATGCCCCACCCCTCCACAATAGAGACAGAGGTTCTGGGTGTGGTGGCTGGTTTTTTCCTCAGGGGTCAGGCATGGCAGAGCTCCTATTAGCTGCAGAGGTTGCCCTTCGTCTCTGCTCATAACGGGACTTGCCGGGGCCATGGTGTCGGGTGGTGTGCTGCTTGCCCTCCCTATTAACGATCTGTCAAAACACAATGTGCATTTTTCTTCCAGAAAATAGTCCCAGACCTTGTTCCACCAGTGTTTTGTTGAAGGGGTAGTGTCCGATCTCCAATGCTTGGCTATTACTGCCTTTGCAGCTACGAGCAACACCGTGATAAGGTCTCGTATTCGTGGGGGTGGTCTATTTTCAGACCAGAGGTTGAGTAGAATTATGCTTGGGTCAAGTGGTATGTGATAGCTGACAATGGTCTCGGTTTCTGTCAGCACTTTCTTCCAGAACAAGGCTATCCGTGGACAGGTCCAGCAAGTGTGGTAGTAGGCTGCAGCAAGGCCACAGCCTTTCCAACATACGGGTGGGATTTTCTGGGTTATATGGGAGAGGGTAAGGGGAGTTGTGTACCACCTTAAGACAACTTTGTATTGGGTCTCCTGTACTGATAGTGATTTTGTTGCTATGTTGACAGATGGCCCGAGGGAATCCCATTGGTCATCCGTGATTTGTTGTTGAAGGTCACTGTGCCAAGCGATTTGGTATTGTAGAGGCCTGATGGGATAGGCATTCAATAAAATGCTGTAAATTTGAGCTATGAGTCCTTTTTTGGCTGTCGCATCTATTAGCATCTGTTCAAACTTAGTTAGGGGTGTTTTAATATTGTTTTTTATTGCAGGTAGGTCCAGCAGATGAAGGATCTCCAGATACTCATACCAAGGTAAATCAGTTCCATATTTTCTTTCCAGTTCCTGCTTTGTGGCTCGTCTCTTGCCCAGTATGAGATCATGAACTCTAGTCAAGCCAGCTGCCCTCCAGGCTGGGAATGAACGCGGTTCCTTGGCAGGCATAAACCATCCTTGTGAGGTAAACCTACTGGCCAAAGACCTTGTTTGAGTCAGCTTGGTCCTATTTTGGAACCGTATTTTCAGAGTTGATTTTAGAAAAGGATTAGTAAGTTTTTGGGAGAGTTGTGAAGGAGAGTCAGTCCATAGAGCTTCATTAACAGACAGGTTGGAGAGTGATGCTTCTTCTGTGTGGCTCCAATCGGGGGTATCAGTTGTTTGAAGTTGACGTATAGGAAGTGTCGCTAGGATAGACGCCTGATAGTATAGCTTAAGATCAGGTATCGCCAGACCACCTTTTTAAATTGGTCTATGCACTGTTGTAAAATTCACTCTGTGGCGTTTGCCTTGCCCTACAAATGATTTCATAGTTCTTTGCCATTTTTCGAAGAGCGCCTCGGGTATGCGGAGGGGTAGAGTTCTAAAACAATATAAAAACTTGGGAAAGGCAAAGGATTTGATAGTCTGTATCCTGTCCAGCCATGACATATTTCTCGCGTTCCAAGATTGCAGCATGTCAGAGACTTCTTTTGCTATTAGAAGATGGTTGCAACTTAGTAGGTCCGTAAGGTTAATGGGGATGTTTACCCCTAGGTAGTGCCAATGATTTTGGACCCAGTTGAATTAGTAGTTTTTTTGGATATGGGATTTGGTTTCGTCTTGCAACAGAATTGAGAATAGGAGGGTTTTGTTGTTGTTAATCTTAAATTCAGAGATTACTCCAAATTCGTTGAGCAGTTTTAAGAGTGCCAGTAGAGAGACGATTGGATCAGAAATGTAAACTCCCCCAGCAGGACCCATGACACTGCCAGCGTAAACACACTTTCGGCTTTTGCCTGCGTATCAGCGATAAACTTCTTTATATCGTCCAGTTGGACCTCGATGGGTTGCAGTAATGCACTCATTTCAGCTAAGAATCTATCCTCCATTTCCATAAAGTCTAATTTGGAAAGGGGGTAGGTATTTCTTCATTTTCTATGATATCCTCTATAGTTTCCTCCGCCATATTGTGGCCGCCGCAACTCCCACCCTGGTAAAGTCTTTGTTTATAAAATAGTGATTATAAACAAGCTTACCAGTCGGATTTCTATGACAGTTCGGTCCGTAGCCTTTAGTTAGTATTTTAACAAGGTTTTTGATGTAAAAAACCCCTATTATTTTACCACTGATTTTCTAAATGCTGGAGGTAGGGAGAGCTCCGAGCTCAGGCGTCCATATTCAGTTGTGCAACGCCCTTGAGTTTTTAGTATTATTATGTGGTCCGTTCTTTATGCCCGCTACTGATATCAAAAATGGTATTTTTAAGTTGTGTGGTCAAGATATAGAGGGGAGGGAGGTAGAGCTGAGAGATTAGGCAACCTCCATCTTGCTCAACATCGCCACGCCCCCAGCAGCAGGACTGTTGATGAGACGGGAATCCCCCAGCATTCCATGGGGGCTCCCTTGTTCTTTCTCCAGAGGGAAGAGGTGGTCGAGGCTCATGGGTGGAATGTCTCTGAGGCTCATCAGCTCCACTAGCTCCCATCATTCGATCGCTTTGGGAGCCTCAGCAGCTTGCAGGCCAACAGGAGGATTTGACTGATGTGAGAGGAAAGGGGACAGGGGAGGGGAGGGGAGGGGAGGGGGTGGAGGAGGAGGAGGAGAGGCACTCCTGCGTCTATTCATCTGGATGGAAGAGAAGACAGACAGACAGGAAGACATAACTTTGTGTTGCCTATCCAGGATTTGATTAGACATCTGAAGGGAATGGAGGAATCGCTTCTGGACTGCGGGTTCTAAGGTGGGGTCCCAGATCTGCGACCTGTGTGATGGGGCTTGCTCAGAAAGAGCCCTCTTTGGCCTGTGCCAAGGCTGGCACTTGAAGAGACCCATCAGCCTCTTGGGTGTCCTCTTTCAGCTGTATTTCAGCAAAAGCGGGGCTCTCAGGGCCTCAGTGTGGAGGAGCAGCAGCAGCTGCGGCTCCTCTTGCGGCTGTGAGGACATGCCTCTTTCCCCACCCCCATTTCCGTGGGAACTGGCCTTACCTGTCTTCGGCAGGAGTGCCTGGACTTCCTGCGGAACCTCTCTGCCCCGCCAGAGGTTGTAAAGGAGGGCAGAGAGGTTTTGCTTGACGTCATCCTCCTGGAGAAGGGGGGAAGGGAGATGCCCCCAATGATTCAAGTCCTCTGTTTTCTCTCAGCAAATGGCTGAAAGGTCGGCCTCCCCCCTTCCCCGGCCCCACCCATGCTTGCATAACCCAGGTGCTCACCTCCTCCTCCTCCAGCAGTTCTTGCGCCCGGCCCAGGAGGGAGTAAAGGAGGAAGAGGCCTCCCTCCCTCACCCACTCCTGGCCCAGGCGCAAGACGTTGTCAGCCGCAGCCTCCAGGAAGGCCTCCGTTTGTTCGTGGGTGAGGTGTTCCCGGAACACCTGAAACCAACAAGTCCCCCTTTTAGTCCTCTCCCGCCCCGGCCAAATGAAGCCACAGAGGCGGAACCTCTCGGGAGTCTCTTTCTTTGGAATTCCCACTGCTGGCTCCCAGCCTTCTTGGTGTTGGCACCCAGCCTCCTTGGACAGGGAAGGGGATGAAGACCCCCCCCCTTCCCTGTCCCCTCCCTCTCATGAGTATGATGCCTTTCCAGCACCACAAAGACTCCCCTTACCTCACCCACTTCCATTAGGTGGAGGTAGCCCTCCTTCCAGGGCTGCCCTGGGTCCTGTTTCCAGCGGGGCTCCCGGATGTTCTTACGGAGTCCTGAGAGGGCGACAGGAGGAGTTGGCATTGGGTTGCCTCACGCAGAACAGCATCCTCGTGAGAGGAACTGCTCTTGAGGCGCAAGGGTCTCTCAGACCCCTTCTCTCTCAGCCAGACTTGGGCCCTCCTCCCATCTTCCCCTAGAGTCTCAGAGCAACTGACAATCGCCTTCCCTTCCTCTCCCCATCACAGACCCCCTGTGAGGTCGGTGGGGCTGAGAGAGCTCTGAGAGAACTGTGACTGACCCCAGGTCACCCAGCTGGCTGCATGTGGAGGAGTGCGGAATCAGACCCAGCTCTCCAGATTAGAGTCCGCCGCTCTTAACCACCACACCAAACTGGCTCTGGAGAAGTGGGAAGAGCATCTTGGAGGGATGTCAGGGGAGGAGGTAAAAAGCAGGTTCTGTGACTAGAGGTCGCTGCCCGATTGCACAGAGGTCAGACAGGAGATGACCGGCTACTGAGAAAGGCTGCTGGTCTCATTCCACCCACTCACTTACCCCGCTGGCACAGTAGCATGCTGTGCAGCTGGCCCAGGGTCTCCCTGGCCTGTGCCCGGATGCTGGCTTCGGGGTCGACCAGGGAGACGGCCAGCTGCACCAGCAGGTGACCCAGGGCAGGGTCGTCCGGCATCTAGAGGAAGGAGAAGAAGAGGCATTGCTTGCAAATCCACAGGGAGCGCAGGAGCTCTGAACCCTCTCCTCGGTTCACGGGCAGGTCCCTCCCGGAAGATGAGCCCCGAGGTCTCCCTTTGCTAGGAACTTTCCAGGGCTTTCCCCGAACCCTTCAGCCTCCGTTTTCTTGGCCCCATGGTCCGCCCCTTGATCCCGGGACCAGCCACCCTTCTTCCAAAAGTGATCGTCCCAAAGGTCCCGCCTGGGTTTATTTGCGACCTAACGGGTGGCAAGAACCGGCAGGAACAAGCAGGGGATGCTCAGCACAATCTCACTCGGGCCGGGAAGGCACAGTGGCTGGCCTAGGAAGCCCCGGACAGAGACTCCGCCTTGCACGACCAGCCGACAGCTGGACACAGGGAGAAGCGAGGAGAATCAAGCCCTGCAGCCGTCAGTCTGGGAAAAGCAACAGGTTCAGAGAGGGGAGATGGAGGCAAAGGATCCTGAGCGGCCCATAAAATTCCCTAGCTGAAGCCACGCTGAGTGAGCCAGAAAGTGGACCCAGATCTCTTGCAAGCCAGCCCAACTCAAGGCCCCGTTCCCCTCAAGGACTCTTCCCCCTCCCGCCCTCCCCATCTGAGTGGAGAGGGGAGGATGTCCCAGAGTCGGCCCTGGGGGGAAGTCTGAAGGCGACTGGGAGGCCAGAGGCCCGGCCCTCAGCTCTGCCCTCCACCGTGGAAGGAAAGAGGCTGGGGCTGCCCCACTTCTCTTGCTTGGCTCCGTAGCCCCTGGAGCCAAGCCCTGCGACTGGGAGAGGCGGGGGGCGGGGGGGCCTACCTTGAAGGAGGGCAGATGGTTGACAAAATGCAGGAGGGAGCTGCTGAGGGATACGGCCCTGGCTCTGACAGCCACCCGTCCGCTCTGCATCCAGTAGGCCACGCGCTGTGGAAGCAAGTGGCATCTCCTTCAACAGGGGCTCTGCTCCTGTGGGATTGCTGCCTGCATCCATCCCCACCTTGTGCCGCAGGCCGAGAGATCAGGGGAGTGGTCTCCCAGCCGGGAGAAGGTCTCCCTGGGAGGAATGGGGGGGCTCTGAGGACTCTCAGCCTCTGGGAAGAAGCGACTTGCCTTGATGCTGGCCACCAGGTATCCAGCATGGGGCTGCTCCCGAGCAGCCGGTGGAGATGGGGCCCCAGTGGGGATCCAGTCGGGTTTCTGCTGACCCCGAAGTGAGGCTTCCTCCCTGCCAGTCTCCCTTCTGCCCTCCCCGCCCCCGGCCTCAACGGGGACGTCCGTCCCTCCACCTCCATCTTCTCTCCCTCACGCTTACTTCAAGCAGGCCCACCAGATGGCCGGCGGACGGGTCCTCCCTCAGCAGCTCGAAGAGCATTTTCTTCAGCCCTTCCTGGGCCGCCTCTCCAGCCCCCTGAAAGAAAGACGGAGCTGGTGTGTGTCTGGGGGGGGGCGGTATCTCCTTTCCCTGCCCTGCAGCAAGCCTTGAAGGCCAGCCTGTCGCTCTGCTGCTGGAAGGAGGCCCGTGGATTCAGGACCCACAGAGGGACCCCTGTCTCTGTGGCCTCGTCCTTCTTCACCCAAAGAGCAGAGCTCTCCCCCAAGCTGCATGCTTGGGCAGTCCAAAAGAAAAGAGACGGTCTCAGGCAGGCCTCTCCCCCACACACACACACTCTTCACAAGGTAATTCATACAGAACCCACCTGGCCTTGGGGGGTGTCATTGACCGGGGTCCCGTTTATTATCAGCTGGAGGGACCATGCCACTATGGAGCCCCGAAGCTCCTGGGTCATGGGCGGCTGGAATCGGCTGTCAGGACGGAAGGGCCGTGATTAGACTCTGTGCGGCAAGGGAGGGATCGACATCCGGAAACCTCATGACCGCTCCCGGAGCCACCCCCCCGCCACCCCCCCCCCAGGGACCACGACTGTGCAAACTCAGCTCAGAGCGGCAGGCAGGCCCGGGGGAAGGGGGGACAGTGGTGTAGCTGCTCCAAAAGCAAAGGAGCCTCCAGTATGGAAGGAAGGAGAATAGGGCTGGATCCTGAAGCACACCGGTCATGTTTTCCTGGTGGGAAGCAAACCGACGGCGTGACCTCTGTGATGTCGTGGGGGGGAGGGCTGAAAGCTGCAGTCTGGCCCATCTCAGAGCAAAACTCTTCCTCTTTGGGCTGGCCCTCTGATTTCGGATCTGTGGAGGGCCCCCTGGGTATTCGGGGGGTATTCGGGGATTCGGGGATTCATGGATGTCGCCCTTTTCCTGGTTCTGCTCACTGTCCCACAACCCCAAGGTCTCCTGCTTCATCTGCTCCTCGCAGAGCTCCCCTCCGTCTGAGTGCTGTGGACAAAGGTTACCTCTAAAAAAGACGTACCTCAGACTGGCTACGGCCTCCATCGCCTGGAGGAAGGCAGGTGTCACGGCAAAAAAATCCTCCTCCATGATTTCCTGGAAGAGACAGGGGTGGGGACAGAGGAGGTCAGTGATCCCGGATCTGTTCCTGCCCCGCAGTCTCTCCTTCCTCCTACACGTAGGTCAAATTTACATCTGACTTTCCCGCTAGAATCATTCTAGTTTCGAAAAAAACTGTCCATACCTGTTTACAGTTTCAAACCATACTTGTTCTAGTTTATAAATTAATGTTTACATTCGTTAATTGCCCTCCTGTGGTCAAGCTAGCATTATACTGCTTTAAACAAATGCTGTGGCTTAGTACTCTTCAGACCCCCAGGAGTGAAATTTGAAACCAGCATGAAATGAGCTTGGGAAAAGACAGCAAACTACTTCTGAGGGGAGGTGTAAATTGGGTCGTAGAGTCGGGCTCTTTTGCACCTCTGAGACCTGCACACAAGTCCTTGGGGCAGAAATTACTCTCTGGGATTCAAGAGATTTCACCCTACATTTCCCCAAACATTTCAGAGGCAGTAGAAAAGGCAAACTCCGTGAACAATCTCCCTGCTGCAAATGCAACTCAGTAAAACCCAATAAATCGGGAGGAAGATTTCTACCACCACCACCCCTTTCATTCCCAGACAGTCCCGGGATCTCCCCCTTCCCACGGGGACGCTGGCCCTCAGTCTCGCTCTCACCTTGATCTCCTCCCCCACGGCCTCCTTCATGAAGGGGAGGGTGGTGAGGCCCTTGGCCTTGCGGGCCTCGCACACCCCTCTTACTGCCCGCAGGAAGTTCAGGCGCTGCTTCCGGACCTGGAAGTTGCAGGAGGGGTTTGTGAGCAGGGCGGGGAGAGCCATGGGTCCCTGCTGCACGGCAGAGGGCAGGGAGGGGAGGGTCTGCGCTCCCACCATCCTGAGAAGGGACCCATCCCCCTGGAAATGAACCGGTCCCCATTCGCAAAGAGGCTCTGAAGAAGAGCGGAAGGGAAAGAGTTCAGGCCGGCCCCATCAGGGATGCTGGTGGGCCGTTCATCCAGGCTGCCCTGGAGGCCTGCAGGAGAGTGCGCAGCATCCTTCCTCGACAGAGGCCAACGGGAAGTGAATGTCCCTCCCAGAGGTGCTCGTGGGCCGGCACTGAAACTTTTGTGATCCGCGGGTCTGGGATTGTGGGTGATGAAGGCCCTGTTCTGCAGAGCCCCTCTCTCGGGGCAGCTGCCACCTAGTGCCAGATCTGTCTGGCAGGCCCCCTCACTCCCAAGCCCTTCTCTGGAACCTGGCACCTTCTTAACTGGAGGGAGAAGACTCCAGAAGGGCGTGGAACCTAAGGGGCCCCTCTGTGATGCTTTGGGGACTGCAGAGGCCAGGGAAGTTGCCCTGTGCTCCAGAGGAGGCCCATGTGCTGGGGGGGTTGGGGTCTCACCTTGTTGGTGCCGGTCAAGTATCCCAAGACGAAACCTGCGGGGTCCCTTCTCGGGGGCTGCTGGGCAGGAGCTGGAGCTGCGGAGAGAGGACACGGAGAACCCAGAGTGGGACTCGTGTTTCCTTCTGCTGCCCAAGTTCTTCTCCCCTTTGGCCCTTCCAGTTTGGCTTCCAGACTGCCTCTCAGTTTCCAGAGGCTGTTTCAGTGGCCCTGTGGGGGATGCTCTCCCCCCGGAGGTTGGCAGGGGGCACGCTTGTCTGCCAGGCTCCCCGGACCTCTCGGTGGCTTTGGGTCCAAGAGACCTCTCTGCTCTCTGTGGTTCTCCAGATCACCTTGTGGGTGTGGGTGACATCAGTCCCACTCGCCCCACAGGACTCGGAGGGGGATGACCGGCAAGGCTTCCTGCAATCCGGTGGGTGGGCATTGGCAGTCCAAACATCACCTTCCCCAGCAGCCCGGGACAGGGTTCTCATGCCTTCTCTGCAGTGTGGCTGTCTTTGCTCTTTTTGCACCCCCCACTTCCACTGTAGTGGCTGACTCAGAGATTCGGGCCCTGGAAGGATCCCCAGCGTGGGACTGGGTACAGGGCCCTGGAGGTGCTTCATTGGACAGGAGCATCGGCCCCCTGCATGGCCGCAACACCCGGCGGGGCTGTGACCCGAAAGCACGCTTCAGTGGCTCCGAGGGGGAGCTCCATCAAGAGCAGTGGAGGGAGGGCCCCAGCCGGTCTCTGCCCGAAGTCCATGGCGGCAGCACCCAGGGGCTCCCCAGTACAGCCAGCGGACCCAAATGTACAGACAGGCGGCAAAAAGGACTGCTGGTGCCGGAAGCAGGAGGAGGTGGAGACCGACACAGAGCCTCCCAGTGGGGTGGAGATGAGAGATGCTCGAGCGCCACTGCCCGTTCCCCCTGCGCCTTTTGCAATGCCCAGATCTATTGCTTTGCTGCTCTCCAGGCCTAGCTTGGGCAGGAGTGAAGAGCTGCCTTCTGCCACCTCCCTGGGGAGTTCTTTCTCGGGGAGGGGGAAGGAGGTCAGACTCCTCTGGCCAGGGGTCAGCCGGCTTCTGGCCAACAGGGAGCAGCCCCCTTCTTTGTTTGTGTTGCTCGATGAACCCTGGAGATAGCCCTGACGGGGCCCCCGCATATTCCAAAGTGTCTCACACGGGACGTTTGTCTGCACGGGATTTGTGGCCCCGAGTGAGGCAGATCAGGAGTGCCTCATTCAGAGACCCAGCCCCAGCAGGTCCATCGCTTCCACACCCCCTCCCTCCCAGGGATACAACACAGCCCCCCCCCCGTCTCCTCCTCACCTGCAGCCTCCTCCCTGAGGCTTTCAAGGGCCAGTGGGGCAACCTTCCCCCTTGCGAATATGGCCCTGAGGCGCTGGAGCCTAGAAGAGAGGACACGAAAGGGGAGGAGTGAGCCCTGCAGCCTCCTCCAGCTCCCCTCCGCTTCCTTTGCTCTCTGGGGACAGATCTCTTGCCCTCTGGGCATCTGACAGGGGGGCTGGCTGGAACCGCTTGGTTGGGGGGTGGGGGTCTGTCTCACTGTGCTGGGCACTCTCTCTGCACGGGGGGGGGCAGGTTTTGCTCACATTTGAGGTCAGGAGCAGCCGCGGGAACCCTCTCCTCTTTCACAGGGACTGCTCGTTTCCGGCAGACCCTATTCCCTCCTGGGTATCACTCTAGTGAAAGTCTGGGGCTCCTTGGGACTCTCCATCCCTGTTTGGTCAGTCAGAAGACTGGGGGCAGCACTCTCAGTGTGCAAAGTGCGTCCCCATCACAGGCGTCCTAAGAACAGCCCTGCAAGGCAGGCCAGTATTCTCCCCCCAGCTCCCACACATTCCGGAAGGAGAACGGCCGAGGCTAGCTTCCCCCAGAAGGGTCTGTGGCTGTGGTGGGAGTCAAACCCCTCAGGCTCCCCCGTCATAACTCAGGCGTTACGACACGCCAATCTCCAGGAGTGCTGCATTCTTTTTTGGTAGCCCAAACCTATCCAAAATAATACAGATTTCAGACGGCCCAGAGGAAAATTACTGCAAGAAAGGCTGCACAATCTGTTGGAAAGTGTCCAGATGGAAAGGTCACTTGAGGGCGCCTGAGGGAAACAAGGAAACCTTCTATCCACAAGCTCAAAGCGGCATCCAGTGCTTGGAGACCTGGTTAGGGGGCTCCTTCTCTCCAGGGACGTGGAGGGTGATAAGGGATGTTACAACCTCGGGCTGAGATTTCCTCCCCCCACCCAACAGGAGAAGGCCAGCTCCCTGGCTTGGAGGGTAGAGACAGGTCCAGAGCATTACAGTTTTTGATCGCATTCCCCTGCCTTGAGGGGTGAGGTCGGGAAGACGACCAAAATATAGATAGGTGCGAAATGCAGAAACCCCACTTACATCTTTAGGTGCTTCGGGATCATCTCCCTCCCTACTACCTACTCTACACTACCACTAAAATAACCAAACAACCAAACAACCAAACGAACCAACAAACGAACCAACAAACTCTCTAAACTAAGAACACCAACAAACAAGCAAAATGCAAAAAAACACACAATGAATGATTAAAACAGTAAAACACCTATATACACTATTTACATTTTTGAAAAGAACTGAACGAGTAAAACAACAAGAGACTTAAATAATAAAAAGGAATAAAATTTAAAAGGCAAAAAAACAACGATAAATAGAATAAAACAAAGAAAACGGGAAAACTTCAAAACAAAACTATCGAACTAAGATTAAAATCAAAACAAAGAAAACAGCCGAAAAAAGAAGAAAACAAGAACCAGAAATATTCAAAGCACTCTCTCTCCACCACAAACACCTCCTCCTCCAACGCCTCTCACACCCCCAACAGAGCCCACCAAGCGACCGACGGCCGGATGTCACCAGCAGGGGGTGATGCCACAAAGGAGGGCGTGTCCCCGTCACTTAGCAACCGGGCTCCAGAATGGCCAGGCTGGTGTCTGCCCCTGGCCTGGGTTTCCCTTTCCTTTTAATCCACACCAAGCATGTCCTGTTTCACACCCGTGTCGGGCTTCGGAGTCAGGAGAGATTTCATTATCAATGTTCGGGGCGGGGGGGGGGGACGACTGTAGAGAGATCTCTACCTGAGACCACACTGTGTGTTTATGTATTCATGTAGAGACTTCCTGTGCTGCCTCTGAGTTTAAAAACCCCAGCCAAAAAACCCAGAAGGGAGACCCGGGGGGGGGGGGGGGTAATGTGAAATTATTGCCCAAATCGAGATGGTTCCATTGGTGGGACTGGGGCAAAGACGAGGAAAGGAACGCTGCAGTTTAAAATGGGGGCTTGGCTCATTCTTGGACAGAAAGACGCCGTGTCGTCTCTCCTGAAGGGCAGCGCTTCAGGCTGCAGGGGCGCACGTGTGCCTTTGTGTTTGTGCACATGTGCGCAGGGGGACTGTTAGATAGTGGGTTCCGTGGATGAACAGACCCCAAGTACAGTGAGCAGCACTCTTTTTTAGTGATTTCAGCAAGGAGGAGGAAGACAAGACTCCCAGGCAGAAGCCTGGTTCTTAAGCACGCACAAACCACACCCCGAACACACCCCACTCCCCATGACAGGCTATTTACATAACGTTGTTTCTCTGTTGGTCCAGTCTAGGATCCTAGCCACCTATTGTTCATGGACGCAAGCTCAACCCGATCTCAGGGCTAGTTTAGGGTGGACCCTGTATTAGAACTGATCTCCATACCACACAGATCAGTTCCCCTTATGGTTGCCAGCCTCCAGGTGGGGCCTGGGGATCTCCCGCTTTTACAACTGAACTCCAGCTGACAGAGATCAGCTCCCCTGGAGAAAATGGCTGCTTTGAAGGGTGGACTCTATGGCATTGTACCATGCTGAGGCCCCTCCCCGCCTTTTCCTGGCTCCACCCCCAAAGTCTCCAGGTATTTTCCAACCTGGACTTGGCAACCCTAGTTCCCCTGGAGAAAATGATCACTTTGGAGGGTGGACTGTATGGCATCATATCCTTTCTGCATTCCCTCCCCTCCCCAAATCCCACTTTCCCCTAATCTCCAGGGATTTCCACAACCCTAAATTGAAAATCCTATTTAAAGGGGAACCCCCCCCCCAGCCACAAGTTGTGCTCAGAATGAGAGCTCGGGATGCCAGCCTCCAGGTGGGACCTGGGGATCTCCTGGAATTACAGCTCATCTCTAGACTACAGAAATCAGTTCCCCTGGAGAAAATGGATGCTTTGGAGGGTGGGCTCTGGCTCTGTACCCCACGGAGGTTCCTGTCCTCCCTACCCAGCTAGTGGCCACACAGTGTTCCCTCTAAGCTGAGTTAGTGTGAGCTAGTTCACAGGTTTTTAGCCTCCAGCTCACACATTTTTGCCTCCCCTCAGGAAGGACGGCTCCAGAGCCAACTAATTTATGCTTGCTCACAACCCTAGTGCCAGGAGCTCACACAGTAGAATTTTTGCTCACAAGACTCCACAGCTTAGAGGGAGCATTGCACGGGGGGGGGGGGGACCTTGCAGCATGATATTGAGTAGACTTTCCTGTTTAATTTGAAGACTTCCTGCCTTCCCTGGGGATGGGGATCCCTCTGTGAAAGCAGCCTCTTTCTCTCAGACTCCAAAACACCTTTCCCTCAGTCCAGCTACTGGTAGCCACAAGCATTCTCTCTCTCTGCCCAGCCCTTCCATTCTAAATGCTTTGTGAAAATTAATTTGGCCTCCTGTAATGGCTCCCCCCCTCCGCCCCCCCATCAGCCAAGGTAATCCATGCAGGAGTGGAGCCGGTAAATCTCAGGTGCCATTATGTGGGTAAAAGTTTAATGATGTCTGTAAGCGCTTTTCTGCCTCAACCCCGAGCATAAATTATGGAGTAATAAACCAGCAAGAAAGCTCTAACCAGAGGGCCCCGAGGGAAAGTACATGTATCAAAGCTGGCCCCGATGGGGAGGACACGATCCAGTCTCACTCCACCATCCACAGATAGTTGTCTGTTGCTGGCCTCCTCCCCTCTCAACTCTTTTTATTGAAGAGGGAAAAGGACTTGCGGGGTGGGGGGGGAGAGACGACAAGAGATTCCACGAAATCACCAGGCATCAAAAAATGATACACCTAACAAACATATTAATGAGCGGGCTTGACATTTTTACGGTTCTTTCAGCTTTTGTTATTTTAGGGAGGCGTCCCTCAAGGGGTGCGTTCAAACGCGCAGTTTTATCTGCTCCCCTTGCTGTTCCCTTACAGATTTAAAGCGCACGATCAGACAGCAACATCTGTCTGTCGTGCCCCAGTCGTCTGCCTCCCGTTCCCCCCCACACACTATTCTTCATGGTTTTTTGATACCTGAGAAAGTCCGGTGGCAGATGATCCATGCAGTTTTGGAGTGCATTTCCCGAAGGTCTGATCGCAATCTTGCACGCCAAGACTGCAACCGCCGCCTTTTTAAAAAAACCATTTTGCACATGCGCATATGTATATCACCAATGCGCATGCATGCCCGAGAGGGGTAGGATGCTCCTTTGCTCATCTGCTTATGCGCATGCGGCGATTTAATTTTTTTTAAAAAAAATTGTGATCGCGCGGGCTCTGCAGTTAGAGCGGGGCAACATCTGGGCACTCAACCACAGAACAACAGCGTGCTGAAGCAGGTGACTGGGGCGACGTCTAGATTACATTTTGTGTTATAATTTCTTTTGGTTTAAATATAACCGGGCTCATTGCTCTTTAACATGGTCGTCTGAACGCATCCAGGGTGTGAGAGGCAAAAATCCAGAAGCATAGGGCTGCTCCCCCAGGAGGGAGTGCCAGCTGGCAGCTTGGCAGACGGAGCAGAGTTGTGGAGGGGCAAGCAAATCTGGCCATACCCTTACACACTCTCTTTCATCCCAATAGCACTTGTGAAGGGAAACTGGTAGAGTTGCCAGCCTCCAGGTGGGGCCTGGAGATCTCCTGGAATTACAACCGATTTCCAGACGACAAAGATTAGTTCCCCATAGAGGAAATGCCTGCTTTGATTGGAGAACTGTATGGCATTACATCCCACTGAGCCCCCTCCCCAAATCCTGCTCTCCCTTGGCTCCACCCCCCAATTTTCCAGGAATATCCCAACTCAGATCCGCCAACCCTAAAAGCTGGTAAATGGTGCCCCACGTTAATGAGCAGATGATGGAAACAATTTGGATTCTTTACCTCAGGCTCCCAAACATTTGGCCCGTAGGGCTGCCAACTCCGGGTTCAGAAATACCTGGAGATCTGAGGGTGGAGCTTGGGACAGCAGGGTGTAAGGAGGGGAGGGACGTTGGTCGGGTATAATGACATTTTCTCAGCCATCTAAAGCAGCCATTTTCTCCAAGAGGAGGAGAAGGACATTGGATTTATACCCCACCCATCACTACCCGAAGGAGTCTCAGAGCGGCTTACAATCCCCTTTCCCTTCCCCTCCCCACAACAGACCCCCTGTGAGGTAGGTGGGGCTGAGAGAGCTCTTTCGAGAACTGCTCTTTCCAGAACAGCTCTGACAGAACTATGTTTTACCCAAGGTCACGCCAGCAGCTGCATGTGGAGGAGTGGGGAATCAAACCCAGTTCTTCCAGATTAGAGTTCACGTTCTTAACCAAACCGGCTCTCAGAAGTGGAATAAACATTTTAAATAAATAAACAACAAATAAATGAGCTTTTTATGTAGCCTGGGGATTCGTTGTAATTCCAGGAGGTCTCCAGCCTCCACCTGGAGGATGGTAACCCTAGTTGACCCTTAAGACATCCTTGGAAAACTGGTCCAACTGTTGAAGAGTTGGCCTCTTACAAAACTGAGCGCTTTGCCTTCCCTAGAATCTATGCAGTAACAAAAATTCAGCAAAGCATTGACAACAGACCCACGTCTTCTGGTTTGGGGGCTCCCTTGAATGTGAAATATGCACTGTGTTATCGTGTTTCTCCCAACAACATGCACCCACCCTATCACGCCATTTCATCTTCATTTTCCTCCATTGTTCTGAGTAGAACAAGTAACCTATTAAAAGCGTATCATCTGAATTGTCCGCCAAGCACTGAGATGCAGTGAAAATACATTATCTTCCAGGGCCCAGTTAAAACCAAGATTCAGCTCTTTGGTGACAGTTTGAGATAATTGTTTCAAAGGAGCTGGGGGTAGAAAATACTTTAAAACAACTTTAGAATCGATAGCCATTTTAATTTGCAACACGCAGTTCGTATGCTGACAAATAACCTAGCAGGATGGGTGAATAATACGGCTTCAATTATATTTCTGTACAATATCTGTCTTATTTTGTGTCAAGCTGCCGCCAAGCTAATTCAATTTTCTGCTGCCAAGCCACTGCTTGTTCCCCTTTCAGCTGCAATATATAACATTATGAAGAGCAGCTAAAACCTCTTGCATTTGAATGATCCCTCCTCTTGGAATGGGAATGCCATCACAGAGAGACAGAGGGAGGGAGGGAGGGAGAGAGAGAACCTCTGCCTTTCAAACACCTAGGAAGCCAGTCTGAGTTTCTTTTGCACAGGAGTACATTATCTGCTCAAGAAGAAAATGGGGCTGCAAGCACAGGCCAGGACAGATTACAAAACACGCCACCTGTGTTCTGTCACACAGACGGAATAATGCACTTTCAGTCCACTTTCAATGCACTTTAGCAAATCTTTTACAAGTTGATTTTGTAAAATCCAGTTTCAAAGTGTGCAGAAAGTGGGTTGAAAGTGCATTATTCAGCCTGGGTGAAAGCACCCTTACTCAATGGCAGTGCATGGGAAAGGCCAGCTGATTCCTGACCTGCCATCCTGCATTCCAAATAGGGTTGCCAGGTCTGGGTTGGAAAATACCTGGAGACTTTGGGGGTGGATCCAGGAGAGCTTGGGGTTTGGGGAGGGGAGGGGAGGGGAGGGGAGGGGCCTCAGCATGGTACAATGCCATAGAGTCCACCCTCCAAAGCAGCCATTTGCTCCAGGGGAGCTGATCTGTCAGCTGGAGATCAGTTGTAAAAGCGGGGGATCCCCAAGCCCCAGTGGGAGGCTGGCAAGCCTAATTCCAAAGCCCCACCCTTTCTGCTCCTGGGGGCTGTGGGCAACCCAAATGAGACTTCTGTGCCCGGAGATAATCCATATGTGAACTGTCTTGCTGAAGACTTGCTGCACCTCTAACATGAGAGTTCTGTCTGTTGGGGGTGTGCAAAGTGGGGGCGCTTGATTTGGTGGTTGGTCTATTTTCTTTAAAAACAACTTGATTTCATTTCATTGTGTTAAATATTAACACTATTCGGAAACAAACTATTAGCAGTTAGATAGTGGATATTGTACGTAAACAGAGAGTTTAATTATCTAACAATATTCTGCTCTTAATATTTTGATGTTTGATACCCTGGATAGTATTTGTATGCATTTTAATGTTTTACCAGCTGATGTCTTTCAGGTTCTTTTATGCATCTGGTCAATGGCCGTACTAAGGATGGATAGATAGATAGATAGATAGATAGATAGATAGATAGATAGATAGATAGATAGGTAGGTAGGTAGGTAGGTAGATAGATAGATAGATAGATAGATAGATAGATAGATAGATAGATAGATAGATAGATAGATTCTTCACATTTATATATTTATTCTTCACATTTATATCCCACCCTCCCCGCGAACGGGGATTAAACAATAGACAGACAGACAGACAGACAGACAGACAGACAGACAGACAGATAGATAGATAGATAGATAGATAGATAGATAGATAGATGGATATGGATATAGAGACAGAGATATAGTTATAGGTACATAGATATTAACACTATTAGTTTTAATGAGTGCTTGTTTTATATATCCATTCTTTTCAATGGGAAACACATTACTTGGCTGTAACTACCCCCCCCCCCCCCGGGTTGCCAGTTTCCAGGTGGTAGCGGGAGATCTCAATGAATTATGACTAATCTTCAGGTTACAGAGATCAGTTCCCCTGGAGAAAAGGGCTGCTTTAGAAGCTGGAGTCATTCACTCAATCAATGGTCAGAGACCAGCACAGAGAAGGTGGATTCTATGGCTTTGTACCACACTGAGGTCCCTCCCCAAACCCCACCCTCCCCAGACTCCACCCCAAAATCTCCAAGCATTTTCCAACCTGGTGACCCTATCCCCAGTCCAACTGGGTTCAAAGTCTCAGGGATCGTACCTTTCCCTCAGGCCTGGCGAAAATATCCTGCCCTGTTAATAGAGGCTTAATGCGTGAAAACTGGACACTGAAACTCCCCCTGGCAAGGAGGTAAATAGGATCCTTTGGTAAATAACATCCCATTAAGCCTCTGTTCAAGGGACCTGACTTTTTTTTTTCTCTAGGCAGTTGGAAACTCTACCCACAGGTGGGGCAAAACATCCATTTTTTTCTCCTGTTAAAAGGATTGTAGTATTACCCATAACGTGTAACTCCTCTTTCCATGGGCAAACTACAACCCTCATTCCCACTTTTATCTCTGCTGGGGAATGTTTATGGGTGCACAGAAAAATAAAATAAAGTTTCTAAATGAAGACAGCTCCAAACTTACTGAGCAGGTTCAATGTAACTGCTTGGAAATCCAGTATATGCCCATGCTGGATAGGGGGACATGTCGGACAGGGGGACATATCCATGCTGGATGGGGGGGGGAGGGGGGAATAAATAAATGTTTGAAATGGATTAAACAATCTGGAAATGTAGCCACCATACTGATAGACTGTCCCATAGCCTACAGTCATTAGCTAGCAAGCTGCTTGGTATTGATTTTCTTGTACGTCTGGTTTATATTCCTTTCTGTTTTTCTCCGAGAAGTCCTTTCCCCCCATTGTTTAGGATTTATTAGTTTTGCTCTGGGATATTCAAGAATATCTAGAGTAAACCCACATAAGCCTCTCCCATTAGAGTCTATAGTACTGAACACAAAGAGAAGGGGGCGAAGTGCTCAGGGGATCACTTTGCCATACACTTTGGCCTCCAGCCTCCACCGACAAGAGCCGGTTGGTAGCTGTTGGGGGCAGAAGTTAGGGAGACAAATCCCCAGGGGCTCCATGAAATCCCTGGAACCAGGTAAAGCAAATGATTTGTTTCCTATGTTTGAGTTGGGTCTGTAGAGGAGCCAACTCTAGGTTGGGAAATCCCTGGAGATTATATGGATGGAGCCTTGGGAGAGTGGGGTTTGAGGAGGGGAAGGACCTTCATGGAGTACAATGCCATAGAGTTTATCCTCTAAAGCAGCCATTTTCTCAAGGGAAACTTATGTCTGTAATCTAGAAATCAGTTGTGATTCCAGGAGATCTCCAGGCACCACCTGGAGGTTGGCAAGCTCAGTTGTGTGAGGACACCCTGAGAGGATATTTGTCTGAGGTCCTAAAGTAGGGTTGCCAGCTCTGGCTTGGGAAATACCTGGAGATTTTGGGGGGGGGTGGAGCCAGAGGAGGGTGGGCTTTAGGGAGTGGAGGGACTTTAATGGGGTATAACGCCATAGAATCCATCTTCTAAAGCAGCAACTCTATGACCTAAGGCGGCTTCCTCAGCAAGCGTTGCCAGCCCTTGGGAACCAGCAAGAGGCTCAGGGAGGGGGTTGGGAAAAGGCAAGAATGGGATCATGCAACATCACGTCTGTCTGAAAAACCAGAATGGAAGTCACTGCATCATGTGATGCTCTAGGAATCTCCCCCCCCCATCTCTATGGGTTTTACACAGATAGCAGGAGGGATTCCTAGAGCATTATGTGATGCAGTGGTTTATCGGCCAGAAATGACCTTGTGGCATTGTGTGATGCCATTCTACCTTCCCTGTTTGCTCATTTGATCACAGCAGGCATAGGATAATCTCTTTGTAATTATATCACGGTTGTTTGTATAGTTTGTATTGGTTGTTCAACCTCGAGGTGGTGGTTGGAGATGTCCTGGGATTACAACTGATCCCAGGCAACTGAGATCACCTGGAGAAGATGGCTACTTTAGAAAGTGGACTTTATGGCATTATACACCACTGAAGTCCCCCCCTCCCCAACCCCCCCTCCTCAGGCTCCACCTCTCAAATCTCCAGGTATTTCCCAACCCAGAGCTGGCAACCTCCCCCTCCCCAGGTTCCACTCCCGGAAGTCTCCAGGTATTCCCAAGCCCAGATTTGGTAACCTTACCCAATGGCTCAGAGTTCTGCCACTTTGGGCCCTCAAATCAGTTCTGTCAGGAACCTCCTGCCCCCCCACCTTGTATGATCTCAGATTCCTTCCCACTGCTGGTCACATCTCCTAGCTGTTCGGACCGAGTTCCCCACATCCTCAGAGCCACAAACTCCATAGCACGGAAACCTTAAGCCGCAAGCCTTCTCGCCCCCCGCCCCTCCAGTTCCCTGCCCCCATTACTGCATCCGCAGAATGGCTCTCAGCAACAGCAACTGTTTGGGCTGCCAGGGAAGCAGAGAGAGAGAGAAAGACTCTGGCTGTGGTCAAACAAGCTACAAATTGACAGTTGTTTAAGCTTGGTGGGTGAATTCCCCAACGGACCCCGCTAACAGCTTAAAAAGCAACTGCAAAAAAAAAAAAAAGCACAGGAAGGAAATTGATTTCAAGCCTGTGTTTTCTTGGGAAATACTTCCTTTGAGAGGTGTCGGGCAAGCTGACATTTCCACAGGCGTGGACACGGCGTCTCGCTTGCTCGTGGTTAATTAAGGCCTGACGGTTTTGCAACCAGCCCAGGAAGGGAGTGAAATCCGCGCTGCTCACAGCCCGCTTTGCACAGCCGCTGCAAGCAGGCAAAGTCTCACTGCTGTCAAAACAGCAACTCATTGGCTGCTGGGAATGGAGTGGGTCCAAGATATAACGGAATGGGGGTGGCATCTCTGCAGCAAGACCCCCATAGAACACGGGAGCCTGAAAAGCCCTCCATTGCTGTTGTCATTTATTTCTTTGTTTGTTTGTTTTGAACAGGGTCCCCAACCTTTTTGAGCCTGTGGGCACCTTTGGAGCTCAGACCCAGGGCAGCAGGCACGATCACAAAATGGCTGCCACCACAGGAGGCCCAGCCGACCACAAAACGTCAGGGAGCGAGGCTATCTCTCTCTCTCTAACAGAACAAACAGTTCTCTCTAACTCTCTCTAACAGTTTGAATTCAGTGGGCCCTTTAAGACCAACAAAGTAGCATTTCAAAGTATGAGCTTCCGTTAGGGCTGCCAAGTCAGCCCGGGGGGCGGGGGATCCCCCGCTATAGGGGTTCCCGATCCGCCCGCCGGCATTCGGCCAGCGGGGGGAACCCCGCCCTCGAAGTTGTCCAGCCAGCGTAATGATGTCACCCGGAAGTGACGTCACCATGTTGGAGGCGTTGCCAGGGCGACGCTCTGGCAATCACCCCATTTGGGGCGATTGCCAGAGCGTTGCCCTGGCAACACCCCCAACATGGTGACGTCACTTCCGGGTGACGTCACTGGGCGTGCGCGCTTTGCGCGTGCACCAGGGAGGCTCCCGGGCGAAGAAGGACTCCCCCCCGCCAAGACGTGAGTATGACTTGGCAGCCCTAGCTTCCATGTGCGTGCACACAAAAGCTCATACCTCGAATAAAACTTTGTTGGTCTGAAAGGTACCACTGGGCTTAAACTTTGTTCTGCTGCTTCAGACCAACATGGCTGCCCGCATGGCTCTATCTCTCTAATAGTAAGCCTTCAACATTCCAGGCAGAAGCTCTGTTTAATAGGATGCCTTTTAACGCGCACAGCCAATCCCCACCTAACCCCGCCCACTTTCTAAAAGCACTTGGCGGGCTCCAGTTAAGGTTTCAGCAGGTGCCGTGGTCCCCATGGGCAGTGTCCCCTCTAAGCTGAGTCAGGGTGAGCTAGCTCCCAGTTTTCTAGCCTCTGGCTCACACATTTTTGTCTCAGCTCAGGAAGGAAGGAAGGCTCCAGAGCAAACTAACTGATGCAGCAGCCAAATCGCTCACTCACAACTTTAATGCCAGTTGCTCTCAAAGTAGAATTTTTGCTCACGAGACTCCACAGCTCAGAGGGAACATTGCGGGACCTCTGATTTAGGCCATTGTTGTGTCGCCTCTCCAGAGAACCTGCCTAAAGCAGCTTACAAAATAAAACATAAATAAAAACACAAACCGTGTGTGTGGGAGGGGGAAGAATCTTAATTAAGCTGCCAGCTCTGGGCTGGGAAATTCCTAGAGGTTTGGGGTCGGAGCCTGGCGAGGGTAGCATCTGGGGAGGGAAAGGAGTTCAGCAGAGAAGCAATTCCACAAAGTCCACCCTCCAAAGCTGACATTTTCCCCAGGGGAACTGATCTCTGTAGTCTGGGAATCAGGTATAATTGGCCTTGTGTCCGTGTAAGCCGCCCTGAGCCTGTTTGCGGGGAGGGCGGGACATAAATCTGATAGATAGATAGATAGATAGATAGATAGATAGATAGATAGATAGATAGATAGATAGATAGATAGATAGAATTCCTGAAGGACTCCAGGCCCCACCTGGAGGTTGGCAACCCTAGTTAAAACCCAATATACCACAACCAAACCGCACATAAAACCACAGTGAAGCGTCTTAAAATGAATACCACTGTTTCAGTCTGGAATATACCTATTTAGCACAGAGTGGAGAACAAAGAGGACTTCTACACCTCAATGAACCATTAGCAGGATTCACCTCGGGATAATTGACGCCTGCTAAAATGCAAAAAACCTTCCGGAGGCTGCTCTTTTCCCCTGGCTTCCTCATCCCTCGCCCCAGATGATCAGAGTGTTCCAATTTACCGTAATTTTGGTGGTGGTGTTGAAAGGGCCAGAGAGACACTTGGGCCACAAATGGAAGCTGGCTTTGATGTCCATTATGTCCCATGTCTCCTGAGTCCTTTGTACTACACAATGGAATAAGAGGGGACACACACACACACACACACACAGAGCGGTCTATTGTTTTTCAGTGTTGCTTGTTCAACAGGGCTGTTTCTTCGGCTGATATCGAAACTTTCCATAGCTGCTGGAGCCAGGGATAAGACCAGCACACAGCGTTTGTCTAGGACGCAGAAATTCAGACCCCAAGTGGGTTGTATTTGGATGCCTGAGGGAGACAACCCAAAGGGCACCCTTCCTATTCCAGCCACCCCAAGAAGGACACAGTCCAGGGGGATAGTTTCAGGTGGGTAGCCATGTCAGTCTGCTGTAGAAGAGTTAGATTCATATCCAGTGGCACCTTAAAGACCAACAGATTTCCAGGGTATAGGATTTTGAGAGTTGAAGTTGTTATCTGATGAAGCAAACTTCAGGTTTCAAAAGCTTACACCCTGGAAATAATGCTGGTCATTAAGATGCCACTGGGCTCGAATCTTGCCGAGTCTACTGGGAAGTTCTCTCGTACAGGCCAGTTGGAGCTGGGCAATTTCAGAGGGGGGACCCAAAAGCGGAAGCCACAAAGGTATCAGCACTGGACAGCTCCTGGCCTGTTAAAGTTGAGGCTAGGATTAGCAACCTCCAGATACGTCCCAGAGTTCTCCCAGGATTACAAGTGATCTTCAGATGACAGAGACCAGTTCCACTGTAGGAAACTTTGGAAAGCTGCTGGGAAATGTAGGCAGGGAGGTACGGCAGCTCCATTGTCCCCTATGGAGCACCTCCCCCCTCCAGAAGGACTACCAGATTGGCAGCCATTTTAAGATAAACTGCTGCCTCTGCCTGGCAGACAAAACCCATGAAGTGTGGCTCCCTCTCTCCACTTCCTGAGGCTGGTGCCTGTTCAGGTGAGGGGAAGAGAAGTGGGAAGGAAGCTCAGAGGAGGGAAAAAAATCTCGGCATTCTGCCTCCCCAAATGCTTAGGATTTGTAGGCCGAGACCCTCGCCCTGAATTCCTGCGAAGTATTTTTGAGGTCTCTTTCTTTTTTGCCTGCATTTGTTCAGGATGAACTTCCTGTCTGTCAGTCCCAGCTCAGCTCAGTAAACGGGGGCAGGCCAAAGAAATAAAATGAAATGTCCTAGGAATGGCAGCAGGAAAGCCATTCTATGGAACAGGGAGAGCCTCCCAGCAGGGCTAGCATCCTCCAGCGGCTGGCAAGATGGTCAGCGTGGTGGCCTCCGAGTTGGCCCTGCTTAACCTCCGTCAGTTGCAAGCAACCTTACTCCTCTCTCTCTCTCTCTCTCTCACCCCACCCCATTCCTGTGTATTCGGAATCCCTTTACTGAGCCAACTTTGCTCATTTCACCTCCTCCTTGCCTGCTTGCTTGCTTGCTTTCCTTCCTGGCCCAACTTGAGGTGTGCATACCCATGAGTAAACCCTGCAGATCTCCAGCGGTTGCTTTTTAGAGAGGGTATTCGCTCCCAAGTTTCCTCCACCTGGCCACTTTCCCTTTCTTCAGAGCCTCTCTTTTATTTCTCTCCACACACACCCCCTTCCTCCTCTGTCATTCCATCCCCATTTCTGGTATGGTTTTTTTAAATTAACTTCAATTAAATTAGCCAGGGCCTCCTGAGGAATTTAAATGCCCCCCCCCACTTAAAAATTCCTGGCTACAGGCCTGCCCTCTTCAAAGCCTGCCCTCTGGGGGCTCCACCCCCCAAATCTCCAGGAACTTCTAGATAGCTAGGTGGCCATCTGACAGCAATGCTGATTCTGTGAACTTAGGCAGATCACGAGAAGGGAGGGCAGGAAGGGTTGCCTCAGTGCTTAGTTCTCCTGGCCCTTCCTTACACACCCAGGGTTCCAATTGCCACTTTGGGGTCAGGAAGCAGTTTTCTCCAGGCTAGTTTGGCTGAGGATCCTGGAGGGTTGGGGTGTGGGGTTTTTTTGCCATCTTCTGGGCACAGAGCAGAGGTCACTAGGGGTGGGGTGGAGGTATTTGTGAATGTCCTGCCTTGTGCAGGGGGTTGGACTACATGACCCTGGAGGTCCCTTCCAAATCTATGATTCCCTGATTCTCAGACTGGAGTTGGCGGCCCTAGTGTGAAGAGCCAGGAACCATTCTCCAAGGGCTCCCAGGTTCTGAATATAGTGGAGTTGTCCAGATATGGCTGCATGGGCCATATGATGCATCGTTCTCCAAATAATGAATTCCTTCTCTGTGGAGTTAGCCAAGTTACCAGCTCAGTCGTTGTCGCTGTAGAACTTTGCCAAAACTTTGGCACTCCTTCCCCAGGGAGATTTGCCTGTCTCCCTCTACCAAGGTCTTCCATCAGCAGGTGATTACTTCTTTTCGTTTCTTGTTTGGCATATCCAGGGGTCATTTCGAGCAGGAGCTCAGGGGAGCGCAGCTCTGGGAGTTGGGGCCAGCCCACCCACCCACCCACCCCGGGCAGGGGAATGCCTGCTTGTGTCATGGCTGCAACAAAATGACCCCGTCACTGTTATACCGGGAAGAGAAGATATAGTTTATAAATTAACAGAATGGGCAGAATTAGATAGAATGAGTTTTTTGTTGAATCCAGATTGTAATATAGACCCTGTATGTACATGGTCCAAGTTTTTTAGTTGGCTGTATTAGGACAAATATCTCAATGGTTCACCTTATTTCAACATGAATATTGTTTTTGGTTGTCTAATTTTATATATTGTTAAAAAAAACCTAATAAAAATGGATCAAAATGACCCCGTCCCCTGGAAAGGTCCTTGTTCCTCCGACCAGCCTCCTGAAGGCTTCAGCCACCACTGAAGCTATCCTCCCAGAATAGTGGTATTTCTGAGGCTTGGATTAGTAGCTGTCCCCTCTCTGCCAACTCTTTCTTTCTTTCTTTCTTTCTTTCTTTCTTTCTTTCTTTCTCTCTCTCTCTCTCTCTCTCTCTCTCTCTCTCTCTCTCTCTTGCTTTCTGACATACTTCTGGTGATGGCAGGTGGTTTAGCATATGCAAATAAGTAATGCTAATACGTTATGCTAATGAGCTCCTGCATCTCTTTTTCTACAAAATGACCCCTGGGCATATCTTCAGTAACAGTTACTGGCCCACTTCCCTGTTTCTGCTATTGTTCGTTTGTGCATTCTTATTTAACGATTTCATCATTGTAAATGTTTTCAATTGTTTACATGTTTTAATCTTTATCCGGGAACCCTGACTGGGTGTAAAGGCAGCCTAAAAATGTTTTAAATAAATAAAAAAACACGTTAACTTTTACATTCTGCAAAGCTGTGGGCCAGGCCCATGATTTGAATCCAGCTTACACGTGAACACACATGGCAGTCTTGAAGCAGTGGCTGGACAAACCCTTGTCAGGGATGCTCTAGGCTGATCCTGCATTGAGCAGGGGGTTGGACGAGATGGCCTGTCTGGCCCTTTCCAACTCCGTGATTCTATGATTCTATGAAACGGCCTTATTCTATATCAGACCATCGATCTATCAAGGTCAGGATTGTCTGGCAGTGGCAGTCCAGGGTCTCAGGCGGAGGTCTTTCACATCATCTGCTGCCTAGCCCTTTTAACTGGAGATGCCGGGGATTGAACCTGGGACCCTCTGCATGCAAAGAAGAGGCTCTTCCACTGAGCCACAGCCCCTCCCCCAAAGTCTTGCCTTCTCATACACTCTGTGTTCAAGGAAACTCATGGACCTGACAGCAGAGATGCATCAGCTCTAAAATCATAGAATCATAGAGGTGGAAGGGGCCATACAGCCCATTTAGTCCAACCTCCTGCTTAGTGCAGGACCAGTTTAAAGCAGGGGTGTCAAACATACAGCCCACGGGCCAGAACCAGCCCATCCAGGGTTCTTATCTGGCTGGCGAGCAACTGGCCATTGCTTTTATTGCCAGATGACAGAGGCTGTGCATTGCATCCCTGTATACTGTCCCAGTCCTAATGAGTAATGGGCGGTGGAAGTTGGAGAGTGGGCATCAAGGAGATACTGTAAGGAAATACTGTAAAGAGTGTTAATTTTGTTTAAGCATGTTTGTAGTTTGAATTTTAAAAAAATTGCTAATTGGGTTTGCCTGTGTCCTTTATAAAGTTTATATCTCCCGTACCAGGCGTTACATTTTATGGCACCCATGGTCCAGCCCGACAAAGTGTCATTTATGTCAGATCCAGTCCTTGTTACAAATGACTTCGACATCTCTGGCCTAAAGCATCCCTGACAAGTGTGGGGGAAGAACTGGTGGGTGGATTAGTCTGTGCCCAGGGTTCAGACTAACTGGCTCACTGCTGCCTTTTATGACCGCTACAGAAAGCATTTTATTTGGAAACAAAAAACAAATTTATTCTCTTATAGAAATTCCTAGAGTCCATACCGAAAAGGGAGGGGGGCGGTGGACAGAGACAGTTATACATTTCTTTCATTAAGCACGGGCAATCATTCTTCAGAAAGCAGCTCCCCAATTACTAGCATTACTTATTGACCCAAGAGCGTTCTCTATTGAGTTGGACACGGCGCCAATCAAATCAGACAATTCAGCCGCTGGATCAATGGCACCGCATTTAACTCAGTCCAATGCAGCGCTTAGTAAATTATACCCATAAGAATTAAGGAGATGAATGAACTAGCGGCTCCAGCAGGCTCCGGGTCCTACCATTTTGGCACGTCCAAGCTTAGAAGTAAGGCGAGATCGATGGGCGAAAGAAAATGTATTTGACATCAATCACGGCTTTTAATACATTAATTTCTCCACCAGATTAATCACCTATTGATCAAGTTCCAGCTTTCTGACATAAATGTTATGTCATCACAGAGGGATTTTGTTCTTTTCTTCCCTTTGGAAGCCGACGGGTCCTTCTCATGGAGCAGCAGGATGTGGCCCGCTGGACAGGAGCCATTTGCCTGTCCTGCAGTTCTGGGGGCCAGAGGGAGAAAGACGCGTCTCGAATCGTCTGACACTATCCCTTCAGCCTCTGTGGCGTTTTTACTAGGAAAGGGTGAAGATTCCAGCGCCTTCAGAGTCTTTCAAAAGACATGTGTAGATTCCCTCCTTTGCTGCTGATGCTTCTTAAAAATCATGTCTGCCAAATCCGCTGTACCTTCTCACATGTGTGTGTGTGTGGGGGGGGTGTTTCCTGTGGCTCAGATGAATTCTCTGCCTTGCATGCAACAGGTTCAATCCCCGGCAACACCAGTCAAAAGGATCAGGTTGGTGGCGATGTGTACGACTACAGCCTGAGACCCCGGAGAGCTGCTGCCAGTCAGAGTAGACAATCCTGACCTTGATGGATCAGTGGTCTGAATCGGTATAAGGCAGCTTTGTGTGTTTTCAGATACATACGTTATGCCATACACACAGGGGTCATTTTGTAGAAAAAGAGGTGCAGGAACTCATTAGCATAACTCATTTGCATATGCCACACCCCCTAACATACCGGAAGTGTGTCAGAAGGCAACACCCACCCCTCAGGCTCCCCTCCATAGGTGAGTGAAACTGACCTGCTCTTCCTCCATTCCCTTCCCCATCCAATACTTTGTGCAATAAAAATAAGTGTCAAGAACACACCCTTATTCTCTTCCTGCTCCCTGGAAACCACCAGGTTTCAAGTAGACTTGAGATACCCAGGACATGCGCACCACCCATCCCTTTCCCATCCCCTTCCCTTCCCCACAACAAGACACCCTGTGAGGTAGGTGGGGCTGAGAGAGGTCTTTTGAGAACTGCTCATGAGAGAACAGCTCTGAGAGAACTTGTGACTGGCCCAAGGTCACCCCAGCAGCTGCATATGGAGGAGTGGGGAATCAAACCCGGTTCTCCCAGATTAGAGTCCAACTCCTGACCACTACACCAAACTGATAAGGTGGAAGCTGCTGAAGGGTTGGTGAAATTTCTCCAGTACTTACGTGCCATGTGCCCAGATAAAAAATGGTATACTTAGAAAATTTATATGCCACCTTGAGCAAGTCTCTGGAAAAGCAGCACACAGCCATAAAAGGAACAATGATAAAATTATCAATAGTAAAACAAAACATTAAAAACAATAAAGACCCTAGCCGGGCTTTCCCCGGGGCGCTGCGCCTCTGCACTGCTGGGGGAAGCCGAGGAGGGGGCGGGGCTTGGTCATGTGCCCGCCCCCTGGGCTCCTCACTCCCGGAGCTGCGCTCCTGTGCGCTCCCACTCCAATGGACCCCTGCATACACATGTTGATACAACCTGTTGATCAGGACTAATGGACAGCAGAAATTGCAGCACTGTCATTTTTCTCGCACCCCTCGTCACCTACACTCCCTCGACTGGCAACAGAGCCCCTGTGGCACCTCCAATCATTGCCCTGAGGACAGGTGTTTTTTTTAAGTGG
Organism: Lepidodactylus listeri; assembly: GCA_029233225.1. Taxonomy (NCBI): domain Eukaryota; kingdom Metazoa; phylum Chordata; class Lepidosauria; order Squamata; family Gekkonidae; genus Lepidodactylus; species Lepidodactylus listeri. The sequence continues at coordinate 19,363,394 of JARCFY010000020.1, read as the reverse complement.
CTTCCCAAGTCACTGCTGGCAGAGTTCCCTCTCTGAGTCCCTGGTCAACCGGCAGTCTCAAAACACCATTTGAGACTCAGGATCTAAGCTTGTGTCTCCCGCTCTTACGAATCACCTTTCTTTTGTACGCTTCTGACCATCTCATGCCCTTGATGTCTTCCATCTGAGCTTCAAGAATCTAGCACCGCCTTCAAAGTCATCTATCTGCTCTGCGTGTTTGCTCCATATTTGCCCTGATTTGATCCATTCTGCAAACCTCTCAGCTTGGCGGACTGCTGCTCCCTTTGCCTTCTCTGTTCATATCTTAAACAATTTCCCCCAGCCTGCAGTCAGCAAGTTGGTGGTCATTATTGCATTGGGGTAGGGGAGCATAGGATGTCAGGTCCCCATCAGCATATTGGGCAGGGCCTGATGAAGGGTTAACAGAGGGAGCTGTCTGTCTAGCAGCTTCCCCTCTCCCTCCCTCCCAGGCAATCCAGACAAAAACTGCCCGCACATTTCCCCTTGTACCTCCACAACAAAAATGGATAGAAATTTACTTTTTTAAGAACATAAGAGAAGCCAATGTTGGATCAGGCCAATGGCCCATCCAGTCCAACACTCTGTCACACAGTGGCCAGAAACACCAGGTGCCCTCAGGAGGTCCAGCAGTGGGGCCAGGGCACTAGAAGCCCTCCCACCTGTTGCCCCCCCTCCCCTCAAGCACCAAGAATACAGAGCATCACTTGCCCCAGACTGAGAGTTCCTATCTATACTTTGTGGCTAATAGCCACTGATGGACTTCTGCTCCAGATGTTTATCTAATTCCCTCTTGAAGCCATCCATGCTTGTAGCTGCCACCACCTCCTGTGGCAGTGAATTCCACGTGTATCACTCTTTGGGTGAAGAAGTACTTCCTTTTATCTGTTCTAACCCGTCTGCTCAGCAGTTTCATGGAGTGCCCACGAGTTCTTGTATTGTGAGAAAGGGAGAAAAGGACTTCTTTCTCTACCTGCTCTATCCCATGCATAATCTTATAAACCTCGATCATGTCTCCCCTCAGCCGTCGTTTCTCCAAGCTAAAGAGCCCCAAGCGCCTCAACCTTTCTTCATAGGGAAAATGTTCCAACCTGTTTATCATTCTAGTTGCCCTTTTCTGCACTTTTTCCAGTGCTATATATATCTTTTCTGAGGTGTGGTGACCAGAACTGTACACAGTACTCCAAATGAGGTCGCACCATCTATTTATACAGGGGCATTATGATACTGGCTGATTTGTTTTCAATTCCCTTCCGATTCCCTTCCCTTCCTGTTCCCTTCCTAATGATTAGGAATCTAGACAGGGTGCATGGCATACTCTGAGGGAGGCATTGCCTCCATTTGCCCCCCAATTATGGGCATGAGCTTTCCTCTTTCTTTCTTTCTTTCTTTCTTTCTTTCTTTCTTTCTTTCTTTCTTTCTTTCTTTCGATGACAGGAATGTAGATAGCTATTAGCCACCAAAGCTAAAGCACAGCACCCATAGTCTAAGCTGCTGCCTTTCTGGATAACAAAAGCTGGGGCAAGCAATGGGGCATGGCTCTATTGTGAGCATGTGGGGTGTGATTCAGCATAGGAAGCTGTGGCGTTCTTTGTGGAGCTGCCTCCTCTTATTCCCCCCCCCAGGCTTGTCCCCAGGGGGTCATTTTGAGCAGGAGCTTGGGGTAGCGCAGCTCCGGGAGTTGGTGCCAGCCCCCCCCCCCCCCCCCCGCGAGGGAATGCCTGCTTGTGTCCTGGCTGCTGCAAAACGACCCCGTCCCCTGGAAAGGTCCTTGTTCCTCCAACCAGCCTTCTGAAGGCTTCAGCCACCACTGAAGCTATCCTCCCAGAATAGTGGGATTTCTGAGGCTTGGATTAGTAGCTGTCCCCTCTCTGCCAGCTCTTCCTTCCTTCCTTCCTTCCTTCCTTCCTTCCTTCCTTCCTTCCTTCCTTCCTTCCTTCCTTCCTCCCTCCCTCCCTCCCTCCCTTCTTTCTCTCTCTCTCCTTTCTTTCTTGCCTTCTGACATACTTCCGGTGATGTCAGGGGGTGTAGTATATGCAAATGAGTTATGCTATTGAGTTATGCTAATGAGCTCCTGCACCTCTTTTTCTACGAAATGACCCCTGCTTGTCCCTATCCATTTTGCTTATGTGTAATTCCCTTTCTCCCCCCCCCCCCCCCCGCCCACCTCTCCCTTCTACATCTTGTTCATCTGCAGCCAACTTCTAATCCTCTGGGCAGGAACACGTCACACCATAGGGCCAGTGATGTACTGATTGCTCCCCAGAACACTGGAAAGCGTTTAGTAGTACTAGCTTCTCAGGATTGGTGGTTTCTTTTTTTTCTTCTCCTAATTACACTGCTGTGCACAGCCGAAGAACTTCTATCACCAGCTGGAGGGACCGGCTACTGTACCAGGGAGGCAAAGCCACCCCCACCCCCACCCATCACGCCTCTGTCTCCAGCTGCATTGTGAAAGGCAGGGAATACAACATTTTTTGCAGTGAAACACACACAGAAAAGACAGTGCCGGCTTGAATGGAGGCAGATGTCTTTTGTGATGCAAAACAAAGGAATAAGTGGGGGGGGGGGGGGGAGGAAAGACTGGGATGTGATAAATCTTCCTGGTGGACATGATGCTGGAAGCGAAGACCAAACAGAAAAATGCTGGCAAAAGCTTTAGTGGGGTAGAAATCAGAGGAATGATTCCAAATCCCAAAATTTAGCACATCAGAACTAGGTCCCTGCTGGCAATAAGCACAGAAACCTATATTATTGGCTTCTCACACTCCCCACAGAGATTCAGGCTGAAGCTAACCTTCCTCCTTTCCCCATATCCCTGGTTCCATAGCGCAGCAAAATGACCCCGCCCCCTGGAAAGGTCCTTGTACCTCCAGTCAGCCTCCTGAAGGCTTCAGCCACCACTGAAGCTATCCTCCCAGAATAATGGTATTTTTGAGGCTTGGATTAGTAGCTGTCCCCTCTCTGCCAGCTCTTTCTTTCTTTCTTTCTTTCTTTCTTTCTTTCTTTCTCTCTCTCTCTCTCTCTCTCTCTCTCTCTCTCTCTCTCTCTCTTTCTTGCCTTCTGACATACTTCCAGTGATGTCAGGTGGTATAGCATATGCAAATAAGTTATGCAAATGAGCTCCTGCACCTCTTTTTCTATGAAATGACCCCTGGAGGCTGCACATAAAGTTCAGAAGGTGGATGATTTTCCTTCTTCAGAATTTGGGGATTACCATGATGTTATCCAGCTGAGAGTCCAGGAACCATAATTCATTGTGAGTGGTAAGAACAAAGAAAATTTCACAGCCCGGCTAGATGTGGAAAGGACTGGAAAACTGAGAGCTCTTTCTCATTTCTGGAGATGGTTTCTTGCCTGTATAAATCTACCCTTCCTGGACCCTTAGAGAAGCTGTCAAATTTGATACAAAGGAAATAGACTCTGGACCCAGCGTGCAGCAGCAGATTTCAAAAAAGTGACAATTCTACATCCTCATTTTTGATATCTGAATCTAGAGGACCTTTTAAAAGAATGAAATCTTAAAACCCTGCTGGTGTGTTTTTTTAATCAAATTAAATGCTGATGTTCCTCATTTTACTTTATTTATTTGCTGCATTTCTATTCTATTTTATCTACAAAATAGGATGGTGTTTTTTCCCCTTAAAGTCCTGGATTCAGTAGCCTCCATATCTAAGACTGCTGGCAAGCAAAATCCAGAGGGGGGGTGGGGGGAGAACTACACATTCAAACATTTTGCAGGCAAATTTGGGTTTGCAGAAGATATCTGAGAATGTTCCTCCAAATTAAATTCTGCTAAGTTCTCTGAGTAAGAACTGCGCCGTTACATTCCATACAGATCCTAGCACATTTTATAAAACGGAGATTTGGATGCGGTTTTATTGCCAGGGCCTTGACAACCCCTCGCGGCCCTCCCTGGGGGGTCCATCTGGCTTGTCAAAGTGCCCAGGAGGGGAAGGAGCAGAAAAATCTAGAGTTTTACCAATTCCTCATCCGTTAGCTAAACAGAATGCCTCAGCCCACCTCACCTTTGCAAACAGACAGCAGCCCCCTCGGCAGTTTTGTCTGCCGCTTCCCCGGCACAAAGAAGCCGCTCCGCCATTCTGCAAAGGGGGGAAAAAATCAATTCTGTTAAAGCTTAGGATTGCCTGGGCTTCAGCAAAAAAAAAAGATGACGAGGCTGATAAAATTAATTAGCAAATGGAGAGACAATCCACAAGGCTGTTTGACGGGCTCAGTATATTACATATCAACACCGGCTTTATCGCCCTGACAAAGGAGGAACACTCTCGCCATTGAAGGTTATCGCAGGTGATGTGACAGGTACAATTGTTTCCCTTTCAAGATTCGGCGTGACAGGTTATTGAAACGAGGTGCGTTTCCCGCTAACACTCAGCTGTCAGTCATTCGAATTAGCAAACACAAGCCCCCGCTGGAATCCTCTTGAATTTATATTAGAATTAGAGATGAACTGACAGTAATGGAGTTTACATCCCTCTCTGTCTGAACTCAGCAGGTCCCGAGGGAAAGAAATACACTCCCCCTCTGGCTCCAGGGGGCAAGATGGGGCTTTCCTCTCACAGCATTCTGAGGAAGTTGATAAAGCTAGGGAACTGGCCCCGCCCAGCATTTGTTAGAACAGCCAGTTTCTGAAACCAGGTTTGTATGGATGATGGGAACTGCCTCGAGCTTCAAAGATAATTCAGTTACCTTGAGGCATAGACATTAGCGCCATGTTTCTAGAGCTAGTTCTCAAAGGCTGAAGGACAAGACAAGGTCCTGGATGATATGCCAGCTCCTAATTTTTGCAGGCAGGAACACCAAGACTTCTTCCCCACTGGCTGTGTAGGGAAAGGCGAAACAGGAAGTGCCTCCCCATTACTTACTTACAGCTGGCTGGACACCCAGCTCAGGGGAAACTAGGGTTGCTAAATCTGGTTTGGGGAATTGAGGGGTGGAGCCTGAGGTGGGGAGGGACCTCACAACGGTATAATGCCATAGATGCCACTTTCCAAAGTGCCCATTTTCTCTGTCACCTGAAAATCAGCTGTAATTCTGGGAGACCTCCAGGGTCCACCTGGAGGTTGGCAATGCTAGGAAAAGCAGAAGTCACCTCTTGGGAGTTTAAAGATGGATATGGCTCTTCTGCTGATAGGCAATGCAGAAAACAGATATCTCCTGAGTTTCACTTGAATAGGTGCTCAAATAGCATGTGTGCTGTAGTGAATATGGCCCCCTTTCAAATTCAAACCTAAATCCACACTACAGGAGCCTGAGCACAAGGAAGGAAACTTGCCATGTCTTATCCCCAAGAAGCTGCAGGCTTTAAAATGCCCTCTGATCAAGGCAGTGACCCTCGCAACTACTCCACTGAATTTGACTAAGTGGTGAGATGCCTCTTCAAGCCTGGAAGCTGCAGACACGGTGCTAGTTACCCCACTCACAAGGGAGGCAAGAGGCCCAAAGAAACAGGCTGAGGGAGGAAACAAAGATGGCATTTGCTCTTGATACATGTACCCACAAGTGGAATGTCAGGTCCCGAACATCTTGGCAAGGGGGAGAAAGCATAAATCCAGGGGGTAGATAGGCATCATGACTAGTAGCCACTGTGACTAGGTTAATAGCCCCATTCTCCATGAACTAGTCTACTCCCATCTTAAAGCCTTCCATGTCAGCAGCCATCACAAGATCCTGTGGCAGTGAGTTCCACAATTTAACTCTGTGCTTTGTGAAGTACTTTCTTTTGTCTGTTCTGAATCTCCCACCTATTAGCTTCAGTGGATGACCATGGGCTCTAGTATTATGGGAGAGGGAGAAAAGCCTCTCCCTGTTCACTCTGCGTAATTTTATAAACCTCCATCATATCTCCCCTAGGGATGGGCACAAACTTGGCTCACAAATTAAAGTTTGTGATGAATTTTGGCCGGTTTGTGGTTTGTGAACTGAAGTTTGTGGCAGGTCAACTGGCACAAACTTTCCATGAACTTTCAAGCAGTTTGTGGAGGTTCGTGCAGAGTGTGAATGGATACATTTCCAGACAGACTGTCTCTGGGCAAACAAAATGTTTACCAAACTTCAACAGGGGGAGTGGAATTCTCCACCCTTGGAAACACTGTTGAAACTTTCAAACTAGTCAGATCAGTCTCAAGAAGGTCCCCCCCCCCTGCTTTGCTGGCCTTCCTTTGTGTTTACTGTACTCTGTGATTGCACTGGTGCTGCTGGACACTCTGTACATTGTACAAGTTCTGCTGGGCGTACAAAAATGCCCCCCTCATTGCTTGGATTGTGATTGAGCTGGCATTGTCACATGGACACTGGGTTCTGCAGGGCACTCTGTGATTCTACTGGCTCAACTGGCCTTGCAACCTTGCTTCCCCCTTGCTTGGAATGTGATTCTGTGCTAGATATCAGTCCTGTTGAGCTGGCATTGTCACAAAAGCACTGGGTTCTTCTGGGCTTGCAAAAATGCCCCCCACCTTCAGTTTCTACTGCAGAGATTCTCAGGGACTTTGATTCTGTTCTGCTGGCCTTCTATTGCCCTTGCCTTTTTTTGCTAGTTCCCCCCATTGGAAACAATGGGTGATGGGGCACCTTCTTTGGGGGGCCATAACTTGGACCTTGTAAATCCAATCCTCACAAAGCTTGGAGGGCAGGTAGAGAAGAGTCAGCTGGAGATCCCCTGCAAGTTTAATCTATCCAGCATGCCAGGAAGCCATTCTACTGCATCATGAACCTCACAAACTGAACTGGTTTGTTTAGCCCTGAACCAACTGAACTGCATTTTTCCAAGTTTATGCCTAATCTCCCTTTACTCACCTTTTCTCTAAGACAAGTAGTCCTAAGTGTTGAACCCAATACTCATAGAGCAGCTGCTCTAGCCCCTAGATCATTTTGGTTGCTCTTTTCTGCACCTTTTCAGGCTCTAAAATATCCTTGTTCAGGTGCAGTGGTCAGAATGGTACACAGTACTCCAGGTGAGGTCTTATATTATAGAGGCTTACATAAAGGCAGTATGATGGTGGCAGTTTTATCATCTATTCTACTTCTTTTCTAATTAGGGCAAGCATGGAATCTGCCTTTTTCACAAGCAGCCACACACCGGGGTGACATTTTCGTCAAGCTGCCCACTACCACCCCAAGATCCCTCTCTTGGTCTGTCACTGCCAGCTCAGATCCCATCAGTGTATATGTGAAGCTGGGATTTTTTTTGTCCCAATATGCATCACTTTACACTTATTCACGCTGATTCTCATTTGCCATTTTAATGCTCCTTCCCCTAGTTTGGAGAGATCCTTTTGGAGCTCTTCGCAATCCCTGTTAACCACCTAAATAATTTGGGGTCATCCACAAACTTGGCCACCCCACCACTCACCCGTAACTCCAGGTCATTTATGAATAAGTTGGAAAACAACAGTCCCAATAAAGGTCCTTGAGTAATCTCTGGCCTCATGTGATCCCGGAGGGACCTCACATAGTTCCTTCCAGTCCCTCCCCCAAACCTTCTTGTTCTGTGAGGCCACTGGCCAAACCACATCCCAGCCATATGTGCTTACATGTATTGGCTTATTTGCAATCCCCTCTCAACAATTCGATTGTAAGCTCCTTGAGGGCAGGGACAGCGTGTTTGGCTTACATAACTTCAGAAAGCACCACGTACATGGATGGTAGAGCATAAAAATATAACTGGAGTTGCTAACGAATCTGTCCTGATCTGGATAGCCCAGGCTAGCCCTTTCTTATCAGATCTCGGAAGCTATTTGGATGGGAGACCACAAAGGAAGTCCAGGGATGCTATTGTGAGGCTTCTGTACTTAGACAGCAAAAGATCAGACCTTTGTTGATGAAACAGAGTTCTTTATTTCTTAATACTGCTTGACAGGTTCTCGAATGTTTGTTAGAGATGTCACACAAAGAACAGTCAGAGTTAATATACCCTCTAGTACAGTTTGAACCCCAACATCTAACCAATCACAATAGAGGGAGAAAAGCACGGTAAAAAGTTCTGAGACATTTTACTTCCCACAGGAAAGGTGAAGTGTGAAAGTTATAAAAATTCCCCTCTTGAACTGGGCGCCCCAGATGTGTGAAACTTATACATAACAAAGTGGTTCCGGCGGCCTTTTAAGGTCTTCACAATGAGATAAGACAGTTCCATGTCCCAAGGAATGGGAGGAGGGAATGCATGGGAGGAAAAGCCATTTGTTCTTCGGTGACGTGCAAATATGCGGGGTCGCCACTCTCCCGGATGAAATGGTTACACTGACCCGACCTTCAAAAAGCAATATAACTCAGAGCAATAAACGGCTAAGGGGGAGGCAGGAGACAGCTTGAAAGAGATAGCAATGGTTACACTTTTGGCTGAGCGATAGCAAGTTACAGAAAGCACAATGGGAACCTTGTTAGGATCCTATGATCCTGACACCTATGCAGAGGACACCAGTGGCAAACCACCTTTGAATATCACTTGTCTAGTTGAAACCCTAATGGGATCATCATAAGTCAGCTGCTGCTTGATGGGGAGGGGATCCGTGCACTGAATGACATCTTTCTCAGCTATAATATGACTGCCAGACAAGGCCAGTTCCAGAGTTTTTTTGGGGGGGGGGTCAGACAAAGAGTACCATGGGGTCCCCTAACTCCTCTGCTCATCACCAGTCCCCCACTCCTTCCAAAATGACCCCCACCTGTACTCATAACTACCCTCACTGGGAGTTCTGGTTGCAAAGAGCTTCCAAGCAAACCCGATGGACACACAAGCAGGTGGCAGGGGAGATGCATGGGTAGGGAGCCAATGGCAGTGGGCCCCGCTGGAAGCCCGAAGCCCCAGCAGCTGCCCCACTTCAAGATATGCTGATCAGATAAGAGACTGAGCAGACACACAGATCTGGCTTGTCAGCCAGGAAGAAACAGTGCAGAGGGGCTGGTTTTTCTCCATTCCTTGCAGTGCCAGCCTCACCTCCGTTTAGAAATCTCTTTGTGGCCCAAAGTCACCTCCTGTGCTCATTCCCCTTCGTCCTTGACTAGTCAATAGCTTCTCGGCAGAAAAAAAGGTAATTCCTTGGGGCTGGTTCTCCGAGTTACCTTGTCAAATGCAACTTCTGCTAAGATCCGAGCCGCACACAAGCTCTCTCGTGTTCCTCGGCAGGTCGCTAAGTTTTTCATTACAGGCTCCCCTCGAAAACTTCCTCCTCCTCTTCTTGGGCTTTTTCGTTCCTGTTTTTTGCTGACTGGCAGATATGTTAAGGCCGTGCTTCTGCCTTGTGCTGATGTGACAAAGTTCCTCGGTGACACCGTTTCCCCAGATCCGCCTGACAAGAATGATGTTGCTGAGCTGCAGGCGGGAGCCTGATGAGGCCCCCGAGCCAGTTCTCCACCACCAGGTGCCCTTAGAGCGATATTCAAATCAGGGAGGGGCTCAGAGCTCCTTTGGAGATCCCCCCCAACCAACAAACAAACAGTAAATGCTTGGGCCAAGAGTTGTTTTATTTTAGTACTACTTAACCAACAGCAAGAAACATCTTAGGGAAGAAGCCTTGGCTGAAACTTTGGTGTCTTCCACACAGAGCTCCATCTGGGCCCCCTCCCCAAGTGCAGCGGCCCCACCCCACGTGCAGAGAGCCAGTTTGGTGTCATGGTTAGGAGCGCAGACTCTAATCTGGGAGGACCGGGTTTGATTCCCCACTCCTCCACTTGCACCTGCTGGATGACCTTGGGCAAGCTGTAGTTCTGGCACGGCTGTTCTTGAAAAAGAGCCGTTTCTGTCAGAGCTATCTCAGCCCGTCCTACCTCACAGGGTGTCTGTTGTGGGGAGGGGAAGGGAAAGGAGTTTGTAAGCCGCTCTGAGACTCCCTTGGGGAGTGAAGGGAAGGGTATAAATCCAATCTCCTCCTCCTCCTCCTCCTCTTCTTCTGAACAACATCATCAAGTGGTCGTTCTACACTTTGCTCCACTTCCATGCCAGTTTCCCCAAATCTGCTTTGATACAGTCTCTCTAATCCTAGTCAAAGCAGGTTTGGGGAAAGTGTGGATGGAGAGGTATTTATTTATTATTTCAACTTTTACCCTGCCCTCTCCGCCGGAGCAGGCTCCGGGCGGCTCACATAAAACCAATAAGACAATATTCATTACAAAACATATCTAAAACACTACATAATAACAATTTAAAGCCATTAATATCGATGGTGGTTCTCTGAATAAAGTGTGTTCATGCACGGTCAGCTGTGCTACTGCTCTAAAAAGCTTCAGCTCTAGGCATAGGCGTCAACTTCAGGGGGGCTGGGGAGCTGGAGCCGCCCCCCCCCCGAACTTTTCCAGGAAGTGCTGAGCCTCCCCCATAGACAATGGCCTGTGATGTCTCTGGCCCAGCCCCAGCCTACCCCCCTGGAAATTGGAAAGTCTACGCCCTTGGCTCTAGGCCGGCCCAGAGACTATTGGAAGGCCTGCTGGAAATGCTTCATTTTCATGGCCCTGCGGAAGTGTGAGAGGTCCTGCAGGGCCCTAATCTCAACAGGGAGCTCATTCCAGTAAGCCGGAGCTGCTAAGGAAAATGCCCTGGTCCTAGTCGACACCAGCCTGGGGGGTGGCTGGAGATCCCCCCGGGATTACAACTGAACTCCAGGCAACAGAAGTCAGTTTACCTGGAGAAAATGGCCACTTTGGAAAGTGGGCTCAACAGCGTTGTCCCTCCCCTCCCCTCCCCAAACCCCACCTTCCTCAGGCTTCACCCCCAACTTTCCCAGGAATTCTCCAACCAGGAGCTGGCATCCCTGTGCCTCCCTGCCCACTTGTAGCACCTCAAGGGGTGTTGGGGCTGCCAAGCCTCCCTCTATTGTGGGAAGACTCCTGCTGGCAGCCTTCTTTGCCTGCTGCCACTTTGAGTTACAGAGGGAGAACAGTTTTTTTTTTTTAAAGAAACCAGTGACATCAGCTGCACCCAGAAGTGAGTAAAGGAAGTCTTAGACATTGCTGGAAATTCTGAGATAACCTCACAGTCTGTGGCAATTCCTAGAGCTGCCCTAGGTCGCCTGTTGCTCACAGGTGTCCCACTGGACAGCACTGTACCAAGGTAACTGATGCCCCCTTAATTTCCAGATTGGTCTGGGCCAGGGGTGGGCAAACTGTGGCTCAGGAGCCGCATGCGGCTCTTTCACACATATTATGTGGCTCCCAGCAGGGCAGCTAGGGAAGCTAAATATCATTAGCCAACAAATATCACTGGACAAATAAATATCATTATCAATATCTGCTTTCAACCCTTTTGTTGTTATTTTTGGCAGTCTCATTTAATGTTAATAAAAAGCAAATTTGCTTATTTTCCAGTAAAAGCAGGTAATATTTGTTCATGTCTTGTGGGTCTCAAACATTTGATGTTTAGAGAGCCAGTTTGGTGTAGTGGTTAAGTGCGCGGACTCTAATCTGGGAGAACCGGGTTTGATTCCCCACTCCTCCACTTGCACCTGGCTGGATGACCTTGGGCAAGCCATAGCTCTATACCAGCTGTTCCCTCAAGGACAACTCTGGACAGAGCTCTCTCAGCCCCACCTACCTCACAGGGTGTCTGTTGTGGGGAGGGGAAGGGAAAGGAGTTTGTAAACCGCTCTGAGACTCCAAGTGAGGGAAGGGCGGGGTATAAATCCAATCTCTTCTTCCTCTTCCTCTTCTTCTTATTCTATGCGGCTCTTACGTTAAGCAAGTTTGGCCACCCCTGTTCTAGGTGGCTCTTACGCTGAGCAAGTTTGCCCACCCCTGGTCTGGGCAATCCAGTGTTCTCTGCCTGAGCTGTCTGATTGGGGGTGGGGGAGTGCTGGCCCTGCTGCTGCCAGCAAAAAATAAGGTGGTGCAATATGGTGGGTGAGGCTAGCTGATAGGGCAGCTGTTGGGTTATGTGTGCAAGTTCTTTCCCTGAGACCACAAAAGTGTTAACATGTTTGTTTGTGTATGCTCATTCCTAGTTGGTCAGCTTCAGGGCCAACAGAGAAGTCTGCACAGGTCAGTGTTCCCTCTAAGCTGAGTTAGTGTGAGCTAGCTCACAGTTTTTTAGCCTCCGGCTCACAGATTTCTGTGTCAGCTCAGGAAGGAGGGCTCCAGAGCAAACTAATTTATTCAGTGGCCAAATCGCTCGCTCACAACTTTAATGCCAGTAGCTCACAAAGTAGAGTGTTTGCTCACCAGACTCCACAGCTTAGAGGGAGCATTGGTGGCAATATGCATAATGAGTTGGTATTGGGATTTTCTATTGGCTCATCAATAGACTGAGGATGTGCGGGGGGGGGGCTTTGAATAACTTTCACTGCCTTTGTTCTCACTCTTGCTCAGGGCACTGAGACAGGAGGTATCCTCACAGAGACAAGATGTAGGTTAGAGAGCTAGACAGGATGTTCATTGTTTTGATCTCCAGTTCCCTTTTTTCCTAATTACTTAGTAAACTCTTCTTTTTAAAGCTAATACACACAGGTATGCTGCCTTTCTTCTACTCTGCTACTTCAAATACTCAACAGCTGCCATCTCCTAGAATCACAAGAGAAGAGAAGAGATTGGATTTATACCCCGCCCTTCACTCACTTGGAGTCTCAGAGCGGCTTACAAACTCCTTTCCCTTCCCCTCCCCACAACAGACACCCTGTGAGGTAGGTGGGGCTGAGAGAGCTCTTTCCAGAACTGTCCTTGAGAGAACAGCTGTGACAGAACTATGGCTTGCCCAAGGTCATCCAGCCAGGCGCAAGTGGAGGAGTGGGGAATCAAACCCTGTTCTCCCAGATTAGAGTCCACGCACTTCACCACTACACCAAACTAGTCCCCAGACTACAGGGCTGAGTTCACCTGGAGAAAATGGCACTTTTGGAGGTGGATGGTATACATCATATTAGCCACACTTGGCTTTTTCCCCTGCCCAAACTCCATTCTTCCCAGGCTCTACCACCAAACCTCCAGGAATTTCTCAACCTGTAGTTGGCAACCCTAGACCGACAGTGGTTAGTGGTACACACTGTAAACAGGGGAGGGGGAGGTACTGGTGCATTTCCTGCATTGTGCAGGGGGTTGGACTAGATGACCCTGGAGGTCTATCCTTCCAACTCTATGATTCTATTATTCTAAGTGCAAGGACACTGCTACCATGCACTACAGATGTCCACGGTTATGAGATTCCTGCATAAAAACTGTATGAAAAACTTGAGGTAATTTCAAATTAAACGTCTGTGTGGAATTCAGGAGGTTTAGAAATACCAGGTGAAAGGTACGGAATGCAGAAGCTGAATGCTTCCCGTTGTTTTTTTTAAAATGCCTTCAAGGCCTTCATTCAAGACTCTTAAATTCTGCATTCTGAAACCAGCCTCTCATGGCAAAATATCTCCAACTCTTTGTCTTGTAGCAGCCTGAATAGCTCAGCTAGCCTGTGCTTGTCAGACTTTGGCTGCTAAGCAGCGTCAGCCCTGGTTCGTACTTGGATGGGGGACTATCAAGGAAGAGTCGGAAGAAGGCAAAAGCAAACTGCCGGTGCTCTTATTTGCCCAGAATCCCTCATGGATGTCAGAGCCAGTTCCTGTCTCTGCTATTTGCTTCTTTTGTATCTGCTATCTGTGTCTATAATTTACGTTTAATTACGTTTAGCCTTGGGTTTTATTGCATGTCCTGCTTAGTGTATCTTTTCTCCCCGGGAGGGTGGCTTGCTGCATTCCATCACGTCATATAACCAGCCTGTTTATCTCTTCTCGTCACCTCCCCTGTTTCTCTCCGGAGACTCGAGTGTTTTATCTGTTTTTGTAACCTTGGAGAACTGTTGAACTATTTTCTAAGCCAGGTGCCTGGCCTGCAAATTGCAAGTAGAAGTCACTACGGGCATTGGGGGAATTTTTAGTGCTTTAGCGCCTTTTCAGTGGGAACCAAACGGTCAGGGGTTTTCACGCTTTTTCTATGTTTATTCTGATTGGCCCTATGCCTGCCCTTACCTGAATGTGGAGGGTATATTAAGCCTTAATGCCTGTAACCAAGTATCTCTAACAAACATGAAGTACCTGAACCATCATTAAGAATAAAAGAACTCTTTGCTTCATCAAAGGTCTGGCTTATTGATTCGATTCAGAAGTCTCACAATGGATAGGGTTGCCAGCTCCAGGTTAGGAAATTCCAGGAGATTTGGGGGGTGGAACCTGAGGAGGGCGGGGTTTGGGGAGGGGAGGGACTTCAGTGGGGTATAGTGACATGGGGTCTGCCTTCCTAAGTGTCCATTTTCTCCAGGTGAACTGATTTAGGTCACCTGGAGATCAGTTGTAATCCCAGGCAATGCTCCCTCTAAGCTGGGGAGTCCGGTGAGCAAAAATTCTACTTGGCAAGCTACTGGCATTAAAGTTGTGAGCGAGCAATTTGGCTGCTGCATAAATTAGTTTGCTCTGGAGCCCTCCTTCCTGAGCTGAGCCAAAAATGGGTAAGCCAGAGGCGAAACAACTCTGAGCTGGCTCACACCTACTCAGCTTAGAAGGAACACTGCTCCCAGGAGGCTTCCAGCCAACACCTGGAGGTTGGCAACTCTACCAACGGAAGGGGTTGCTATGGGTCAATTGCAACATGACAGCGCTTCTTCTTCTTCTTTTTATCCTACCCACAATTCCCATGCATTCTGAAGCAGTTTAGCATGAGGATGGAGGCGGAGGATCCTGCTTTAAAATTTTGGCCCAGCTGAGCTGAAAATCTGCAGAGCCAGTTTTGGGGCTATTGGCCAAGAGCTGCAGGTGGAGGCAGATTAGAGCAAGTCCTGTACTGCTTCAGGGCCTGGAACCACTGCCCAGCAAGACAGATGTCGCTTCTGCAATGGTCCGATTGCAGCTGAGCTCCTAAAATGGAGCCTGGCTGCGAATCAAAGGGTACAGTGTGCACACGTTGGACCTCTCATTGTGTTGTTTTTATGCAGCCAGAAAAGGCCTCCTCTGAATCTGATTGGAGCAGCAGCACTGGGGAACAGGGCTAACTCTCCCCACCTTCAAGCTGTGTCCCTGATCCTAATCTCGCTTCCCTGAAACGGCAGTTAATCTTCCGCTGCAGGCCTATCGGCAGCTTGAGAGGTCAATTTGCACCAAGAAGATGGTTGGACACCCACCCCAGCGGCACCGCTTATACCAATCACATTTGTGACAGCCACAAGTTAAAACCATAGTGATGGACAGGGGTCATTTCGTAGAAAAAGAGGTGCAGGAGCTCATTAGCATAACTCATTTGCATAACTCATTTGCATATGCCACACCCCCTAACATACCAGAAGTGTGTCAGAAGGCATCCCTCAGGCTCCACTCCACAGGTGAGTGAAACTGACCTGCTCTTCCTCCATTCCCTTCCCCATCCAATACTTTGTGCAATAAAAATAAGCATCAAGAACACACCCTCATTCTCTTCCTGCTCCCTTGAAACCACCAGGTTTCAAGTAGACTTGAGATACCCAGGACAGGTGCACCACCCATCCCTTCCCCTTCCCCTCCCCACAGCAAGACACCCTGTGAGGTAGGTGGGGCTGAGAGAGGTCTTTTGAGAACTGCTCATGAGAGAACAGCTCTGAGAGAACTTGTGACTGGCCTGAGGTCACACCAGCAGCTGCATGTGGAGGAGTGGGGAATCAAACCCGGTTCTCCCAGATTAGATTCCAGCTCCTGACCACTACACCAAACTGATGGGGTGGAAGCTGCTGAAGGGTTGGTGAAATTTCTCCAGTACTTATGTGTCATGTGCCCAGATAAAAAATGGTATACTTAGAAAATTTATTTATATGCCACCTTGAGCAAATCTCTGGAAAAGCAGCACACAGTCATAAAAGGAACAATGATAAAATTATCAATATTAAAACAAAACATTGAAAACAATAAAGACCCTAGCAAGGCTTTCCCCGGGGCGCTGCGCCTCTGCACTGCTCGGGGAAGCCGAGGAGGGGGTGGGGCTTGGTCATATGCCCGCCCCCTGGGCTCCTCAGTCCCGGAGCTGTGCTCCTGTGCGCTCCCGCTCCAACGGACCCCTGGTGATGGACACCCAGTCACGCCTCTGCTGCTTACAAGTTGCATTCCTTAGCTGGTACTCGGAGCCCATAAAGATTGCAGCGAGCAGGTCCCTGCCTTGGAACTGGACTCTTCGTCAGTTATCTTCCAGGAATATGAAGGGCCCTCCCTGTCCTCGCTGCTGCTGCTGCAAACTAAATCCCTAGAACAAACAAGCAAATGGCTGGGAACCCGGAACCAGGTGCCTTGTTCTCCTGATGTCAGGGCAATGCTGCCCTTTTTTTGACAAGCGTAGGTCCTCCTTGTGCATAGGGCTGCTAAGTCCCCGCAGGGGGCAGGGATTCCCCCGCTAAAGGGGTCCCCAATCTGCCGGTCCGGATTTAGCTGGCAGGGGGGAACCCCACCCCCAAAGTGGCCTGATCAGTCCACCTGCCCAGCGTGGTGACATCACCCAGAAGTGACATCATCACGCTGGGCACGTTGCCAGGGTGACGCTCTAGCAATTGCCCTGAAAACTCTATGGTACCAGGACTCCCCCGCTTTCCAAACGGTAAGACTTGGCAACCCTACTTGTGCACCTTATGGAACATGTTTCATTGTTGGGGTTATTTCTGAGGGTGCTCTTTGCAATTATATTAGCTCAAGGTTGCCCTATCACTACTGAAACTAACCTTTGTCGTTGCATCCAGAGGCACCAATCCTGGAAAAGGCCACAGCTACTGTGCTGGCATTGCGAAGTCCTTCAGGGCCTCATTACACTTTATACAAACCGTGTGTTTTCTGTCAACTCCTGCGTTTTCTCTTTTTTGGCCCTGTAAGATATTGTCAGTTAGCACTGCCATAGGTTCCTGTTAACTATTATTATCAATAATTCTATTGCGTTCATATCATGTACCAATGCCTAAGGTTTCTATCGCCTATCCTGATGGTCAATTAACTTTGCCTTTGTTTTCAGTTCCATACCGACTCCTCCAGGTCCCAGACGGGAGATAGCATCAGTGGAGTGACTCCCACCGCAGGAATGCGCGTCTTGCTCGCTTTGCGCATGCTTGTTGCTCATTAGCTTTTCTTCACTCTTATCTCTCTTTGCCTTTCCCTAGCTCACGGCCTTGAGCTGAAAGCCTCCTGCTATGTGTTATATTATTCACAGGTGCTATGTGCTCCTTTGCTTGATTTTTCCTTGGGAACATCCGCCCCACAAATCCTAACAATATCTTTGCCTGGGAACCTAATTTACCGCGCTTTCCTTGGGAACAGTGGACCAGTATATTTGGGTGCCAATAATCCTCCCAATGGATTGGTGGATGTTGAGGGGGGCTTATTTCATATCAAGTATAATTGTAGTTGTATTACTATGCTTGGGCATTACTAACAGAAGAAGTGTATTTGACCAACAAGATCTTTTCTGCAAATAAAGGACTTTCTGTGTAAGGAGACCTGTTGTGGACTACATCTATTGGCGCAATCTCACAGGTATGTGGAGAGAAGAGAGTAGTCACACCATACTCATATACAGAGGTCAATAAAAACAGGAAGGCTATCTTCTTGTCTCCTCCCACTGATAAGGAAAATGCCTGCCAAGCCAAAGTGATACATCAGAGTAGTAATAGATCAAGCAAGGAAGGTTTTCAGCAGCAAATGCAGAGATGTAGAGAGATATAGAGATCACATACTGATATTTTTTTAATGTTGTTCTTTTTACAGAAGACGATGGTTTGAGTCCAAAAACTAACACCTTTGGCAGGCAAACAGGGTCAAGGTGCCTAAACTCCGCAGTAAGAAGTCTTCTCAATGCCTCTGATTACTATATAAAACACTGGTAACTGGAGGGGAGTTAAAATGATGGCTCCATCAACTGGTTAATGTTCAGTTGCAGACAAAACATGTTGGTTAGGTTGGATCACTCATTACACAAGTTCTTATAAACAGTGAGGCCAGATGCACTGCCAGGAGTAGGCGCATAGTTACAAAGGCTAATGCAGACCCAAGGGTTGTGCAACATGTTGTGAGGACCTCAGTTGCCCCATACGCCACCTTCCATGGCCTGCCAGTTTGGTGTAGTGGTTAAGTGCGCGGACTCTAATCTGGGAGAACTGGGTTTGATTCCCCACTCCTCCACTTGCACCTGGCTGGATGACCTTGGGCAAGCCATAGCTCTGGACCAGCTGTTCTCTCAAGGACAGTTGTCTCGGAGCTCTCTCAGCCCCACCTACCTCACAGGGTGCCTGTTGTGGGGAGGGGAAGGGAAAGGAGTTTGTAAGCCGCTCTGAGACTCCTTTGGGGAGTGGTGGGTGGGGTATAAATCCAATCTCTTCTTCTCTTCTTCTTGTAACTCTCATGAGTGCCATTCAGAGATGGCAGAGGACAGTTTCCCCCATCCCCTGCTTCAGTCTGCAAGACTACCTAAATCTCTGGTTCTGCCCCCTAAAAGATCCTAGGTATTTGCACAGTGGAAGAGTGCTTTCAAATCACAGCTGACTTGTGGAGATTCTTGTAGGGTTTTCAAGGCAAGAGACTAAGGCTGATTTTACATCTGACATTCCCGCTGGAATCATTCTAGTTCCAAAAAAACCTGCCCACACCTCTGTGCGGTGTGAAACCGTGCTGCCACTGAAATGTCCATATCTACTAATTGCCCTCCTGTGGTCAAGCTGGTATTATACCGCTTTATTCTGCTTTAAACAATTGTGGTTTCTTAGTGCACTTAGACCCCCTGGAGTGAAATTTCACACCACTGTGAAATCAGCACAGGAAAAGACAGCAGTCAAACTACTTTAGAGGGGAGGTGTAAAATCAGCCTAACAGAGGTGCTTTGCCATTGCCAGGGCTCATTTCGTAGCGGGAGCTCCTTTGCATATTAGGCCACACACCCCTAATGTGGCCAATCCTCCAAGAGCTTACAGAGCTCTTCTTACAGGGGCTACTGTAAACTCTTGGAAGATTGGCTACATCAGAGGTGTGTGGCCTAATATGCAAAGGAGCTCCTGCTACGAAATGAGCCCTGGCTTGCCTGCCTCTGCATTTCAACCCTGGACTTCCGTGGTGGTCTCTCATCCAAGTATTAACCAGGACTGCCCCTGCTTGGTTTCTAAGATTGGATGAGATCAGGCTAGCCTGGGCCACCCGGCAAAATCCCTTTGCCAATGCACGCACCGTGAAATACCTCTGCTTTAAAGAAAAAGGGGGGGGGGGCGGAGACAATGATTTGAGCTGACAAAATTGAGACCGTTATCATGAGTTGTAACCGTCTCAAGAACTGAATCCCCGTTGCTTTTAAAATGAACACGGTGTTTTTGAGCAGTAGCCTTGGACTGAACAAAGGATGGGCCACTGGGACCTGGCTCACCGCCACCGAGGGAGAGAAGCTGCCCTCCCCAAGAAAGCCCAGATGTCTGGGGTGGCACCTCAGCCGTTTAGAAGTTTGGCCCAAGTCACATCTCTTATTCAACAGCTTGTCAAGCTAACACAAAGTGAAGGACGGAGCCATTTCTTGTCTCCCTTTTTTAAAGATCAAAGGCGGGGAAACATTGAAAGTTTTAAGAGGCCGGAAGCTGTCTCCCACACAGCCACATGCTCCAGGGGGCCCCCCCAATGCCAGGCCTACATTTTAAAGAGCCCCAGGGAAAAAAATGTAGCACTTAAAGCATCCCAGGAGACAGTCATAGGGTAGAGTGAAAAGAGGACGGTGCCTGGCGAGAAACGAAAGGTGCTGAGTGGAGCGGCAAGCTGTCACTTTACCTGCCGTCTCCCGGGGGCAGTGATGCACATCGCAACCCCTCCGTTCTCAGCATGGGAGGGATAGGGAGGCCAGCCCTCAAGCCTCCTAGCTGATTCTCAGTACAGTCCTAAGAACGTTTCCTGCTGGGTTCCCAGCTCTGGTTTGGGAACTTCTTGGAGATTTGGGGGTGGAGCAACCTCAGCAAGGTATAATGCCATGGAGTTCACCAGGGGTCCTTTCAAGAAGGAGCTCGGGGGAGCACAGCTCCGGGAGTTGGTGCCAGCCCTCCCCCATGGGGGAATGCCTGCTTGTGTCCTGGCTGCAGCAAAATGACCCCGTCCCCTGGAAAGGTCCTTGATCCTCCGACCAGCCTTCTGAAGGCTTCAGCCACCACTGAAGCTATCCTCCCAGAATAGTGGGATTTCTGAGGCTTGGATTAGTAGCGGTCCACTCTCTGCCAGCTCTTTCTTTCTTTCCTTCTTTCTTTCTTTCCTTCTTTCTTTCTTTCTTTCTTTCTCTCTCTCTCTCTCTCTCTCTCTCTCTCTCTCTCTCTCTCTCTCTGTCTCTCTTCTTTCTTCTTCTTTCTTCTTTCTTTCTTGCCTTCTGACATACTTCTGGTGATGTCAGGGGGTGTGGCATATGCAAATAAGTTATGCTAATGAGTCACGCTAATGAGCTCCTGCACCTCTTTTTCAACGAAATGACCCCTGGAGTTCACCCTCCAAAGCATCCATTTTCTGCAGAGGAACTGGTCTTTGCAGTCTGAAGAACACTTGTGATTCTGGATGGTCTCCAGGCCTTATCTGGAGGTTGGCAGCCCTACTTCCTGGGTGGATGCTCCACTGAATAGACCTGAGTGGGACTCTGCATAGATCTGCTCAGAATTGCCCTCGGAACGTCCTCCTCTTCTTTAGGAATGCAGGGGCATGGGATCTGCTGACCACCTTTGGATTTGTTTCAGTGACTTCAGTTTTTGCTGTTCTCTGGCTGCAGTCAGATGGGCAGTTTGGCCAGATACAGGTGCTGATCCCGAATGGATCAAACCGGCTAGTTCACACAGCCACATCTGCCAGCCATCCCCCAGTCATCCACACCCCATCGGAAAACGAGTTGGAGACAGGATAAATAGACACTAGTTGAAATCCGGTGCTAATGGCTCCCCACGCATTCTCCCCGTGTTTCCAGATGTCTGAACATGGGGGAGCGCAAACAAAACGGATTGGCGGTGTGAACCCGCCAATTTGTTCCGGGTGGGTTTTTCCTCCACTCCGCAGAGTGTACCAGGAACTGGGGGGAGTGGGGGACAAACGCCAAACCACGCTTTGTGGATGGTGCACAGCAACAGTGTGAACAATCCATCGCCCCCCTGCAAGATACAATGGTGCATCGGATGGGTGTGGTGTTTGACCAGGAATCTCTGTTGCGCCACCTCCAAAGCGCCTCCATGGGGCCATTAACATCACTAGCCCATTCATGTTGCATGTTCTCATGAATGTTTTGCCTGCAATGTGCAAGGGAGGGGGACTCAGTGTCAGGGGGTGCGAGTGTTGAGCTGGCGTGTTAGCACTAGAGCAGAGATTCACAGCAATGTGCACAGTAAAGTGCAGAGCTTACGTCCCACAGAGTCCAATGTCCACACAGCCAAAGTAGGGAAGGAATATATACAGGGTTTATTTACAAAGCCTGTTGTTAAATGCAGGTATACGCAGTTCAGCACAATTACTATACAAACTGACAAAGCGCTTCGCCCACACTGGAATACATAGAAGAGAAAGATACACTGCACAGTAATCACATATATACATTGACCAGCCAATCAGCACTGGCTGCTGAGTCACTCTGACTGCTGTGTAACAGTGCCAGTCAGAACCTGTTTGCTCCAGCTAGAGCTGCTGGCTATGGAGCTCTTAGCTGTCACCTAGCTGTCACTTAGATCAGCACCATCTGGAATCTGGAACTCATCTCTTCAAGCCCTGTCACTCAGAACAACTGTGACTTAGAGCAATATAATGGCCTCTAGCAGCCATTGGGGCTCATGTGGCCCCCTCAACTGTGCCCACCAGTGTTCCCCCCATGGCTGCCCGCCACCCACCCAAGTACTGTGGGCATCGGTCATGGCCACAGTGGCAGCAGGACCAGGCTGAGGTTTGCCATCTGGCTGGCTCCGTCATCATGCAACATCCAGGCATCGGTGGCCACCTCTTTCGGCCACCAGCAGAGCGTGCACCCCGTCCGTGGGCTCGCAGCCTACTGAAGGTGGGCAGCAGGTCTGTGGGTGGGTGGGCAGGACTATGGCGTGGCATGGATGAATCATGGGGCACGTTTGGGCTGGCACCACATCGGCCAGTGGCCAGGGTCCCCAGGCTGAGTGGCGGCTCGTTCAGCCTACAGCTGAGGGAGCGCATCGTACGTGGCCACCCCAAATCGGCTTTATAATATAGAGAGATGTACTTACATATTTGTGTGCCACCTTCCCCTGTTTCCATTGGCTAAGCTGCTGTGATGTTCTAGAATATTAACAAACATCAGAATACAAGCCAACTGTGCGACATTTTTGAGGCACGAGAAAGGTCACAGAGGTTGGGAAACACTTGGGAAGGAAACAAGAAAACCAGGGGGGACCATGTGTCAAGGAGGCCACAGAGATGGGATACAGGCTGAAGTCAATGCGCTGCTGTGAAATAATAATTCAGAACCACAGAACTCTAAATAACATACAACACAGGAATGAGACATTATTTCCCCCATGTTTCTTCCCTTCTGAGCTGTGAGTTTCCAGAACCTAAGGTCACTTCATGACTCTTTGGGAGCCCTGATCTGGGTAGCCCAGGCTAGCCGAATCTCATCAGATCTTAGAAGTTAAGTTGGGCCGGCCCTGGTTAGTAACTGGAAGGAAGACCACCAAGGAAATACCAGGGTCACTACGCAGAGGCAGGCAAAGGCAAACCACCTCTTGCCTTGATAACCCCATGGGGTTGCCCCAAGTCAGCTGTGACCTGACAACCCCAAAAAAGGAGTACAGCATCCACACAGTACTGGGACTGCAGTATTGCATGCACTGGCAGTGCATGTCCAGTTCTTGCGCCATTCTGAAGGTCTGCGAGCGTTGCCTTGAAAAAACCGCCTAGCAGTTCTGAGCAATAATCGATGACAGACTGACACCAGGGTTGCTTAGGCAGGCTCTCTTACAATGCTTAATGATGTAAACGAATTGTAAATTGCCACAAAACGAGGAGCGTAATGGCACTTTTAGAGCAATTTAAATACTGAAGGATTTCACTAATATTTGTGGCTGGCAGGTGGGGGAAATTGCAGCGAAAGCTACCCGGAAATGCATCAAGAAACTACGGAGATGGTGGGGTGTTATTCGCTGCTTCTCCCCTGCTGCCTCTTCTGCTCTGGGTGTGGGGGGGTCTCCTCATAAGCCTTCACAGTAAATTGACAGTGGCTTATTCTTTGACTTCTCAAGGCATGATGCTGATCCATCACGTTCTCTGCCACATGCCCCAAATGGACTCCAGGGAAGTAAGGAGGCCTCTTATTAGGCACCCCTCATATCAAGAACACTATTTATTTATTTATTTATTTATTTATTTATTTCATTTTTATCCCGCCTTCCCGGCGAACTGGCTCAAGGCGGCTAACAACCATAAAATACCATCAGAGTGGTTTACAAATTAAAACTAACATAAAACCAAACATTAACGCATACATACACTATGAAGCGTGAGCTGCCAGAACTTTGCCAAAACAGCAAATGGTAGAAGCAGGATTAACAACCCAATTTTCAGGCGTCCCCTTTTTAGACCTTTTTGGGGGGGGCTTGGTAAATGACAGTAGGAAAAGAGGAAGACCCGGCATCAGAGGGGTTGACTCAACCAAGAAAGCCACAGCCTTCATTTTGCAAGACTTGAGCATGGCTGCCAGTGACAGGACATTTCAGAAGTCATTAATTCTGAGGGTTGCCAGAAGTAGAAGCAACTTGACGGCACATCACGCTCACACAGATACCATTTTTCTCTTACTGGAAACACTTTGGCCTTAGGAGGCATGGCCAGATAGTCATCCTCTGGATTCACTGGATTCCCCAGACCTGTAATTCCAGATGTTATAGAAACACAGAATCATAGAGTTGGAAGGGGCCATACAGGCCATCTAGTCCAACCCCCCTGCCCAATGCAGGACCAGCCTAAAGCATCTCTGACAAATATTCATCCTCTTCTTGAAAGCTGCCAGTGAAGAGGAGCTAACCAACTCCCTCGGCAGCTGATTCCACCTTAGAACCACTCTGACCGTGAAAAAGTTTTTCCTAATATCCAGCCGATACCTTTCTGCATGTAATTTAAACCCGTTGCTTCGGGTCCTATCCTCTGCTGCCAACTGGAACAGCTCCTTGCCCTCCTCCAAATGACAGCCTTTCATATGTTTCAAGAGAGCAATCATGTCCCCCCTCAATCTCCTCTTCTCCAGACTAAACATTCCCAGGGCCCTCAGCCTTTCCTCCAGACCCCTGATCATCCTCGCCTTTCTCCTCTGCACCCTCTCGATTTTGTCCACATCCTTTTTGAAGTGAGGCCTCCAGAACTGCACACAGTATTCAAGGTGCGGCCTGCAAGGCAGAGGGGCTATGACCAGTGTTCCCTCTAAGCTGAGTTAGTGTGAGCTAGCTCACCATTTTTTAGCCTCCGGCTCACAAAATGTTTCCCTTACTCAGGAAGGATGTCTCCAGAGAAAACTAATTTAGGCAGTAGCCAAATAGCCTGCTCACAACTTTAATGCCAGGAGCTCACAGAGTATGATTTTTTGCTCACAAGACTCCACAGCTTAGAGGGAGCATTGGCTATGACTTCCTGCAATTTCGATGCACCAGAATGAGAGAGTGAGGGCATAGTACTGATGTTCTAGTGATGGTGGAGCAGGCTGTCGGTGGTTAGCGCATTTGTTTACTAGCTTTGTATACTGCTTAAGTCACCATTTACATTGAGAAGTGTGGGTAAAAATATGTTAAGAAGCATAAATAAAAGGCCTGCCTGAAAGTCCTTCTCAGTAAAGCCAAGAAACTTGTAGAGCTGCCAACCTCCAAGTGGGGCCTGGAGACCTCCCAGAATTACAACGGACCTCCAGATGACAGAGACCATCAGTTTCCCTGGAGAAAATGGCAGCTTTGAAGGGTGGAGTCTACAGCCTTATGCCCAACTGAAGTCCCTCCCCTCTGACTCCAACCATCCCAGAATCCAGCCCCGCATCTCCAGGAATTTCCCAACCTGGATTTGGCCGACCCTATATGCAAACATCAAAGCCTCCCAGAACTTGGGGTAGTCTCTGCTTGCCCCAGCACAACGGCAGAAGATGCTCTTTCACCTCTGAAACCAGGTGTTCACACCAGGCCCTTCTCTCCTGGCTCTAAGGACTCCCCCTGAATGGAGGGCCTGATTGGAATTCAAGCAGTATACCACTGATGGCAAAGCAGTGAGCCAAACAGGCAGACACAGCCAAGGTAGAAGAAGGCACATTATACGAAGTGGCCGCCGGGGCGTGTTTAAGCTGTGTGGAGAGAGGATTCCGGAACTGCTCTGAATAACCTTCTGCTTTTTTATTGGCTCCTGTGCTTGGCCAGCTGCGAGCTGTATCCCCCAAGGCAGATGGGAAGCGGCTCCTGTTCTGTTTCTGTCTTCTTTGTGGCACATAAAAGTTTAATTGCTTTTTCAAGCACCTGTATGAGTGAGAGAGGGAAGCTAAGCAAACCAGGGCAGGGAAGCTGAAGAGGACAGGAGGGAATCTTTAGTGTGAGGACAGTCCCAACGGGAGTTGGGAGAAGGATCCCCCTGTGCAGTCAGAAAGAGTGTCCCATGCTCCTGATGCAGGAGGAGGAGAGTTGGATTTATATCCTGCCTTTCACTCGGAGTGGCTTACAATCTCCTTCCCTTTCCTCTCCCCACAACAGGCACCCTGTGAGGTAGGTGGGACTGAGAGAGCTCTGAGAGAAGCGCTCTTGAGAGAACTTGTGACTGACCCAAGGCGACTCCAGCAGCCGGTTCTCCCAGATTAGAGTCCGCGCTCCTAACCAACACACCAAACTGGCTCAGTTTTTGCTCCCTTAAAGCCCACGAGGCCGCCACCTTTTCTTTTCTGCCAGGGCTTCTCTAACTATACAAGCCCCCTGCCAATCAGCAGTTTTGTAATTTATTTATTTATTTTTCAGATTTATATCCCGCCCTCCCCGCGAACGGGCTCAATTCTGTGACAGAGGAAGAACAAGATCATGTCCAGCGTCTCCATCCCTCCTGGCGGTGGCCGTAACTCAGGTGTATCTGAAGAAATGAGCCTGCACAGAAAAGCTTCTACCCAGAATAAAACTTTGATGGGCTTAAAGGTGCCCCTGGACTTCAACTTTGTTCTGCTGCTTCAGACCGACACGGCTACCCCACTTGAATAACTCAGATGCGATAGTCTTCCAACTGTCCCCTCTGATGTGAGACTTTAAATATGGGTCTCAGGTCCCAGTGTAAACAGAGCATCTTTACTGAAACCCTTGCTCTATCAAAAGATGGTCCCCTCTGATGAAACATG
Source organism: Lepidodactylus listeri (assembly GCA_029233225.1). Classification (NCBI taxonomy): domain Eukaryota; kingdom Metazoa; phylum Chordata; class Lepidosauria; order Squamata; family Gekkonidae; genus Lepidodactylus; species Lepidodactylus listeri. The sequence continues at coordinate 19,337,114 of JARCFY010000020.1, read as the reverse complement.
AGATAATCCATATCTAATGGACTGGTGGGGTAATAAACTACCAATATCAGTTGCTCACCTCTGAATCGCTGCAGTCCAGCGGGGGTGGGGGGGAGAGCAGCCCATCTGTTTGTGCTCCGTCGCAAACCGTGTGGCCAGGCTCATATCTTCGTTAGTAGTCTGCTAATGAGTCGTTTCCAAAGCATCCTCCTTGCCACTTTTGTCTGCTAATTACACACAAACAGATGCACTGTAATATTACCAGTGACACTGATAAACCAGGCATTTAAAGAAGAGCGCTGCCAGCCAGCTTCTCCGTTTCCAACAAGCTGCTGAGCATGAAAAAGGAACTTCTATCAGAAGACGATGCTGAACTCTTTCCATCTGGAAGCAAAGGGAACCTTTGCTTTGTAGAGGAAGCAAGCACGGACTAACAGACACAAGATTTCTGGCACCTTGTTTAAAAAGAAGCTCTAGCAGCCACATATCTGCAACACAGATTTAAATTGGTTTTTGTCATCCAAGTATGCCCAAGGTTCCTAGGAACTGTGGATAGGAAAAAGGAAGGCTGGACTCTGGAGATCTCTAAAAGAGAGAAAGAGAGAGAGTTCTTGGCATCCTCACCAAACTACAGTTCCCAGGATTCTCTGGAGGAAGCCATGGCAATCAAACTACTATGAAAGTGATACAGCTGTTCATAGGGTAGCTTGCCCTGGCCCTTGGTCTCTTCTTCCTATAATCCTTGTAGGTTCTTCGGACCGCTGGTGATTAATCAGCTACAGCATTAATTGATTAGCCAGTGGAGACAAATAGTCATTGGGAGTGAAAGTGAAGGGAACACATCTTTACTTTCCACCTGGGGCTTCTGGGTAGAACTCAGTAAGAAGGCAGCTTAAGTTGATGCAGACTTACTTATTTAGGGAACTTACATGCCACCCCTCTTTATGCTTACAGCCAGGTGTCATTTTGTAGAAAAAGAGGCGCAGGAGCTCATTAGCATAACTCATTAGCATAACTTATTTGCATATGCCACACCCCCTGACATCATCAGAAGTATGTCAGAAGACAAGAAAGAGAGAAGACAGACAGACAGACAGACAGAAAGAAAGAAAGAGCTGGCAGAGAGGGGACAGCTACTAATCCAAGCCTCAGAAATACCACTATTCTGGGAGGATAGCTTCAGTGGTGGCTGAAGCCTTCAGAAGGCTGGTCGGAGGAACAAGGGCCTTTCCAGGAGTCATTTTGCCAGGGGTCATTTTGTAAAAAAAGAGGTGCAGGAGCTCATTACAATAACTCATTTGCATAACTCATTTGCATATGCCACACCCCCTAACATACCAGAAGTGTGTCAGAAGGCAACACCCACCCCTCAGGCTCCACTCCACAGGTGAGTGAAACTGACCTGCTCTTCCTCCGTTCCCTTCCCCATCCAATACTTTGTGCAATAAAAATAAGCGTAAAGAACACACGCTCATTCTCTTCCTGCTCCCTTGAAACCACCAGGTTTCAAGTATACTTGAGATACCCAGGACATGTGCACCACCCATCCCTTCCCCTTCCCCTCCCCACAAGAAGACACCCTGTGAGGTAGGTGGGTCTGAGAGAGGTCTTTTGAGAACTGCCCATGAGAGAACAACTCTGAGAGAATTTGTGACTGGCCCAAGGTCACACCAGCAGCTGCATGTGGAGGAGTGGGGAATCAAACCCGGTTCTCCCAGATTAGAGTCCAACTCCTGACCACTACACCAAACTGATGGGGTGGAAGCTGCTGAAGGGTTGGTGAAATTTCTCCAGTACTTATGTGCCATGTGCCCAGATAAAAAATGGTATACTTAGAAAATTTAGATGCCACCTTGAGCCAGTCTCGGGAAAAGCAGCACACAGTCATAAAAGGAACAATGATAAAATAATCAACATTAAAACAAAACATTAAAAACGATAAAGACCCTAGCAGGGCTTTCCCCGGGGGCGCTGCGCCTCTGCACTGCTCGGGGAAGCCGAGGAGGGGGCGGGGCTTGGTCATGTGCCCGCCCCCTGGGCTTCTTACTCCCGGAGCTGCGCTCCTGTGCACTCCCGCTCCAACGGACCCCTGCATTTTGCTGCAGCCATGACACAAGCAGGCATTCCCCCGGGGGGGGGGGGGTTGCACCAACTCCCGGAGCTGCACTCCCCTGAGCTCCTGCTCGAAATGACCCCTGCTTGTAACATAAAAAGCAATACAAGAAAATCATAAAAACAGCATATAAAAAAATTTCACAGAATTTTTTAGTTTAATATACAACAAACAAATCAAATAAACAAACAAACAAACATTAAAAACATACAAGTTAGGGGGTATATTGTGTAGAGCACTGCTTCCCAGACTGTGGGTGGGGACCCAAAAGTGGGTTGCAAAGCCTCTTGCAAGTGGGTCGTGAGCCAGCCCTTCCTAATGGCTGTCCCTGCCCTTTCCGTGGCTCTTTTATATTTTGGAAACCAAGATCTGGCCCTGGAAATAGTATCTTCCATGTCCTACATTAGTTGGTATATTTTCTTCACTGCATGTACATGTTGATCAAGTAAACTCCAACTCGATAGGAAGCCATCTGATTAATAGGACTGGAAGCATTTTATTGGGAATTGTAGTTATAATTTTGTTATTTATTGGAATTTTATTGCTATTGTTGGTTTTAAATTGTTTTATGATGTCTGACCGGCACTTGTGCCCTTGTAAGCCGCCCTGAGCCCGCTTGCGGGGAGGGCGAGGTATAAAAATAAAGATAAATAAAATAAATAAAAATAAAAGGTGCCTGGAGGCTTACTAGAGTGAGTTTCTTAGAATCTTAGGGGGGATTAGAGAGAGTAACAGAGAAGATGGTCAAGGACTGTAATGTAACCTCCATGTGAAAAGGCTGTGTATATCGGAATGTGACTTGCTTGGAGTTCATAGTCAAGGGGCAAGCTACACCCTTTGTGTGGTTCATTGGTTTCTCAGAAATGTTTGGCAACCATTGTAGAAAATGGAAGGCTGAACTCGATGGATGCCAAAGTCATAGTTTGCCTAGGGCCTCCAAGAACCTCAGGCCAGCCTTGGATGGGTCACCACATCAAATCAATTTGGACTTTTGGCCTACCAGACCAAAAAGGTTGGGAGCTGCTGGTGTCAGTTATCTGCAAAGGGAATGTCCATTACTTCAACTGGAAAAAGAAGCCAGGAAAGATGGAAAGTATTCTGACTTCAAGGAAGTAGAAATCTTGTTAAGCCACCTTCCCTGTCCGCCTTTACTTTCAAATTCATTTCAGTCACTGATCTTTTACGCCACTCAAAGCAGGAGAAACTGATGTCACACAGTTCTACATCTGGCTTGTTGAAAAGCTCTGTGAGGACACGAAAGGTTGCATGTGTCCCTCTATATTGATCTAGTAAGTAGACCAATTTCTGCCTGATCACTCAAGAAGAAAATATACAGTTATGAGTCAGAAAATAATACTCCAGATAGTTTCAGTGGAAGACTCTAGCATGAAGCTGCCAAATTAGCATTCAAATAGCCAGCAACACCACAGAACTGAAATGTATCTGAAGAAGTGAGCAGCGACTCACGAAAGCTCATACCCTGCCACATGTTTTGTTAGTCTTTAAGGTCTTTTAGGTGCTACTCGACTCTGGCTCTTTTCTACTACCACAGAGCTGGGTCTCAACAAATCCAGGGACTGGCTTCTCGCACTGAAGAAGGACATTGTCCCTCTTTTGGTGCTTATCTGGACTGTTCACCCTGCTTGTACTATTCAGCTTGCTCATCACTGGATCCTGAACGCAACCAAGCGCAGCCAGATTAGAGAGAGTTGAACTTTCACACCAGCTGTATATTACAGGATGGTTTAAAAAGCTTACACTCTCTCCCCCCTGCCAACCACAAGCCTCACCCCCAGGGGTCATTTCGTAGAAAAAGAGGTGCGGGAGCTCATTAGCATAACTCATTAGCATAACTTATTTGCATATGCTACACCACCTGACATCACCAGAAGTATGTCAGAAGGCAAGAGAGGGAGAGAGACAGAGAGACAGAGAGACAGAGAGACAAAGAAAGAAAGAAAGAAAGAAAGAAAGAAAGAAAGAAAGAAAGAAAGAAAGAAAGAAAGAAAGAAAGAAAGAAAGAAAGAAAGAAAGAAAGAAAGAAAGAAAGAAAGAAAGAAAGAAAGAAAGAAAGAAAGAAAGAAAGAAAGAGCTGGCAGAGAGGGGACAGCTACTAATCCAAGCCTCAGAAATACCACTATTCTGAGAGGATAGCTTCAGTGGTGGCTGAAGCCTTCAGGAGGCTGGTCGGAGGAACAAGGACCTTTCCAGGGGACGGGGTCATTTTGCTGCAGCCGTGACACAAGCAGGCATTCCCCCGTGAGGAGGAGGGCTGGCACCAACTCCCAGAGCTGCACTCCCCCAAGCTCCTGCTCGAAATGACCCCTGCTCGCCCCCATTCATGCCACCCTTCCCCACCCACGCATACTCGCCTCACCCATTTCCCTGACCATGCAGGGTGGTGTGTTCAGCTGAAGTTCAACAGAAGGGCTACACTGGGCAGGACATGTAGGATTATGTGTTGGTAGAGCATTTGCAAGCAAGCAGACAGGCACACGAACACATGAAGCTCCATTATACTGAATCAGACCCTCAGTCCATCAAGGTCATTATTTTCTTCCCAGACGGGCAGTGGCTCTTTGGGGTCTTACGCAGAGATCTTTCACATCACCTGCTGTCATATTCTTTAAACTGGAGATGCCGGGGATTGAACCTGGGACCTTCTGCATGCCAAGATGATGCTCTAGCAATAAGGAACGGCCTCTCCCTGAAGCAGGTGAGGTATGCAGGTAGATGGGCCATCACCAGAGGGCCCTGCCAAAGGCTGCCTAATCTTAGGATATGCTGACGCCAGTTCTCTTTAAAGGTTAAACCCCCTTTCCCACCACAAGGAAAGTAAAGAAGGGGAAAATGTATTGATATATTAACCCATCCTTCTCGGTGCAAATCAGCATTCATTCACATTGCCTCTGAACATGGGTGAAATTGGGCCAAGAAGATCAGTGGGATGACAAGTACACCTGAAAATCTCCTCCCTCTTGGGTGGAAAACAAAAAAAAAAGTGACATCTAGAAATGTGAACCCCACAGAAACAAAGAATAAACAAGAATGGGTTTAATCATTATAATGAAACCTTCGAAAGAGCGGAATGAGCCAAATGACATTTCTGCGCTCATCCCTATTCAATGCCAGCTGATTGCATCCACTCTGATTAGCTCTGCAACTCTTCAGTCTGGCTTCATGCTCTGTATAGTAATCTCTTGCTCTGCGGTGCGTCTTGGCCTCACTTTGCAGAAACAACTCCCCCCCCCCCGACAAAGACATACTTTTCCCCCTCTCTGCTCATTATACACATCCCCACTTTGGTGACCACTTCTTGCCCTGGCCCATGAGACGTATTTGGTAGTCTTTAAGAGACCCCAAGACTCTTCGTTGCTTCTGCCTACTTATGTCAGCTGATCTCTCTGGTTATCCTCACAGGCAGCTGTCAGTGGGACCCCTTTTCAGAGGGCCTTCAGCAAGCACCATTGTGGCAAAGCTGTGAACTGTCCTTCGCTGAAGAGTTTTGAAGGAAAGTCAAAGGACTTTCACATATTTTAAGCAGCTTGAGTGTTGCATGCACACCCAACATTTTTAATACTTAAAGGGTGAATGGAACCAGGCAGTGCCTGCAAACGCCGGCATCACACAAGTGTGCTTGCTAGCAGGCCGAGGACAACTGAGGCCGCCTAAGCATACGAAGAGACTTGTTGCTGAAATGGCTCGCTGTGATCATATGTGGCTCAGGACAAAAGTAAACTCTCAGGTGTTCTCAAGGCTTGGGGCTGTTGTGAGCTGCATGGAGAGGAACAGAGATGTGCATTCAGATATTTCTACTCCGAATACGTATCTGAAAAACACCTCATGAGTGTTTTTCAGACATATTCGGGTATCTGAGTGGTATTAGGGATTTTTCGTGATACTGGTAAATGCCCCCCCCCCCCCCCCAATTCTGGAAATATTCAAGACTATACGAGAATATTCCGAAACAGAGTTTTAATGCTCCCAGGACCATTTTACTTCAATTTTATAGTGTTTCTGTGTTGGTATCTTTTCACCATATTGGTTTGGCTTGGATTCCCAGGTTTGAAATTGGTTCTGCTGGTTATTCAACAGTGTCCTGTGCTAAAGCTGGGTTGCCTTCTCTGGTTTGACAATGGTTGTGCTGGGCTTGCCACCTTGGCCTGTGGTTCTGTTTAGATTCCCTGATATGACATTGGTTTCTTGAGTTTGTTAATTGTTTGCATTAGAAAGCTTTGGGCTAGTGGTTGCTTGCTCTCATGTGTTTAGCTATTGGCTTCTTTGTCCTGGAGAAAGCATGGCATTTTTCCCCCATAGGAAACAATGGAGACAAGTCACATGGCTGGGAGCATTTTATTCAGGGCCCTGTAAAACTGGACCCTTTGATCCAATTCACTTGTAACTTGGGGAGTATTTAGTAGACAGGCAGGACTAAATACCCTGAAATTTTGGTGACATTTGCTAAAAAAACAACAACAACCCAGCCTCTCTAACCCCTGAAAATATTTAGAATTCTGGGAGAAAAAATCCAGATCCTAATAGTGAAACAGAAAAGGGGTGAATAATCCAGAATACCAGTATTGATGATTGTCCCAAAATCCAGATCCAGAAAATACCTTTTGTTTTTCTGGATGCACATCCCTAGAGGTGAAATTCTAGCATCATTGTGGTTCAAAAGGGACAAGCTTCCTTCCTTCCCAAGCATTTTAGGCTATGTCTAGGCTATTTCATCAAAGTGACAGCCTGTTCAGGTTTTTCCTGCTGCTAGGATTGCCAAAATCAGTGCGGGGCCTGGAGTTCCCCTGGCATTGGAAAACTGGCTGTGTGATAAATGTGGTGTAATTCTACAAACTTTGGCAAGTCCTTAAAGAGATGGGAGTACCAGACTACCTCACATGTCTCCTGAGAAACCTGTATAAGGGTCAAGAAGTGAGAGTTAGAACCGGACATGAACAACTGATTGGTTTAGAATAGGAAAAGGAGTATGATATGGATGTATATTCTCACCCTGCTTATTTAATTTATATGCCAAGTACATTGTGCAAAATGCCGGCCTGGATGAATCACAAGCTGGAATTAAGACTGCCAGGAAAAACATCAACAACCTCAGATATGCAAATGATACCACTCTAATGGCAAAAAGTGAAGAGGATCTAAAGAGCTTCTTACAAGGAGTGAAAGAGTGTTAGCCGAATTGCTTTAATTTACAGTTTAGCAATCAGCAAAATACACAGGTTCTTGCCAACTATACCAGGGTCCCACCCCTTCCGGGAGTTCTCAAGGAAAGAGGCACGGGACGCAGCTTCCAAGTTCAATGTTGTTTACTGGATCATGTAATCAAGCATACCAAAAACATAATCACACACACAATCTTACAGGCCTAATAAAATAAAAAGAGAAAAATAGGACTTTTGCATGAGCAGGTATCGTTGGTGGGGAAAGCACAGTACCTTAGATGCGTTGTCCGATGTCAGGATGAGTTGGATGGGGAGAAAGGTATAAAAGCTATGGGGCCACGAGGTTTGAACCAGCAAGACCACGTGGTTCTCCTGGAACGCATTTCCAGAGAGAGAAAAATGGGGTTCAAAGATGGAGGCAAGGGTTGGGTACAGGAAGCTGGACTGAAGGGTCAATAGAATAGATAGAGGGCGACGGCTCAAGAGGCCGAGTGACTCTCGGTTTGGACTTTTATTGGGGGTCTTGGGGCGGGCTTTGCAGACCACAACCCACTAACACACCTACTAGGCGGTCCGTCCCTCTTGGACCTTTCTATAGGTTAAAGGTGAACAAAGGGAGGAGGTCCAGGGGATGGTCAGTGTTGCAAGAGCATGATCTCATCAGGAAGCGGACACTGAGTCTGGGGTCCGATGACTCACCTGGCCAAGTCCATTGTTAATCAATGACTTTGGCCTGTTGGTTAATGTCTGGCACATTAGTTGCTAGGCAGCTTAGTTAGCATATCTATCCAGATGTGTAGGAGAGGGGGCAGGGGTGCTGGCCAGCGGATCTCTGAAACAGAAAGAAACCTCATGGCAAGAGGAGTCCTTTGTCTCTGGTGAACTTATCTAGGGTGTCAGCCTCCTGGCGTGGGCTGGAGCTGGCTCCTATTATGAAGAAAGCACATGGCCCATTCAAGGCAGCCCAAAGTTCAGGGTTATGAATATCACAATTCATAAGAGCACTCAAAGTGCCTTGCTGGGCCAACAAGAGGAGAGTGCAAAAGTTGGCTTGAAACTTAACTTCAAAACAACTAAGATCATGGCATCCAGCCCCATCACTCCTCGGCAAAAAGAAGGGGAAATCATGGAAGCAGTGACAGACTTCATGTTCCTGGGATCCAAGATCACTGCAGATGGTGACTGCAGCCATGAAATTAAAAGACGCCTGCTCCTTGGGAGGAAAGCGATGGCCAACTTAGACTACATAATAAAAAGTAGAGACATCACCCTGCCAACAACAGTTCGTATAGCGAGGGTATTCCCAGTAGTAATGTATGGCTGTGAGAGCTGGACCATAAGGAAGGCCATGCACTGAAGAATAGATGCTTTTGAATTATGGTGCTGGAGAGGACTCTTGAGAGTCCCTTGGACTGCAAGGAGATCAAATCAGTCAAGCCTAAAGGAAAATGAAACCTGGAAGGGCAGATCATGAAGCTGAAGCTCAAATACTTTGGCCAACAAATGAGAAGGGAGCACTCACTGGAGAAGACCCTGATGCTGGGAAAGACTGAAGGTAAAAGAAGAAGGGGATGGCAAAGGGTGAGATGGTTGGGCAGAGTTATTGATGCAATTAACTTAATGTTGAGCAGGCTGCAGAGGATGGCGGAGGACAGGAGGGCCTGGCGTGAGGTGGTCCATGAGGTCCCAAAGAGTCGGACTCAACTGTGCAACTGAACAACAAAAATTCTACAAATATTTGATTCAACACTCCTCAAATATGTGCACTCAGTTTGGACTTCTACTAAAACCCATAAACAAACCTAGGCACACTTAAGAGATCATTTCCCTACCCATTCAATGCTTAGATGTTTGCTCAAGTGAGCATTGGTCACTGGTAGCTACTAGCTACAATTTCTCTTGGGTAGGGCACAAGGAATTCACCCCTTTTCTGTTTGCCAATATGAGAATGTCGTCAGTCAAGAAGAAAGAGCACTGAGTTTTGCAACTGGTGAGCCAGAAGTGATCTTGCAGGAGGGTTCCAGATGCAGGCGACTTCCTTTTGAAAGAACAGACATTGCTGTAGAGACTAGCTTTGTTCGGATGCTTCCCTGTCCTCCCTGTGTAGCTGTAAAGATAGATATTTTGAAAGCACTGTAAGACTCCAGTGAACTTTTCCAGCTAGAAAGTGACCCTCTAAAAAGGAATAAAAACAGTGCCTTTAGCATCTCTGCGTCGGATCCCTGCAGCATGAGTCAGTCACGCCTCCATCAGTACTGCCCGAACAACCTTCGCTGGCCGCCTGTGCAAATTGTTCTCTAATCACAGATGCTCAAAACCCCTCAAACATGTGTCATGTGTCACAGTTGGTCAAACATATTTAATCTGACCTTTCAATCGCTCTGTTCCCCCCAATCTTTTGCTTTGGGGACCACTGCAATTTGCATTCAGCAATACCAACTCCAGACTTAAACAAATTACTTTCTTTGCAAACTGCCTTTGAAGTATCTGAACTTAATGGACTATAACATTTATGAACATCTGAGTTCTTCCCTCAGCAGCTGTACCGAGTTATTGATGACCTAATTCAAATGCTGGCAAATATATTCCAGCCGTCTATGGGAAGCCACAGACTACCCAGCGAGACCCAAGAGTCTGGGAAAGGGCATGGTGCGTGTGCAGTTTATGAGATGTGCACGGGACAGGCTGGGCTGCATGAAAGCAGCCACAGCAATGGACACTGCTTTTAATCAGAGCAGCTGCAAACAAAAGTCGTACAGTTAGGTGCCCACTTCAGGGTGGGTCTTGCAGCTTTTCTCTGGAATCTTATGTGCCGTACAGCGGGTTTATTCTTTCTCAATTGTCTTGCGTTCCTTAACCCTTTATAAGAGATTCAGACAAACTCCTTGAGGAGATGCCCACCAGTCATCTGTTACTGATGGAAGATCCTTCCAGTTTGAGAGCCAGAAGGCCTCCCTATACCAGATGCCAGGAACATAAGAAGAGCCTTGCAGGATCAGACCAATTGTCCAGCTAGTCCAGCATCCTCTTTCACACAATGGCCGGACCGGTCTGCTGGAAGTACAACAGCAAGGCAGAGAGGCCGAGGTCTCCCCTCGATGTTGCCTCCTGGCACTGACATTCAAAGGTTTACTGCCTCTGAACTTGGGGGTTCCATTTAATCACCATGGCTAGTAGCCACTGATAAACCTCTCCTCCATGAATATGTCTAATCCCCTTTAAAACTGTCTGAGCCTGTGGCCACCACTACATCCCGCGGTGGCAAATTCCACACTGTAATCATTCATTGTGTGAAGAAATATTTCCTTTTGTCCATTCTGAATCTACTGCCCATCAGCAGGAGGGAAAGCAGACGTCTCTGTGCCCTGTTTATGTGGTTACTAGAGAAACAAAAAGCTGTACTTGATGGTCTCTTGGTCCCATCTAGCAGGATTCCTGTTCTGTCCCCAGGCTTTTTAATGGCGGGCAGGAACAAAAATCACCACCAAAAATGGAAAAATTTAATCTTTGGTGCCTACAAGATGCCAAAGGTTGCCCTGCTTCATCCTAGAATGGGATCCGGACACCATAGGCTGGGGCATGGTGAAGATTTCTTAGATTCTAGCAGCGTTCACTCTAAGCTGAGTTAGTGTGAGCTGGCTCCCAGTTTTTCAGCCTCCAGCTCACACAATTTTGTCTTCGCTCAGGAAGGAGGGCTCCAGAGAGCAAACTAATCTATGCAGCAGCCAAATTGCTCACTCACCACTTTCATGCCAGTAGCTCACAGAGCATAGTTTTTGCTCACAAGACACCACAGCTTAGAGCAGGGGTGGGCAAATTGCGGCCCGTGGGCCACATGCGGCCCGCCACAGGTTTTTTTGCGGCCCGCCAAGACAGTCGGCCACTTGGTTTCAGTCACGCTTCTGTTTGGCCCGGAGCGCAGAGAAAATGTTCTCTATATTTGGGTCTACATATATTTGTGAGCAAAGTTTTTCTTGCATGAAGATCAACAAGAGTAAGTATAGATGCTCTTTGACAGACATTAACCTGCAGGCTGTGATGAGAATCTCAACAAGCAATCTCACTCCTGATTTCAGAAAAGTTGTAGAAAAGTGTGATAGGGTACATTTGTCTCATTAAACTGATTCTAAAATTAAATGTGCTCGCAGCTATAGACAATATGAAATTAGCACAATAAATAAATTGAATAAAACTACCACTGTTTTATTTAATTTATATTTATTGATTTTTATGATACAATTTATACCTTTTCTGAAATGCAAAGTTAACTAATGAATGCCATCATTTTAAAAGGTGCGGCCCTCTGCTAACCTCCACTCCCACAAAGTGGCCCCCCGAGCCAAAACAATTCCCCACCCCTGGCTTAGAGGGAACATTGGATTCTAGGTGTCGTGATTTCTGTAACAAAGCATCAAATATTGCTTGTGGAAGTCCAGTCTTCCTCTTGCTGCTGTTGTTGCTCCTTCCACTTTTAGGGATTTTTTTGAATAAACCCTGAAACTTAGTACCTTACAAAATCAGGCACTAACCTTCACTGATTACTTCCTTGTGAAATAAGCTAATGGAGCCCTCGGCGGAACCCACTGCGGCATCTCCTGGGCATGTATATTTGTGTTTTTGCACCAACTGTTGTATGCCGCTAGCCTTGATTTATTTCCTTGAGCTGCCACAGGAGAGGCTGCCGGTGGATCGTAATCATCATGTTTAGCAGCCAATAATTCATATATTCGGAGATAGCAACTGCAATGTGAATGTCAAACGGTAAAAATATATGGGGAAAGGACTGTCAAATGTGCTTAAAGGCTTTGCAGCATACAGCTACAAGTGGCCTATTGTAGGGCTGGGGTTTCTCTCTCTCTCTCTCTCTCTCTCTCTCTCTCTCTCTCTCTTTTAATTCTGAGGGTATTTTTATGTGAGCCCCACAAGGAAGGAAACAGAAGGGCTACAAGGAGGGGGGGGGAGAAATCAGACTTTAAAAATACAGGTCAGAGAGGAATCAGCTTCATAATCTCGAACGTTCCGCTGTCCGGCTCTGTCCACATGGCTGAACTTCCCCCCCCCCCCATCCCCGTTGCAAATAAAAAAAAATATAAAAAATGCAAATTAATTTTTTACACCTTACTGGACATCTCTAAATGGAGGGTGTCACTCAAGAGGCAATCTCTCTGACACGTTTAGAAAAACATCACACAATTTATATCTTGTGCTTGACAGAGCATCCAAAAGTAATTCCAGTGCTGGCTAGCCAGGCTGTGATTATTTGCAGAGTCTGCCAGTCAGAGCCGGGATATCCCAGCCCCCTCCCCACCGCAGCCCCTGCCTGTGCCGGCCCGGTGCCTCTCCCAAGTCCAGCATTGCCTCCGTTCAAGCTGCCCCTGGGCTCCAAGTCTTTTGGGCCAAAGAAACATGCCCATGCCAGCGCACTGCTGTTGGACTTCATGGCACAGCAGTAACCGGAGCTAACTGGCATCCTGGGCTTGGATCAAGGGCCACGGTGTGTTAATGTTACTCGGTCCTCCCTGGCCACCAGTGAGGGGGGACCAGATCATAAGAACATAAGAACTTGAGTTATCTACTACGACTCCAAGATCTCTCTCTTGGTCAGTCTCTGCCAGTTCGGACCCCATCAACGTGTATTTATAGTTAGGATTTTTGGCTCCAATGTGCATCACTTTGCACTTGGCCACATTAAACCCCATTTGCCACGCTGATGCCCACTTGCCCATCCTCAACAGATCCCTTTGGAGTGCCTCACAATCCTCCCTGGTTCTCACCACCCTGAACAACTTCGTGTCATCTGCAAATTTAGCCACTTCACTGCTTACTCCCAACTCCAAATCATTAATGAACAAGTTAAAAAGCATTGGACCGAGTACTGATCCCTGCGGTACCCCATTGCTTACCTCCCTTCACTGAGAAAATTACCCATTTATACTCACTCTCTGTTTCCTTTTAATTAGCCAGTTTCTGATCCACAAAAGGACTTGTCCTTTTATCCCATGACTATTGAGCTTACTTAGGAGCCTTTGATGAGAAACTTTATCGAAAGCTTTCTGGAAGTCAGTCAAAAGTTTTCTGGAAGTCAAATGTCTAATCAGATCCGGGATAGCCAACACAAAGATATGTCATCCTGTCTGTCTGTCTTCTCTTCTATCCAGAAGAACAGATGCGGGAGTGCCCTGCATTGGAAGACAGCAGAAGAGTCATCGAGATTTCCCAAGTTTCCTCCTCCACACACACACACCCCGCTTCTACCTGGATAGGAGAGAGTGCCAGAGAGTGGATGAAGCAGATGAGCAAGCAGGGATGGCAGGCAGAGGGGGAGGCGGGCCAGGGGTTGAGCCAGGGAAGGAGGCAGGCAGCGGGATCCTCCCAGCCAAACTGCAGACAGAAAGCATAAATTGTTCCTGGTTGGGTGGTGGAAAGAGCCATCAAGTTGCAGATGACTTACGGCAACTCTGTAGAGTTTTTTAAGGCAATAAATGTTCAGAGGTCATGTGCCATTGCCTGCCTCTGTGTAGCAACTCTTGATTTCCTTGGTGGTCTCCCATCCAAGCACTAAGCAGGGCTGAGGGCCAGTTTGGTGTACTGGTTGAGTGCGCGGACTCTAATCTGGGAGAACCGGGTTTGATTCCCCACTCCTCCACTTGCACCTGGCTGGATGACCTTGGGCAAGCCATAGCTCTGTACCAGCTGTTCCCTCAAGGACAGCTTGGGAAAGAGCTCTCTCAGCCCCACCTACCTCACAGGGTGTCTGTTGTGGGGAGGGGAAGGGAAAAGGAGTTTGTAAGCCGCTCTGAGACTCCCTTGGGGAGTGGAGGGCAGGGTATAAATCCAATCTCTTCTTCTTCTTCTTCTTCTTCTTCTTCTTCTTCCAAAATCTGACAGGTTCAGGCTAGCCTGGGACATCCAGGTCAAGGCAGTAACTGTTTGACAAACTATTACCCCCCACCCCCACGGAGCGAGTGAGCACATAAATGGGATGATAATGAGTTTTCCATTTCCCCCGTCCTTGCCCACCACCAAGATCCCAATGAAGGAAAGGGAGGGGCTATTTAGAAACAGAAACCGCAAGGGGCACTGAACCCTGCCCACCCATGCATACATCTGCCTTATACTACCTTCACACATTCCCACAATTTTCTTCCAGCCTGTGCCAAACTTACTGACTTCCCATCTTCCCACTGAGGATCTGACAAGAGAAAAATCAAATGCTTCACAGCAGGATAAAGTACAGGTGAATATAGGCTTTACCTCCCAGTCTCGCCTTCACCCATGTGCTGTTTTTGTCAAAAGCTGACACTCATACCCACCCCCAGGGGTCCTTTCGTAGAAAAAGAGGTGCAGGAGCTCATTAGCATAGCTCATTAGCATAACTTATTTGCATATGTTACACCACCTGACATCACCGGAAGTGTGTCGGAAGGAAGGAAGGAAGGAAGGAAGGAAGGAAGGAAGGAAGGAAGAAAGAAAGAAAGAAAGAAAGAAAGAAAGAGAGAGAGAAAGAAAGAGAGAAAGAGAAGGAGGGAGGGAGGGAGAAAGAGAGAAAGAGGAAAGAGCTGGCAGAGAGGGGACAGCTACTAATCCAAGCCTCAGAAATACCACTGTTCTGGGAGGATTGCTTCATGGCTGGCTGAAGCCTTCGGAAGGCTGGTCGGAGAAACAAGGACCTTTCCAGGGGACGGGGTCATTCTGCTGCAGCCATGACACAAGCAGGCGTTCCCCCGGTGGGGGGGAGGGGCTGGCACCAACTCCAGGAGCTGCGCTCCCCCGAGCTCCTGCTCGAAATGACCCCTGGCAGCCTCCTTTTCATGGGAACAAGAGGCATTTTGCAAACCTGGTTCCCTTCCGTACCAATTTTAGATGACTTTTGGATGAGATCGAACAGTTATTGCAAGTCACCTTATGTGTGTGAGTATTTTATTTTCTTTTTCTACTGTTAGAGAGCGGGAGTCAAAGCAGGCAGGCTACTTATCATGAATGGGTGGGGGAGAGAACAGGCCCCAGCAAGACCTACCTCTTTCTCACTGGCTGCCTTGAATCAAATACAAGCAAAGCGTTGCTTCTTGTCTTGCAGATTCCAGCGCTTTCTGGAGGAGTGACTTTTGGCTTGCACCAAAAATTCTGTCCCTCACTCCCTGCCCATCTTTGACCACATTAACAACAGCTAAGCAAGGCATCTGCTTGCTCATGTCTAACAGATGACATGGCTCCACCCAAAGATTCCCTGTGTATATTGAGTGAAAGCTTGCTGCCCTCCAATTAGTTAGCGCTGTGATTTGGGGAAATGTTGTGCCTAAAAAACAACCAGAGCTGATACTGTGTGGCATGAACATGGGATAAGTGTTCTGGTTGGATAGTGTGCCTGTCAGGCCTATATCTACTTTTTCCTGGGTTCCCCATTGCCCCCTCAGGCAAACTGAAAAATATGAGGAAATGGAAACTGAAATGGCAGCGTTGTCGGAAGAACAGCCCAAACTGGCCAAATCAATTGGGTCCAAATGTTGGGGGGGGGGGGGGGGGGAGTCGTTGGCATTAGTCACTCTGAAGTTGACAAAGACAGCATGGTTCGGATTGTCTTTTCTGAGTGTGTATCCCTATAACACAGCACACAAAGAAGGGATCTGCTGAAGGAAGCTTTGACTCTCAAAAGCTTATACCCTGAAGATCTTGTTGGCCTCCGAAGCGCCGCTAGACTCAAATCTTAACTGTTTTAATGCAGACCAACTCGGCTACCCTTTGAAACACACAAAGAGAAATTGTGGAATGAAAGAAATAGAACAAAGACGAACAGCATGCCTACTTCTGGTTTCTTGTTCTTCCATCTCTTTCCCATCTCCTGCAGCTCTAGAAGGAGAGTTCAGTTTACCCAGGAAAAGACAGAAAACATGTCAGGCCCTTTAGCCGCTCAGGAACATCTGCTGGGCAAAACCAGCAGCAGAATGGGGTACATCGTTGAGAAGGTGTCTTCTGCAGCAATCCCCCATGCAACGATTGCAGGAGCACCCATCTGAAGCCATTGGCTTCTGCTGGTGCTTCCTAGAGGCAGGACATGTTATTGTGCCGCTTTCTACAGTCAGAGAATAAAAGTGTCCTCCTCTTCCTCCCCCTCTTATAATATTTCAGAGGATAGAAATCGCTTACAGAACTTACTCCCTTTCCCACTTGCTAGAAGAACTCCCTTGGTTCCATGCGCAGGTCATAACCATCAAGCTTTCAGAAGGCTGGGGGAAGCTGTTGATGCCACTCTGCTATTGGGTTAATTTTTCAAATGCATTTCATTTAGAAATTGCAATATTTCCACTCCTGGGTAATGTAAATTCGGTTGATAATAGCCCTCTTTTCTCTCCTGAGCTGTTAAATGATTTCCTTGGGCACTTGACAAATAAATGGATGGGGGAAAATACTTGCTTCAATTGAAAGCCTCCCTCTTTCCTGTTGCCAGCAGTATTCTGCCAAATTTGTCCCCGCACAAGGTCTTTTTAAGAGAGTGGCTTCAATACTAACATCTTAAGACTACAACTGAATTTCAAAGACTGCGATGCAAGCAGGGTAGCAAGTGCCATTCCAGCATAACCTTCCAGGGGTTTTGAAAGTACAGATGCCAGCATGGGCCAATTTGCATGTGTTTGGTTCTAGAACAGCAGCTTCTGTCATCTATACCAGGGGTGGGCAGACTTGCTCAGCGTGAGAGCCACCTAGAACAGGGGTGGCCAAACTTGCTTAACGGAAGAGCCGCATAGAATAAACATCAGATGTTTGAGAGCCACAAGACGTGAACAAATATTACCTGCTTTTATTGGAAAATAAGCAAATTTGCTTTTTATTAACATTAAATGAGACTGCCAAAAATAATAACAAAAGGGGTAAAAGCAGATATTGATAATGATATTAATTTGTCCAATGATATTTGTCTGCTAATGATATTTAGCTTCCCCAGCCGCCCTGCCGGGAGCCACATAATATATGTGAAAGAGCCGCATGCGGCTCCTGAGCCACAGTTTGCCCACCCCTGATCTATACCATCCCCTGTCCCAGTTTGACAGGCACGTGTTTATGACCTAGTTGGGTATATTAATACTTCCCAAAGAGGTATGAAATGTACCCCATGCACTTTACACTTCATCCTGTCTCTGCCCAAATCTGATACTCCTCACCATCATCTGATTTAGCAGGATGCCATGGCTGGTGGTGGTATCAAGCCACGGAGAGGTTCAGAAAAACCAACAAGGTCACATTTCCCCTGTTATCTCTCTCCCTGCAGAAATCATCCGTCACTGTGACAAACAAGATCTCTGTCCCAGACCAAGGACTGAAACTGGACAGAAACTTCTCTTGAAGAAGAAGCTCTGTCTGGATTGTGGTAGATTCAAAAAACTAGAGACTAGCTGCAAATATCCCTTTTGCTGATGATGTGCTGGTTCTGATGGTGGTGGTGCAACTCCAGACTGTTTTGGGGGTGAAAAAAAGAGGAAACTAGTTATCTTTCTGCACCTATGTAGCATAAAAGCTGAGTCATCCAAGCAGCTCCAGTTCACCTGTGGTCTGATAACATTTTGAGACAGATCTGATAAGGCGCTGGTCTCCAAGTCACCATGGAGGCCGACTTTATCTGCACAACTCCTTGCCAAAATGTCACAGCAAGCTACCAAATTATGTGGGTGTACATCTTCAGAGACCCAATGAAGCAGTCCTCTCAATGCTAAAAAAAAAAGCTATCTGCAGACTCAATCATGAAAGTAAGATCTGTTTGCCACCATCGTTGACACACAGCAAGCATGACAATAAGCAGTAACCAACCATCACCCTCTAGGGTGGTCCACCTTAACTTGTCTTCTCAGGAGGTTATGAACCTCCAAAGAGTCTAAACTCACCAAGTTTGCATGTTAATTGAATGGTAGATTCTTCCTCCACTACCAAGTTTGCATGTTCCTCCTCACCAAGTTTGCATGTTAATTGAATGGTAGATTCTTCCTCCAGGCTATCTTGCATTTATCAGGACAGAAGGCCAAATGAAGGGTATGACCCATCTCATGTATGACACCAAGATATTCTGGAAAACCCCACATTTGTCATAGAGGCTGTGAAGTTTGGTCGGGGATCCTGGAGGTTTTTTGTCATCCTCTGGGCATGGAACAGGGGTCACAGGGGGAATGGGGGGCAGGTATTTGTGAATTTCCTGCATTGTGCAGGGGGTTGGACTAGATGACCCTGGAGGTCCCTTCCAAGTCTATGATTCTATGATTCTATAAGTTCTGAGCCATACATGATAAAGACGTGGAAGTCCCCAGAATCAAAAACCTACAGTGGCCTCAACACCAAGACCCATTGCATGCATGACCCCAAGATATCCTGAGACAGCCCCATACTTGTCATAGTGGCCATGAAGTCCTAAGCCATACATGTTTAAGACACAGAAGTCCCCAGAACCAAAAACTTCAGGAACTTCAGCCCCAAATCAGAGAACACCTCCTGGAGCTCAGTCCTGGAGACTGTTAGGCAGCAGGTACATTAGTCGAATCCCTTAAAGTGTCCTACATGCCCAATATCAGATGTGTCCAATCCACGTTGGGACTCCGTTGGAAAAAACAGAGGAGGTGATAGCTCCTCAGGCTTCAACTGCCATTATACTGAGGCATTGCCAGGCACTATTGAGAAAGATTTACAACCGCACACACACTTGCCTTGCCCTTTTCTCCCAGGGAAAAACCCGAGCCTCTCCTCCACAGTCTTGGCTCTTGTGGTGCCTTGAGGGCTGAACTTGGGGTACAAGTCCAGGGACCGGCTCATGGGCTTAGCCAGGGACATCAAAGGCAGGCTGTAACTTTGTGTCTGTAGCATCCTCACTAGAACATCAAGCCCAGGGTCTAAAATGACCAGACTGCACCACTGCCTGGTTCTCTCCCTCTGTGCATGCTCTCATGGTGATGAACACCCATGGAAAAAAGCAAAAGATGTCTCCAGCTGGGACTTCCTCCAAGAATCTCTTTATGATGCCTTTTCTTTCAAGCCCCTTCTCAAAGCCTCGAGCATGACTCCCCATCCCTGTGGTGGACTTTGAATAAACTCCCTCTTCAAGTAGACTTGAGATACCAAGGACATATTCACCACCCATCCCTTTCCCTTCCCCTCCCCACAACAAGACACCCTGTGAGGGAGGTGGGGCTGAGAGAGGTCTTTTGAGAACTGCTCATGAGAGAACAACTCTGAGAGAACTTGTGACTGGCCCAAGGTCACACCAGCAGCTGCATGTGGAGGAGTGGGGAATCAAACCCGGTTCTCCCAGATTAGAGTCCAACTCCTGACCACTACACCAAACTGATGGGGTGGAAGCTGCTGAAGGGCTGGTGAAATTTCTCCAGTACTTATGTGCCATGTGGCCAGATAAAAAATGGTATGCTTAGAAAATTTATATGCCACCTTGAGCAAGTCTCTGGAAAAGCAGCACACAGTCATAAAAGGAACAATGATAAAATTATCAATATTAAAACAAAACATTAAAAACAATAAAGACCCTAGCAGGGCTTTCCCTGGGGCACTGCGCCTCTGCACTGCTTGGGGAAGCCGAGGAGGGGGCGGGGCTTGGTCATGTGCCCGCCCCCTGGGCTCCTCACTCCCAGAGCTGTGCCCCTGTGCGCTCCTGCTCCAACGGACCCCTGCTTTTAACCACAATTTCTTTCTTTCCCCTTCTCCACGTCAGAATTTTGCTGACTGAGAATGCACTTGAATGAGTCTGACAAAGTGGGCTTTAGCACACGAAAGCTTCTGCTGCAATGAATGTGTTAGCCTTTGAAGTGCCCCAGGACTCTTCTTTTGTTTTTAGAATAAACCTGGAGCACCAGGTGTTCCACTGGTAGCCCAGAATAGCAAGTTCCCGAAGCCCCGGTTTCCAAAGCAGAGCCAGCCTGTCTCTGTGACAACATCTTTCAGATTTGCTATTAATGCTGTTGTTGTGTTAGTCTCCAAACTAGAATATGCAACACATACCCCACACCCCCGGTTTCTTTGGAGCTCTCAGATTTAGGTCTCGTGTTCCTGGACATCTGACAATTATTTTTTTCATTGGAGACTTTTAGTTCCTAAGCGAACACAGCATGGTTTATGATCTGCATTTCTCTGCTTTGATCATCCATTCAGCAGATCAGTTTGCATGTTTAGAGGTACAGAAGGATCCATAATGAATGCAAATTCTATGCATTAGGAGACAAGCATCAAGACATCCGAGTCTAATCCTTCTAAATCTTTTTTGCTCCCCCCCCTCCCCAATACAATGTTTTCATATATAATATATACGGAGGATTTTGCTTTTATAAATAATGAACTAATCTCATCTGGAAGACATCACACAGATATTGGGGGGGGGCAATATTCTGAAAGCCTAGAGAAATCAATTTGAAATATTAACTCCCCCCCCCCCAAGTTTTAAAAAAAGTCTAATCATCCAATGCGATGTCACTCTTCATTTTTTAAAATTTGGTGGCTGCGTGTAAGGGTGCTGTTTCAGCCTTCTAAAGAAAAACAGGCAGTACAGCTTAGGGGCACTGGGTGCTTTGACTTTCTGTGGGGCTCCGTCACATGCCTATCCCTATATGTTTATAGTCTCTTCTGGCCTCCCTTGAAATTCCTTAGCTGTGCCACCTGAGAAAGAACCCTCACGTTTATTTTGATTTTAGCTCTAAGTGAAACTTGAGTGACAACTCTAGTTTCAAGGAAATCTCTGTGCTCGTTGCATCATAAGATCTTGGCTAACAGTAGCTCTCCAAGAAATCCTTGTACCTGGAGGTGCTGGGGTTTGAACCTGGAACTTTCTGCATACACAGCAGGTTCTATGCCAATGAACTGTGACCACCACCACCCCTCCTATGTCGACTGCAGCTCCTTCTCAAGCTATAGAGCACACTTTTATCCTACCCTTCATCCAAGACTGGCGTATATGATTCTGCATTTCACAATGACCCGGTGAGGGAAGATGAGAGTCAGTAACTGGTACAAGCTCATTCAGTGAGCTTCATATCATAGTACTGATTTGAACCCAGGTCTCCCATAACTCCCTGCTGGAGCCATTACGGCTCAGAAGAACATTGCGAGGGGGGAGGCAGAAGCCTCTCCTCCCCTCACGCCACAGTTCCAAGCTGAAAAGAGCTCCTGGAAACTATAAATATGTCTTTCCCCACAGCTGCCATGTGATGGCAGGGAAGGTGAATAGGATCTAGTGATCTCCAACCTAACTCAACCGAACACTTGATGTCGTTTGGCCCAGAGCCTGTGCAACACGTTTTCTGTGAATTAGCCCAGCACCATGGACAGCTCCACCCAGCTTTATAAAATAGGATATTTCTGGCTTGGTGTTTTTTGTAGAAGTTCATTTCTGATCACTGGTGCTTCCCATGCCAGGCTGTCCTGCAAAACCGTACAGTTCCAAATACTGATGAATATTCCATTCTTTGTAGATTATTCAGAAAATAATTTGATATCAAAAATCTGCAATGTTAGCTGTTGAAAAGAATTCCACAGAGCAAATTTGTGTCAGCTCCAAGGGTATGAAATTATACTGAATCCGTATAGCACCCACTATAGCCTTTTGTTCCACAAAAAGTAAGCCCCCTTCACCAAAGATTCCACTTCCCTTGTTTTCCTTTTGTTGCTTGGTTTTCACCCTAAATAATGCCTGGTTCTCTTGTGGCCAGCCAGTTCTCTTGTATTCCTGAATCAGCTGGGTGAGAAGGTCAAGGTTTCTCAAGTACTGTTTCTCACCTTGTAGTCAGCCAAAGTCACTGCTCATCTTTTTTATAATAGTATGATTACGAAATAATAAGCATAAAATATGATTTTTAAACAGTGAACAGTGGCTTTGGTTTTACGTGATAATACTTAACAGTACACACACAAAACAGCAACCTTACAACACCACAACAGTATACACACAACAAACAAGCTAACTTACAAAGCACCAGCCAGACATGAAAGAAGGGGGGAGATCAGATTATTCCATGCATGCTAGGCTGAGTCCCTTGGAGAAAAAGTGGGATCTAAACCCGAGGAATGAAAAAGTAGCTGTAGTGAAAAGGGTAGAACTACTCTGGGCTGCAGTATTTTCTGCATGCATCAGCTGAAACCCAACATCAAACATAATGTACAAATGATGGCCAGACCCTTGAGTGAAGCTGCAGATGGCATTTCATAAGAACAGAAGAAGATAAGAAAAGCCAATGTTGAATCAGGCCAGTGGACCATCCAGTCCAACACTCTGTCACACAGTGGCCAAAAATACCAGGTGCCATCAGGAGGTCCACCAGTGGGGCCAGGACACTAGAAGCCCTCCCACTGTTCCCCCCCAAAGCACCAAGAATACAGAACATCACTTGCCCCAGACTGAGAGTTCCTATTTATAAGGTAAATGTAAAGGTTTCCCTTGCTCGAAAGCTAGTCGAATCCAACTCTAGGGGGCGGTGCTCATCTCCATTTCCAAGCCAAAGAGCCAGCGCTGTCCAAAGACTTCTCCATGGTCATGTGGCTGGCATGACTAAACACCGAGGCCCACAGAATGCTGTTACCTTCCCACCAAACTGGTACCTATTTATCTACTTGCAGTTTCTTGCTTTCAAACTGCTATGTTGGCAGGAGGAACGTGAACCCCCATCGCATGAGGGCACCGCCAACATGTCAGCCACCATGCTTGCACAAGGAGGGCCCACGGCTTGGTGGTAGAGCTTTGCATGCGCAAAGTCCCAGGTTCAATCCGTCACATCTCCGTTTAAAAGGACCAAGTAGGAGGTGACATGAAAGACCTCGGCCTGAGACCCTGGAGAACCACTGCCAGTCTAAGTAGACTGTACAGGCCATGACAGACCAATGGTCTGCTGTTGTACAAGGCAGCTTCACATCTCCATGTGTTCAAGGGTTTGTAGAGGTGTTCCATGCAGCCTCTGCTTCGAGAAAGTTCACTGCTCTATTGTGGCCATGAGATAATGTTTGCAACTTAAGGTGCAAACAGGCCTGACAAGAGTGGGGAATTTCACACTACACCTTTAAAAACATTACTGAACCAGCTTGGCATAAACCGGTACAGTGACAGCCGTTTCAGACAGCCCTTCCCCTACCGTTTTGGAGCCATCTTCGGAGCGGTTTGCCATTTCAGACTGCCGCTTTCTTTTTTGCGCCTCTTTTCGCCCACCATTGGAATGCCTGGGCTCCAGTTGACTCTCAGTGGAGCCCAGGCATTCCAATGGGGTCACTATAACGCTATAGCACTATAGCACTATAACGCTATAGCATTATAGTGCCCTAAATCGGCTCTTTAAAAAAATGATGGAGATCACCCACACAGGCAAAAAGAGGTGTGAAAATACTCGTCATTGGAGGAAGCACTTTGGGGGTATTTCACACAGCACCCGATAGCGCTTCAGGACCGGTACAAGAACTGAAGAACGCTTGGGAGCAGGTTTCCAGGTAAACCAGCTCAGGAATGCTTCCTCAACGAGAGAGGCACGTTTCTGTGTGAAAGAGCCAATATGTTCCATTAGGGAACCGATACTAATATGGTTCTGTGTGAAATGCCTGACAGAAACCGTTACTGAAGAGTTCCTGAAACAGAACATATTGGCTGTGTGAAATTCCTCACTGTTTCTTCCTTTTAGCCAGTGTAAAAAAAGCAAGTGCACTTCATCTCTTTCTCCCTCCCCTTTCCCCCAACTCACCCGCCCACTTAAAAAAAAAATGCCGGACAGAATCTTGGAAATAACCTTTTTTTCCCCCACTCTTGTCAAAGATGCCTGCTGAATTTTAGATAAAAAGGCAACTTGCCTTTCAATAATGCATTTCCCCCTCTGCTGCCTTTGCTATCGAGTAAGTTCCTCAGAAAAGAAACCTCAAAAGATGAAGTTTCCCAAATACAAAACTCCTGAACTGAAGCCAGATCCTCCCAGAAGGACTGCTGGAGAGAGCAAAGGAATCAGTGCATGAATTTCACAGGCCTTCTCGCCACTGTGCTTCTGAGGCCCATGCCAGAGAGAGCAGAGAGGTTGCAATAGAGTGGGGCTTGAAAGGAAGATACTCCTGCTTTCCCCCCCAGCTCTTGCTGCCCACAAGGAGATGTATGAGCCTCCCGTTCAAATGATTACTAAGCACCATCTTACCGAGTGTAGCCTATGCGGGAGGCTTCGTATATTGTCTCACATTCTGGGTTGCAAAGAGAGGGAGGGAAATTTCCTTAATCCTCTGGAGCAGGGGTGGCCAAACTGTGGCTCGAGAGCCATATGCAGCTCTTTCGCACATATTGTGCAGCTCCCAGCAGGGCAGCTGGGGAAGGGAAGGGGAGGCATGCTTTTTCTCCCTCCCCTCACATCTATTTTGTTTCTTTCTTTCTTTCTTTCTTTCTTTCTTTCTTTCCACCTCTCTCTCTATTTCTCTCTTTGGTGTAGTGGTTTAGTGTAGTGGTTAAGTGCGCAGACTCTAATCTGGGAGAACCGGGTTTGATTCCCCACTCCTCCGCTTGCACCTGGCTGGATGGCCTTGGGCAAGCCATAGCTCTGTACCAGCTGTTCTCTCAAGGACAGCTTGGGAAAGAGCTCTCTCAGCCCCACCTACCTCACAGGGTGTCTGTTGTGGGGAGGGGAAGGGGAAAGGAGTTTGTAAGCCGCTCTGAGACTCCCTTGGGGAGTGGAGGGCGGGGTATAAATCCAATCTCCTCTTCTTCTTCTTCTTCTTCTTCTTCTTAGACAAATAAATGGCAAGCAAACAAACATCATTGGACAAATAAATATCATTATCAATATCTGTTTTTACCCCTTTTTTGTTATTGTTGGCAGTCTCACTAAATGTTAATAAAATGCAAATGTACATGTTTTTCACTAAAAACATATGTGTAATATTTGTTCATGTCTTGCAGCTCTCAAACATCTGATGTTTATTCTGTGTGGTTCTTACACTGAGCAAGTTTGGCCACCCCTGCTCTGGACCCTTCTGGTTCGGTCTGAAAATCAGTATGAACAGAGATCTGGGTGGCCAAATAAACCAAAGACACTGTTATCTGCTTCCGTTCTATGGAAAGACCGGTTTCCATCAGTATGGTGCATTCTGGATTGAGGGAATACTGTCAGTTTCAAAACAGGGGTGCTTTTTGCCGAATGTAAGCTCCCCCAATAAGAATTTTGGTTTCAAAAAATTAATGATGCCCAACCATTTCCTCAAATCTATACTGCTGTCATGCCATCTATACATATTGGGAATATCCAAACTCTTCCCCCCAGCAGAAAAACTGATGCGAACCATCAGAAAAACTCCACTGAAAAGCAATGTTATTTGAAAATGAGAAGGAATTGTTCCCTCTTTCCTCCTCCTCATAAAAAAAGCTTGCCTGGCAAAAAAAAATAGAATTGTCCCATAAAATGTACAAGTTGAACCTGAGAGGGATAATTTATTGCTGGAAAAAATTATACTCCCCACACCCCAATGTGCAACATTTCTTAGCACACTATAAATGTAACACCAGAAAACAGTATGTGACATCACTTCCTGACCACATTTGCTTTGATTTCGTGTACCTCACCCAAACAGATATTCGGTTAGGGTTCTCAGACTCCCAGAGGGGCCTGGAGATTTCCCGGAATTGCAACAGATCTCCAGATAACATAGATTATTTCCCCCGGAGAAAACGGCAGCTTTGTAGGGTGGACTCTATGGCATTATACCCTGCTGAGGCCCCTCCCTTCCTCAAGCCCCACCCTCTCCAAATCTCCAGGAATTTCATACCCCAGAGATGGCAACCCATATTTTGGTGATAAAGCCTACTCGGGTTTAAATGAATTGCTGGTGGGTGATTGTGTGTGTGTGTGTGTGTGTGCTGTAAATGATTCATCTTGTTTAAGCACAATCCTATTGTGTTAATTAGTGGCTTCATGACGAAGTGGCTTTTGAACAGCCATGAAATATTAAAATGGAAGCGTTTATGAATAAACTCTGGTGCTGTACAATAAACAAGCCGTTCTCCACTTAGCCGCATTTATCTCAGCAGAAGCCCGTGTGTGCCCGTAGCAAGAGCTAAACTGTTTTTTTTTTAATTTTAAAAAAATTAAGACTAATCAGAGTACATGGATCACATTAGTGTTTACACCCCTTATATATTTACAGATAGCTTATTTTCCTCATCGGGGCTCCTCTACAGCATCTGGGTTTGTAGAGATATGCCTAAACTATGTAAGCCAGAATTACCACTGGGGGGCGGGCTACATCTGGCCCATGAGTGATTTTTATCCATCCCTCGAATGGCTTCCCAGCGGTGTTAAGAGTATCCACCTGCTAGATGGTGACATGAGCCAGTGGGCCAATGTAGCACCGAGGCCATGAAAAGCCATGAAGCGTGGGAGAGGGACGTATCTGGGTTTCTGCCCATAAATAGGCAACATCATCCAGTGGCTTGCCCGAATATAACCACAAGACACAAGCGATGTGGGAACCCTGATGATGGACATAGGAAGTGCCAGCATCCGACTCAGTCCTCGAAAGTAGGCAGATACCCAGCAGGAGCATGGACAGGAAATGTGTCATGTACTGGAGAGACCGATCCCTCCTGCCCTGGTTTCATTGCTGGGTCTGCCGTTTTTAGATACGTAGTTTACTTTTAGTTTAAAACTGGTTTTAGGATCAGTTTATAGTATTCTGCTTTTAATAGTTAACCACCTTGGTGACCCTCTTTTGATGGAAAAGCAGAGTGCAATTTCTGCAAATAAGCAATTGAAACAAATAAGGCTTTAGGGGCTAGCGACTCCAAGCTTAACATTTATCTTCAGTGGAGTGCACAGAAAGGGAGGAATCTGGCTTATACCAGCACAGGCCTTCTAGCCCAGAATTCTGTGCTCACGTGTACACATGAAGCTGCCTTATTGGTCCATTGGTCCATCAAGGCTAGTATTGTCTACTCCGACTGGTATTGGCTCTCCACGGTCTCTGGTAAAGGTCTTCCACACCACCCTATTACCTGGCCCTTTAAACTAGAGATGAACCTTCTTGAAAGGAATGGAAGGAATTACTTCTTCACCCAAAGAGTGATTTAACAAATGGAATTCACTGCCACAGGAGGTGGTGGCGGCTACAAGCATGGACGGCTTCAAGAGGGAATTGGATAAACATCTGGAGCAGAAGTCCATCAGTGGCTATTAGCCACAAAGTATAGATAGGAACTCTCAGTCTGGGGCAAGTGATGCTCTGTATTCTTGGTGTTTGGGGGGGCAACAGTGGGAGGGCTTCTTGCCCCCACTGCTGGACCTTCTGAGGGCACCCAGGCCCCGTCCACACGAGCGAGATAAGCCGGACGGGAATTGACACAAATTTGCACCGGCGCAATTTGCGCCGCTTTTGCAGGATCACACAGGTCCATGGACCTGTGAGAGCGAACAGCCGCTGCGTGATCACACGCAGCCACTGGTGAGTTTTTTTCCCCCGGCCATTTTCAGTGTGCTTATTCACTTCTACAAGGGATCGATGACTTGCCTCTCCAACCTCAGGGTTGTCCGATGATGTGCATACCGGGACGAGGGGGGGGGAACCCAAAAAACCCACTCCCCGATGCCACTTGTTTGCGCTGGCGCGATCACACAGGGAAAGGCCAGTTCTGGGCCATCACAAACCATTTGAGACTGCCTTTTCACTGGTAGCTAAATAAGCCAATTCCCTGCTGGCTCAAAGCAGCTTGCGACAGTTTGGCACCGGCTGCAGGACACTTCCCAGATGTGCTTGTGTGATCACGCCACTTTGAGCCGGCGGGGAATCGTCTTCCTTGTGTCGCAAATAGGTGCATATGATCGCGTCCCTGGCATTTTTGGCCACTGTGTGACAGAGTGTTGGGCTGGATGGGCCGTTGGCCTGATCCAAGATTGGCTTCTCTTATGTTCTTATGTTAACCTGGGACCTTCTTCACGCCAAGCAGGTGCTCTGTCCCTGAGCCACAGCCCCACGCCACTTCAACTGGCTGTCTAGGGGCTTTTTCAATCCAGCCTTCAAGGATCCTTGTGAAGTTAGTGGCGGCTGAACCTGGGACTCTCGGCTTGCAAATCCGGTGCTGTACACCCGACAGCGATGCCCTCCGCCATCGCTGGCTCAGCATCACCATTCAATGGAAAAGCTACCGTCTCCCCCACAAGCAGCAAAGCATCTTCTCTTGACAATCCCCCAGCTTCCTCTTGACAGCTTAATGAGAGGTTATTTTGTTTACTCCAATATACTTCAGAGGAGATCATTCAAAACAGTGCGTTCCACTTTGCCTGGCAAATCTTGACACTTTGTATCAAAACTCTTGAGAGCGTTCTGCCTCGCACGCTAAAGCATTCTCTCTCTCTCCCCCTCCCTCTCTCTCATTCCATCCCACAGCTTCAAGAGCAGCAACAGGAAGGAAAGAAAGGAGGACGGTAGGAAAGGGTCCTTTTGCTTTGTGCTATTGTCTTCTTCTTCCTGCCACAAGATGCATCTGCCTATGGAACACAGCGGCAAAGAAAATAAAAATAGAACTGGGTTTGGGGAAGATATTGCTACAGGGAGCCAGAGTTTTCCTAGCCCAGTGTCTCATCCTTGGCTTTTCCTCCCATCCTCTGCAAAATTAAATTCCTAGGAGGTAAGCTGAGGCTATGCCCTCTGGTTGGAGCCCTGTACTTACACAAAGTTGCAAGTTTTAGTTCTCAAATCAGATCATCTGCAGAGGTGCAACCTGAGCTCCAGTGGCACAGACTCACATTTATGCTTTGGAAAACTGTTTACATTTACGTTTCCGTTCCACCTTTCTTACATCATGGAGCTCAGGGCTGTGTGCACCGTGTCCTAGAAGGAGGTCTTCCTTCCAGGCGCTCAGATCCAAACATACTTAAGTTTCAGGTGTTGGTCTGCCGTAGGAGAGGAAGATTCGAGTCCAGCAGCATCTTAATGACCAATAAGATTTCTGGGGCATAAGCTTTCAAGAGCCAGAGCTCCCTTCATCAGTTACAAGCAGGACTTAAAGTCCCCGAGCCCTTATATCCCTGTCAGAAAATGTGAGGCGTGTTGCAAAGAAGGAAATCGGGATCCAAAAGTACAATGCCAAACGTAATCGGTCTGATTAGAGCAGGAGAGGAATGTTTGGCTACTTGCATCTGATGAAGGGAGCTTTGACTGTCAAAAGCCTACACCCTGGAAATCTTGTGGCCTTCAACGTGTGGCTCAACTTGAAACATGCTTAGCATACCCTAAGCCTTTTTTAAAAATCTGTTTATTAGGTTTTATATTATACAGTACAAGCAAAGACATCAAGCGAGGTACATATCATCAAGAGCTCAATACCGTGACAGTTAATCCTTACTTGTTCGATGGACAGGGGGGAAATTGGGTAAGCACACCTATTCATTAGCCTAGCCTGGGGTCCTTGACCTTATTTGCCTAGCTGTTCCCAATCTTAAACAGAGTGCTATGCTAGTGGGAATAGTGAACTTACGTATAAAACTTTTCTGCAAAAGGGTACCATTTATCAAGCGGATTTTTGAGTTCCCTCTCTCCTACTACAGGGTCAAAGTATACTAAACATTTTTCTTCTATAAAGTAGTCCCAAACCTTGTTCCACCATTGATAAATGGGAGGGGGTCGTTTTTCCAGTTTCTAGCTATTATCGATTTAGTGGCTGCAATAAGTACTGTGATTAAGTCTTTGGTCGTGTTGGAGATTGGTTCTTCCTGCCATAGGTGAGGGAGTATCATTTTGGGATTGTTATGTATTGACCATGCGGTCGCCACGTGCTCCCATAATTGCGACCGCATGGCCAGAGCACATGGCCAGAGCATGGCCAGAGCGCATGGCCAAGAAACTACCTGAGCTTCAGCCAGGTAGAACAAAGGCCAGGTGGATTCAAACCGGCCACCAATCCTGTACCTAGGTTTCTCCCAGGGAACCTATGAGATGTAAATAGACTGATAATAGCCTATCAGGCCAGTTGGGCGAGGTCAGGGGATTGTCCCTGACCAGCATAAAAGGAGGGCTCAGAGCCCTGGGTTGCATGCTTCATCCGGACCAGCAATAAAGATCTAGCTGTTTCACTATTCCATGGACTCCCAACTCCAATACTGATCAGGGATCTTCCAGGATCTCATGTCCTGTTATTATCTTGATTTGTAACAGGACTTCTCTCCAAAAGCTTGAAATTACTGCACAAGACCACCAATTATGCAAGTAGGTCGCCTTGTGGCAGCATCTTTTCCAGCATAGTGGTGAGTTTTTGGTGCTAAAGTAGGATAGCTTTATCGGGGTGACATACCAGTGGAGAAGAGATTTGGTTAGGATTTGGTTAGCATACCCTAACCCGAACCTAACTCTAGTCCTTTTCCTCCCATTTCTACACCCCCTGGAGATCACAGGGATCAAGTGCAAACTGTTCTGTAATACAATCCATGGGCTAAACACGAGCAACAATTCTACCTTGATGTGCAGAGCCAAACTCTGCCTTTGCCTAGGAAAATTCACTTTTAGATTTATTATATCACAAATTGCAGATATGAGCCCCAGAATTTCAAATGAACGTCCCCCATTGAAATGTGACTAAATGTGTATGCCGAAGCACCATGTTCCAATCGAAATTGGTGGATACCCCAGGGAGATTATGTTAATCTGTGAGGAAAGGTCACATTTAGCATTTGCAGTGGTTCCTAGAATGCCAGAGGGGAAAAAACACTTTGGTAATCATTATTTTTGAGGCACTGCAAGGAGGGGCTACGAGTCTGAGGCTGCAATCCTACACAGAGTTACGCCCTTTTAATTATATTAAAGTAAATAGGCTTAGAAAGATGTGATTTAGCCTTGGATTGCACTGTAAATCAATGAATGGGTATGATAAACTTGTTCAAATGTTTCCACTCTTCCTGAGTAGTTGGTGCAGCTGGCATGAAGCACATGCCTCCGCCCTCTTGGGACTCTTGAATGCTCAGACACACTGGCCTGGCAGGTACACTTGGGGGCAGTGAGAAGCATTGCTACAGTTCACAGACAATGCAATTTGCATGGTGAAAATGCGACAGCCCCAGCTGGAGCTGCACAGCCAGGCTCAGCCAGTGTGCATATGAACCTGGATCTTCCATGCATCTTAAGAGGCCTTGAACAAATTTATTTCTGAAATCATTTTGGTTTGTTGCTGCTATAAGGAGTGTTCTCATATTCCCCAAACGAAACGAAAAACAGCCTTTCCTTCTAGCAACAGACACCAAGCTTTGTCCGAGAAAGTTCCTCTTCCCGTTTTTGTTTTTTTGGAGCCAAGTCATAGCCAACTTATAGCCACCCTATATGGCTTTCAAGGCAAGAGATGAACAGAGTCGGTTGGCCATTGCCTGCCCCCACGTAGCAATCCAGGATTTCCTTGGTCCTCTCCCATCCAAATGCTCACCAGTGCCAACCCCATTTAGCTACTGAGATCTGATAAGATTGAGCTACCCTGGCCTATCCAGGTCAGGGCACCTTTTCTTTTAAGAGGATCAAAAAAGAGAGTTTTTGTTACCGAGTCTTTGTACGGAAATCATGTACATATAGCTGATTGGGGGGGGGGGGCATCCCTGCCAGTGGCTGGGGGGACTTGGCAACCCAATATTGACCAGTTAGACCAGTTCGCTTTTTGGAAAATGAATGGACTTCAGTCCTAAAGAACCGAGATTTCGGATTTGCTCCAACCCGGCAGGATTTTTTTAAAAAACATTTGTTCTTTGGACAGCTGAAACTGCCTGAAACCCACACCTGCGCACACAGATTTTCCCTCTGTGTTATGGGAGTCCCCTTCCTGTCAAGGCATAAGGTTGCTAAATGTCACTCCAGCTCCAGGTTGGGAAGTTCCTGGAGATTTGGGGGGTGGAGCCTGGGAAGGGATGGGTTTGGGGAAGGAAGAGGCCTCAGACGGATATAGTGCCACAGAGTCCACCCCCAGAGCAGCCATTTTCTCCAGAGGGACAGATCTCGGTTATCTGGTGAGCAGCTGTAAGTAACATAAGAACACAGGAAGAGCCCTGCTGGATCAGACCAATGGTCCATCTAGTCCAGCCTCCTGCCTCACACACTGGCCAACCAGTTCCTCTGGAGGGCCAACAACAGAGCAGAGAGGCCGAAGGCTTCCCCTGATGTTGCCTCCTAGCTAGGGAATTCAGAGATTTAGTGCCTCTGAATGTGGAGGTTCCCCCCAGTCACCATGGCTAGTAGCTATTGATAAACTTATCCTCTTGAATCTACCAGTTTGGTGAGAGCCAGTT
Organism: Lepidodactylus listeri; assembly: GCA_029233225.1. Lineage (NCBI taxonomy): Eukaryota > Metazoa > Chordata > Lepidosauria > Squamata > Gekkonidae > Lepidodactylus > Lepidodactylus listeri. Next base: position 19,304,610 of record JARCFY010000020.1, on the reverse strand, counting down.
TGGTGTAGTGGTTAAGTGCGTGGACTCTAATCTGGGAGAACCGGTTTTGATTCCCCACTCCTCCACTTGCACCTGGCTGGATGACCTTGGGCAAGCCATAGCTCTGTACGAGCTGTTCTCTCAAGGACAGTTGTCTCAGAGCTCTCTCAGTCCCACCTACCTCACAGGGTGTCTGTTGTGGGGAGGGGAAGGGAAAGGAGTTTGTAAGCCACTCTAAGACTCCAAGGGAAGGGCAGGGTATAAATCCAATCTCTTCTTCTTCTACCATTATCCTCCATAAATCTATGTTTTATGAAAATGTTTTATGATTTTATGGTATTGAATTGTTGGTAGCTGCCCTGAGCCTGCCGCAAGGTGGGGAGGGCGCGATATAAATCCCAAAAATAAATAAATAAATAAATAATCTATTGATTCCAGGAGATCGCCAGGTCCTACCTGGAGGATGGCAACCTGAAGCCTGAGGTATGTGTGGGCCTTTGCATTGCACCTTGGCCATCACATTCCAACAAAGAGTGTTGAGACTCTGCTGTTCACCAAAAACCTTTTTCACGCTTCACCCTGGCCGATCCCGCACTAGTGTGTGTTTATTTTGTTCAGGGCCAATGTATTGCAGGTGGAGTGGTGGTGTGGACACATTTTTTGCAGGGGGAGCATGTGTAGTGTTGCATGATCCCCCTCCATTTCCCATCCCTTTCCCACCCTCCAATTCCCCTCCAACCCTGGTGCAATTTTTTTTTTCCGCGGTCATTTCCTAATGGCGAAAGTGACCAGAGTGGTTTCATGCGCATGCGTGGAGGATCCTTGCCGCTCTGTGGGATGGTTCATCACAATGAAACTTCACCTACATTTTAAAAAGAGGGGGGAAGGGGCGAGTGCATGATGTACTTTCCCGGGAATTATGAAAACCCTTGGCCAATCATGACCTTGTTGCGTCACGACGTTATAACGAAACTCCACCTACATTTTTTTTTTAAAAACAGCGGGCGGGGGCTCAAGATTTGGGGCAAGGAAAGATGCGGAAATGAAGATTCATGTAATGCGGAAATGCGCAGACTGATTCAGACCAATTAAACCCGGGAGGAAAGGGAAGCAAAGCCCTTGTGCAGAATCGGCCCCTAGTAAACGCAAAAAGATCCGATGCAAAATAAAATCTACTGGAGCTGAACAGGCAGAGCGCAGCGATTTCCAGTTTTCCTTTCACTTCCTTCTGATTTCCATGGGCTTTAATTGCTCCGGCTTCAACACATACTCCTTCTCAGGGTTTCTGTTCCCTTTAACTGCTGCCCAGTGATTACAAGAAGAAAAAACCCAGCAAGGTTAAAAAAACAAACAAAGGGACAACTTTTTTTTTCTCTAGGAGGGACTGGAGGCATTCAAAAAGCTATTGGCAGTATTAAGTAGTCCATTAAATTGTCCCCGGGAGTGCTGAAGAGGCAGTCTCTTTACATTGTGGAGGGCAGGAGGCTAAAGCACTTGGCTTGGCAGGCTCATGTGATTTAAAGCTTCGGCTTCGTCAAGTTGAAACACAAACCGTGTTTGAGTTTTCCAGTCTCTGCCATAAATATTTGTGAAGTGAAGGCTGGGAGAGAGATATGGCTCCAGTCGGAGGCTGTTTGAATAGCGGCAGAGCACGCCTGGATTGGCAGCCAGAGAGACGTTTTAATTATGGAGCCGGCCGGCCTCTCCACTTCCACAACATGTGGCTTCCCAGCCACGGGTTATCATTGCCTAGGACAGAGGTCACTCAGAAGGGTGCTGAGGTATGTGTGGGGGATGATCTTGAGAGGGATTGCCACTGCAATTGGCAGGTTTCCTTAGACTGGGCATGGGAATCCATCATCTGAGCTGCTTCACATCAAGGAATGGCTTGGGTTAGATGGCTACGGGCCAGGTAGCTGTGTTGGTCTGCAGGAGAAGATCAAGATTTGAGTCCAGTAGCACCTCAAAGGCCAACAAGGGTCCCTGCCACACAAGCGAGATAATCTGGGAGGGAAGCGAAGCTACTTTGCCTGGGAGCAATTTGACCCGCAGTTGCGCAATCACACAGGTCTGTGAAGCTGCGGTGCAACTCGTCACTGTGTGATCAGACGTAACCGCAGGCGAGTTCGGGGGGGGGGGCTGTTGTTCATTTCTGATTCACCTATTCACTTAAACAGGGTGGTCGATGAATTGCCTCTCCAATCTGGGGGCCTTCCGCTGGTAGTATGTGATGATACGCATACTGAAAAGGGGGAAAAAACAACGGTATGGCATTGGGATAGCCTGATCAGACTATCCCTGATGCCACGAGTTCCCACTGGAGCGATCATACGGGGAAAGTCCAACTGTGGGCCACAGCAAACCGTTTGATACTGGAGTTTAACTAGTGGTTTTTTACTCCACTTCACTGGCGGAGCAAAACGGCTTGCGACGGCTTGCTGATGGATGTGGGATGCCTCCCACATGTGCTGGTGTGATCGCGCTGCTTTGATCCACCGGTGAGTCGTCCCTCTCACACAGCTAATGGGTGCGTATGATCGCACCCAAGATTCCCAGGGTGTAAGCTTTCGATAGTCAAAGCACCCTTTGTCAGATACAAATAGTATCTGTCAGGTTCTTATCTTACTACAAATGCTAATTTTGTGCATTTCCTACCCCTAAGCATTTCTCCCCTGCTGTCATCAAGCTGATTACATTTTTCATAAGGACAAAGTTTGAGTCCGGTGGCACCTTTAAGACCCGCAAAGTTTTAGTCAAGGTTTGAGCATTTATGTGCACGCACACTTCCTCAGATACATTGACATGGAAATTGATAGGCCATACACATAAACAGATGGTGAAGAGCAAATTAGCATACAACCTAATGCAGATGTTTTAGCAGATGCAAAGACCAAACAGGAATCACAAGCTATACTTATATGATCACCATTTGTTTGGATTTAAATACCGGGGGGGGGGGGGGGGGGGTTCTAGAGTTTCAGGGAGTTTCAGGGAGAATGCTAGAGCATCGCCCGGCAACATCGCCCAGCTGGCCCCCCGAGGCAGGAGTGGCCAAGCCAGGCCTGGGGGGGAGAGGTGGCGGCTGCCGGCCGGCTGGCCGGCAGGCAGGCAGGCAGGCAAGCGGGCAGGCAGGCAGGCAAGCGAGCGGGCGGGCCTGGTGGATGCTCCGTTTTGCCGGGGGAGGCTGAGTCCCCCCCGGGAAATTTCGGGGGGGGGGGGCTCGAGCCCCCCCCGTAGTTGACGCCTATGACTGGACTCAAATGTTGTCGGTCTAGATGGTCTCTTAACTCTTTCCTACACACTTTTGGCTGTGTTTCTCACTATGGGGATACTCTGTAATGGCCCCTCTTTATAGCCCCTGCAGTGGCCTTTGAGGTTCCTTACAAGATTGTGGTTCTGTACCAAAGTCCTGAAATCTTCCACTGCTTTGAACAAAGGCCTGATCTAAATCTGCCATTGACTGAGGTGAAAGCACTTTCCTGGATAATTCAGCACTCACATAACCTCGGTATGGCTGTAGTGGCTAAGAGCGGCGGACTCTAATCTGGAGAACCAGGTTTGCTTCCCCGCTCCTCCACATGAAGCCTGCTGGGTGACCTTGGGCCAGTCATAGTTCTCTCAGAGCTCTCTCAGTCCCACCTACCTGACAAGGTGCCAGTTGTGGGGAGAGAAAGGGAAGGAGATTGTAAGCTGCTCTGAGACTCCTGAAGATAGAGAAAAGTGGAGTATAAAAACTACTCTTCTTCTCCTGTCTGAACTGGGCTGCTATCCATGCAGAGTAGGGTTGCCAACTCCAGGTTAGGAAATTCCTGGAGATTTGGGGGTGGAGCCTGGGGAGACCAGGGGTTGGGAACAGGCAACTCAGTGGTGCATAATGTCATAGGTTCCAGCCTTTGAAGCAGCCCTTTCTTCTAGGGGGACTGATCTCTTTACTCTGGGGAACAGTTGTACTTCTGGGAGATCTCCAGGCCCCACCTGGAGGGTGGCAATCCTAATGCAAAGGAACTCCATGGCATGCCTGACCAAATCCACCTAGCACAAAGTCTCACGGGAGCATGCTTTTGTCTCAGCCAGTGTCATGTTTAAATCAGGCCTGAAGAAGAAAGCGGGGGGGGGGGGGGGGGGGGGGTTGGCATGACGCCACCACAAATGGCTGAAGCAAGCATTGTTGCAAGAGAGGTTAGAGAAACAGGGACATAAGTGGCACTTCCAGTGTGTGGCACAAACTTTGGAGGGAAAGTTGTCCAGGATAGGGCCAAGGAAGTTAGCCATAATTCCACAAGTGCCACCTATAAAGGAAATTAATTGGGGAGTGAGGAAAGATTTGGAAGTAATGAACCTACTTCAAAATTGCTTGCAAATAAAATTGTAATCATTCTCCCTTAGCGCAACTATTATATCTTTTGCAGCAACCAATATTGTTGGATTTGGGAGATTTAAGAAATAGAGGCTTTAAAACATTACATCTGACAAGTTAAAACCTGTCTTTAAAATTGTCAGATACATCATTTGTATAAAGCTGAAATTTTAAAATTTGGCATAAATTCCTGTTTTTATTGGAAACTGATTGTTTTGCAGTGATAAGAGCTTTTCAAAATAATGGCTTATTTCCCAGGGCAGATTAAGCAATTTGTAAGCATTATATACAAATAGGTTTAAATTCCCTGGAAGATAAACCAAGGCTGTTTCTATGCAGATGTTTTGCTTTGCCTTGGCTTCCTTACAGGAGCACTGTAAGGTCATTTGGACACCGTATGGATGGGAAGACATGGATTTTTGCAGGTCCCACCCTTATTGTCACCATTTTCCTTGCCTCAGCCCCCAGATCTGCCATTCCCCACCCCCAACACACACAGGGGTTTCTTAGGGCTTTGAAAAATAGTACTTGCTAGATTGCTATAGCATTATAATGTTATAACAACTTTTTGCCACAATTTTTTACTTCCCAGCTTTCAAGATTGTTGTTTTTTAAAATAAGTCTTTAGCCCTTTTCCTTCTGGAGTTACGGGGCTGCATCTTTCTCCTTATAATTCCACAATAGGAAGGTTTAGAGACCTACTTTTTTAAGAAGCTGGGAAGCAGTGAACTGTGGCAATAAATCTTTATAATGTTATAACACTATAGTGCTAGGGTTTTTAGGTCTCCCACTGTGGCAGGAGAACTCCCGCTGGCAACCCCAATTGACCGCTGAATGGTGGCAGGGGGAAAAAATTGAAAGACACTGGCATCATATGTGGCGTGACGTCACTTCCAGGCAAAACCCAGAAATGACATCACATCACTTTAGGAACCACCAGAAACTCTGTGGCTTTACCATAGAATTTCCAGCCATTGCGAGAGTGACATGGCATTCCACCCACTTTTCCCCAGAAGTGATGTCATGGTGCAAGCAATACCAGGGTCCCCCATGTCCCGCCCCTGAAGCTCCTGGCAGGGATAGCAGCACAGCCTGGCAACCCCATGTAGTGATCTTATAATTCCAGATTTTTTAAAAGAAAAGCTCTCTGGTTGAGTGGGCAAATAATGGCTGCAGGCAAAGAAAGTGCAGAAGAAACTGCTGCTCTGTCACTATTGTGAAAAGCTCCTTTCTGACAGCAACTAGAGCTACCCGGAGAATCACTTCCGTGTGGGAACAGCACAAGTTGCAAGGCCAAAAAAAGATGGAATTTCATTTATTTTTTTAAAAAAATATATTCTGTGACATTTGAAGAGATAAAATTCAGTACATTGTGCTGAGAAGGAAAATATTTTCTGGATCTAGCGTCTCCATTCCTGTTCCTTTGTTCTGAAGGAGAAGGAAATGTGGAAAGCCATCTTTAATTGAATCCATTAAAAATGATTTAGAGCAATTCTCTCTCTCTCTCTCTCTCTCTCTCTCTCTCTCTCTCTGCTCCAGAAGCAGCTTTAAGATTCTGAGGCCCCAAATCTCTGGCACATACTTGAGGTTTTGCAACATGAACACCAAGCAATTCTGGCAACAGAGGACAAATATTTTTAGGTTCTGCCCAGGTTGCTAAGAAACCCGACTGGAGGGGAAAGGCAACCAGGGACACCAAGAGGGAACCCCTGACTGCCGGACGGATATTATGCCACTGGTTCGTCTTTTGTATTAATTAAACATCATTAGGCCCCACATCAACTGGCCACACTGATGGCTGGGGAACACTGCCATCTATAGTAAGCCCTTGGGAGTGCAAAATTTACCTCAGGTTTCCAAGGGATTGCAAGTCACTTCCCTCAGCCAGCCAGACATTTGTTCAATAATACCTTGGGGGCAATGATCTGTTGCATACCAAGCCAGGAGTTAGTTTGAGATGAAAAGGCTCTTTTTTGGTGGGGGGATGATTGAGAGCAGAGAAGTGACAGGGGAGAGGCTCTTAACCCTTCTCCTGCGGGTGGCTTCTCTGTTCTCGGTCACCACTTTCCAAGCAGACTTTTAAAGGCCATTTGGCTACCTCTGTACGTCCCTCCATTATGTGCACAGCATTTTTTGTCCTGGGTCTCATGGCTCCTGTGGAACTGGTTGCGTAGGGCTACCAGCCTCCAGGTGGGGCCTGGGGATCTCCCGCTTTTACAACTGATCCCCAGCTGGCAGAGATCAGCTCCCCTGGAGAAAATGGCTACTTTGAAGGGTGGGCTCTATGGCATTGTACCATGCTGAGGCCCCTCCCCTCCCCAAACCCCACCTTCTCCTGGCTCCACCCCCAAAGTCCCCAGGTATTTTCCAACCCGGACTTGGCAACCCTACTGGTTGGGCTACATGCCTCAATTTTGAGACGAGGGCACAAGGCCGCCATCCAACTCGAAAAGATCACTGAGTTGGAAATTGTCTGCCGTTTACATCTGTAGCACGCCATCTCAATTAATGAAGGAATCATTATTGCTAGCACTTTATGATCGTATGTTTTACTGTATCTAACCTGTTTTAAATGATTTTATGTGGCTTTTGTGGCATTTATACCGACTACTGTAAGCCGCCCTGAGACTGCTTGCGGGGAGGGCGGGGTACAAATTGAATTAAATAAATAAATAAATAAATAAGGTTAGAAAGGCAGGAGGAGTCACGAATCATATTTTCTGGGCAAGGCACATATCTCAGGGGTAAGGTATGGAGAAAATGGCAGCCCCGTACAATTAAAATCGGTTGTGCATGCTGTTGTCCTGCTGTCTTGCAAGGATACTGTGCTTTTTCTGTTTTTTAAAAAGTTGCCAGTTATAGGGCTGCCAATCTCCAGGTGGGGCCTGGAGCTCTCCCAGAATTACAACTGATCTGCAGATGACAGCGATCAGTTCCCCTGGAAAAAATGGCTGCTCTGGAGGGTGGGTTCTATGGCATTATACCCTGCAAGATCCCTCCTCTCCCCTCCTCAGATTCCACCCCCCAAAATCTCCAGGATTTTCCCAACCCAGAGATCACAACCCTGGCCAGTGCTCATAATTAAGGTTGCACTGATTTTCACCAGTTCCCCCCTCAGAGCTTGGGAGAACCTTGAAACAAAATGCCAGTACTTAGTACCAGTGAGTACCATCACAAAAGAATCCCTGGAGGACAGAAAGGCTAAAGCTTTATGGTGTTCTGTATCCGTAAGAGAAAGGCAAGAATTCTTTTTTTTTTTAATTCACAATTTTTATTTTTTTGAAATACCATAACAATACAAACAGTTTCTTTTACTGTTTCAACAATTTGTCATAACTGTGCAATTTTCTTTTCCTGTGTCTTTTTATAATGATAGGCAAGAATTCTTCAGAGAGAGACGTGTGCCAGCAGCCAAGGCCACACCTGGGCCCATTTGGTCTCCAACTCCTGCCAGCTCTTTTCTGGGTTGGGCCACACCTGCAGTCTGTGTCCACAGGTAAGGGGGGGTGGAAGAATGAGCTGCTAGTGCAGAACACTGTGGACACTGAGGGAAGAGGTGTGCCGGAGAGCAGTACCCCAAGAGGTACAGAAAGAGCAATCAATTTTTCCCCTAATCCAGTAATGGTGAACCTTTCAGAGACCAAGTGCCCAAACTGCAACCCAAAACCCACTTATTTATCGCAAAGTGCCAGCACGACAATTTAACCTGAATACTGAGGTTTGAGTTTAGAAAGAAGAACTCATACATTAACATCTTTTGTCTTAAAAGAAAAACACAATAACAGAGCTTTCAATTATACAAACAACTTCTTATTGAAAGGCAAAAGTTTGCATTTGGCCTGCTTTTGAACAACTAATGTGATTTTTGCTGTTGTATGCAGGCTGATAATTTGTCTAACCTTGGCTCATACTTTGTAAGTCTGAGAACAGCCCAGCCTCGAGTCTGTGTCGTCTTTTTCCTTTTAGAGACTGAGTGCCCAAACTGCGTGCGTGCCCACAGAGAGGGCTCTGAGTGCCACCTCTGGCACACGTGCCATAGGTTTGCCACCACTGCCCTAATCCTTGAATGCCACATTGCTCTATCATCCTGACTGGCAGTCATTTCAAAACTGACCGAAGAAAGTCGTTCTTCACAGAAATACATCATATCCAGAAATCTCTGCCACAAGCTGAAGTGTAGCCACAGGCTTTTAGATGGCTTTGAAAGGGGAACAGATGAATTCATGGAAGAGGAGCGGTCCAGGCATGGCCGTTAACCACGGTAGTTAATTTTATCCCTTTGTTTTTACAACGGGATATCCCACTTTTTGGCATAGTGGCCCACAAAGCGGCTATCATCAATAAAACATGAAAAAGAATTTAACTGAATTGCCAGTACTATCCAAACTAAACCACAAGACTCATCAGAAGAGGTGGCAGACAGTAAGACCCTGAAGCTAAAATCTGCTGGTTTCAAAGGCCCATTGACAAAAGGTGCCTGAAGTCTAGAAAGAGCTTCCATGTTCAGAGGCCGTGTACCTCTGGCTGCCTGTACACAGAGGCACAAGAAGGCACACACATACACACACATACACAGAGAGAGAGAGTGAAAGGAACCGTGAGTGATGTTGAAGGCTGGTGGATGGTGTCCATATGCCCCATTGTGCCTGCCCCTGCTGCCCCTTACCCATGCCCCTCTGAAGGACTTGCACACGAGACAAGTGAGTTGGAAGGAGAAGACTCAAGTCTGCCCCTGGCAGTGAGTGGTTTATTTTTAAACATACACAGACTTACACGCCACGCCCTTAGGTTGCTGCGTCAGCGTTCAGTAGACCAGGGGTGGCCACCCTTGCTTAACGTAAGAGCCACATAGAATAAACGTCAGATGTCTGAGAGCCGCAAGACAGGAACAAATATCACACACACGTTTTTATTTTTAAAAATATGCCAATTTGCTTTTTATTAACGTTAAATGGGACTGCCAAAAATAAAAACAAACGAGGAAAACCAGTTATTGATAATGATATTACTTGTTTGCTAATGATATTGAGAGAGATGGAAAGAAAGAATTAAAGAAGTGGAAAGAAAGAGAGAGAGAGAAACTAGGAAAGCAAATAGATGGGAGGGAGGAGGGAAGGAAGGAAGGGAGAAAGAGAGAAAAAGCATGCCTCCCCTTTGCTTCCCCAGCCGCCTGTCAGAATCTGCTGATTCAGACAAAGTATTTCTATTGCTTACTGCTATGATTTCTGTCTTACTGCTATGCTTCCTATTGCCATGTATGTTTTTATAGATGCTTCTATAACACCTGCCACGTAGTTGCCCCCTCCCCCAGGTAAACCCTCACTTTGGCCAGTATGTATGTAGTCTATGTGACCCCAGGTTTATGACCCTGACCAGGCCTGGTTTGTGTAACTGTCAGAGCGGGAGGATGACAACTTCAAAGTATGGGAACAATGGGCCTCTCACACTCCTGCCTCCGCATTCCATTCATCCCGGCTAGGACTACAAGGGAGGACAAGTCCCATCTCTTATCAACGTGCGAAAGCCTCGAGGCCAGCGATTGTTATGTGAAATGGTAACATCTAAGGGGTCTGGTTTGGGAAGGGAAATTTACAACTTGACACCTCACTTTCTTTCCTGTGGGAAGCAAACGGCCAGAGACCCGTTTTGCCCGCCGTTTTTCCCCTTTAGTGATTGGCTCCCTATGGGTAATTCAAACTGTCTTGAAAGGTATAATAGACCTGCTTCTGTCATATGCGTTATCTCTGACAATAATCCGAGAAGCTGTACCAATGTAGAGATTGGAAATAAAGAACTGTGTTTCATCAACAAAGATCTGATCCTTGACTACTTTGAGCAGAAGTCTCACAGATTGTCAGAGATCTGTGACTGGGACTTGGCCGTTCCTGACCATGTCGGACGACGGTACTCTTCCCATCCCTACTACTCCCGAAGACACACCGACCACCCCTGGGGATCAGGGGGCCGGTGGTGGAGGCGGCGGAGGGGAGCCCGAAGTGCCAGTGACTACGATTCAAGGGGCTCACTACAAGATCTGATCCTTGACTACTTTGAGCAGAAGTCTCACACCGCCCTGCCAGGAGCCGCACAATATATGTGAAAGAGCCGCATGTGGCTCCCGAGCCACAGGTTGGCCACCCCTGCAGTAGACAATCATCAATCATGGAATCCACATAGGAAATAAGGAGGAGATGAGACAACTGTCTCAAGAGCCACTGTTTGCAGAAGGGCTTATCAGCTTCAAGGGGGCAACATTCATTGTGTAGCAGGAATCCACATGAATGAGAGACATATGTCTCAAGAGTATACTGTTTGCAGGAGGGTTTATACAATGCTCATTGTGTAGAAGGGAGGGGGGAGAAGCATGGACTTTGACTTGGCTAGCATCCCAGTCTCAGATCTTCCCTACACCCCTCCTCCTTTCCCTCCACTACATCAGCACAAGGACAATCCCGCCAGGCCCCCGTAGCTTGGCAACCCCTGTTTTCCCCCTTTCCGGTGGAACTGTGGTGCTGGGAAAGGAGAAAGGGGCCTAAAGTAGAGTTGCTGGCTCTGGGTTGGGAAATACTTTGAGATTTAGGGGGCCGAATCTGAAGAGGGTGGGGTTTGGATAGGGGATGGATCTCAGCAGGGTATAATGCCATGGAGTCCACCCTCCGAAGCAGCCATTTTCTCAAGGGAACATGATCTTGGACGTCTGAAGATCAATGGTAATAAGCGGGGGATCTCCAGGTGCCACCTGGAGGTTGGCAACCCTAGCCTAAAGGGCTGTTTAGGAAGAACTTCCTGACAGTTAGAGTGGTTCCTCCGTGGAACAGGCTTCCGGGGGCGGCAGCGGGGGGGGTCTCCTTCTTTGGAGTTTTTTAAGCAGAGGCTAGATGGCCATCTGTCAGCAGTGCTGACTGTGAACTTAGGCAGATCATGAGAGGGAGGGCAGGAAGAGTTGCATCAGTGGTTAGTTCTCGTAGCCCTTTTCTACACACCCAGGGAAATGCTGATTGCCACTTTGGGGTCCAGAAGCTATTTTTCTCCAGGTCAGTTTGGCTGGAGATTAGGGTTGCCAAGTCCAGGTTGGAAAATACCTGGGGACTTTGGGGGTGGAGCCAGGAGAAGGTGGGGTTGGAGGAGGGGAGGGGCCTCAGCATAGTACAATGCCATACAGTTCATCCTTCAAAGCAGCCATTTTCTCCAGGAGAGCTGATCTCTGTCAGCTGGAGATCAGTTGTAAAAGCGGGAGATCCCCAGGCCCCACCTGGAGGCTGGCAACCCTACTGGAGATCCTGGAGGGTTTTTTGTCATCTTCTGGGTGTGGAACAGGGGTCACTGGGGGGGAGGTATTTGTGAATTTCCTGCATTGTGCAGGGAGTTGGACTAGGTGACCCTGGAGGTCCCTTCCAACTCTATGATTCTATGAATGCAGCACTTAGCTCAGCCATCGGAAAGGTGGAGCTTAGCTCTGCCTTCTCCCCAGATTGGCTGGGAATGAAGTGTCCTCGTGGAAGCTCCACCCACAGCCACCCACATTTCCCTGTTTGAACTGGATCAAACAGAAGCCAAACCAGACATTCTCAGAATGGGCACAACATGTGGGGAAGCTCCCCCAAAAGTGGGGCTCTCCTGCCCTCCGTGCACCAAAGAAGCAGCCTAAGGGAGCAAACAGTCAAGGAGAGGGCCTGATTTTGGCCCCAGAACACACATGAGGCTGTTAGCCCCAGGATACGTTAGCGAGAATAACCATGAAGAGAGTGTCTGATTTCCTCTGTCCCCATTAAAAGTGTGTGTGAGAGATGCTGGCGGGAGATACATAGAGATATACGAAAAGAAGAAATGGCAGCCTGTCTGTGCGTATCCAGATTGCCGTAATTAATTCATTAGAGCCTGCCTTCTTTCTCAGCCTAAAAGACAAGTGTCTTAACAAGGGCCTCTGGAGAGAATCCCCTCTTCAACTTCCAGGCCCCACAAGACATGGACACGCATATTCAAAGCGATGCTAATTTAGCCTTCCTTCCATCCAGCTTTCCCAGCTCTAAGCAAGGTTGTTGGCAGTCGGCTGGGACGCTGGACACTGTAGCTGCTTCTGGTTAAACATACCATGAAAAGTCTGCAGGGGAAAAACGATGCAGAAATACTGTAGCCTCTCCACAGCCCCCCCCCCCTTCTCTAATATGAAAAGTGTCTGGCGAAGTGAGATGTCTAATCCTTGGAACATCTGCTCGGAGCAAGCGGCAATCCCTTAAATGCCACGGCGCACTTGCCGAGTTCTTCTCTTCTCTGTGGGGGCCTGGGGGAGAGTTTCACTGACATAAAGCACCTCCCACCGCTCATGCAGATGATCACAATACAAATGATATTTGCATGCTATGATATTCCTTTAGCACAGCCCCCGGGAGGTACAGCAGAGAGCCAACACAATAACATCTATTAATCTCCTGCAGTTCCAAGTTCCCCTTGGCTGGAAAAATTCATTTCCTAACCCAGCGCATAACCTATGTCAGCCATGATGCTCATTCGTGGTGTGGAAGGAAAGGCATGGGAGGGGACTCCAGGACCCTCCCCTCTCATGGCCTTTTGCTCACAAATAGAGTGTGCCGTCCCCAGAAAATGAAGGGCAGAAACCCCAAAATCTTTCATCTGAAGAATACAAAGAATCGTGAAGGAAGATGCACGGCAGATCACAACCACATGAATTACATTGCACTTTTAAAAAATCCCCCCCTTTTTTTTTCTCACTTTGGTGCAGACTGGGAGCCATCCAAAAGAGTCTTCTGCAGTCCCAAATCTAACTATGTCTATATACAGGGGTCCGTTGGAGCGGGAACGCACAGGAGCGCAGCTCTGGGAGTGAGAAGCCCAGGGGGCGGGCACATGACCAAGCCCCGCCCCCTCCTCGGCTTCCCCGAGCAGTGCAGAGGCGCAGCGCCCCGGGGAAAGCCCTGCTAGGGTCTTTATTGTTTTTAGTATTTTGTTTTAATATTGATAATTTTATCATTGTTCCTTTGATGACTGTGTGCTGCTTTTCCAGAGACTTGCTCAAGGTGGCATAGAAATTTTCTAAGTATACCATGGCACATAAGTACTGGAGAAATTTCACCAACCCTTCAGCAGCTTCCACCTTATCAGTTTGGTGTAGTGGTCAGGAGTTGGACTCTTTTTTTTTTTTGAACAGTTTTTTATTTTAGATATAAAATATAAGGTACAAATGCGTTCTATTTACAAAAATTAACAATCAATTAACCATCCGTATATACGTCACTACCGTAGTAACAATCGAGTTCTATATTACTACAACATCTCCTTCACCAATGTATATAAGTATATTAGATATTTCCAAAAGATAAATGGAGACAAAAAGAAAAACAAAGCAAATACTAATGTTATTTAAGCATTCTTAATATGTACCTTCTTCTAATTTGTTATTATATGTATACACCTTTTATCTATTATTATTTATGTCTTCACTATCTTTATTAAAATAAAGATTTTATTTGAATCTTTCTACTGAGTCATTATTTTATTTTTATACCAATCGTAAAATTTTGACCATTTTTCCTTCATTATTTTAATCTTTTTCATTTTTAGTGTCTGGCTTAGGAGTTGGACTCTAATCTGGGAGAACCGGGTTTGATTCCCCACTCCTCCACATGCAGCTGCTGGGGTGACCTTGGGCCAGTCACAAGTTCTCTCAGAGCTGTTCTCTCATGAGCAGTTCTCAAAAGACCTCTCTCAGCCCCACCTAGCTCACAGGGTCTTGTTGTGGGAAGGGGAAGGGGAAGGGATGGGTGGTGCACATGTCCTGGGTATCTCAAGTCTACTTGAAACCTGGTGGTTTCAAGGGAGCAGGAAGAGAATGAGGGTGTGTTCTTTACGCTTATTTTTATTGCACAAAGTATTGGATGGGGAAGGGAATAGAGGAAGAGCAGGTCAGTTTCACTCACCTGTGGAGTGGAGCCTGAGGGGTGGGTGTTGCCTTCTGACACACTTCCGGTATGTTAGAGGGGTGTGGCATATGCAAATGAGTTATGCAAATGAGTTATGCTAATGAGCTCCTGCACCTCTTTTTCTACGAAATGACCCCTGTCTATATATAAACTAGGGTTGCTAACTCCAGGTTGGGAGATCCTTGGAGATTTGGGGGTAGGGTTGTCAGATTCAGGCCGGGAAACGCCTGGAGTTTTGGGAATGGAGCCTTGGGAGGAGAAAGACCTCAGCGGAGTAAAATGCCACTGCGTCCACCCTGCAAAGCATCCATTTTCTCCAGGGGGACTGATCCCTGTAGGCTGGAAATGAGCTGTAATTTCGCGGGATCCCTAGGTCCCACCTGGAGGCTGTCATCCCTATTTGGGAGTGGAGCCTGGGGAGGATGGAGTTTGGGGAGGGACCTCCACAGAGTTTAAGTCCATAGAGTCCACTCTCCAAAGTACCCATTTTCTCGGGGCTGGGGTGGACTGATCTCTGGAGATTGGTTATAGATCAAGATGGGTAGCCGTGTTAGTCTGTCTGTAGCAGTAGAAAAAGGCAAGTGCCCAGTTGCCCCTTAAAGACTAACAAACCATGTGGCAGGGGAAGAGCTTATGTCCTGCCACATATTTTGGAGATTGGCTGTAATTGCAGCTCATCTCCAAGCCCCACTGAGAGGGCAGCAACCCTATTGCTTATAACTAATTGATATTCCGTAGGAAATGTGTTTTCCAATAAAATATCATTTTTCAGCACAGGGGACCGAGTAGGATTTATAAAGCAGAAATCCTCAAGAAGCGGAGGCATGACGGTAAAAATATAGATACATTTGCAGCAGCACCGCTATCGTTTGTTCTTTCCTGCTGCTGCATGTAATACATTCATTGTCGAAAGGAGTTAATGCTTGCCAAGGAAGGGACTTAACTGTTCCAGGAACGACTGCATGAGACAGGCACATCAGGGGAACAGTCGGAACGCCAACCACCCAAAAGGAGCAGGCTGTTTTACCCTATCCGAATCTGGCCAGCAACACACCTTGTGCTGCACCAGCCAATCTCCTGTCTGTATCATTCATAAAGTCAGAAGGAGCAAACCGTAGGAACGGTGGAGGAGCTGCCCCCCACACACACACACACACTACTTATTGCTGAATAAGCTTGCACCCTCCCATTGTTCTATACCAGCAGGGAAGCTCATGCATGCAATGGGAGGAGGCAGGAGGTGGCTATTATATATCCATACACAGCAGAGCATGACGGAACATTCCCCTCCTACATACACACACCCCACAGGACCACACAAAGACACAGGCCAATATGTGCAAGAAGCAGAAATCCTGCCGCAAGCTCTTATCTCTGCCACAGACTGTGGTGCTGACAACCCTGGCTCATCTTCACCAGCCGTGGAAGAGAGTTTCGGAGCGAGGGCAGCCATGTTGGTCTGCAGTAGAACAGCTCGACTGGAGTCCAGTGGCAGCCCCAGAGACCAACAAGATTCGGGGGGTGTAAGCTGTCCAGAGTCAAAGTTCCCTTTGTCAGATACTTGTTGGTTCAAGGTGCTCCTGGACTCCAATCTAAATGTTCAAGTTTGGTGTAGCCCGTTTGGTGTAGTGGTTAAGAGCGCAAACTCTAATCTGGAAGGACCGGGTTTGATTCCCTACTCCTCTGCTTGAAGCCCGCGGGGTAATCTTGGGTCAGTCATAAGCTCTTTCAGAGCGGTTCTCTCAAGAGCTGTTCTCTCAGAGCTCTCTCAGCCCCACCTACCTCACAGGGTGTCTGTTGTGGGGAGAGGAAGGGAAAGGAGATTGTGAGCTGCTCTGAGACTCTGAGTGAAGGGCGGGATATAAATCCAATCTCCTCCTCCTCCTCCTCCTCCTCCTCTTCTTCTTCATGGAAGAGACCCTCAAAGGCTCATATGACCACTGCCAAGGGCAGGGGTCCGTTGGAGCGGGAGCGCACAGGAGCGCAGCTCCGGGAGTGAGGAGCCCAGGGGGCGGGCACATGACCAAGGCCCGCCCCTTCCTCAGCTTCCCCAAGCAGTGCAGAGGCGCAGCGTCCTGGGGAAAACCCTGTTAGGGTCTTTATTGTTTTTAATGTTTTGTTTTAATATTGATAATTTTATCATTGTTCCTTTTATGACTGTGTGCTGCTTTTCCAGAGACTTGCTCAAGGTGGCATATACATTTTCTAAGTATACTGTTTTTTATCTGGGCACATGGCACATAAGTACTGGAGAAATGTCACCAAACCTTCAGCAGCTTCCACCCCATCAGTTTGGTGTAGTGGTCAGGAGTTGGACTCTAATCTGGGAGAACCGGGTTTGATTCTCCACTCCTCCACATGCAGCTGCTGGTGTGACCTTGGGCCAGTCACAAGTTCTCTCAGAGCTGTTCTCTCATGAGCAGTTCTCAAAAGACCTCTCTCAGCCCCACCTACCTCACAGGGTGTCTTGTTGTGGGGAGGGGAAGGGGAAGGGATGGGTGGTGCACATATCCTGGGTATCTCAAGAGCAGGTCAGTTTCACTCACCTGTGGAGTGGAGCCTGAGGGGTGGGTGTTGCCTTCTGACACACTTCCGGTATGTTAGGGGGTGTGGCATATGCAAATGAGTTGTGCTAATGAGCTCCTGCACCTCTTTTTCTACGAAATGACCCCTGGCCAAGGGTAACCACCACAACTAGCACAAGGGAACAGTGGCCACAGCCCCACATCAGTTTGTTCCACCTGTGCATGCACACACAGGGCTGCTTTTAACTTTTTCCAAAAAAGGGATCTCCTGGTGTCTCATCCGCTTTGGTGCATCATGTGAGGAGAGCAGCTGATGCAGAGGGGCACAGTTTCGGCTTCTCCTCGGCAGCTCCCCCCACCGCCAAACACCAGAGATCATCTTCAGCCGCTAGAGAAGGGGCATGGCAGAGAGAGCCTTGGAAGCAGCAGCTGGCAGGCTTTCTCATACAACCGATACCAAGCAGCAGAGGCAGTCTACCTGAGCAGTATAAACTACATTTCAGCAGCAGTGCCCTTCAAGAGCCACAAAAAAAAAAATCTTTAATGAAGGTAAGAAATTGTCAGTTCTGCCTCTGGTCATTGTATGTTCAGACTAGGGTCTCTGGAAGCCAAAGGTCACCTTGGTTGTGGTCACACGTGCCAGTTGAGGTGGAGGGAAAGTGAGGCTATTTCCTCTGGAGGCATTTGACACACAGTTGCGAGGACACACCTCCCTTTGAAGCTGCAGGTGCAGCCCATCAGTGTGTGATCAGACACAACTGCGGGTGAGTCGTTTTGGAGGGGGTTTGCCCTTTGTTTCCCATGAGCTTAAATGAGGAATTGAGGGATCACACCAACACACTGAGGGCTCCCTATGGAGTTTGTGATGATGTGCATACTGGGGGGGGGGGGACAACAGCACAGAGTCGGGATGGCCTGATCAGACTATCCCGACGGCTTGAGAGCACGCTGGAGCAATCAGACAGTGAAAAGTCCACCTGTGGCCCATCACAACCCAATTACTACCGGATTTTCCCCGGTGTCTTTTAACTCCGCTTCTGCTGTGGAGCAGCATGGGTTGCTAATGGCTGCGGGATGCTTCCCAGATGTTGCTGTCTGATTGCTCCCTTTAAATCTGCCCAGCTTTCGTGCCTGTGCCAGGTCTAATGGTGTGTATGATCACAGCCTTAGAGTGTCAGACTAGGATCTGGGAGAAGCAGGTTCAAATCTTCACTCTGCAGTAGAAATTTGCTGGGTGGCCTTGGGCCAATCACACACTTTCAGTGGAGGAGAGGAGCATGGTGTAAGCTGCTTTTGCTCCCAGCTGGAGAGAAAGATGGGGTATAAATGAAGTAAATGAGACTTCTAACACATGCCCTGTTTCACTGTCCTATATAGGGATGCGCATTTGGTTTATCCAAAAAAGAAAAAAAACCCCAAAAAATACCTTACTGGCATTTTGCAGGGGCTTTAAAGCCAAATACAGATTAGAGAATCTGATTCAGCTACTGAGATAGCTGAGCCCAAATAAAAGCCAATATTATTCGGCTTTTATTCAGGTGTGGCTGAAGAAGGCATTTAAAGAGACCACAGTCCCTTTAAATGCCTTTCCCCCCTACACTGAAAGCAATGGAGGATGGGGGCACCTTCTTTGGGAGCTCATAGAATTGGACCCCCAATCTTTTTTAAACTTGGGGGGTGATGAGAGGTATGAGCAGCTATGCTGCAAATTTGGTGCCTCTACCTCAAAAAAAACAAAACCAGCCCCTCCCAGAGCCCCAAATATCTCTGGATTGATTCTCCATTACACCCTATGGGTAGGATAGAGCCGAAAAATTCGGGTTCCCTGATTATTTCCCAGATCTGAATACCATACTGGTACTGGGTTTCAGAAATATCAGGAAATACTGATATTTTCCAGGTTCAGTATACCTAAACCCCAAAAATACCATGGTTTTTGTCGTCGTCGTTTGTTTTGCACGCGATGGCAAATGCAGGTGTTTCCCCATAATGCAGGCAGGTACAGAATTCACACACAGGAACAGTTTTCCAGGAATGGGTGGGTGGGGTGTACCTCCCCCCCCCCCCCCAGCTTCTTATCCATTCAGTTGCCCTGGCATTTGCCTCTGCTTCTGTAGCAGCGCCTCACCGTGATCTGAATGGAAATTTATAGGCCCTAGAAACTCATTTTCTGGGGATGTAAAACACGGCAGCCCTCCCGGCTCCAGTTCAGGGTTTCCATCGGTCAAACATTAATGATTACTCCTCTGCCCTGAGGGGAAGCTGGCTGAGTGCTCAGAAGAAGAGCCGGCCCGGCTCCCGCTGCTCCCAGGCCACAGCCGAGCCGAGCCCTCTCCTCAGCCGCATCCGGCCCGGGCTCCTGTGCTGCCCCAGCAGCCAATTATTCCTCCTCGCTCTCTGCCCTCCACGCAACCCCCAGGGTTTCAATCAGAGGAAGCGGTGCCTTGTCAAAAGATGGAGCTTGCTCAGAGAAGCCAGCTTCTGCCTTCATCCCTTCTGCTCCCACTTGGATGAAGGGAGGAGGGAGTTCAAAGGCTCTGCTCGTGGATGAATATTTTATGGAAGCGCATTTTTTCCCCCTCTGTTGGGCTATAAGGAATGCCATTTGGTGGAGGGGTTTTCACTCTCTCACAAACACAGGTGTTTGTTCACGCCCTAAAGGTTTCGTACCAGATCACCGGAATACTTTCTAAACCCCATATTGAAGCAGCTTCAGCTGTACGCGATCAACTCTTTGGTATCTGCAGAGCTGAATTATCCTATCTCCAATGCAAGTGATTTCCCCCAAAAGGCAGGATGCTCACGCAGTGACTGTGTCGGTCCTCTGCAGTGAAAACAGTGGAGTCCTGCAGGCACTTGGGCCTCTCTAAGGCAGGGAAGGACGCAGCTGCTGCAACACTCCCCTTCCCGAGGTGGTGGCTTCTGCCTCTCATCTTCAGCTCAGGCAGAAGTTTTGCAACTAATATCTGGTTCTTAATAGGAGCTGGCCAGCTCATAAAGCGCGCGTGACATTTCCCCCGACATTTGCCTCCAGCTTGGAATGGTGATTGAACTTCTGCACACGTGCGGTCTGCCTTCACGAGCCCAGATGCCGAAGACCAGCTATTTCATAGGCACCTGCGTTCAAGGACTTCACGGCTATCCCCTTACTTGGGCTGAAACTGGCAAGCTGTTTGTAAATGGACACAGCTTTTACAAAACAATTGCCTCGCCGTAGCCCTATGGCTAAATGTGTGCAACCAGGGCTATTTTGGGGCAGGAACACACAGGAACGGAGTTCTGACTGGCTTCCGAGTTGGCCACGGCTACAGCCTCCCACCCCACCTGGGTTCCCCAGGCGCCTCGCAAGCCGTGGGGCACCTGGGGAAGCCAAGCTGATCCAGGGAGGGAAGGCAGTTTAAACTGCCTCCCCTCCTCGGGTTCCCCAGGCGCCCCACAGCTGTGAGGAAGCCAATCCTGGGAGGGAGCTGCACTGTCCAGGGTGTGGCCTAATATGCTAAAGAGTTTCTGCTGTTGGGTGTGGCCTGTTATGCTAATGGGTCCCTGCTCATTAGCATAGTAGGCCACACCCAACAGCAGAAACTCATTCGCATCTTTTCTACCAAAAAAAAAGCTCTGTGCACAACAGTTAGGAACATCAAACATTCAAAATATCCGGGTGATTTTTCAAGAGCCTACCTTGCACAGCTGCAGTAACCTCTCACCCTTTCTTTTACTTTTTTGCAGCCAAGTCACAACTGACTTATGGTGATCCCATAGGACAGGGGTGGGCAAACTTGCTCAGTGTAAGAGCCACCTAGAACAGGGGTGGCCAAACTTGCTTAACGTAAGAGCCGCAGCATAAACATCAGATGTTTGAGAGCCACAAGACATGAACAAATATTACCGGCTTTTACTGGAAAATAAGCAAATTTGCTTTTTATTAACATTAAGTGAGACTGCCAAAAATAATAACAAAAGGGGCAAAAGCAGATATTGATAATGATATTAATGGGTCCAATGATATTTGTTTGCTAAGGATATTTAGCTTCCCCAGCCGCCCTGCCGGGAGCCACATAATATATGTGAAAGAGCCGCGTGTGGCTCCTGAGCCACAGTTTGCCCACCCCTGCCATAGGGTTTTAAAGGTAAGAGATGTTCAGAGGTGGTTCGTCATTGCCTGACTCTGGCCCCAGCCACACGAGCAAGATAACCCGGGGGGGGGGAGTGAGGCTCTTTTGCCCCGGAGCAATTTGACCCACAGTTGCCCGATCACACAGGTCTGAGAAGCTGCCGGCGCAACTCGCTGCTGCGTGATCAGACGCAACTGTGGGCGACTTGGGGGGGGGGGGTGTTGTATGTTTCCGATTTGCTTCTTTGCTTAAACAGGGGATCGATGAATCGCCTCTCCAACTTGGGGTCTTCCGCTGGCAGTATGCGATGATATGCATACTGAGAAGGGGGAAAAAACAACAGGCATGGCATCAGGATAGCCTGATCAGACTATTCCCGACGCCACAAGTTTGTGCTGCAGCGATCACACGGGGAAAGTCCAACTGTGGGCCGCAGCAACCCATTCGATACTGGAGTTATAGTACTTTTTAGTAGTTATAGTAGTGTTTTACTCTGCTTCTCCGGCAGATCAAAATGGCTTGCGACGGCTTGCTGATGGGTGTGGGATGCCTCTCACACGCGCTGGTGTGATCGCGCTGCTTTGATCCGCTGGTGAGTCATCCCTCTCGCGTGGCTATGATCGCGCCCTCTGCGTAGCAAACCTGGACTTCTCCCATCCAGTGACTACCCAGGGCCAACCCTGCTTAGCTTCTGAGATCTGACAAGACCAGCCTCTCCTGCACTACCCAGATCTCACACCTAGCCAGGGGTCCATTGGAGCCAGAGCGCACAGGAGCGCAGCTCCGGGAGTGAGGAGCCCAGGGGGCGGGCACATGACCAAGCCCGCCCCTTCCTCGGCTTCCCCGAGCAGTGCAGAGGCACAGCGCCCCGGGGAAAGCCCTGCTAGGGTCTTTATTGTTTTTAATGTTTTGTTTTAATATTGATAATTTTATCGTTGTTTCTTTTATGACTGTGTGCTGCTTTTCCAGAGACTTGCTCAAGGGGGCATATAAATTTTCTAAGTATAGCATTTTTTATCTGGACACATGGCACATAAGTACTGGAGAAATTTCACCAACCCTTCAGCAGCTTCCACCCCATCAGTTTGATGTAGTGGTCAGGAGTTGGACTCTAATCTGGGAGAACTGGGTTTGATTCCCCACTCCTCCACATGCAGCTGCTGGTGTGACCTTGGGCCAGTCACAAGTTCTCTCAGAGCTGTTCTCTCATGAGCAGTTCTCAAAAGACCTCTCTCAGCCCCACCTACCTCACAGGGTGTCTTGTTGTGGGGAGGGGAAGGGGAAGGGATGGGTGGTGCACATGTCCTGGGTATCTCAAGTCTACTTGAAACCTGGTGGTTTCAAGGGAGCAGGAAGAGAATGAGGGTGTGTTCTTTACGCTTATTTTTATTGCACAGAGTATTGGCTGGGGAAGGGAATGGAGGAAGAGCAGGTCAGTTTCACTCACCTGTGGAGTGGAGCCTGAGGGGTGGGTGTCGCCTTCTGACACACTTCCGGTATGTTAGGGGGTGTGGCATATGCAAATGAGTTATGCAAATGAGCTCCTGCACCTCTTTTTCTATGAAATGACCCCTGCACCTAGCAAATGCTAAAACCCATCATTTTGGAACCCAGAGCCACTTGTATGGCTCTTTTCTGCCACCAGCCTCAACACCCGGAGCCCCAGAGGAATAGATTCCTCCCTGGGACATCTCCAAGCAGGGAACTACTTCCCAGGCTCGCTCTTGCTTTTGCAAGCATGTTACCCTGCCCCTGAGCCTCATCTGTCTCCTGCTGGCAAGGGGGAATTTCCCAAGGGGCTGTCTGCCCTGGCATGGCTGCTCCTGTGTTTAATCGAGCAGCACCAAATATTTGCCCGCAAACATTTTCTGGGCAAACATTGTTCTTTCAAGGGAACCAAAATGATGCCCTGGAGGGGGGAGTTCTCTCTCTCTCTCTCTCTCTCTCACACACACACACACACACACACACACACACAAATACACACATCTTGGTGCTCTTTGCAGCAACTTTCGGTTCTTGTTTCCCAGGGCAGTAGCTGTGTCAGCACAATTCTTCTCTCAAATGTGCCTTCCTGCAGTGATCCTAGCCAATCAGGGACCACATAGTGAGTTAGTGTCTCTGCGGGCACACGCATCTGTGTTGGAGACTGACGGCAGTGCTTGATAGATTGGTAATTGGGGGGGGGGGGGGGGCATTCAGGGACAAGAAGCTGCAAAGCATGTAAGATTTGAACCCGGTTCTTCCCAAATCACACACCATCACTCCAGGAGGCCATGGCCAGGGGAGGGGACAATTTGGGGCAACAGCCAAATGTGTGCTCCTCAGCGAACAACTTGATTGGGAACCAAGACCAGTGAGAAAAATTAGGAGCCTTACTAGACCATTTATCCAAAATGGACCACCTTTGATTTGCTGACACCTTTAAAAAATACACCTTGAAGAGCTGAAAGTCAGCAAGGTCGACTCGCCCTCCTCCGAGCTGAATAATCACGCAAAAGAACAGGAGGGTTGTTGGGAAGAATTCACAGTCCGGTTGCTGAAACACAGCGAGCCCAAGAAGGAAGTTTACTATGGTAAACGGCTGAAATGCCTTGGAAGACTTGCACAAGCAGGAGCAGTCTTAGCAGAGAGACACACATAAACAGGAACCATTTCCAGAACTGCAGCTTTTGGGGCTCTGCACGTCCGGCCTCCTCCCCTCTGCTTCCCTCCCTGTTCTTGCAGAGCCCTGACTCTGCTCCATCCAGAGCAGGCGCATTGGATGGCCCCCAGCACATTAACCAGCACGTTTTCCAGACTGCAGCCACCTTTTGGGTTTTCGTGGGTGTCATGGCAGTGTGATCAGCTCACACTTAACATGGGGTTTTAAAAATTATTTTTCCCCATCCCAGTTCCATCCGTTCGCATTTACATTGAGGACTGGTTTTCGGGGCGGGGGTCAGGGGGTTGCACATACACTGAAGCACTGCAGCCTTTCAGCAGCCTCCAGACAGCGGTGCAGTTCCCATTAAAGTACGTTCCCTGCCCATCACACACTATCACACCGCAAGGACAAGCCTGCCAGCCTCCGGCACCTGTGCCCTTTCTTGGGGAAGAGGCTCCGTGAAAGCGCCCTCCCCGGTCCGGTTCCCTTCCCTGGGCCTTACTTCGGAGTTAAGCACGGTCACTTGAGGAGGCTGTCAGCATGGTCCAAGCCTGCCCTGGCTGGGTGTGATCCCTCTTACATCAGAATAGTCCCATTGGCTTCAGTATGTCTACTCTGGTGTAAAGCCAGGGATTGTTATGTGATCCAGGGCATTTACGGTAGCCAGAATATTGCTCACTCCTCCCCCTGCTAAGGCTTATGATTAATATGTGTGTCTTCTTCGGTCTCTCTCTGCATTGTTCTGGTAAACATTTCAAGAGATGGTTTTTAAGGAACTGGAGTTGCACAATTCTTTTTTCCCCCAAGACTGCCTTGAAGATTGACTCTGAGTCAGCTTCCTGTAGGAGCAGAGCGGCAGGAGCTGGTATCGGGCCTCCCAATGGGACTGGTTGTTTGTTTCAGCACAGGTGCCCTCCAGAACTGAAACATTTCAGCGATGGCATGTAAATAGATATATATGTTTTAAGTTTGCCACCCAAACTTAAAAGCAATCCACAAAAAAAAACCTTTGGGCAGCAATCCACAAGATGGAAAAAAAATGTTCAGATTCGAAGCAAGAAGCTGTCTTGTGAATTCATTTCTCAGTGGGGGGAAAGTACGGGGGAAACTAGTTTGGGAAAGAACGGGGGAAACAAGGAAAAACTGGGATAGCACGGGGATGTTAACGAGGCTGTCTGGACGCAAGGAGAAAAAAACAGAAACATTGGGGAAGGAAAATGGGACATTAAGGCAATCTGGGAAACGCCCAAGTACACAAGTACAAGCAGGTATATCAAAACGGGATTCTTGCAAAGTACACCCTCACCTGGATGGACCAGAGAGAAAGCCATAATACAGTCGTAGCAAAAAGAACGAAAACTAGCCAGAGGCATAAACAGCATAAAAGAATGTCCAGCAGCGTAGATCAAGCAGAGCTTACCCGCTGTATTTGCCATGCACTGTAAAGCTTTCCAGTTGGCTGTTCATTTGTAGGGAGAACCCCAGCAGACAACCGAGTACCAGCAAGTTTGTCCATGAGCATCATCCTATAAGGCAGTGGTGGCAAACCTATGGCACGCGTGCCAGAGGCAGCACTCAGAGCCCTCTCTGTGGGCACGCACGCAGTTTGGGCACTCAGTCTCTAAAAGGAAAAAGACGACACAGACTCGAGGCTCGGCTGCTCTCAGACTTACAAAGTATGAGCCAAGGTTAGACAAATTATCAGCATGCATACAGCAGCAAAAATCACATTAGTTTTTCAAAAGCAGGCCAAATGCAAACTTTTGCCTTTCAGTAAGAAGTTGTTTGTATAATTGAAAGCTCTGTTATTGTGTTTTTCTTGTAAGACAAAAGATGTTAATGTATGAGTTCTTTTTTCTAAACTCAAACCTCAGTATTCAGGTTAAATTGTTGTGTTGGCACTTTGCGATAAATAAGTGGGTTTTGGGTTGCAGTTTGGGCACTTGGTCTCTAAAAGGTTCGCCATCACTGCTATAAGGACTACCCCATCCAAGCTTTGCTTCCCAGCTTCAAGTCACAAGACTAGAAATCAACAAACTGTCACACTTGAGGTCTGCATTACAGGCTATTAGAAGACCCTTGACAGTCCATGAGGGGTATCTCCTGGGTAACAATGAGTGAGATTTGGGCCAGGATATAGAAGTCTTCTTGAGCAGGGAGTCTTTCCCCAGAGCTGTTCAAAGCGAGCTGTCCCTCTTTCCTAGGGCTGCCAACTGCTGGTTGGGTAATTCCTAGAGATTTGGGGGCAGAGCCTGGAGAGGGCAGAATTTAGGGAGGGAGCTCGGCCGCGATGTGGTGCCATAGAGTCTGCTATCCACAGCTGCCAGTTCCCCCAGGGAACTGATCACTGTAGTCTGTGGATCATTCATAATTCCAGGAGAACTCCATGTCCTGCCTGGAGGTTGGCAACCCAGCCGCACACATCGATAGGGTCGTAGGGGGGTTACCTTTTTCAGATATCTTCCACTGTGCATTAACTGCTCTCACTGCAGGAAGACATATTTTGCCACTCTGCTTTAATCCATCTTTATGTTTGCATTTAAATCAATTTTTATTTTCTCGAATTGTGGCATCTGGCTGTAATGAAACTACTCAAGCACAAGCTTGTAGCGAAAATGGCACCCACTTTTCCCTTTGTTCTCCTGGCGGCTTTTAAATCTCCGCAGCCCCTAATTTTTATGATTAAAAACCAATAATGTATAAACTTAACAGAAAGAAAGTGGGGGAGACACAAATGACAGAAAATCGATGCGGGGGGAGATGGTGGCTCTGAATGACCTGTGTAAATTTTGGAGGGTTTTATTGTTTGCCCAATGCAAAAAAAAGAGAAGGCCATGCCTGATGGACTGAGATTGCATTAATGAATTAAAAGCTCTTGGCAGGCCTGACTCTTGGCTTCTCTGACTGCTGCAGAAATGGAACGAAGTTTTGGCTCATTCGGGAAAGGGGGAGGCAGAAAAGGAAAAGAGATCGGACGGAATGGAGGCAATTCTTAAAGCTGGGCTCATTTATTGCTCTCACAGGCTCCTGTAGTTGCCCCCTGGAGGTAAACTGTGTGGCAATCGGCTCCTGCGTTTATGGGATCCTTTTTTAGGGCTTGCTTATTGCATTTCTACTTGCTTTTCAGCTAAAACTAAGCTTTCGAAAAGGCTTTCAGCAATAAACAGCCAATACGATTAAAATATACTTTAAAAGGTGGAGCAGCCTTTTAGCCCAGCCTGGCATGACTTTGTCAGAGCCTGGAAGCTAATCCAGTTAATATTTGGATGAGAGACCATCAAGCCGGACAGGGGTTGCTACGCAGAGGAAGGCAACCTTCCCCCCCCCACCACCGCCACCATTCATCTCTCGTCTTGACAAGCCCATGGAGCTGGGGTTGATGGCACGCAATGACTCTTATGAAAACAGAGACAGGGCAGAGTTAGGTTACCAAGCTCCAGATAAGGCCTGTTGTTCTCCCAGAACAGATCCCCGTACTATGGAGATCAGCCCCCTGGAGGAAAGGGTAACTCTAGAGGGCAGGCTGTATAGCACCACAACTCTTCTGAACTCCTTCCCTTCCCCAGACTGCACCCTTCCCAGGCACAGCCCTCAAATCCTCAGGAATGTCCCAGGCGGGAATTGTTAACCTTCAGGCAGGGGTTCTAAGCAGGGGCATAGACTTTTCTGAAGTCCGGGGAGGGCGGGGGCTCTTTAGTGCACGCGCTTTGCGCGCGCGCTCGCTGGGGCGATGTTTCCGCCCCCCCCCCCCGGAAAACCTACCACCAGCCTCCGCGCCTCCCCGGTCCTTCCGAGGCTCACCAGCCAGTGCTGCTGGTGCCTTTCCCTCCCCCTCCGCCCCGGCCACTCCCTCCCTCACCCCTAAAAGAGGAAGAGGGAGAGATAAGGAGGGAGGAATGGCCAGGCCGGTGGGGGGTGGGGAGAGGCACCAGCTGGCGAGCCTCGGAAGGGCCCGGGAGGTGCGGCGGCAAGGCGTCAGCGGCAGGCGCGACGTTTTCCCGGGGGGGGGCTCAGACCCCCCCCGGGAAATTTCGGGGGTGGTTCGAGCCCTCGAGCCCCCCCATAGTTTACGCCGGTGGTTCTAAGTAAAGTCTAGGGCTGTGGTCACACGGTCATTAATTTTGTGCAGCTAACAGTAACTAGTCACCATAAGTCAGAAGCAACTTGACTGCATTGAACACAGAGAGAGAGAGAGAGAGAGAGAGAGTCCTTTCTGCATTTGCCTGGCACTCCAGATTTTCTCAGCGTTCGAGTGGAGGAAATTTAAGTCCAAGGCAAAACAGCATCCAAATAACCGGGGGCAACAGCAAACTGAAACTGGGCTGAAGGGAAGTAATGTAATGCAGAATGGTGGGGGGGAACCCGGAATGAACTCAGTTTTAGTGCAGAATGGGGGAAAACCTGGATTAAAAAGGAGGTTGAGCAGGGACCCTGACAAGATTGGGCTACCCTGGTTTGTCTGTGTGTGTTAAGTACTATCATGTTGCTTCTGACTTATGGTGACCCTATGAATTCATTTCGAGCAGGAGCTCGGGGGAGCGCAGCTCCGGGAGTTGGTGCCAGCCCCCCACCCCCCGTGGGGGAATGCCTGCTTGTGTCATGGCTGCAGCAAAATGACCCCGTCCCCTGGAAAGGTCCTTGATCCTCCGACCAGCCTTCTGAAGGCTTCAGCCACCACTGAAGCTATCCTCCCAGAAGAGTGGGATTTCTGAGGCTTGGATTAGTAGCTGTCCCCTCTCTGCCAGCTCTTTCTTTCTTTCTTTCTTTCTTTCTTTCTTTCTTTCTTTCTTTCTTTCTTTCTTTCTCTTTCTTTCTCTCTCTCTCTTTCTTGCCTTCTGACATACTTCCGGTGATGTCAGGTGGTTTAGCATATGCAAATAAGTAATGCTAATGAGTTATGCCAATGAGCTCCTGCACCTCTTTTTCTACGAAATGACCCCTGTCCAGGGGGTATAGCATAAGGCTAGGATGGAATACACCGCTGGCCTTTTGTATTTATTGTTAACAACATCTTCCTGCTGGCAGGAACACATTCCCCTAAACCGCTTGTATCTTCTAGACTTCCACTCATAAAAAAGTACATTTTTAACAACCTTCCCCAGAGAACTTCCTGGAAAATGTTGTCAACCCGGGGAAGTGTCAGGTTTGGTTAGCAACAATGGACGAAACCACACGGCACTTGGGAATAGCCAGGCTTTGCTTTCATCTCCTAGGGAGCCTGTGATTGTTAGAGCAAAAATAGACACTGTTTGTACCAGTTTTTGAAGGTTGCTATCTCTGAAGCATATAGTGACGCGGACATAAAGCTGGCGTCTAGGGGTACTTTTTCCCCCCTAGAGAGCCTCTGGCTTTAAAGCCCACCTGCATGCCTTTCTTGCATGTGCTAATTCAGGGTAGTTTTGCTAGTTCTCTGCTAAATGCATACAGGTGGCCAAGCTGCCCCACACACACACACACACACACACACACACACACCAGCAGCCAACAGAGAGGAACGTGTGGCTAACTGAGCAATAGGCAACTTGCAAAGTGGAGGCAAAGGTGATGGCTACACCAACTGGGGTGCCCAGCATCTGGTCTCCGATGGTCACATCCTCACCCTGCTCTCCCCCCTGCCCCCCAAGCTGCAGAAATTTTAGAAGGACCAATAAGGGAGAGGTCTATAGATTTGAACTGCCTACTTTCCATCCATATTCATAAAGTTCCCCTTTCTAGGATATAGTTTACCTCCTGGCATGTTAAGGTTAGACTTTACCACTAAAGGGAAAGGAGGCGCAAAGTATCAGTGTGGCAGGACTGGTGCTGAAAGGGTTGCCAACCTCCAGGTGGAGCCTGAAGATCTCCCGGAATGACAAGTGATCTCCAGACGACAGATATCAGTTCCCCGGGAGAAAATGGTTGCTGTGGAGGGAGGACTCTATGGCATTATATAACCCACTGAGCTCCCTCCCCGCCCTAGGTTCCACCCCCCAAAATACCCAGGAATTTCCCAACCTGAGGGAAGTGCCACACTGGAATCACCCAACAGCCTGCCTACCAAACAGTCTCTGGGAGCAATCCTGAAGAGTACTGGACTCGGGAGACCAGGAACAGTGGAATCATGAAGCCTTTATTGAGTGACTCAGCATGCCCAGTAGATGGTCAGATCAAGCATGCTTCCAGGGCTCCAGGGCCCCAGGGCCCTCATTATATGCTGGCCAGAGCCACACCTCCGGCCGCACCCAAAAGACCTGATAGGGGCTTAACATATGCGCATTTTTGTCATAGGTTCCCTGGAGGAGCCTTTGATTGCATTGGCTCCCCAGGGAGAACCTAGGTCCCACATTGGTGGAGGCTTTCAATCCGGACGTCTATTGTTCCTCCAGATTCAAGCTCCCCTCTCTGCCTGCCCATGTGCTCTGGCCATGCGGCGGGCGCCATTACCTGGGAGCACATGGCAGGCTGGTTGTTACACAGAACATCCTAAGCAGGTCAACTCAGAAGTAAGTCCTATTTTGTTCAGTGGCACTTTCTCCCAGGAAAGTTTTCTGAGGACTGCAGCAGATCTTGTTTGTTTTGGAGAAGGAGTTGCAGCTCTGTCTTGAAACGGTGCTGCCTGTACGCTGCCTCTGAGAAGGGGGTCTGTGTTTTTTTAAGTTTCACCCCCTTCTTCTAAGAACACATCTCAAGCCTGTGCACAGGACACGCTGGAATGAAGATGCGACGCATGGGCTCAACTAGGCTTCTGGAAACTGACTGGCAGCAAAATACTAACGCCATTTAACTTCTCGCTCCCCAGCTTGTGTGGGTCAGCGCTGGGAGGGGCAGGGTCCTCAAGATACCCACTGAAATGTGGGGTCCCTCAGGGGGCACCTCTCCCCAATGTGGTTTAACATCTATATGCGCCCCCTTGCCCAGCTAGTGCGGAGTTTCAGGCTGAGATGCCATTGATCTGCTGATGACACCCAGCTATACCTGTTGATAGGTGACCGGCCAGATATTGTTCCAGGGAATCTGGCTGAGGGTTTGGAGGCTGTGGTAAGATGGTTAAAACCAGGGCTCATTCCGTAGCAGGAGCTCCTCTGCATATTAGGCCACGCCCCCCTGATGTAGCCAATCCTCCAAGAGCTTACACTCAAGCGCCCAAGTGTAAAAGAGGGGGGGACCCAAACTTACCAGGCAGCCAGTGGAGCTCGGGGAAGGGTACCTCCGCCGGCTGCCACCTCCTCTGCTGTCGGTTGCTGCCTCTTCTTCCACCACACACCACCACCGGACATCTCTTCTGCCGCCGAAGCCTCGCCGGCTGCCGCCGCCACCGCCAGCCACCACTTCCTCTGCTGCCCGCCACCACTGGCTCCTCCGTCGCCGCTTATTCTTCTGCCGCACGCCACCACCAGCCGTCGGGGTTGAGATGTGAAGACATCCCAACCCGAAGCTTACAAAAGCGGTCCCTTTAAATCCGGGAGGACTCCCGGATTGAAGGGACCGTGTGACCACAGCCAAACTCCCATGTGCGCTAGCCTAGCAGGCTGTTTTCTCCATCATCTGTCCTTGGCCTTCTAAGAAGAGGCCTGTTACTAGGAAGCTGTAACCCGTCCCTGACTGTCAAAAGCAAATTTGAAAAGGCTCGGCTAATCATTTCCCTGTACTGAGAAGGCCCACTTATGATTCTTAAGAATTCTTTGAAAGGCTCTGCCCAATGAAGCTACGGCCTTTAAATTCTTTCCTGCTCAATCCTTGCAAGGCTTTCAGTCCAAACAAAGACAGAACAGAAGAGGAGCGAAGGTTCTACCCCACCCCAGCCCCCTTCCCCTGTTGTTCCAGTTTCTCCTCAAGCAGCCCAGTGCTGCAGAGTTGAGTGGAATATACAGCCAGGAAGATGTCAAAAGGGAGCCCAGACTGAAGAGAGTCCTTTAGCCAGGCTGGCACAGAAGATTAATAGAGATCAGTAGCTGAGGAAAAGAGTGTCTGCCACCTGTCGCCCCTGAGAAACGCAGGGGAAAGGTTCCCTGCTTTCTCCTTGGCAGAACCGTTCAGCATCTCATTACATTTTTCATCCTCTCTTTCTCTTCTTGACGGTTCTGGCCGCAGGACAGACACAGGATTCGGGAGCTCTGTGTCACAAAGCCCTTTGTGTTGGGAACTTTTGCTTGTTCTGAATACTTTTGTACACGCACAGCAATAAAAAAAAATATATTACAGTGCTGTGTCAGTTAATGAAAGCTAATAACCAAAAGCTTGAAAGATTCTGTCTTGCATTATATGCTTATCCGTGATGAAGGAGGATCAAACATATAGACTGAGCTTTGCAAGGAATTATATTTGATCTATCTAGAAGAGGGTAGGTTTAACAAGCTGGTGAATCCTCTTGGATGTATTTTCAAAGTAATCAAGAAATTTACATCACTTAGTATAAATATCATCAGGACTGACTAAACCTTTAGAGGAACAAATTTGGGGTGTGACCTTCTCCACTAGATCTAATGTGAAATAGAAGGCATCAGGCGGTTCCATTGCTGTGCCAGTTCTCAGCCCTTTTTTAGATGTTCTCTAGACCAGGGGTGGGCAAACTGGCTCAGCGTAAGAGCCACCTAGAACAGGGGTGGCCAAACTTGCTTAACGTAAGAGCCGCAGAGAATAATAAACATCAGATGTTTGAGAGCCACAAGACATGAACAAATATGACCTGCTTTTATTGGAAAATAAGCAAATTTGCTTTTTATTAACATTAAATGAGACTGCCACAAATAATAACAAATGGGGTAAAAGCAGATATTGATAATGATATTAATTTGTCCAATGATATTTGTTTGCTAATGATATTTAGCTTCCCCAGCCGCCCTGCCGGGAGCCACATAATATATGTGAAAGAGCCGCATGCGGCTCCCGAGCCACAGTTTGCCCACCCCTGCTCTAGACAAATGGCCTTTTATCCCATCTGCTATTCTTGAGGGGAGGTATAAGAAAATTCCTTATGCACTTAGATACTGCTGATGCAATAAGAAAGAATTAGAAACGGTTGAGCATGCACTCCTACATTGTAATTTGCTAAATGATATTCGAGCAAAATTTCTAGAAGTCCCCCTTAGTAAGGTAGCAGGACAACCGGATGGAATTAAGCTACATTACCTCTTTACTTCTTTAGATCCAGAGATTATTGAACTGACTGCTAAGTCTTCATGGTCTTATAAAACGGAAGAATCTTCCTGATCATTTTGAGTTTGATAAAACTGTAAAATTTAATTTTAAGGCTTTTAGAATTTAAAGATTCCTCTGATACACCTCTGTAATGGTTTTAGGGTTCACTATTATTTTACAAATTTTGGGACTGTTTTATCTTAATGGGAACTGCTTTTAATATTTTATGCCAATAAAAGGTATTTGTTGTTGTTGTTGTTGAAATGGCCTTTTGTATTAATGAGAGTCTCTTGTTCTGCACTGGTACCAGCAAAGTCCAGGTGAACCTTTGCGTAGCAGGAAGGTGCTTGTTGGGCGTTACACTGCTGACATGACTGCCGATGAGCTCCGTTCATTTTTTTCACAATATGGAGAAGTGGTTGATGTCTTCATCCCCAAACCATTCAGAGCTTTTGCCTGTGTCACGTTTGCTGATGATCAGGTACCCATCCTCATTCGTCGGGTTATTCCCTGAAGCACAAGGCAACTTGTTCCTAATATTTTTGTTAAGTTCCTGTTTTCCTTTGTTTGCTTGTAAAATGTAAGTGCCACTGACCTGGGAGAAAACAGACAGTTCACAGATCTATTAATACCATTCCTTTCTGGTACTTGAGTGCTTTTACTTTAAGCCAGGTTTTGATCCAGAAAAGCTACTCCCTGGAGTTCCCCCATTTTGCTGATCCCTTTCCTAGTACAGCAGATACGCCTCTAGCGTGGCCGGCCTTAATTGCATCATTTATTTATTTATTTATTTATTTATTAACTTATACCCCGCCCTCCCTGCAAGCGGGCTCAGGGCGGCTTACATAATGGGTCTATAAGGAGTGGCCTGGATGGCCCAGGCTAGCCTGATCTTGGAAGCTAAGGAGAGTCAACCCTGTTTAGAATTTAGAGGGAAGACCACCAAGGAAATCCGGGGTTGCTACGCAGAGGCAGACAATGGCAAAACCACCTCTGTTTGCCTCTTGCCTTGAAAAAGCTATGGGGTTGTCATAAGTCAACGGCAACTTGACAGCATGTTCTACCACCAAGGAGTATGTGTGTCACCTTCTCCATCTCTTCACAGATGAAAATCCCATGCGTGTGTTAGGTGGTCTCTGGGTAGCAGAGTCTGGTGAGTAAGGAAGGAGTCAACCAGGGGTCACTTTGTAGAAAAAGAGGTGCAGGAGCTCATTACCATAACTCATTTGCATAACTCATTTGCATATGCCACACCCCCTAACATACCGGAAGTGTGTCAGAAGGCAACACCCACCCCTCAGGCTCCACTCCACAGGGGAGTGAAACTGACCTGCTCTTCCTCCATTCCCTTCCCCATCCAATACTTTGTGCAATAAAAATAAGCGTCAAGAACACGCCCTCATTCTCTTCCTGCTCCCTTGAAACCACCAGGTTTCCAGTAGACTTGAGATACCCAGGACATGTGCACCACCCATCCCTTCCCCTTCCCCTCCCCACAACAAGACACCCTGTGAGGTAGGTGGGGCTGAGAGAGGTCTTTTGAGAACTGCTCATGAGAGAACAGCTCTGAGAGAACTTGTGACTGGCCCAAGGTCACACCAGCAGCTGCATGTGGAGGAGTGGGGAATCAAACCCGGTTCTCCCAGATTAGAGTCCAACTCCTGACCACTACACCAAACTGATGGGGTGGAAGCTGCTGAAGGGTGGTGGGATTTCTCCAGTACTTATGTGCCATGTGACCAGATAAAAAATGGTATACTTAGAAAATTTCTATGCTACCTTGAGCAAGTCTCTGGAAAAGCAGCACACAGTCATCAAAGGAACAATGATAAAATTATCAATATTAAAACAAAACATTAAAATCAATAAAGACCCTAGCAGGGCTTTCCCCGGGGCGCTGCGCCTCTGCACTACTCAGGGAAGCCGAGGAGGGGGTGGGCTTGGTCATGTGCCCGCCCCCTGGGCTCCTCACTCCCGGAGCAGCGCTCCTGTGCGCTCCCGCTCCAACGGACCCCTGGAGTCAACACAATCCAGGCCCGAAAGCATCACAAGCAGCAAGCAGATTCCTTCTTTCTTTTTTTTTACTCCCCCCTCCTCCTCCTCGAATGCCAGGGGTGCCACCTGACAACTGCGCCATTTAAATCTGCATATCTGCTCATTATTTTACTGGGGATGCTGACAAGACCGGGGATTACGATCAGATGACTGGCAGGGGCTTACATTAAAGTTTCCTGTTGGGCCACTGCCCTGGAGGAGGGGTCCCGAATGTGATGCCTGCGGGTGGCAACTCGCCCACTGCCACATTTCCTGACACCTTCCGAGTGTTTTCAGAAACTGGGCAGTGCCACATGGGCTTTTGCCCAGCAAGGGTTAGCAATGCTCCCTCTAAGCTGTGGAGTCTTGTGAGCAAAAATTCTATTTTGTGAGCTACTGACATTCAAGTTGTGAGCGAGCGCTTTGGCTACTGCATAAATTCGTTTGCTCTGGAGCCCTCCTTCCTGGGCTACGACAAAAATGTGTGAGCTGGAGGCTACAAAACTATGAGCCAGCTCACACTAACTCAGCTTAGAGGGAACACTGGTTATGAGTGCCACTGGAGATTTGATCGGCCGTGCAGGTTTTTTTAAAACGTCGCTCTGGAGTTTTGTAGCCTCCGGCTCACACATTTTTGTCTTAGCTCAGGAAAGATGACTCCAGAGCCAACTAATGTATGCAGCAGCCAAATTGCTTGCTCACAACTTTAATGCCAGTAGCTCACAAAATAGAATTTTTGCTCACAAGACTCCACAGCTTAGAGGGAGCATTGGCCCCAACCAAGCACAGCCAAGCCCCAGCATCAACTCTGCCTGAGCGTCTGGGGCCGCTTCCCTCAGACCTCTCATCAGCCGCAGCAGTTTGTGTCATTTCTCCACCTATCTGCTCCTGGGCTGCTTCCACTTTGGGGCCCCCCTGCTCCCACTGTCGGCCCCCCCTGAGCCGAGTGGCCTTAAACCGTGCCGGCTTATAGCACCGCAGGGGCCCCTGAGTGAGACTCAGGGGCATTTGCATTTCCCAGTCCGATCCTGATGACCGGAGACATCTGCTTTTCCTCCCCATCACCCGACTGTTTATTTTTTGTACTATCTAGCTTGAATTTGATGAAGCATTCTGGAGAACTTGAAAAGTTGCACGCTGGGTTCTGTCTTTTTAGGTGGTCCCGATAAAAGCTGTCTTTCTTTTGGTCTCGTTTTTGAAAGCAATCTCTGAAAGCGTGGGCAAGCAGATGGCTCTGAGGGACACAAGGTGTTATGTCCTGGACGCAGTTCCATAGACAACCAGGCTGAGATTCTCTGTGTGTACACTTGCATGATTCTTTGATGTGACCAAACATGTCATGGCGCCGGGCATGCGATCTGACCGCATGGCCTGGAAAAGGTACAAGCTTGAGGTAAAAGAACAATAGCACCCAGGCTCCTAAAGGTCCACCTATCAGGGGCTTAGCATATTCAAATGAACCAATGTAATCTCTGGTGGGAAGATTAACCTATCCCGCGGTGTGGGTGTGGACGGGGGCGAGGCTTTTCTGTGCATATAAGCTGACGACCACCCCCGGGCCACCTCAGGTATGCTTGTTTCTGACCTACAATAAACCTGATCATGCTGAAACTCACTCCACCGGCCTCCAGACTCCAGTACTTTTCACAAGCCATGAGCAGAGTTACCAGCCTCTAGGTGAGGCCTGGAGTTCTTTTAAGATTACAACGGATCTCCAGATGACAAGGGTCTGTTCTCCTGGAGGAAATGGCAGCTTTAGAAGGTGGACTTTATGGTGTAACAGCCCTGATAAGCTCCCTTCCCTCCCCAAACTCTGCCCCAAAATTTCCAGGAATTTCCCAAACTGGATTTGCTAACCCTAGCAATGAGTCTAGTCATTTATAAAACATATACAATTGTACCGGGGTCATTTCATAGAAAAAGAGGGGCAGGAGCTCATTAGCATAACTCATTTGCATAACTCATTTGCATATGCCACACCCCCTAACCTACTGGAAGTGTGTCAGAAGGCAACACCCACCCCTCAGGCTCCACTCCACAGGTGAGTGAAACTGACCTGCTCTTCCTCCATTCCCTTCCCCATCCAATACTTTGTGCAATAAAAATAAGCATCAAGAACACACCCTCATTCTCTTCCTGCTCCCTTGAAACCACCAGGTTTCCAGTAGACTTGAGATACCCAGGACATGTGCACCACCCATCCCTTCCCCTCCCCATAACAAGACACCCTGTGAGGTAGGTGGGGCTGAGAGAGGTCTTTTGAGAACTGCTCATGAGAGAACAGCTCTGAGAGAACTTGTGACTGGCCCAAGGTCACACCAGCAGCTGCATGTGGAGGAGTGGGGAATCAAACCCGGTTCTCCCAGATTAGAGTCCAACTCCTGACTACTACACCAAACTGATAAGGTAGAAGCTGCTGAAGGATTGGTGAAATTTCTCCAGTCCTTATGTGCCATGTGCCCAGATAAAAAATGGTATACTTAGAAAATTTATATGCCACCTTGAGCAAGTCTCTGGAAAAGCAGCCCACAGTCATCAAAGGAACAATGATAAAATTATCAATATTAAAACAAAATATTAAAATCAATAAAGACCCTAGCAGGGCTTTCCCTGGGGCGCTGCGCCTCTGCACTGCTCGGGGAAGTTGAGGAGGGGGCGGGGCTTGGTCATGTGCCTGCCCCCTGGGCTCCTCACTCCTGGAGCTGCGCTCCTGTGCGCTCCCGCTCCAACGGACCCCTGCAATTGTAGTATATAGCATGTATGCCATTCCACAGCATTAAGTGGGTACCCCAACATCAGTTCATACCAAGAATCCTGAAGCAGGAAGGGATAATAAAGTACCTCAGGACATGTGCAGAGTGTTCTCACCACTGAACAGCTGCAGTCTCATCTTTCTGTCAGAATCTGCTAATTCAGACATTATATTAATCATGCCTGTACCTTTTAAGTAGCTCTATGTTAATTCCCCATGTTTAATTTTGTGCTTGTAACTGTTATGTATTACTGTTCTATTACTTGACCAGACCGGGAGATTATAGCAAGTGAAGTGGGAGGGTGACATCAGTAGAGCATGTGAACAAGGGGGCCTCTCACATCCCTGCCTCCGCATTCCAGCTGCCCCGGCTGAGACTTCAAGGGAGGATACCTCTCATCTCTTATCACATGCAAAAGCCTTGAGGCCATTGATTGTTATGTGAACTGGTAACATCTGAGGGGTCTGGTTTGGGAAAGGAAATTTACAGCTTGACACTTCACTCTTTTTCCTGTGAGAACCAAACATCCAGAACACCTCTTTGCCCGCCAATTTTCCCCTATAGTGATTGGCTACCTATGGGTAATTCAAACTCCTTGGAATGGTATAATAGACCTGCTTGTATTATCTGTCTCATCTCTGACAATAATCCGAGACGCTGTACTAATGTAGAGATTGGAAATAAAGAACTGTGGTTAACCAACCAAGATCTGATCCTTGACTACTTTGAGCAGGACTCTCACACTTTCTCCCCCACAGAATTAAAAAAAATAGGATTTACAGATTGATGGCGTAACTCCCCTTTTCTTTAGAAACTAACCATTCTATACTTAAGGAGCATAGTCATTCAATTCCCCTCCCAGAGCCACAAATTCCATGTGGGTAACCATCTTAGCCTCTCACAGCAAAAAGTAATAAGAGTCTTACAGGACCTTGAAGACCGCTTTGCAGTGCCATCCTAAATGGAGTTAGACCTGAGTTCTTTGAAGTCAGTGGGTTTAGAAGGGTGTAATTCTGCTTAGGAAGGCATTATTATTGATGTTTAAGCTTTCCCGTGCCAGAACCCTCTTCATCACCTGTATGCAGTGAAACCTTGGTCCACAGACAGACAGCTAGAGAGAGAAAGAGATGTGAAGACTGGGGTTCAAAGGCCCTGAAATGCCAGCAGTCCAGACTGTGACATTTCTGTGCAAAAAAACCTCAGAAATGTACAAGATAAGCACACGGATCATTTACACCGGCTGTAAGTGATGGGATGACAGCCGGCCAAGAATTTAACACCAGGAGTGGCTCAGAAAAAAAAAAATCTCAGGTCTGGGTCGATGCCGTCTAACCCACCGATATTGAAAGGGGATTCCTGGAAATGAGGCTCCATTGAGAGACTGCTGAATCAGAATTTCCCATGAGGGGCGATGATATTAATTAGGCTGGCTGCATTACCGCCAATTGCGGCTCTTCTGAATGGTCGCTGTATTCGTCTTGTATACTAGCTTAGATTCTTCCATAGAACAGTCACAAATTATTCCTTTTTCCATTTCATGGCTTTTTCACCCACAGTTTGTTCTCTGCTCTGTGTGTGTGAGTGTGTGTGTGTGTGTGTGTGAGAGAGAGAGAGAGAGAGAGAGAGAGATGCCTGAAAATTCACTTCATGCAACTGACAAAATGGGCCTTTGCTACGACTGCCAACCTCCAGGAGATCTCCTGCTATCACAGTTCATCTCCTGATGACCTAGATCACTTCACTTTGACAAAATGGCTACTTTGGAGGGTGGACTCTATGGCATTATACCCTGCTGAGGTCCTGCCCCTCCCCAAACCACACCCTCCTATGGCTCCACCCCTTCCCCAAATCTCCCAGGTATTTCCCAATCCAGAGCCAGCAACCCTAGTGATCACCCACAGAAGCTAATGTTTCAATAAATCTTTTTTTAAGTGCCTGACGACTCCTTGTGCTGTTCTGTTTCTCTCTAACCATCATACACTCCTTGTCGCCCTTCCACTTCCAGCAACACTTCACCAAAACAAGTTTTAAACCTCTTCCCATCCCCCACTCTGTTACAGACAATTTCTCCTTCTCCACCCTTCTCACTAATTTATTTTGAGTGAAATCTTCACCAGGGCATAGCCAATGAGTTTGTTTCAATATCATGTTTGAGTTTAGTACTTCTGAGAACGTGCAGAGTGCATTTGCTAGCTTCCTTGCTGAATGGCTTCACCCTCCATTCTCCCCACACACTTGAATTAAGGAATCCACTGTCTCTGAGCATTAGGCAAGGTTTTCAAGCATGAAGGC
The DNA here is from genome assembly GCA_029233225.1 of Lepidodactylus listeri. NCBI lineage: Eukaryota > Metazoa > Chordata > Lepidosauria > Squamata > Gekkonidae > Lepidodactylus > Lepidodactylus listeri. The sequence goes on along the minus strand of JARCFY010000020.1, from coordinate 19,264,856 downwards.
TAAAGTCACAATTCCTGCCCTCCTTAACAACAAGAAACCCGCTCCTCTGTTCCCTCCTTAGAAGGGTTGACAACCTTCAGGTGGTGGTTGGAGATCTCCTGAGATCATAACTGATCTCTCCAGGCAACAGAGAGCTGTTCACCTGGAGAAAAAGGCCACTGTGGAAGGTGAGCTCTATGGCATTATAACCCAAACCCCACCCTCCTCAGGCTCCACCCACAAAGTCTCCAGGATTTCCCAACCCAGAGCTGGCAACTCCACCTCCTAGTAGCACCAAAGATGTCTTTTTTTTAAAAAAAACAGCAAACTGGCAGAAAGCACTTTATGCTTCCTGAATTTGCTTGGTGATGCTTTAGCAATAAATTAAAGCATGCCGTTAGACTACAGAAGATGCCTTCTGCTCGTCTGCCACCTCCTCCCAGGGCAGCGCTGGTCGGCATCTTTGTGGGCTGAGAGAAAGAATGAGGCCGCAGAGAAGCACTTCACATGCCCAGAGCTTTTAGAAAGAAAGACCAGAAGGGAAGAATCAGTGAAGGCAGTTCTAAGAATGGCTGTGTTTTATGCCACTGACTCTGCCCAAGTGAGAAGTTATATAGTTAAGGGAAAAACAGTAGTTAAGGGGAAAACAGTTATTGCTTTTTAAAGAATCGTTTTATCAAAAAAATGCCTCAAAAATGCAGGCTCACGGAGGGAGGACATTTGCTGTGACTGTTTTGGGGCTTCAGCTTTAGCTGCTATAACAACCAACAACCTCTCCTCACTCGTTGGTGACACCGAGTTGTGACGTCCCTGCCTGTATAGGTTTATATTAACACTGGATTTCAATTATGGTAGCGTAAAGGGACTGATCAGTACAGTTTTCTATTCTGCTGACCAGTCCTCGATATAAAGTAATCTCTTTGGGGTTTGTTTTACCTCAGCAATCTGTTGAGGACCTTTGCTAAGTATGTTTGCTTTCCCCAAAGAGTCTGGCACCCATGCTTGTCAACCTCAAAATAGCGCAGTTCTTCATTTACAGAAAACGCAACAGAGGGTCGGAAGATATATACACAGGATAGTGTGTTTCCTTTCAGTTTTGAACTTTTGACTTGGCTTTCACTCGGGCTGTGAGTTTAATATGTTCAGTTCCTGCACAGATGTTCATCAGTCTGCTAGACACACTCATAATCACCCTCTCCTGTAACTGCTTTGTGGTTAACCTTTGGCTTTTACTATCTGGCCCCTTTTGAGTCCAGCTGGCCACCAACCAGCTTTCCAGATGCCTGCCAGACAGTTCCTTAGCCCTCACTTAACCACCATTGCCAGTTCCCTTTTTGGAGCAATGTCTTTGGTGTATAGGACCACTGATCAGTGTTCCCTCTAAGCTGAGTTAGTGTGAGCCGGCTCACAGTTTTTTAGCCTCCAGCTCACAGGTATTTCTGTCTTAGCTCAGGAAGGGATGGCTCCAGCACAAACTAATTTGTGCGGTGGCCAAATCGCTCACTCACAACTTTAATGCCAGCGGCTCGCAAAGTAGAGTTTTTGCTCACAAGACTCCACAGCTGAGAGGGAGCATTGCCGCTGATGCGTTTTGCTTTTACCACTATGTTCACTGTCCTCTTTCCTTGAGAGGAATTCAGTGCCACAGATTGTTCAGCCCCAGTTCTCTGCTCAAACTGTTATCAGGCTGTCCACACGGAGCTGCTGCTTCCTCCACAGAGCTCTCTCAGTTAGCTGACCCCTCTCTGCTCGCTCCTCTAGCCACCCCTCTCCCAACTGTCAGCCCCAAACCATCAGTTTTTTCCGGTATCTATCACTCACTGAGCGGTCGGAGCCAAAGGGCCCCCTCCTCACGCAGTCATGTGACTCAGCAGCTTCGTCTGCCGTCCACAAATCTTTAATTCTGTCACAGCTGCCATAGGCAAGGCCATGCCTGCAAAACAGGGAAAAGCAGGGGTCATTTCGTAGAAAAAGAGGTGCAGGAACTCATTAGCATAACTCATTTGCATAACTCATTTGCATATGCCACACCCCCTAACATTCCGGAAGTGTGTCAGAAGGCAACGCCCACCCCTCGGGCTCCACCCCACAGGTGAGTGAAACTGACCTGCTCTTCCTCCATTCCCTTCCCCATCCAATACTTTGTGCAATAAAAATAAGCGTAAAGAACACACCCCCATTCTCTTCCTGCTCCCTTGAAACCACCAGGTTTCAAGTAGACTTGAGATACCCAGGACACGTGCACCACCCATCCCTTCCCCTTCCCCTCCCCACAACAAGACACCCTGTGAGGTAGGGGGGGCTGAGAGAGGTCTTTTGAGAACTGCTCATGAGAGAACAGCTCTGAGAGAACTTGTGACTGGCCCAAGGTCACCCCAGCAGCTGCATGTGGAGGAGTGGGGAATCAAACCCGGTTCTCCCAGATTAGAGTCCTGACCACTACACCAAACTGATGGGGTGGAAGCTGCTGGAGGGTTGGTGAAATTTCTCCAGTACTTATGTGCCATGTGCCCAGATAAAAAATGGTATATTTAGAAAATTTATATGCCACCTTGAGCAAGTCTCTGGAAAAGCAGCACACAGTCCAAAAAGGAACAATGATACAATTATCAATATTAAAACAAAACGTTAAAAACAATAAAGACCCTAGCAGGGCTTTCCCCGGGGCGCTGCGCCTCGGCACTGCTCGGGGAAACCGAGGAGGGGGCGGGGCTTGGTCATGTGCCGCCCCCTGGGCTTCTCACTCCCGGAGCTGCGCTCCTGTGTGCTCCCACTCCGACGGACCTCTGAGTATGACTAATGACCCTGACATGGGTGGTCCAGGCAAACCAAATGTCATCAGCTCTCAGAAGCTAAGCAAGTTCGATCCTGGTTTGTATGAGATGGGAGACCACCAAGGAGGTCCAGAATTGCTACACAGAGGCAGGCAATGGCAAACCACCTCTTTTGGTCTCTTGCCTTAAAAACCTTGTGGGATCACCACAAGAGGACTTTGATTTGACCTCACTTTTCACCACTGATAGGATTAAAGGCAGCATGTTCTCCTTTCTGTGACTGGCCAATGGAGTCAATGTCTTCTGCAGGTTCCCCTTCCTGCTCCAAGCTCTGTCCACTAACCTGGGCTGGAGGACACGTGCTTCAGGTCCGGATTTGGGCGCAACCAACTACTACCCTGGCCAGGCTCTTGCAGGTGGTCTGACTCACGTGACGAATGGCAGATTTGGTCTGGACAGCACCAAGCTCCCCTGCCGCTTCTCCAGTCCATCACAACTCGTGCACGCTCTGATCTGGTGCTAATTTCTCTCCTCCGTACGAAGAACAAGCACTGCTGCCTTGAAATGGAAATATAGGCCAAGTCCCTCTAGACAGCTGTGCCACTGACCTATATATGGAAGAGAGAATCAGTCTGAAGAAACTTTTGTGGTCAGTTTGCTGCATCATCTGAAATGGCAACAGAAGCAATTCGCTAGCTCATTTCCCCCCCCCCACTTCTGGAGGCTGGGGTTTGGGGCGTCCCTCTTTTCTCGCACTAATGCATGAAAGAAATTTTCAAGGAGAAGAAAGGAGATGTTCCATTTTTCATAGAAAGGAGGCCTCTGAGGCATCATCAATAGCAAATGTGCAGGGCTCTTGTTGCACCTTTGGGACTAATATTTTACTCCAGCGTTAGGTTTCGAGACTTGGCGCCCATTTCCATAAAAGCTTATGCTGGCGTAAAACAATGTTGGTCTTTAAAGTGCCAGGAGATTGGTCTTCTTGTTCAACAGGCCAACACGGTGATCAAAGATAAGAATGCTTGGAAAGGTCCAGGGGTGGGAGGATAGGCAGCCATTGCTGCTTCTCAGGCATTAAAAAAGGAACCAGAGATCAGTTTTGCTTTAGGGATGCAACAGCCCTCTTTAGCTCAGTCTCGTCAGATCTCGGATGCTAAGCAGCATCAACCAAAAACTGAGCAGGCTGAAATTGGACCCGGCGAAGACGGAGGTCCTGTGTCTGGGTTGGGGCGGTCCAGGGTGGGGGCTCCCGCTCCCGAGCTTCGACGGGGCACCATTGGTGCCTGCGTTGCAGGTAAGGAGTCTGGGAGTGCTCATGGATCCCTCCTTGTCAGTGGAGGCCCAGGTAGCAGCCACTGCCAAGTCGGCCTTCTACCATCTTCGGCTGGCACGGCAGTTGGTTCCCTACCTTGACCGCGATGACCTAGCCACAGTGATCCATGCTATGGTCGCCTCGAGGCTGGACTACTGTAACGCCCTCTACATGGGGCTGCCCTTGGTGCAAACCCGGAAGCTGCAGCTGGTGCAGAATGCCGCGGCCAGGTTAATGATGGGTCTCACAAGACGGGACCACATCCGACCTGTGCTAGCGGCGCTGCACTGGCTACCTATAGCATATCTAGTTCGCTTCAAGGTGCTGGTTCTTACCTTTAAAGCCCTATATGGCCAGGGTCCAACATACCTGAGGGACCGCCTCTCCCCGCATGTACCCCAGCGAGCACTTCGGTCGGGGTCGTGTCATCGACTTCTTGTACCAGGCCCCAGGGAAGCCAGGCTCGTCGGGACCAGGGCCAGAGCCTTTTCGGTGGCAGCTCCAGCCTGGTGGAATGAGCTCCCGGAGGAGATCAGGGCCTTGCGGGACTTAATGCAGTTCCGCAGGGCCTGCAAGACGGAGCTCTTCTGCCAGGCCTTTGGCTAGGAGCTGCCACTAGCACTGTAACAACATCTATAATGAGAGCCGGCTCTGAATGCAGCCCAGCCCTGACGGTTATGGTTGGTAGGACTCCAACTCAATAGGAAGCCATCTGATTAGTAAGACTGGAAGCACTTTATTGAGAATTATAGCTATATTTTTGTTATTTATTGGAATTTTATTGCTATTGTTGATTTTAAATTCTTTTATGATGTTTGATCGGCACTTGTGCCCTGTAAGCCGCCCTGAGCCCGCTTGCAGGGAGGGCGGGGTATAAAAATAAAGATAAATAAATAAATAAATAAACCACGGTTAGGACTTGGTGGAAGACCAGCAAGGAAGTTCAGGGTTGTGATGCAGAGTCAGGCAGAGTGACCAACCACCTCTGTTCCTCTGTTGCCTCAAAAAACCCCACAAGGGGTCGCCATAAATCGGTTGCAACTTGACGGCACACAATTAGTTATATTACAAGAAATAACAACAGTAACAACAGAGGCAACAGACTGCTTGGAGAAGGTCTATTTCTGACGCCCCTTCATGCACACGGATCCCTTTGTGGCATTCACCTTCGTTTCTAAAATCCTCAGCTCACCTGGAAGGCTCTGCTGTGGGTGCCCTCAGCATCCATCAAGTATATGGAGAGTGGAAAGCGTTCCTCATATGTTAAATCTCACACACACCCTTGTTGTTACTTTGCATGGTCCAGGACTGGATCTCTCTTCCCCTCTCTTTTGAAAAGTGGAATGTGGGAGGCTCATCTTCAGCCACTTTCTTAGCAGTACTCTGTGCCAGCCTGTACCAGATCAGCTGCCCTCTAGTCCAAGAGAAAAATCCTACCCTTGAAAAGAGATTTCAGGGCTGCATTCTGGTGACCCTGCACCCATTTACGATCCAAACCTGTGATCAGCCAGAAGTGTTGGTAGGTTTTACGCCAAGCATGTAAGCCCAGGAGCTCAGAGGAATGTATAGAATGGCCCTCCCTCTCTCTCTTCTGCTCCACTTCCCCGCAATCAGATAGTTCCACTGACCTGGAAGTAGCAGAATTTCTTTCCTTTGCTGTGAGAGAGGCTTAATATCAGTGTGATGCTGGCTGGGGCAGAGGGGTTCCTCCATGGGCACACCAGAGACACACCAGCTTTTGGTACTTATGTAGTTACACCCTGTAACTGTTAAGGCTAGAATCCTTGCTCTGCCCTCTGAATTGTCGCATGATCGCATCCTCTATTATGTAGAATATACCTTTGTAATTCTGTAGGCGAGAGTCCTTTTCTTAGAAACTGTGAAGGATTTATGGATTACGTAGGCCCTTTACTCGGTCTAAAATACGTTACAATCTTGATTGATATTCTTGCCCCCGTAGAAACATTGTGCCTGTTTCGCCTTGTGAAATTTGACAAAACAATTGGAACCACTGCATGTAAGATTTATCTTTATTATTACTCATTTTTGGTACTTGCCTTTTAAACTTTTTGTACAATTGTAACTCTATTAATGTTATATTTAAGGACTGAGAATCCGGTTCAGATGAAGTTTTTCTCACAAAACGAAGACTTACCCCAGAATCCTTCGTTCACCTAACCTTATCTGTACTTACCTGTGATACAAATATTCAATGTGCTTGATGTACTATTGCTTTAATTTTTTACTATTTGGCATAAATTTGTACGATTGTTCTTTGTTGCTATTTTCTTTTCACACATTCCAATCTTATATTAGCACTTTCCATACCGTTTTTCTTCGGTTCCTGTCTTGTTTTCATTGAACTGTGACTTTCCTCCCCCACCCCCAACATGGAGGTCTCTGCCATTAATTGTTTGTACCTGGTGTTTCTATCTGTGATTTACAACTAGCCTTGGGGTTTATTGCGTGTCCTGCTTAATGTATCCTTTCTTTCCCCGGGAGGGTGGCTTACTGCATTCCATCGCGTCACATAAACAGCCTGGCTATCTCGCCTCCTCACCTCCCTTTTCTCTCTCCGGAGACTTGAGTGTTTTATCTGCTTTTGTAACCTTGGAGAACTGTTGAACTATTTTCTAAGCCAGGTGCCTGGCCTGCGAATTGCAAGTAGAGGTCACTACGGGGCATGGGGGGAATTTTTAGTGCTTTTGCGCCTTTTCGGTGGGAACCAACGGTTGGGGGTTTTCACGCTTTTTTCATGTTTATTCTGATTGGCCCTATGCCTGCCCTTACCTGACTGTAGGGGGTATATTAAGCCTTAATGCCTGTAACCAAGTATCTCTAACAAACATGAAGTACCTGAACCATCATTAAGAATAAAAGAACTGTTTGCTTCATCAAAGGTCTGGCTTATTGATTCGATTCAGAAGTCTCACAGGAGGCTGGCAACCCTGTGCCCTACCAAGTTGCCGCCTGTGCAAAGGACCTATGTGTGCCGTGGAACTGTTTTACGCATGGAGACAAGACACCACTTGCATCCAAAATCCCACAGGGGAGTGCTTTTTGCCTTTGCCAGCATCACACTGAAATCAGACTGAGGTTTATACCTGCAGAGAGAACTTCAGATCTTTTCTTACGTTTCCTTTTCTTCAGAGTGGAAAAAAGAGCCAGCTGTGTTCTCTCTCACTCCCTCCATTACTTGGAGGAGTGGAACGAGAGACCCAAACCCCGGGACTCCCTCACATCATTAGTCAGTTCACTGGAGAGAGCCGGAGACCTCCTGCAGAGGCAGCCAGAAGCTCCCGCCGTCGGCGTGCCACGCTGCTCCCACCTCTCTGGATTGAGCAAGCTGTTCCCAAACGCCTCCAAACGCTAAGCAACTTAAAGACCCAAGTTTCCCCTGCAAACTTTGGTCTCAGTGGCCAAACCCACCTGTGGGGCTGCCGTTTGTGAAAGCTGTGCGCATGCTAACGGCCACATTGCCCTCCCCACTAAATACAGAAGAGGGGCTTGATCCTTTCTCGGTCAGCGATTCCCTATTTCATGCATGACTGTATGCCCGCCTAAGCTCCTCAGAGGGAACGTGGAATGCATCTGAGATAAACAGTGGGGTGCCCTGACGATACCTCCAGCATGCAAACCACTTCGGGTGCATTACTTTGCAGTGGCCAAGTGTGTGACAGGGAAGGGAGGTGAGACTGACAAGAAGGCTCTTGCTCAAGGCCACCAAGGGAGGGGGTGGCAGAGGCGAGGCTTCCACCAATCACCTCCCACCTCCAGGCTCCATCCCTGAGCTGCTTGTGGCGCTTTCACTCCTGTGCATTTGCACTCAACACTCAAGCCTGGGTCCCTGTTGCAGCACAGTACTAAAAGTAAAGGGTTGATCATAGAGTTGCCCAGGGCTCATTTTGTAGCAGGAGCTCCTCTGCATATTAGGCCACACACCCCTGATGTAGCCAATCCTCCAAGAGCTTACAGTAACCCCCATAAGAAGAGCTCTGTAAGCTCTTGGAGGATTGGCTACATTAGGGGGTGTGGCCTAATATGCAAAGGAGCTCCTGCTACAAAATGAGCCCTGGAGTTGCCAACTCTTAGTTGGGAAATACCTGGAGATTTGGGGGGGGGGGGGGTGGAGCCTGGAGAGGTTGCATTTTGGGGAGGGGAGCAGTGTTCCCTCTAAGCTGAGTTGGTGTGAGCTAGCTCACAGTTTTTCAGCCTCCAGCTCACACCTTTTTGTCTTCGCTCAGGAAGGACGGCTCCAGAGCAAACTAATTTATGCAGCAGCCAAATCGCTCGCTCACAACTTTAATGCCAGTAGCTCACAAAATAGAATGTTTGCTCACAAGACTCCACAGCTTAGAGGGAATGTTGGAGGGGAGAGTCCTCAGCATGGTGTAATGCTATAGACTCCACTCTCCAAAGCAGCCATTCTATCTAGGGGACCGACTTGGTCACCTGGAGATCTGCTGTATTAGCAGGAGATGTCCAGGTGCCACTTGGAGGTTGGCAACCCTAGTTAATCTCCACCAGGTCTGTACCTCTGAGAGAAGATAGGTCCAGGCCATAATTTGCACTCAGGCAGCAGACGGCCGGTGTACAGAAGTGCTTTGTGCAGCATCTGGGGCTTCTCTGTGACCATCAATTATTTGCAGACTCCAGAGAGCTGACCTTGCCAGACACAAATGGGTCAGGTGTACCTTCCAAGCTGGTGCAAGCCCCAGCTTAGACACGGGAAGGCTCACATTGTAAATGGGGTTTGAAAGACTAGCACTGGGAAGAAACGCAGATGCTTTGCCTGCAGGGAGATTTCCAGGTACAATCCCCGGCATGGCCCCCAAAAGCAGCAGAGGAAGGCCTCTTTGTGCCTGACACCTTGGAGAGATGCTGCCAGCAGGGTTGCCAACTCAGGCTGGGAAATTCCTGGAGATTTGGGGGGGGGGAGCCTGGGGAGGGAGTTGCCCCAGTGGGGTATGATACCATTGACCCCACTCTCCAGAGCAGCCATTTTCTTCACAGGAACTGATCTGGAGATCAGCTGCACACTCGGGAGATCTCCAAGCTCCCCCTGGAGGTTGTCAACCCTAGCTGCCAGCCATAGTAGGCAACACAGAGCTGAATGGGCCAGGAGTCTGACTTAGAATCAGGCACTTTCATGGTTGCGGTCACACACGCAAGATAAAGTGGGGGGGGAGAGAGGCTATTTCCTACGGTGGAAGTTGACCCACAGTTGCGCGATCACACAGTTTTTTGAAGCTGCAGGCTAAGCCCGCCACTGTGTGATCAGATGCAACTGCGGGTGAGTCGGGGGGGTTGCCATTTGTCTCTGATGCCCTTAAATGAGGGATCGATGATTCGCACCCCAGCCCTGAGGGCTCCGTATGGAGTGTGCAATGATGCGCATACTGAGAAGGGCAAAAAATAATGGCAGAGAGTTGGGATGGCCTGATCAGACCATCCCGATGCCATGAGAGCGCGCTGGAGTGATCAGATGCGGGAAAGTCCATCTGTGGCCCATAGCCACCCATTTGCTACCAGACTTTCCAAGGTGTCTTTTAACTCTGCTTCTGTGGCGGAGCAAAACGGGTATGCTGACGGCTGCGGGGCGCTTCCCAGATGTTGTTGTCTGATCACACTCCTTTAATCCACCCGACATTTACACCTATGTCGGGGCTAATTGTGCGTGTGATCACAACCCATATTTCAGGGCCCCCACACACATACCTTAGCAGAGTAGTATCTCATGACACCACAGAAATCTCTTCTGCCTTCAGGCTGTGCTGTCTGACAAGCCCCCCCCCCCCCCCGGGTCAGTCCCCATCTCCAATGTTTCCAGGTTGCATTCTTCCATTGCCAGCTTCTACCAAGTGGCTTGAGCAAATCAGCTGGAAGTAGGGTTGCCAACCTCCAGGTGTGGCCCGAAGAGCTCCCAGGATGACAACTGATCTACAGCTTACGGTTCCCGTGGAGGATGGACTGTACGGCATCATCCCCTGCTGAGGTCCCTCCTCTCCCCAAACTCCAGCCCCCACACTCCACTCCCAAAATCTCTAAGAAATTGCTAACCTGGAGTTGGCAGCCCTAGCTGAAATGGCAGCCCATCTCGGGCAGATGCAGCCAGATGTGGAGTTCAAAGTAAACCCTGGCGCCTCCCCCAGAGGGCAGGGGAACAGTGACAAAAGTAGGCCGAGGCCCAGCGAAGCGGCTGTACCCAGCCAGCACCATCATTCAGATGCCAGCGACGCCATGGGGGGAAAAGGGACGGAGTGGCATCACATATGCAAATGCGAACAGATGGCGCCGCGGGATGATGGACGGGGAACTAAGGAAACATGACAAAATTCACAGGACTTTTTGTCTTTTTCTGGCGGAAGCCACGGCTGCCTGCAAAGAAAAGCCAGGAGTGTGCCCTGCCTTCAGCTCCTGGAAGCCATGTGAATGATCCAGACTTGCTGGACTGAGTGGCCTTCTGACTCCTTCCAGACCCGCCTTCTTAATCTGCACCTAAGACAGCTTCACTGGATCAGACAAAAGGTCCGGGATCCGTTCCTCTATGTGCACAGTAAAAGATGGAGCTGCTATAAAACTCCAGAGTAGCTGCCTGGGAGGCCTCTGCTACTGCGGCATCTCCCTCTGGCAGCTCTTGACAGGCCCCGGAACCTCGGTGGCCTGATCGGATCCTGCCGCACTGGTGGCTTGCCCAGAACATAGCCAGTTGCTTCCCTCTTCCCTCCAGCAGGGATCGGTCTCACTGCTAAGAGCAGGACATCCAGCCCCCACCCTCCCTGCCCAGTTCCAGAATTCACAGGAATGGGGCCGAAGGAACAGTCTTCTCTTGCTGAGTGGGCCTAGCATTTTGGGAGACAGACTGCCTCAAAACATGGAGGTTTCATCTTTTCTTTTTGCAGTCAAGTCGCTGTCCGCTTTGGTGACCCCCTAGGGCAGGGGTGGGCAAACTTGCTCAGTGTAAGAGCCACCTAGAACAGGGGTGGCCAAACTTGCTTAACGTAAGAGCCGCATAGAATAAACATCAGATGTTTGAGAGCCACAAGACATGAACAAATATTACCTGCTTTTATTGGAAAATAAGCAAATTTGCTTTTTATTAACATTAAATGAAACTGCCAAAAATCATAACAGAAGGGGTAAAAGCAGAAATTGATAATTATATTCATTTGTCCAATGATATTTGTGTCCTAATGATATTTAGCTTCCCCAGCCGCCCTGCCGGGAGCCACATAATATATGTGAAAGAGCCGCATGCGGCTCCCGAGCCACAGTTTGCCCGCCCCTGCCCTAGGGTTTTCTGAACAAGAGACAGAGATTGTTGGCCATTGTCTGCCTCTGCATAGCAACCCTGGACTTCCTTGGTGGTCTCCTAGGTCAAGGCAGGTTCCATCTAGCCTTCCATAAATGTCGAGACACCTGTCCTCCATGAGTTTTTCGAAAACCACCTTTGGGATGGCCATCTTGTGGCGATCTTTGTCCCAGTCAGCTGTATTTTACCTCTGAGGTTGTCATAAGAAGTGATCATTTCCTGTTCAAATCTGTAGCAATGACTACTCGTGTGACTGTGGCAAGAAAAGCAGAGAATTGTTTAGGGCATTAGCAGTGCTCTCCTAAACAGAGTTACACCTTTCTAAGTCCTTTGACTTCGATGCACATAGAAAGGTGTAACTCTGCTGAAGACTGCGATGCAGCTGACTCAGGGCAGGGAGGTGTGAGATTGCGCCAGTAGATGTCGTCCACAACAGGTCTCCTTAAACCGAAAGTCCTTTATTTGCAGAAAAGCTCTTGTTGGTCAAATACACTTCTTCTGTTAGTAATGTCCAAGCATAGGAATACAGCTACAATTATACTTGATCTGAAATAAGCCCCTTCAACATCCACCAATCAATTGGAAGGATTATTGGCGCCCAAATATACTGGCCCACTGGCCCCAAGGAAAGCGCGGTAAAATAGGTTCCCAGGCAAAGACGCTATTAGGATTTGTGGGGCGGATATTCCCAGGGAAAAAATCAAGCAAAGGAACACATAGCACCTGGGAATAATAGAACACATAGCAGGAGGCTTGCAGCTCAAAGCCGTGAGCTAGAGAAAAGCGAAAGACGGATAAGAGGGAAGAAAAGCTAATGAGCAACAAGCATGCACAAAGTGAGCAAGACGCGCATTCCTGCGGTGGGAGTTACTCCGCCGATGCTATCTCCCGTCCGGGACCTACAGGAGTCAATATGAGATTCAAAAGAAAAGCAAGGTTATTTTGATCATCAGACTATGGAATTGGACCCTTAGGCATTTGTATATGATGCTTAGGCAACAGTGTTATTGATAATACCGGTCAGCAGGAACCTATGGCAGTGCTAACTGACACTGGCCTTCTGAACCCCAATTAGGAATGACAACCTCCAGGTGCAGCCCGGAGATCTCCGAAAACATAACTGATCTCCAGGACACAGGGGACTGAGCCCTGCGAGGAAAGGCGAAGGGCCTCGGGAATGTTTAGCTTGGAGAAGAGGAGATAGAGGGGGGACATGATTGCTCCTTTTAAATACTTGAAAGGCTGTCATTTGGAGGAGGGCAGGGAGCTGCTCCAGTTGGCAGCAGAGGATAGGACCCGAAGCAACGGGTTTAAATGACATGCAGAAAGGTATCGGCTGGATATTAGGAAAAACTTTTTCATGGCCAGAGTGGTTCAACGGTGGAATCAGCTTCCTCGGGAGGTGGTGAGCTCCCCTTCGCTGGCTGCTTTCGAGAAGAGGCTGGACAAATATTTGTCAGAGATGCTTTAGGCCAGGGGTGGGCAAATGGCAGCCCGGGGGCCACATGTGGCCCGCCACAGAGTTTTTTGCGGCCCGCCAAGACAGTTGGCCACTGTCAGCACCTGAGGAGCTGCAGCTTGAACTTATTGACATGCAGTCAGATCACACTGTGAAAGAAAGGTTTAATGCTGTGACATTAGTTGACTTTTACAAATCTTTGTCTGCTGAAAAGTTTCCATGTATGAAGAAATTTGCTGGGAAAATGTTCTCTATATTTGGGTCTACATGTATTTGGGAGCAAAGTTTTTCTTGCATGAAGATCAACAAGAGTAAATATAGACATTAAGAGACATTTGACAGACATTAACTTGCAGGCTGTGATGAGAATCTCAACAAGCAATCTCACTCCTGATTTCAAAAAAAATTGTAGAAAAGTGTGATGGGGTACATTTGTCTCATTAAACTGATTCTAAAATTAAATGTGCTTGCAGCTAGAGATGGTATGAAATTAGCACAATAAATAAATTGAATAAAACTACCACTATTTTATTTTATTTATATTTATTGCTTTTTAGGATACAATTTATACCTTTTCTGAAATGCAAAGTTAACTAATGAATGCCATCATTTTAAAAGGCACGGCCCTCCGCTAACCTCCACTCCCACCAAGCGGCCCCCGAGCCAAAACAATTGCCCACCCCTGCTTTCGGCTGTTCCTGCATTGGGCAGGGGGTTGGACTAGATCAGGGGTGGGCAAACTGTGGCTCGGGAGCCGCATGCGGCTCTTTGACATATATTATGTGGCTCCCGGCAGGGCGGCTGGGGAAGCTAAATATCATTAGCAAACAAATATCATTGGACAAATTAATATCATTATCAATATCTGCTTCTACCCCTTTTGTTATTATTTTTGGCACTCTGGTTTAATGTTAATAAAAAGCAAATTTGCTTATTTTCCAATAAAAGCAGGTAATATTTGTTCACGTCTTGTGGCTCTCAAACATCTGATGTTTATTCTCTGCGGCTCTTACGTTTAGCAAGTTTGGCCACCCCTGTTCTAGGTGGCTCTTACGCTGAGCAAGTTTGCCCACCCCTGGACTAGATGGTCTGTATGGCCCCTTCCAACTCTATGATTCTATGAATCCATTCCATTGGGAGGAGAGGGCATCTTTGGAGAGTCGACTCTACGGAAAGCCAAACCCACTGAGCTCCCTCCCCAGGCTCCACCCCCAAATCTCCAGGAATCTCCCAGCACAGAGCTGGCAACCCTACAGTGCTGTCAAGGCTGGACTTCTGGGTGGGAGTCGAAGGCTGTGTGGCTCATGGGTGCCAAAAAAGCACAAGACCGTGACGTTATCTAACTGCACCACTGCCCCCACGGAAAGAAAAGGGAGGGTGGGGCACCAGCAAGCCATGGATCCCTACTGAGAGAAATGAGGAGCAAATGGAAAAGATCCCGCCAGCCTGACTGGTCTATGAACAGGCAAGCAAGCAAAACCCTAACTGCCTCTTCCTCTTCCCCTCTCCAGTCTTTTTTATTGTGGCATTTAATATACGGCCCTGGTTCCTCCCATGCCGGCAGATTACACAGGTTGCAGTAAACAACCCCCACGTCTACATGGCTTGCTAAAGTTTTCAGTCCTCAGCAACCGGAGTTGCTTGTAAACCCAGAGGCCAGTGAAATTATCTCTAAACAAACATTAAATCACAGCCTGGGAAACAGCTTGCAAAATTGCAGGCGCTGGCTTTTACAACAGGGAAGTAAATCACCTTTAAGACAGTAGCAACTTTCCCCCCCAATGTTTGCTCCAGGTAAACCGCAGCCGTAACTGTCTGGACGCACATGCAAAGTTCCCAGATACAAAAAGATATATAATAGTGCCCATTCTGAGTCATTTCTATCCTGAGGTTTCAGGAACTGCATTCAAACTTTTTCAAAAAGCAGTCATTCGCTCAATGACTTGGCTGGAGAGAAGGCAAAAAGAGACATCTGCTTAACTGGAGGGCAGGTGCCAGAAAAAGCACAGGTAGGGTTGCCAGCTCCAGGTTGGGAAGATTTGTGGGTGGAGCGTAAGGAGGGCAGGGTTTGGGGAGGGGAGGGACTTCAATGGGGTGTAAGGCGCCATAGAGTCCACTTCAAAAGGGGCCATTTTCTCTGTCGCCTGGAGATCAGTTGTAATCCTGGGAGATCTCCAGCCACCACCTGGAGGTTGGTGACCTCAGGCACAGGGTTTGCCAGCAGAGCAGATCTGAGTCAACTGATCCAGGGGTTGGGTTGCCAGCTGTGGACGATCACGACCTTATCTAGAAACAAATACCGAGAAAACAGTCGTGAGAGTCTGACCCACAAATCAAAATAGTCAGCAAGACTTATGAAGACAATATTTTCTATATATTGTTGCCAGTAAACACTATGTAACAATGAACAAATTCCATCAGACCGTAAGAAAACCCTTGCATAAGAATGCAACAACGTCGTCTCCGGATTGTATAACGTTTCAAAAAATGGATCTTCCTCAAGAAGTAAATATGCTGTAGTGTTTATTGGCAGCCATATACAGAGATATGTAGAAAGACTGTTTTCTCAGTATTTGTTTCTAGGGTTGCCAATTGCTAGGTGGTGCCTGGAAACCTTCTGCTATTACAATTGATCTCTAGCCAACCAATATCAGTTCCCCTGAAGAAAATGGCTGCTTTGGAAGGTGGACTCTATGGCATTGCACCCTGCGGAGGTCCCTCCCCTCCTCAAACCCCACCCTTCCCAGGCTCCACCCCCCAAATATTGCCCAATCCAAAGTGGACAATCCTATCCATGGGGTACCACCTGCTGGAAAGTATGCTCATGCAAGTCCTGCAGAAATAGGAGGGAGAGGAGAGGGAGAGAGAGGAAGAGGAGGAGAGGAACAAAAATTATATCCCGCCCTTCACTCACTTGGAGTCTCAGAGCAGCTTACAATCTCCTTCCCTTCCCCTCCCCACAACAGACACCCTGTGAGGTAGGTGGGGCTGAGAGAGCTCTGAGACAACTGTCCTTGAGAGAACAGCTCTGAAAGAACTTATGACTGACCCAAGGTCACCCAGCTGGCTCTCCAGAGGGAGAGGGGTGGGGAACAAACCTGGTTCTCCAGATTAGAGTCTGCCAGTCTTAACCACTACATCACACTGGCTCTCATAGGGCTGCATCCATCAATGAGACTTGCACACAAAAAAACTCCCTGCCAAATTGTGGCCCCTCCCCATCCAGTGTGCCTAGAGGGTGGTTCAGATTTTCCGATTCAAGCTTCGAGATCCCTCAGACCTGTACATGCCTCCAGCAACCAACTCCAGAGAGCCAGTTTGGTGTAGTGGTTAAGTGCGCGGACTCTAATCTGGGAGAGCCGGGTTTGATTCCTCACTCCTCCACTTGCACCTGCTGGATGACCCTGGGCAAGCCATAGCTCTGGACCAGCTGTTCCCTCAAGGACAGCTTGGGAAAGAGCTCTCTCAGCCCCACCTACCTCACAGGGTGTCTGTTGTGGGGAGGGGAAGGGAAAAGGAGTTTGTGAGCCGCTCTGAGACGCCAAGTGAGTGAAGGGCGGGGTATAAATCCAATCTCTTCTTCTTCTTCTTCACTAAAAGTGGCAGCAGAGGGCAAGTGATCAGGCACTCCAAGCTAATGGCTACTCTTGTCCAGCCCCGCACACACACACCCACATGACGCTTGCCTAGAGTGAGCCGATTCCTCCTCTAAAAATGTAGGTCACTGAATCTGCCTATTATGCCAATGGGTTTTTTTTGCATATATTTTCATGTTGGTGGCGGCGGCATATGCTCAAAGCATTCTCCCCCCCCCCCCCCCCCACTCTCTGAATAGTTTTCACATTTTTAACTACAATATGCTAATGTGTGAGAACAAATGCGTGGCGCGCTTCCCCCGCCCCTGAAGCCTCTGCTGGCATCGCATCTGGACACCACCACGCCGAAGCTGAATGGCTGCTCTGCATTTCCAGACCGACAAGGCGAGCAGAGCTAGAAATCGGCAGCGACATTTCTTTTCCCGCCACCAGAAATGAAGCAGACACTTGTTTTATTTTTAATTTGGTCAGTTGGCCTGGGGGGAAACTCCCTTCCTCATCTGTAGCTTTTGTCCCCTCTCTGGGGCACAGGGGAAAGGAAAGGCTGAAGGACGCTTGCACCGACAGTCACCATTCCCTGCCCAGGGAACTTTCTCCCGAGCCCTTCAGATGCAACAAAGAAAGGTCATCTCTAGCTGCTAATGAGCTGGAGGCCACCAGTAAGGGAGATCCAGGCACCAACCCTGTGCAAGCATCCCCCGGAGTGACGAATGCCATGAAACGCTCCGACTAAGCAAGCTCAGGATCCCAGCCTTCATCACTAATTTTTATTAGCTTGCTGACCTTATGGTTCTCTTCTTCCTTCTCCACATGGGATTCTGAATATTGCCCCATATTGGGAAAAATCATGGTTCCGTTGGAGCGGGAGCGCACAGGAGCACAGCTCCGGGAGTGAGGAGCCCAGGGGGCGGGCACATGACCAAGCCCCGCCCCTTCCTCGGCTTCCCCAAGCAGTGCAGAGGCGCAGCGCCCCGGGGAAAGCCCTGCTAGAGTCTTTATTGTTTTTAATGTTTTGTTTTAATATTGATAATTTTATCATTGTTCCTTTTATGACTGTGTGCTGCTTTTCCAGAGACTTGCTCAAGGTGGCATATAAATTTTCTAAGTATACCAATTTTTATCTGGGCACATGGCACATAAGTACTGGAGAAATTTCACCAACCCTTCCGCAGCTTCCACCCCATCAGTTTGGTGTAGTGGTCAGGAGTTGGACTCTAATCTGGGAGAACCAGGTTTGATCCCCCACTCCTCCACATGCAGCTGCTGGTTGATCTTGGGCCAGTCACAAGTTCTCTCAGAGCTGTTCTCTCATGAGCAGCTCTCAAAAGACCTCTCTCAGCCCCACCTACCTCACAGGGTGTCTTGTTGTGGGGAGGGGAAGGGGAAGGGATGGGTGGTGCACATGTCCTGGGTATCTCAAGTCTACTTGAAACCTGGTGGTTTCAAGGGAGCAGAAAGAGAATGAGGGTGTGTTCTTTACGCTTATTTTTACTGCACAAAGTATTGGATGGAGAAGGGACTGGAGGAAGAGCAGGTCAGTTTCACTCCCCTGTGGAGTGGAGCCTGAGGGGTGGGTGTTGCCTTCTGACACACTTCCGGTATGCTAGTGGGTGTGGCATATGCAAATGAGTTATGCTAATGAGCTCCTGCACCTCTTTTTCTACAAAATGACCCCTGGTGACGAATACCATGAAACGCTCCGACTAAGCAAGCTCAGGATCTCAGCCTTCATCACTTTGCTAGCTTGCTGGGCTTATGGTTCTCTTCTTCCTTCTCCACATGGGGTTCTGAATATTGCCCCATGTTGGGAAAAATCACTTCCCAAAGTCCCCACCGTGAGTAGCCTGTGCCCGCCGAATATATCAGGACAGATCAATAAGCTGACTATCCAGACAGATCATCAAATGCATTCAGGTGATTGCTACCGCCATCGTTAAGCAATTCTATTAATATAGATACTGCGAGCACTTTATGAGATTGATTTGTTTTATATATTGAATGGTTTTAGATGGTTTTATGTTTGTCCCGATTGTTATTTATGTGTTTCGTCTCTCATGTAAGCCACCCTGAACAAATAAACAAATATTAACAGGCACCGGTTACCACCAGAATCGTTACCACCATCCAGCAAACTCATTTGCAGCTAAGATTGCAGCACCCATGATTGGGATGTTACAGCGAATTGGCAAAGGTGGGAGGAGCAAGCACTGGGTCTACAGGAACTCAGCAACTGGGCTGGTCTGAAGTCAACCACAGCTTGGTGATGGCGTGCTTTCTGAATGCAGCCACGCGAGCACAACGACATGCGACTCACAGCTCTGTATTTCCCACTTTCCCCCAGTGTTTTGTTGGTAGATCGGCAGTTTGAGACCCGAGTGCCGCATGACGGAGCGAGCTCCCGTCTCTGGCCCCAGCTCCTGCCAACCTAGCCGTTCAAAAGCATGAAATTGCAAGTAGATAAATAGGTGGCAAGGTAATAGCATTCCATGCACCTCTGCATTTAGTCATGCTGGCCCCATGATCACAGAGAAGTCTTTGGACAGCGCTGGCTCTTCGGCTTGGAAATGGAGATGAGCACTGCCCCCTAGAGTCGGATTCAACTGGCTTTCGAGCAAGGGAAACCTTTTCTTTGCAATAGAATTTTTATTTTTCCATTATTCTCAAATGCAATTAGCTTTTATACATATTCCATTCTCTATAAAATTGCATATTTAGCTAAAAAGATATAATCATTAAATGACTTCCCACTCCACCCGCACCTTCATATATATATCAACCAGTAAACATGTATTTTAAAAGTATTTGCCTCCTAAGGTAACATTTTGAGCTATTATAACTTTTATACATAAATTATATTGGTTAAAAAAGAAAAAAGGTTTAATTTCGCAGCCAACTAAGAATTCATTTTTTGTGTTATAATTCTGTCCCTCATTTCAGTAGTTAAGAAAGTGTAAAAATATTGTCTTTCATATTCCACTCTCGCTCCATATATTCCCTCAACTCTTTCCAATCTTCTGAGAACTTCAGTGAGTCTTGATTGTTTAGTTTTCTTGTCCATTTGTCCATTTCTGCCATAAATAGCAATTTTCTCAACCATTCCCATAGTTCTGGAGTTTTCTCCGATTTCCAGCTTTGTGCATAAGCCATTCTTGCTGCCGTTACCATATACCAAATCAATGTCCTTTTACTTATATTTACATCCTCTAACTTTAGACCAAGCAACGACATTTCGGGCAGTTTTTTAAACAAGGGAAACCTTTTCCTTTACCTGTCCTCAGCATCTGTGACCAGGAGCAGGAAGAATGGCAAGAAGAAGAAGAAGAAGAAGAAGAAGAAGAAGAGATTGGATTTATACCCCGCCCTTCACTCACTTGGAGTCTCAGAGCAGCTTACAAACTCCTTTCCCTTCCCCTCCCCACAACAGGCACCCTGTGAGGCGGGTGGGGCTGAGAGAGCTCTTTCCCAAGCTGTCCTTGAGGGAACAGCTGGTACAGAGCTATGGCTTGCCCAAGGTCATCCAGCCAGGTGCAAGTGGAGGAGTGGGGAATCAAACCCGGTTCTCCCAGATTAGAGTCTGCACACTTAACCACTACACCAAACTGGCAATGGGATGGGTGGCCTGTTAAGCTCCCTTCCTGCCATCTGTGCTCCTAAATCTCACCAGCTGCTTTCCCAGTGATGGAGGGCAAGATCCTGTATCCTTTCTCCAGCGAATCTGGGGCGGGGGTAGAACTGAAACCATGACTGGAAGGGAGCAGGTTAAGCAGCCCCCACTGCTCTGCCTAGTGTTAATGGCGGCAACCCCCTGAAACTGGTTTGCGTTTTTAAAAAAAATCTGGATGAGGGAAGAGAAAACAGACCTGAGAAAATCACACATCTCTGTCCATCAGTAAAAATGCATATTACAGACCTGTGAGGCCTCAGTTTGCCCTGGGGCCATGCAGGGAAGAAAAAAGGATGTTTAATTTCTCAATCTCTGCTTATTTTTGATCGTCAATACTGGCATCTCATCTTTTAAAAGGTTGTTTAATAACAAGAGGAGCCCAGTTTCAAGCAGGAAAACTGAGTGGAGGTTGAAGAGTTAAATCCCCTCTCTCTTCCCCGCATGGCTGAAAGGCAAATTGAGGTCACACACAAGAGCCTACAATTTACCATTTATAGAGGTCGGAGATGTATGACCTTTGTCACATCTCTGTGATCCCTCTGAGAGCCCTGCCGTCTTAGACACAATATCACGGCACCCCACACCAGAGTGTGCTCCAAAAGCCTAATCCTGAAAGGAGGGTGCTGGGATCCCCCCAGGTGTGGGAGGAGGAGGAGGCAGCAGCCTTGGGTGCCACAATAGATGCCCGCTGCTCTCCCTGGCCCTGCCACCCTTCCCCATTCTCACTGAAGCCTGAGTTCCTGGCTTCACATCAGTCGGCCCTTCAAATGCCCGGCCATGTCCCATGCCAACAAGGAGGGAAGTTATTAAAATAAATGGGGAGAAGGTTTATCTTGGGTCTCCAGGCCTCGCGATCAATGTAGCGCAGTGAAGAGGCGAGGCAGAATATTTACGCTGCCCGTCAACGGTTTCATAAACCTGATGAATCCATTAAAATGCCACTTAGGGTTGAAGGCTGCGGGTGCGGGGGAGGTTGTCTTTTGATGGCAGGTCACAGCAAGAAGTTCTCTGGGTTTCTTACGTTTTCCCTTCTTGGCAGAGAGGCCGGAAGACGACAGCTGCCAGGCCTGTAGCCAAGATTTTTAAATTCAGGGGGGCCTTTAAATAAGTCAGGGGGCACTTAAATAAGTCAGGGGGCACCCCACCCCACCCCCTGCATACACACTCAAGGGAGGACCTGGGCTGGATGGGAAGCGAGGGGGCCTGAGCAGTAAGTCAGGGGGCCGTGCCCCGAGATGCCCCACTGTAGCTACAAGCCTGATAGCTGCAGTAAGGGCTGTCAGCTCTGGGCTGGGAAATACCTGGAGATTTGGGGGATGGCGCCTGAAGAGGGTGGGGCTTGGGGAGGGGAATGCCACCGAGTCCACCTTCCAAAGCAGCCATTTTTCTCCAGGTGAACTGATCTCTGTCCCCTGGAGAGTAGTTGTAATCCCAGGAGATCACCAGCCACCACCTGGAGGTTGGCAACTGTAAGCTGCAGGCAGGTAGGAGGCATCACTGGAAACTTGTCTCGAGTGTGCAGAGGACAAGAAAGCCCCCCACCCCCAGTTAATTCACAAAATCCAGAGCAAAGAATATGCCGCAGATAGAGTAATGGCCTGAACAACAAAGAGCATGGCTGTGTCTTCCAGCTAGAGCTGCCAGCTCCAGGTTGGGAAATGCTGGGAGATTTTGGGGGTGGAGCATGAGGACAGTGGAGTTTGGGGAGGGAGGGGATTTTGATGGGGTATAACATGGTAGCGGCCACCTTCCAGAGCGGCCATTTTCTCCAGGGGAACCTACTTCTGCCACCTGGATCTCAGGAGATCTCCAGCCATCACCCAAAGGCTGGCAACCCTGCTTCTGCCACTAGGTAAGACTTAGTTTCTCTTGTATAGCTGGAAGGGCTTTTTTTCCTGACTTAAAACTGGAGAAGAGTTACATCGCTCTAGTCATATCCCTCTAGCCCTCCATCGTGAAGCAACACTGATAGAGATAAGAGCACAGCTAGGGTTGCCATGGCTGAGGCTTTGGCCCTAGAGTCGCCAGATCCAGGTCAGGAGATTCCTGGAGATTTGGGGGTCGAGCTTGGGAAGGCAGCATGTGGGGAGGGGAGGGATCTAAGTAGAGTGTAATGCCATAGAGTCCACGCTACAAAGCTGCCATTTTGTCCAGGGGAACTGATCTCTGTCCCTTAGAGACCAGTCATAATTCCAGGAGATCGCTAGGCTCCACCTGGAGGTTGGCAATCCTAGTTGGACCTGGCTTTTGGGGATGAGGTCCATTCTTAGAGCCATCAGCTCATCCCCACACTCTGCGGCTTCTCTGAAGACTTCTGTGCATGCCAACCAGTGGTAACTAGAGGTCACATGGCTGGAGATTTGTGCTGAGTTGACACCAATATGCAGATTGTGGCAGAATCATGTGCTTTCAGCAGATCTCAGAAAGGTGGTGAAAATGATGCGCTGGTGTGCGGAGGCAGTTTTGAGATGGATGAGCACTAATAAACAAACTCGATCCCAGCAAAATGGAGGTATCTGCAGAAGGATTGACCCTGAAACTTAAGTGACTTCTGTTCTGGAAGAGGTTGCACTCCCCTAAAGGAGCGGGTTCATCACTTGGGGGTGCTCCTGGACCCAGGCTTCCTGTAGGATATGCAGATAGCAGTGGGGTTCAGGAATCAGAGTAGCCAACTCTGACTTGGGAAATTCCAGGAGATTTGGCGAGCCGTGCCTACATAGAACAGAGGGAGGTCAGCAGGGTGTGATGGCATAGAGCCCATCCTCCAAAGCTGCCATTTACTCTAGGAGAAACTGGTCTCTGTAGTTTGAAGATCAGTTGTAAATCTAGGAGAATTCCAGGCCCCCTGCCTGGAGACTGGCAACCCTGGTATTAGGCCTGATTTAAATGCAGTGATGGTGGGATAAATGAACTTTCCCAGGAGCCTTTGCAGGCATAAGAACATAAGAGACGCTAATGTTGGATCAGGCCAATGGCTCATCCAGTCCAACACTCTGTCACACGATGGCCAAAAACACGAGGTGCCCTCAGAAGGTCCAGCAGTGGGGCCAGGACACTAGAATCCCTCCCACTGTTGCCTCCCCCCAAGCCCCGAGAATACAGAGCATCACTTGCCCCAGACTGAGAGTTCCTATCTATACCTTGTGGCTAACAGCCACTGATGGACCTCTGCTCCATATGTTTATATAATTCCCTCTTGAAGCCATCCATGCTTGTCGCTGCCACCACCTCCAGTGGCAGTGAATTCCACGTGTTCATCACTCTTTGGGTGAAGAACTACTTCCTTTTATCCATTCTAACCCGACTGCTCAGCAATTTCACTGAGGGCCCACAAGTTCTTACACTGTGAGAAAGGGAGGAAAGGACTTCTTTCTCTACCTGCTCTATCCCATGCATCATCTTATAAACCTCGATCCCAGGTCTCTCTTAAACAGGGCCCCCAATTTCTACATACGCAGCGTCTTCACATCAAAACTCTCGAGCCTAAGTAAGTCTTGTGCTGGGGTCACATATGCTACATGCCAGTTTAAAGCAGATGTTCGCCATGTGTAAAGTCAACCTACCAGTGTCCCGTCATGATCATCCATGGTTAGCATGTCGATGTGAGGCTTCTGAGTCGAATCAATTAAGCCAGGCCTTTGTTGAAAGCAAAAGTCCTTTTATTCTTAATGATGTTTCAGGTACTCAATGTTTGTTAGAGATAACGGGTTACAGGCAACAGGGATTAATATACCATACACAGTAAGGTAAGAGCAGGCAAGGAGCCAATCAGGATCAATACAAAAAAAGCATGAAAAATCCCAACCGTTAATTCCCACAGAAAAGGCGCAAAAGCACTAAAACCCTCCCCATGCCCCTTAGTGAACTCTACTTGCGATTCACAGGCCAGGCACCTGGCTAGAAACAGTTCAACAGTTCTCCAAGGTTACAAAAGCAAGATAAAACATTCGAGACTCCAGGGAGGCAGAGGGAGGAGGCGAGAGAAGACAGCCAGGCTGTTTATGTGACGTGGTGGAATGCGGCAAGCCATCCTCCCGGGGAACAAAAAAGATACATTAAGCAGGACAGGCAATAAACCTCAAGACTAGCAGTAAATTACTGATAGGGACCCCGGGACTGGGACAATGAATGGCAGATAATCTGACACCCAAGCTATGAGAGGAAAGACCTGGATTCAAATCCCTGCTCAGCCATGACCCGGATTCACCCAGCCTTACAGGGTTGTTGGGTGAGGCTTCAGTTTCTGTTTATATTTCTGGCTGGCTCCAGATTCCTACAATCCAAATCCTACTGCGTTTTCTATTGGATGCCCCCACCCAGTTGATTGTACTGAGTTATCCTGTGAAATTTGCCTTGAGTCCCAGAGAGAAAGGTGGGCTATAAATAATGCAAATAAATAAATAACACCCAGACCTCCTAGGATAAGGTTGCCAGCTCAGGGCTGGGAAACACCTGGAGATTTTGGGGGGTGAAATATGAGGACAGTGGGGTTTGTGGAGGCAAGGGTCCTCAACAGGGTATAATGCTACAGAGTCCACCCTGCAGAGCAGTCATTTTCTCCAGGGGATCCGATCTTGATCAACTGGAGATCAAATGTAATCATGGGAGATCTCTAGGGGCTCCCCTGACCTGATAGCCCAGGCTACCCATCAGATCTCGGAAACTAAGCAGGGTTAGCCCTGGCTGGTATTGGGATGGGCAACCTCCAAGGAATACCAGGGACATGACGCAGAGGCAGGCAATGGCAAAACCACCTCTGAAACATCTCTTGCCTTAAAAACAAGTCTAGCTCACCACCTAGTGGTGCATAACACTGAAAGAACTAGAACTTCTGGTTGCCAGACAGTCTTAGGATCTCCTGGCTATACTACACACACTGCCATACGATAATTAATTAATTCCCAGGTGCTACCTGGAGGATGGCAACCCAAACCTTGGAGGAAAGACAGGGCAACTGGCCAAGTGTATTCCTGTCCCACTGCCCCATTTCCAGCCCTGAGCTTTGCCGGGCACCTACCTAAACAACGAGAGAAGTCCTCCAGTAAATAGCGTTGCTACCAAGAGGCCCCCGCCGGAGGCAAGCTTATTAACGATGCCTCTCGGAGAGCGCAGCGAACCTGATGGCTGGGGAGCTGTTGAATAGGAACCAGGAGAGATTACAGCATTTTGTCTAACAGGGTAGAAACACAATGAAAACCTTGTCCCGGTGCTAAATATTCTTGTCATTCTCCCCCCCCCCCCCCCCCCCGGGTTCTTGGAATAATGGCATTTGGCAGGTTGAAACAAAGCTTCCTCTCTCTTTTTTTTTGAATGATCTGGGCATGGTCGTCCTCTGCCAGTCACTGCTGGGCATCTTTTGTTGGTGACAAGGAGATGCTCCGGAAAATGAGGGATCAGGAGGGAAGAAGCACTGGCACATTTGTAGGGTAAACAAGAAGAGGCTTCCTGGCCCAAGTGGCCTTGATGGTGTATGTAGGGTTGCCAACCTCCAGATAGGGCCTGGAGCTCTCCCAGAATTACAACTGATCTCCAGACAACAGAGATCTGTTCCCCTGGAGCAGGGGTGGGCAAACTGTGGCTCGGGAGCCGCATGCGGCTCTTTCACATAAATTATGTGGCTCCCGGCAAGGCGGCTGGGGAAGCTAAATATCATTAGCAAACAAATATCATTGGACAAATTAATATCATTATCAATATCTGCTTTTACTCCTTTTGTTATGATTTTTGGCAGTCTCACTGAATGTTAATAAAAGGCAAATTTGCTTATTTTCCAATAAAAGCAGGTGATATTTGTTCATGTCTTGTGGCTCTCAAACGTCTGATGTTTATGCTATGCGGCTCTTACGTTAAGCAAGTTTGGCCACCCCTGTTCTAGGTGGCTCTTACGCTGAGCAAGTTTGCCCACCCCTGGAGGAAACAGCAACTTCACAGGGTACACTGTATGCCAGCACATCCCTGCTGGGCATCCTCCCTTCCCCAAATCCTGCCCTCCCTAGGATCTGGCCCCAAATTTCCAAGAATTTCCCAGTCCGGTGTTTGCAAACCTCTCTCTCTCGCACATGTGCTCTCTCTCTCTCTCGCTCTGTGTTTGTGTGTGTGTGTGTGCAGGAGAAATGTAGTAGGAAAAACTACTAGGAGAAGGTCCAGTGGAGAGGCAAG
Source organism: Lepidodactylus listeri (assembly GCA_029233225.1). NCBI lineage: Eukaryota > Metazoa > Chordata > Lepidosauria > Squamata > Gekkonidae > Lepidodactylus > Lepidodactylus listeri. The sequence continues at coordinate 19,238,601 of JARCFY010000020.1, read as the reverse complement.
GAGGGCACGAGTTCAAGTCCCACCACTGCAGGGATTCATTGTGCAATTTGACTAAACCTTTCCTGGCTGCCAGGGTGATCTGGGGTGAGGTCCTTTGCTGGGCTGTGGCATAAACATTGCGACACTTTGCAATTTATTTATTTTTTAAATTGAACACGACAAATAGAAGGGACAGCTTGAAAGAGGGGAGACATGCACTTCCATGCCACTGATTGCCCAGTCTGTTGCCAATCTCCTGGGAGCCAGCAAGCCTTGGAGCACAGATGGCCTTGAGCAGGGGTCATGTCGTAGAAAAAGAGGTGCAGGAGCTCATTAGCATAACTCATTAGCATAACTCATTTGCATATGCTACACCACCTGACATCACTGGAAGTATGTCAGAAGGCAAGGAAGGAGGGAGGGAGGGAGAGAGAGAGAGGAAAGAGCTGGTAGAGAGGGGACAGCTACTAATCCAAGCCTCAGAAATACCACTGTTCTGGGAGGATAGCTTCAGTGGTGGCTGAAGCCTTCAGAAGGCTGGTCGGAGGAACAAGGACCTTTCCAGGGGGCAGGGTCATTTTGCTGCAGCCGTGACACAAGCAGGCATTCCCCCGTGGGGGGGGGGGGTGGCTGGCACCAGCTCCTGGAGCTGCGCTCCCCCAAGCTCCTGCTCGAAAGGACCCCTGGCCTTGAGCCTGGTGGAGTCCCTTCATCACAGCACCTTTTGTGGGGGATGGAAAGGGCTGTGAGGTTATAGCCGACTTATGGAAAACCCATAGGATTGTCAAGGCAAGAGGCGAACAGAGGTGGTTTGTCATTGCTTGCCTCTGCAGAGCGACCCTGGGTTTCCTTAGTGGTCTTCCATCTAAGTACTAACTGCTTAGCTTCTGAGATTTGAGAAGGTTGGGCTAGCCTGGGCCTTCCAGGTCAGGGTGACACCTTTTATTAAAACCAACCAACCTGACAAAATCTTGTGCGAGTTTTTTGAGCTTGCCAGAACACTTCATCTGGCTGGATGCTGCTAAACTTAAAGAAGATAAAAGTGGGAAAGCACATTCTTCAGGTCAGATTCTTTGTTTGTTAACTTTTTATGCCTGCCTGCCTGTCTTTGTTTTTGTTTTGTTTTTAGCTGGCGAACAATGTCCAGTTTTTCCTTGCCCTGTTGACGTCTACGCTCTGTTTCTACCAGTTATTTCTTTGTCAGAAAGTCCTGGGAGACAAATGACAAGACAAACATGGAAAGGCTGGAAATATCAATGGGCTTCCACATGTTTGGCAGCAATGAACCTTCCCAGCTGGCCTTGGGGAAAACAGCTCCCCCACCCCCACCCCCAACCCAATAACAGACACTGACTTCTGCAGCTGTTGTGCCCCAGGGATCAAGCAGCCCTAGCATGCCAGGGAAAATTTTCCAGCTTTTGACAGCTCCAATGTTCACTGCTCCAGCAAAGGCAGCTCCGTGCTGAATAGAAAGCCGCCCTAGATGTGCTTCTGAAATGCCACCAGGAGCAACTGAGCTGTGCTGGGCTGCTCACTTTAGTCTCTCTTGCAGGGGCAATCCCTGGCCATTGGGCATAGCCATCAGTGTGTGCAAAGCAGCTTTCTGGGGGGGGGGGGGGGGGGGGCCTCTCTTGCTTTCTCAGGCAGACAAATCCTGGCTGCTCACGAGGGAACACTCCAGAAGTCCCTCCTCCGCTGTCCTCTATATATAACCCTTCAGCTGTCCCTGGCACTGCAGCACAGCCAGCTTTTGCCACAGATGTTTGCCTAAGAGCCCTTTTCCAGGCCAGGAACGAATCCTCTCATTTGGGTTTCTCATTCCAGCTCCTGTCACTTCTCTTGGCTCACGGAAGCTGTCGCAGGCCCTTGTCGAATGCTCTTGATGGTGGCGAAAACGAGAGGATACTCCCTAGCAGCAAACAAAGAAAGGAAACCGTTTCAGACCTCCAGAGAAGGAGCTGGGAGCATTCCTTGCCCACAGTGCTAGGAAGCCAGCAAAGGGATGCTGCTACAGTTGCAAACTCTGGGTTGGGAAATTCCTGGAGATTTGGGGGATGGAGTCTGGGGAGGACACAGTTTGGGGAGGGAAGGCAACTCAGCAGACATTTGATGCCCTAGATTCTACCTGACCTCTGTTGACTAGGAATCAGTTGTAATTGCAGGAGACTTTGAGGCCCCACCTGGAGGTTTAATCTATCTGTCTGTCTGTCTGTCTGTCTATCTATCTATCTATCTATCTATCTATCTATCTATCTATCTATCTTTCACCCTCCCTGCTGGAGCGGGCTCAGGGCGGCTTACATAGAATTTATTGAGCAGATAAAACAGAAAATTGAATAAAATCACAATAAATATAAATACAAAAACATCACATAAAGTGCTGGTGCAGATCGTATAAGAATGGTGGGGCATTAGCAGCATCCAGCACAAACATACAGTCAGCTGACATCACAGTCTGGGTCATATCGGCAGAGCATAGGCCGTCAGTGGTGGTGTTAGTATTAGAGCCAGGGCCTCAGTTTATTGGGTGCGGCTCACGAATCAAAGGCCTGGTGGAAGAGCTCCGTCTTATAGGCCCTGCGGAACTGTAAAACAGTTCCTTCCTGTCTTCCGGGCCTTCCTGTCTTCCGGGAGCTCATTCTGCCAGTACGGAGCCACCACTGAGAAGGCCCTGGCCCTCACCACGGCCAGCCTGGCTTCTCTGGGGCCTGGAAGGGCCAAGGGATTTTGGGACCCTGATCATAGTGCTCTCTGGGGAACATGTGGGGAAAGGCGGTCCCTTAGGTATGTAGGCCTCTGACCATAAAGGGCTTTAAAGGTAAGAACCAGCACCTTGAACCGATTCCGATATGCTATGGGCAGCCAGTTCAGTGCTTTAGTGCAGGCTGGATGTGCTTCCGCGTGGGTTGACCACCCTATGTAATGTTCAACGTCTCAGTCCCATGAAGGCTTGGGAAGGACCAGCCAGCTCCCCACCCCCAAAAAAACCAGGCTTTTGGCTCCTGACAGATGACCACTTTCAAACTGGTCTGACTCAGTTTGGCTTTTTCATGTCTGTGGTTTTTATATTTACCTACAAAGCCCTTAGGAGATTCATTCTGCACATGAACGGTTGGGCAGAAAGGAAGGGTTCCAAGCTGAAAATAGAAAAAAACAAGTGGAGACCTGCAAGAAACTTGCGGGATGGTTATCCCATTCCTCACACCTTTGCTTCCTCCCTTCTCCCCTTACCTCTCTCACACTCTTTCTCCCGTCTGCCCCCCTTTCTTACTCTCTCTCTCTCCTTCATGTATGTTACTTCCTCTCTCTTTCTGACCCATCATCATTCTCTTTGTTTTTCTGCCTCCCCACCTCATCACTCTTTCTCTCTCTTTCTGCCTCCCACCTCAAATCCCACCCCCCCCAGGCATTGTACCTCACTGAGGTCCCTGTCCTCCCTAGGTTCAACCCCCAAATCTCCAGGAGTTTCCCAGCCTGAATCTGGATCTGCTGCTGATGGCAGGGGGGGGGGGTAACTTGGCAACCCTAGACTGCTGCCAGTAAAAACCCTGCCTTTTACTGACAGAAACTGTTAGAACCTCCCCCCCCCCCCCCCAAAACATTCTAATCTCCTCACAGTTGATGCCTGGAGCTGATGCCATTTCAAAAGGTATTGGGGGGGATTCAACGGTCCCTGAAGTTTTTTTTTTAACTTTTCGGATTTTTCTGCAGCCCAAGGAAGGGGCCTGACTATGTAGGAAAAGCTGTTGGGGGAGAGGGAGCTCTCTTTTGGCAGAAATAAGCATCCACACAGGGGGGAAAACTCTTGGAATTAGACTATAGATATAATATGGAGATCGTTCATTTGATCCCTTTTGAACAACACCTCTCTAACACTGAATTGGGACTTCTGACATAGAGAGAGAGAGATGACTGGGAGGCTCTGGGACTTTGGAACACCCATCCCCAAGAGACTTTCCAAAGCTCATGTCTGATCATTTTGGAAACACTGGAAGACCTTTAGCATTTTGAGGGCTAGGGTTGCTAGCATCCAGGTAGGGTCTGGAGATCTCCCGCCTTTACAACTGATCGCCAGCTGACAGAGATCAGCTTCCCTGGGGAAAATGGCTGCTTTGAATTGTGGACTCTGTGGCATTGTACCATGCTGAGGCCCCTCCCCTCCCCAAACCCCACCCTCTCGTCCATCCACCCCCAAAGTCTCCAGGTATTTTCCATCCCACACCTGGCAACCAGTGTTCCCTCTAAGCTGAGTTAGTGTGAGCTAGCTCACAGTTTTTTAGCCTCCAGCTCACAGATTTTTGTCTTAGCTCAGGAAGGAAGGCTCCAGAGCAGACTAATTTATGCAGCAGCCAAATCGCTCGCTCCCGACTTGAATGCCAGTAGCTCACAAATTAGAATTTTTGCTCACGAGACTCCACAGCTTAGAGGGAGCATTGCTGGCAACCCTATTGAGGGCCAAGATTAAGCCCACAAAGGGTTGGCAATCTCACATTTGCAATTTCCGTTCATTTGTTCCAGGTCTGTTTTCCTCGTTTAGTGTATTTTACTACAGCTTTTCAGGCAGAGTTGGCTCCCAAAGCACCACATAAATGGTGCTAAAATACAAAATAAACATTCCTCAGGAAGAGTATTCTCAGCTGAGCTGAACCCAAGCAAGGGAGAGGGTTGCCTGGCTTCACACCCTAGCCCTTCTAACGGCCTCATTGGTTCTGGTTCTCTGTCCTCAGCCTTCTGGACCCGTTGGGCTCAGAATCCATATAGCACATAAATGAATCACTCCTGTCAACAGGTGTGCACAGTTACCCTCTGTGTGTTCCACGGGCTCAGTGCTAGGTAATAAACAATATGAAATGACCATATCGTTCAATGATATAAATGAGCTGTCTATTCTGAGGTACTTTCTCTCCAGTCTCCTCTAGGCCCCTCTTTATCTCTCTCTCTCTCTTTCTATCTGTCTCCGGTAGAAGAAGAAATTCCGCACGCTAGGTGCATTCAGACGGCGTGCTGGAGCCGGCTCAAATTGCCCCACTTCGATGCAGCTTTTTTTTACTCTGACAATCGCGATCACACGGAAGTGTATGCCCTTTTTTTTCTAATTTTACACGTGCGCATAGGCGCTTATCTGGAGATCTGAAAAAAATAAAACCTCGCGCATGCGCAAAAGCAGTAGAGCAAATCTTGCCACAGTTCCACAAGCACCATGATTTCACCGCCCTGACAGAACCCATCCCTTTAAACTTTTCACCTGAAACTGGCCTCCTTGGGATCCAGAACTCAAAACTAGTGGCCATTTTTAAAAAAAATTATAGACGTGTGGGCAGAGCAGAACTTATGCGCATATTGCCAACACAAAAATAAAAATGGCGGGCGAAAGCGGAAGACAGAGGCTTCTGCATGGGGGGGGCGTTTAAAGATTCGAAAGTGGCTCGACGACAGTGGAGCGATCACACTGGGGGAAATGTGCTTTCAACTGGGAGAGCACAGAAAAACCACTTAAGAGCCAGTTTGGTGTAGTGGTTAAGTGCGCGGACTCTTATCTGGGAGAACCGGGTTTGATTCCCCACTCCTCCACTTGCACCTGGCTGGATGACCTTGGGCAAGCCATAGCTCTGTACCAGGTGTTCCCTCAAGGACAGCTTGGGAAAGAGTTCTCTCAGCCCCATCTACCTCACAGGGTGTCTGTTGTGGGGAGGGGAGGGGAAAGGAGTTTGTAAGCCACTCTGAGACTCCAAGTGAGTGAAGGGCGGGGTATAAATCCAATCTCTTCTTCTTCTTCTTCTTAAGGACCTGGAATCAAAATAATACGCTTTGCTCCGGAATTTGCTATGGTAAACAATGGCTGGGGACGGGAGGCAGCTGCTGCTGTCTGAATGCACACATTTGATCCGTTTTCGAAGTGTGTCAAACAGCACGTCTGAACGCACCCACTGTATACAGCATCTAGTCCATTTAAACTTGAGAGTTCTTCACTACTTCTACACAAGGTTGTGAAAGGCCTGATTCCCTCCCCCCCCCCCCCGCCGGGGACTGTTGTTCATATTTTATTTTATTTGATTGATTTTATTTGATTCATGGGGATCCAATGGGGACCGAAAACAGCTTACATCATTATTTTCTCCTCTATTTTCTCCTCACAACAACGCTGTGAGGTAGGTTAGGCTGAGAGAGTGTGACTGGCTCAAGACACTCAGAGAGCTTCCATGGCACAAGAGGGGATTTGAACCTGGATCTCCCAGAGCCTAGTCCGTCACCCTTAACCACCACACCGGCTCTCTTTATGGGCCCCATTCACTACAGTACAGTGAAGATGGATCAGGCAGAATTTTTTTGTATCTCCTCATAGGGCCTTGCAGTAGAGCAAGCCAATTGCAGATTCCAGTTCATCATTTTATGCTGGCAAAACCGGTTTCGGCAGACTCATGGTGGGCGCATCTCCGGAGAGCTCCGGGAGACGCAACCTGAACCCGGCGGTCAGGAGGGGTGCCGACTGGATTTTGGCCCCCCAGGAGCCCTTGTAGGGGGCATCCTGCCTGAGGTGCAAGGGGAAGTCCTGTGGGTGGGTAAATTCCTGGACTGGGGTGAGGGAAGCCTGAGAAAGGTGGGGTTTGGGGAGGGGAGGGCCTCCAGCAGGGTACAATGCCATAGAAACGACCATCCAAAGCAGCCATTTTCTCCAGGGGGACTGATCAATCTAGGGTTGCCAGCTCTAAGTTAAGAAATACCTAGAGATTTGGGGAGTGGAGCCTGGGGAGAGTGAGATTCGTGGGGGGGAGGGTCCTCAGCAGGGTACTATGCCTTGGCATTTATCCTCTTAAGCAGCCATTCTCTCCAGAGAAACTGATCTTGGTCGTTTGGAGATCAATTAGAATAGCAGGAGATTTCCATGCCCCAGCTGGAGGGTGGCAACCCTAGCAGGCAGCATACCATATGACAGTCTCTGAAGTTTGCAAGTATTGGCTAGAACAACCAGACGCTGGGTGGAGCTTTCTCAGGCAGGAATTGCCCCCGTTCCAAAGCTTTCCTTTCAGTTACAGCACAAGTCCCACCAGAAGAATGTCGGCTTTCCTCTGAACTTTCTGGCTACTGACCTACAGACAAGCCTCTGCCTGCATCCTTGGTTCACTATCTCCACCACGAGACTGACAGGGAAATTGTCCTCAGGGTGACCTTTTCCAAGCCCTACTCGCAGACAGTAATGGACCACGGATTGGTCCACCAACCACCCCTGAAGAAAATGGCTGGTGAACTCTATGGCATTATACCTTGCTGAGGTCCCTTCCCCCTCAAATTCTACCTTCCACATACTCCGCCCACAAAGAGCCAGGTCTTTCCCAAACCGGAGCTGGTAAGCCTTCCTACTATCGTTGGTCAGCAGCACATTAACTAGACTTGAGTCCAGCAGCACCTGAGACCAGCAAGATTTTCAGAGTGTAAGCTTCTGAGAGACGAAGGGAGCTTTGACTCTCGAAATCTTATACCTCAAAAACCTTGTTGGTCTCTAAGGTGCTACTGGACTCGACTCTAGCTGTTCCGCTCCGGCAAAAGAGACTTCTCCCTTCCAAAAACCCAAACAGTTTTCAAGTCAGACATGGCTGCCTCCTGGAACACAGAACACAGGCTCCGCGCACCTCTTAATGGCGCGTGCAAATGCAGTGAGCGGTTTCATCCATCTGGGCCTGGCCTCCCTCCAGTTAATTTGCCAGTCCCCTGGGCCTGCTGAAGGGGAATTGAAACATGAAAAAGGGATGTAAATCACAACATAATAGCCTCGTAAAAACATTCACACTCACACGCACACACATACAAAGCAATGTCCAAGAAAACCATTCAGTCTTCTGCAGGCCAAGTGTACTACCTCCCTGCTCAGGACACGGCTCTGCCCGTCAGACATCCGAGGTTTCCCCTTTCAGAAACGTTCACAGTGGAAATCTGGTTTATCCCTTTTGCTGCATGGAGCATTGAGCTACATGGCTCTGTCATTTCTGCTTCCTGGGGATGCCAATCACCGGCAAAATGAAAATGGGCCATGCCTGCCACATGCCATGCCTGCTAACTTAATAAATGCCAAATCAGAGAGGCAAATCTGTTGAATCAGAGAACTGGGGGGTGGAGGGTTGAAGGAAATCTATCACAGAACCCCCTCCTGTCCTGCCCTAGAGGGGACTCGATAGAGTTGCCACCTTCCAAGTGGGGCTTGGAAATCTCTTGGGGTTACATCTGATCTCCAGGCTACGAGTAGGAAATGGCCGCTTTAGACGCTCTGTGGCATTCTACCTTGCTGAGGTCCCTCCCCTTCCCAAACCCTGCCCTCCCCAGGCTGTACCCCCAAATCTCCAGGAAGTTTCCAACTCAGCGTTGGCAACTCTAGCACTAGCCTCAGTTGTGCCTTCTGCCGTACTGGACTCTCCTTGAAAGACAGCGTGCCCACCGCTACCAACCTGCCCCTGTACGGCACAGCCACAGGAGCGGCATGTTCAAGATCGCATCCTTGGATCACACAGGGGCACATTGAACTGTCTGCATTCTAGAGGATGTTCCACACCCCCTCTGCAGCAAGCAGGGATCCCCGGCGGACTGAAAGGGTCAGTGGAGGCAGGCAGACTGGAAGTCACTGACCAGTATGTTTCCCTGTGACCTTCGTTAAAACCACTAAGTGCCACCGTTCTTTCTTGACATCTGATGTCCTATTAGCCACTAGGGTCAGCAACTCTGCCCTGAGCAATTCCTGGGATGGGGCCTGCAGAGGGGGAGGGTTTTGAAGCTGCCATTTTTAGGGTTGTGAAACTCTGGTTTGGGAAATTCCTGCCGATTTTGGAGGCAGAGCCTGGGGACGCTGGGGCTCAGAGACAGGAGTAACCTCGTCAAGGCATAATACCATAGAGTCCACCCTCCAAAGCAGCCATTTTCTCTGGGAGAACTGATCTCTGCCACCTGGAGATCAGTTTTAATTCTGTGAGATCTGCAGGCCCCACCTGGAGGACCACAGCCCTACCTCTGAAAGTGCCATTTTCTCCAGGGGAACTTATCTCTGTCATCTGGAGATCAGTTGTAATTTCTGAGGAACTCATAAGAACATAAGAAGAGCCCTGCTGGGTCAGACCAGGCCCCACTTGGGAGTTGGCACCCCTCTTTAGCATCATTGATGAGAGGGTTAACACGGAGCCCAACCTAGCCCAACTTATTCATGCCTGAAGTCACTGGGACTTAAGTGAAGCACTATTAAGTCCAGGTGGATTGCTTTCAAGGAGACTTAGGCCGTGGTCACACGGCCCTTTAAATCCGGGACTCCTCCCAGATTTAAAGGAGCCGCTTCTCTTAAGTTCGGGTTGGGATGTTTATACATCCCAACCCCTGACGGCGGCGGCCACAGCAGTGGAAAAAGAGGTGGGCAGCCGCGGGTGGCAGCCGAGAAGGAGGCTGGCGGTGGTGGAGGAAGTGGGCGGTGGCAAAGGAAGAGGAGGTGGGCGGCAGCAGAAGAGGAGGTGGGTGGCGACGGAGGAGGTGGAGGGTGGTGGTGACTGGGGGAAGAACCCTTCCCCAAGCCCCACCAGCTGCCTGGTAAGTTTGGGGGGGGGGGGTTCTCCTTTTACACTTGGGTGCTTGAGTGCCCAAGCACCCAAGTGTAAAGGGGGGGGAATGGCAGACAGGACCATCTGGACAGCCCTGCTCTCACAATGATTGTGAGAGAGGGCTGTCCAGATGGCTCAAATGCAGGCTCCTCACGCGACTCCCAGGAAAACAGTCGATTTTCCCAGGGTCGGAAAATGCGGGAGGAACCTGCATTTGAGCCCGCTTCGGTGCGGGACTAGTCGCGGTAATTGTAGACGGTCCCTTTAAATGCAAGAGGAAACAGCCCTTCCTCCCGCATTAAAGGGCCGTGTGACCATGGCCTTAATCACCGTGCAATCTGGGGGAATCCCGTCCCCACAGCTCCCTAATGTGGCTATACCCACAGTCCAAGAGACAGAAGGTTTGTGTGCCTCCCTGCACCACTTGTGCGTGCTCATTTTGTAGTGTGCAGTGCAGAATCGAGTTGCTCTGCTTTTCCCAGGGCAGCCCTGAGTATTTTTCTGCTTCAGTTTTCAGAAATAATGACTGGGAGGAGTAGAAATGTTTCCTCGAATGCACTTTGATGGAGAGAAAATGCCCCTTTTCTCCATTCTGTTCTGTGCCCTGTTGTCACCCGTCTCCGCCGCTGCTTTGGAAGACTTCCTTTGTTCCATTCTGGCTGGTTCCTGTCTCTTTCTTCTTCCTGCATTAGCTTCAGGAGAGATCCCACCCAATAAGATCATGTAGCAGATGGGGTGGCACTGAAACCCGACATAGGCAATCGGCTTTAGTGTTATGACAGCGTCAGGGACATTCAGACGGAGCACAACGGGTGTGAGTGAATGCTGAAAAATCACTGGAGGGAGGCACTTTCGATTGCAGCGGAAAATATCCCTTCTTACTGCTGAAATCTGTTGACTTTTGACATGTCCTCCGTGGATCTGGAAAGTGCCCAGCCTTCCTCTTTTTGATTTCAGATTCTTTTGAAACAGGTTTCCCTGCGGTTCTTCTGAATATGTTTCCTTTAGTCTCTCCCTATACGACTTGCCTACTGGGGACCGGCTCTCATATCAAGGTGCTCCCATGATGGCCCTCACTCAGGATTGCCAGCCTCCAGGTGGGGCCTGGAGCTCTCCCAGTATTACGACTGATCTCCAGGCTACAGAGATTAGTTCCCATGGAGAAAATGGCTGCTTTGGAGGGTGGACTCTGCTTTGGAGGGTACACCACGGAAGCCCCCCCTTTCTCCAAACCCCATCCTTCCCAAGGTTCACTCCCCAGATCTCCAAACTTGGAGTTGGCAACCCTTCCCTCACTGGAGCTGACCCCCCCGCTGCAGAAATCATGGCAACCACCTGTATGGAAGTTGTGTAGAAATGCCAGCGCACACGAACCATTCCTGGCCCAAAGCATAGCTGGTGATGTCAAGTGCCCGCTGGAACCCCCATTTGTCATGGCCTGCCTCCAAATCATTGCCTTCTTGAACCATTCACCCCCAAATGAGAAGAGCGTTTAAAAATCTGGCCTGTCTGGCTCATTCTGAACGGTTGGAAAGATGTCTCCAGCAGATGGAAGAAGAAGAAGAAGAAGAGATTGGATTTATATCCCGCCCTTCACTCACTTGGAGTCTCAGAGTGGCTTACAAACTCCTTTCCCTTCCCCTCCCCACAACAGACACCCTGGGAGGTAGGTGGGGCTGAGAGAGCTCTTTCCCAAGTTGTCCTTGAGGGAACAGCTGGTACAGAGCTATGGCTTGCCCAAGGTCATCCAGCCAGGTGCAAGTGGAGGAGTGGGGAATCAAACCCGGTTCTCCCAGATTAGAGTCCGTGCACTTAACCACTACACCAAACTGGAGAGGAACTGCCAAGCAGAAGGGAGGAGGGAGGCCTGCTTGCTGGATAGAGTTGCCAACTGTGGGTTGGGAAATTCCTGGAGATCCAGGGATGGACCCTGGGGGGGGAAGGGACCTCAGTGGAGTTGTGGAAGGTCTGGGCATATCACAGACAACCTGTAATACTGCAGCCTGTGGCCTCTGGAAAGTGGGTTCCCTCTCTAGCCAGTCACAGGGGTATAATGTCACAGGATCCATCCTCCAAGCAGCCACTTTCTCCAGAAAAACAGATCTCTGTACACTGGAGGTCAGGACGAATTCCCCAAGATCTCCAGGCCCCAGATGCCATCGGTGGGTTGAGGCTCATACAGCACAGGTGGATCATCCCCCCTCCAGGATTATCTTCTCCATTGCCTAAATGAAAGGTTGACGCGTGTCGCACGCCTCCCTGTTGAGGCAATATGCAAAGCGGAGCTGTTGTACAGTAATTATTTGCAGGCCTCCTTTCAAGGTCGTTGGATCAAACAGCATTTGAGAGTGAGAGATAAATGCTATTGTAATTCCTGTTATGATTAAAAGCAGCAGAGGATGTTAAGCAAGGGAGCGCTGTGGAGGAGAAGTCAAGGGTTTCTGCGAGGTCTTTGAAGGCAGGGGGGTTTCACTGTTCCCCAGGCGGATGAGAGCTCTATCCCTGCAGGTCGCTGGGATGGCAGAAGTGGGGAGGGCAGTGCAGAGGGCGGGGGGGGGGGCCAAGGAAAGGAAGATTTTGCCTCCTCTGTTACAACAAAGGGAGAGTAGAAAAGGAAACCTGGGGCTCGTCTTTGTTCAAAAGTTATCTTTCCTCCCCTGGAAATCCAACTATCAGTCCCGAAGCCATTATTCTTCCATAGTCAAGCAATGGTCCAGGGTAGCCTGCTTTCATCAGATCTCAGAAGCTAAGCAGGGTCAGCCCAGCTCAGGCCCATAGCTAGGATTTGGGGGGGGGGCTTTAAAATTTTTAGGGGGGCTTGGGTCTTAACGTCCTCCTCACACATGCAACACTTGCAAGACATAAAAACCCACCCTCCAGTCCTCACTCCAACACATGCCAAGCCCCACTGAGGTTTTTTCTCATGGCGGGGGCTTCTCAGCTGGGCTATCAGCGTGTGGCTCGCCGCAGGAGCACGCACCTTTCAAAAAAAATTTAAGGCAAAAAAAGGTTTTTTTCGGGGGGAAATCTTGTGGGGCTGTCCCTTTAAGAAAGGGGCGGAGCCCCAAATAGCCCCACCGTAGCTATGGGCCAGGCCCTGCTTAGTACTTGGATGAGAAACCACCAGGGGTCATTTCGTAGAAAAAGAGGTGCAGGAGCTCATTAGCATAACTCATTAGCATAACTGATTTGCCTATGCCACACCACCTGACATCACCGGAAGCATGTCAGAAGACAAGAAAGAAAGAAGAGAGAGAAAGAAAGAGCTGGCAGAGAGGGGGCAGCTACTAATCCAAGCCTCAGAAATACCACTATTCTGGGAGGTTAGCTTCAGTGGTGGCTGAAGCCTTCAGAAGGCTGGTCGGAGGAACAAGGACCTTTCCAGGGGACGGGGTCATTTTGCTGCAGCCAGGACACAAGCAGGCATTCCCCCACCGGGGGGGGGGGGGCTGGCACCAACTCCCGGAGCTGCGCTCCCCTGAACTCCCGCTCGAAATGACCCCTGGAAACCACCATGGAAGTCCTGAGCTGCTAGTAGGGACGCCAGCCTCCAGGTGGGACCTGGGGATCTCCCAGAATTACATCTCATTTCCAGACTACAGAGATCAGTTCCTCTGGAGGAAATGGATGCTTTGGAGGGTGGACTCTGTGGCACTGTACCCCACTGAGGTCCCTGTCCTCCCCAGGCTCCACCCCCAAATCTCCAGGAGTACCCCATCCTGGATCTGATAACCCTGTCCCCCCCACACACCCCATCCATCACTGGTGGCCGGGAGGGGCCTGGCAAACCTAACTGCTATACAGAGGCAGGCAGTGGCAAACTTCCCCTGTTTGTATCTTGCTTGGAAAAACCTACCTACGGGGACATCAGAAGTCGGCTGCAATTTGACAGCGCTTGACACACGCAATGAAGCACGCACTCGTCACACATTTACAAAATGCAAGACTGTGAGTCACGGCATTGAAGAGGGTCCTAAAAAGAGCTGAAAGGCAGCCCTGACCTGGACAGCCCAGGCAAGCCCAGTCTCGTTGGATCATGGACACTAAGCAAGGCCGACCTTGGCAAGTGCTTGGATGGGAGACCTCCAAGGAATACCAGGGCTGGGATGCAGAGGCAGGCAACTATCAAGCCACCTCTCTGAAATGTCCAAGCCCCTCTAGGGGTCACCAGAAGTCACCATGACTTCCAGGCTTACAAGCACATATACAAACACAGGCACGCACACACACAAAAAGAGCTGAAAGGTGTTGGGTGGAAGAGAATATTCCAAATGGCTGCCGCCTCTGATTTGTATGCAAATATTCCACTTTATTATCTTTTCCCCTTCAACATCCCAGCCAAATGAATGCCGCTGGATTTGGGGAGTTAGGGGCATGAGCAGAAACAAAGATGTAAAAAGGCATTTAATTGGCAAGCTGACTCACAAGACGCGAGGCTGACTTTTTAAAAGACGCCTCCTAAACTGAACTACAAAAAGCAATATTCCTAATTGGGAGTCCAAACTTCAAACAGGCACCGATCTGCGCAACCTTTTGTCTTGTTCCTAATCCAGAGTCCAAACATGTCTTGCCCTCCGTCCAAAACCGTACAGAAAGACTCTTTTGAACGCATCCTGCCAGAAATCCAGCCACTGCCTTCTGATTGTCCTCCAGCTCCAGTGAATTCATCTTCCTTTATCCATAAAATTCTCCTATCTCATTAGAAGAGAGAGAAAATAAGTCTAAAGGCTGCTAAAAAGAGAGAGGAGCCCAAACGCCAAATTGCGCAACCCAAATAAAATACACAACTGAATCATGTTTGTGTTATTTCTCCAGTATTGCACGGTCGGTTCTGCGTTTTGGCATGATTATTTGACTTCGGCAAACAAGCGGAAGAGAGGAGCAGGAGGGGGGCACAACGTCTCTGCCAGGGCCAGCCTGAGCCCACACTGAGGTTACCAGCTCTGGTTGCAGAAATTCCTGGAGATTTGGGGGCAGAGCCTCAGCAAGGTGGAATCTGGAGAGATGACTCAGCAGGGGACATGATTCCAGAAAGTCCATCCTCCAAAGCTGCCATTTCCTCCAGGGGAACTGAGCTCTGTATTCCAGAGATCAGTCATAATTCCAGATCTCCAGCCACCACCTGGCGGTTGGCAGCCCTACCCCCCACACACACACACTTCCAGGTGCATTTTTGCTGGTGGAAGGGCCAGAAAGTTGCCTTTGAAAAGAAAAGGAGTCTTCAGAAGAGGGGACCTGCCGCCAAGACCGCATTTGGAAGCTCCTGCAGCAGGAACCGAGCCCAGCCTCATTTTCCCCCCCAGAAAAAAATGGCCGTGTGACCCGCAGCAAATTGAAATAGCCCTCCCAGAGCACAAAGGAAGGCGCTTCGCTTTCAAATCCAATGAAAAGCTCCTGGAAACAAGAGCAGGGGAGGATTTTCAGCGCCGCTGCCAGCTTGGAAAGTTGCCCTCTGTTCTGAAGCACATTTGCAGAAAATGTCTTTCCCGCTCATTTGCTTAATTCTACTTAATGACAGGTTGCCAGATAAGCTAATCGACAGATGCGCAAGGAGACCTCAGACGGGTTCGGAAGAGGCAGGAGGAGAACAATAGGTGTGCGTTCTGTGTACATGTGCGTGCGCATGAAAGAGAGAGAGGATGAATACCTGTCAAGAAAAAAAAAATAAAAATCAGTCTGCTTTCTGAGGAGAGTTGCTCCTGGCCATTTTGAAACCGCCCATGTTCCTGCCACCTCCAGAGGAGCACAGCTCTTGGCCTCCCTGTCGCGCCAGGTTTTCTGAACCTCACTTTTCCAACAGCCTGGTGTTCTCCTGACAGCCAGAAATAGATGTTTTCAGAGCTGTCAGATGCTGCCATCTATGGCAAGGAGTTGTAGGGAGAGAAGGGAGACCGGAGAAGAGAGACGGCAGCCAGACAAGGGCTTGAAGGCACAGGGGTTTTTGCCCAAGCAGAAACTTCTGGCTCGCCCCAGATTTTGCCAGTCGTTTTCTGCAGGGACCAATTCACTGTCAGAGGGTGGGGGAAGGAAATTCTGCCCGGCATTTGAAAACTTTATTTTCTCTTTCTTCCACAAAGGCAGATGGTCCTTTTTCAATGTGTGTAGTATGCAGAGAATTAAAAGTCAGCCCCAGGCGCTGAACTCAAATGTTACTCCGCTGGGCGTGTGCATAACTTAATTGCAATTCAGCCTACAGGGGTGTTTTCCACATGGGAGGCAGACATGTGTAGTTTCCCCATTGCTGCTGCAGCTGCCAATACAGGACAGTGGGGGGGGGGCTTCTCCATGGCAGGTTTCCCCATCATGTCCTTGCCCCAATTCCCTGGCAGCAGCTATCCCCATCACTCCCACCCCCCACTGGGGCTTTTTCCATCCCCCCCCCCCTAAAATCAGCAATTGGATGTGCATCTTGACAAAAGCAAGCAAGATGGAATGATTATGTGCGTGTGAGAGAGAGAAGAGAAGAAGAGAAGAGATTGGATTTATACCCCGCCCTCCACTCCCCAAGGGAGTCTCAGAGCGGCTTACAAACTCCTTTTCCCTTCCCCTCCCCACAACAGGCACCCTGTGAGGTAGGTGGGGCTGAGAGAGCTCTTTCCCAAGCTGTCCTTGAGAGAACAGCTGGTACAGAGCTATGGCTTGCCCAAGGTCATCCAGCCAGGTGCAAGTGGAGAAGTGGGGAATCAAACCCGGTTCTCCCAGATTAGAGTCCGCGCACTTAACCACGACACCAAACTGGCTACACCAAACTGGCTTAGGGGAAATTGCCCCTAAGAGTAGGATTCTCCTTCAAAGGAAAGGATCAGGTAGCAGGAAGGAAAGGATGTTTTACATGTCCTGACCTCTCTGTCTAAACTCTTTTGATGCCATCTCTCAAGTCTGAGGCAGGAGGCAGCGCCAAGTCCTCCACTTCCAACAGCATCAAGTTTGGTTCTGCCACTGGAGACTCAAACGACGACTTACCTCAAAATATGCATATCAGGCTGTCTAGATTCTCAGCTTTCATTTTTTCAAGTCTCTTTCTCTTTATCCCCATGACCGAAGATGCTAGAGACTTCCTTTATTTTTTAAGAAAAGAAAGCTGGGGAAGTCAGAGAGCCGACTACATATGTTATTCTAGCCAGTATATATGATATGTTCTGTTATGTATTGTTTGAGTTACATGGAAGCAGGATCAAATACTTCAATAAAAAAAATTATTTAAAAAAACATGTTGTTATAACGTTGCAATGACATCAGTATTCAGTGCTGATAATAAAAAAAGAATGTCTCTTCCCCCCCCCCCAAAAAAAACCAGTGGCAAGTGGGAAGAAATGGCTGCTGTGCAGAAAATGGCTGCCGTATTGACAGGACTGGGGAAACCCAAATTTTTCCACCCACTTGGCAACCATCCAGGGTTTTCTCTGAGGCTCCAAGTGAGTGAAGGGCGGGATATAAATCTAATTTCTTCTTCTTCTTCTCCTTCTATGATCTTTCCAAAACTTAGGAGCAAAACAGGTTTGGGAAAGACTTGAGGGGGCGCCAGGGAAATCCTGAGAAGTCATAAATGCAGGGGTCCTTTGGGGCGGGAGCGCACAGGAGCGCAGCTCCGGGAGTGAGGAGCCCAGGGGGTGGGCACATGACCAAGCCCTGCCCCCTCCTCGGCTTCCCTGAGCAGTGCAGAGGCGCAGCGCCTCGGGGAAAGCCCTGCTAGGGTCTTTATTGTTTTGAATGTTTTGTTTTAATATTGATAATTTTATCATTGTTCCTTTTATGACTGTGTGCTGCTTTTCCAGAGACTTGCTCAAGATGGCATATAAATTTTCTGAGTATACCATTTTTTATTTGGGCACACGGCACATAAGTACTGGAGAAATTTCACCAACCCTTCAGCAGCTTCCACCCCATCAGTTTGGTGTAGTGGTCAGGAGTTGGACTCTAATCTGGGAGAACCGGGTTTGATTCCCCACTCCTCCACATGCAGCTGCTGGTGTGACCTTGGGCCAGTCACAAGTTTTCTCAGAGCTGTTCTCTCATGAGCAGTTCTCAAAAGACCTCTCTCAGCCCCACCTACCTCACAGGGTGTCTTGTTGTGGGGAGGGGAAGGCGAAGGGATGGGTGGTGCACATTTCCTGGGTATCTCAAGTCTACTTGAAACCTGGTGGTTTCAAGGGAGCAGGAAGAGAATGAGGGTGTGTTCTTTTCGCTTATTTTTATTGCACAAAGTATTGGATGGGGAAGGGAATGGAGGAAGAGCAGGTCAGTTTCACTCACCTGTGGAGTGGAGCCTGAGGGGTGGGTGTTGCCTTCTGACACACTTCCAGTATGTTAGGGGGTGTGGCATATGCAAATGAGTTATGCAAATGAGTTATGCTAATGAGCTCCTGCACCTCTTTTTCTACGAAATGACCCCTGCATAAATGTATCAGGAATGCTATGGTGAAGGGGGGGGGGGACCACTTCCCAAGAGCATGAAACCTGGGGAGAATAATCTGTGTGGAAATTACTGATTACTTTTTTGGGAGGAGGCGGAGAATTGGATTTATACCCCGCCTTTCACTTGGAGTCTCAGAGCGGCTTACAATCACCTTCCTCTCCCCACAACAGACACCCTGTGAGGTAGGCGGGGCTGAGTGAGCTCTGAGAGAACTGCTCTTGAGAGAACAGCTCTGAGGGAACTGTAAGTGACCCTCATGGGTCACAATCCATCATGTGCTTGCATGATCCAGAGCTCTTTCTCTAGTAAATGCCCACAAGGAAGCAGGGCTAGCCTTCCTTCTGGTCCTTGGGCTTTCCTGTGCTTCCATAGACCAGGCAGGCCGGCCAGAGACTTTATTGCCCCCTTAAATACGTCAGGAGGCAAGATTTTCCACAGCCTGGGACACTAATCACAGGGATAATGTCTTCAGGAGTTCCCAGCATGGCACTGTCAACAAAACATTGGATCTGGGTTTCAATCCCTGCAGTAAAGTGACTTGCTCTTGCCCCTGGTTTTCTCATCTGTAAAGTGGAAATCTTCTTGACCTATATTACGAGATGGTCATTCCCAGGGGTCATTTCGAGCAGGAGCTTGGGGGAGCTCAGCTCCGGGAGTTGGTGGCAGCCCCCCCCCCCCCACCGCAGGGGAATGCCTGCTTGTGTCACGGCTGCAGCAAAATGACCCCGTCCCCTGGAAAGGTCCTTGCTCCTCCGACCAGCCTCCTGAAGGCTTCAGCCACCACTGAAGCTATCCTCCCAGAATAGTGGGATTTCTGAGGCTTGGATTAGTAGCTGTCCTCTCTCTGCCAGCCAGCCAGCGCTCTCTCTCTCTCTCTCTCTCTCTCTCTCTCTCTCTCTCTCTGCCTCCCTCTCTTCCTCTCCCTCTCTCTTCCCCCCCCCCCCTTTCTTTCTTGCCTTCTGAAACACTTCCGGTGATGTCAGGTGGTGTAGCATATGCAAATAAGTTATGCTAATGAGTTATGCTAATGAGCTCCTGCACCTCCTTTTCTACTAAATGACCCCTGGTCATTCCAGCTATCAGGTAATAGCCCAGCGATGTGAAAGAGCAACCACAAGACCTCCTGCCAGCCTGATCTTGAAAGTGCAGTGCCTGTCAGGAGAAACCAGTACTTTTCAGAGTAATGTCGCTCCCTTCTCTGTGTGTTCATCCAACTGTCTTCTCCTCAAGAACCTGTACAGCTTTCAGTTATATTTGTGTGTTGGAGTTGTTTTTATTGCTTGGATTCCTCCATGTGGGGCAGGACTATCATTCAAGCAAACCAAAATGGCATGACAAAAAAACAACAACCCAGAAAGGATTGGTAGAAGGAAGATGATTGCCAACTCTGGCATGGGAAATTCCTGGAGGAATGAACCCCCCCCCTCCCCCAATTAAAGAATGAAAACCAAAGGGTTCTTTGGCTCTTAAGCTCTTGTCTAAAAGCAGATTGTTAAAATGAACATTAAAATGAAAAGAGCAAGAGTCCCGTAGCACCTTAAAGACTAACAAAATATGTGGCAGGGTATGCGCTTTTGTGAGTCACTGCTCACTTGTTCAGATACCACATATTTTGTTAGTCTTTAAGGTGCTTCGGGACTCTTGCTCTTTTCTACTGCTGCCGCCAAACACAGCAATCCATCTTGATCTATTAAAATGAAAGTTTAAGAACCAAAGGATCTAAATATTATCTATCCATTAAGGCAGTGGTGGCCAACCTGTGGCACGCGTGCCAGAGGCGGCACTCAGAGCCCTCTCTGTGGGCACACACGCAGTTTGGGCACTCAGTCTCTAAAAGGAAAAAGACGACACAGACTCGAGGCTGGGCTGCTCTCAGACTTACAAAGTATGAGCCGAGGTTAGACAAATTATCAGCATGCATACAACAGCAAAAATCACGTTAATTGCTCAAAAGCAGGCCAAATGCAAACTTTTACCTTTCAATATGAAGTTGTTTGTATAATTGAAAGCTCTGTTATTGTATTTTTCTTGTAAGACAAAAGATGTTAATGTATGAGTTCTTTTTTCTAAACTAAAACCTCAGTATTCAGGTTAAATTGTCATGCTGGCACTTTGCGATAAATAAGTGGGTTTTGGGTTGCAGTTTGGGCACTTGGTCTCTAAAAGGTTTGCCATCACTGCATTAAGGTTTCCATTGAAATAGTATTTTAGGAAAGGGATATTATAGTTATTTACAAATATATAAAATATTTTAAAAGTTCTAAATTTCATATTAGAAGACTTGTGTAAAATGCCAAGAGGAAGAAGATAGAATAAAGGAAAATTGACAATACAGTCACAGAGGTTTGGAAGGGTGAGTCTGAACAGAATTGAAAAAGTGGATTTAATCCAAATAGATGAGAATGTTCAATCAGAACATCTGGAGAAATGAATGAGAGGTCAGGTGTCTGGGGTTTGAGAAAATTGAAGGAGGTCAGGAGAAGAGAGTACAGCGATGGACAGAAGAAAATCCTCTGTTCCTTATCAGAGAGATTTATTGGCAACTTACTATATTTTTAATTTATAGTGAAATTGATTTCTGTCAATGCTAATTGTCTGAATAACCCAATTAAAAGGATGACAACTTCTTCCAAACTCTCTAAAGAGCAACCTGACATGATGATGCTTCAAGGAACACAAAAACATGAATATGTATTGCTTCTCGTAACTCTAAAGCCATACGAGTGACGTCAGGAGCAAAAAAGGTGTAGTATAATATGGACATGTTTCCAATTCTCCGGCAAGAAGAACGCAATCCTGATTTTTTGTTTTTCCCCCAAGATCTCCTTTCTAGGCTGAATGAAATTATTTTGGCTGATAATTTTAATTGACTATTAGATGGGAACGTTAATTACTTTAAACGATTAGATGGGTGGATTAGTTAATTATACGGCTTTCTCCTGGAATTACAGCTGATCTCCGGACTCCAGAAATCAACTGACCTGGAGAAAATGGCTGCTTTGGAGCGTGGATGGTAAGGTATCACTAAGGTTGCCAAGTCTTCAGAACTCACCGGCGGGGGGGAGTCCTCCTCCGGCCGAGAGTTCCTCCTGGCGTGCGCGCAAAGTGCGCGCATCCAGCAACGTTACCGGAAGTGACATCAGCACGTTGGGGGCGTTGCCAGGGCAACGCTCTGGCAATCGCCCCAAAACTCTGTGGTATCATAGAGTTTTGGGGCGATTGCCAGAGCGTCGCCCTGGCAACGCCCCCAATGTGCTGACGTCACTTCCGGTGACGTCATTACGTCGTCCTCGCTGGACGACTTTGGGGGTGGGGTTCCCCCCGCCAGCCAAATGCTGGCCGGCGAATCGGGAACCCCTTTAGCGGGGGATCCCCCGCCCCCCGGGCTGACTTGGCAGCCCTAGGTATCACATCCTTGCAGAGTTCCCCCCGCCCTTCTCAAACCCCGCCCTCTGTGAGAGTCCAATAGATTGCAATCCACAACAAGTAGTTCTTAACCAGAAAGTCCTTTATTGTGAATGAATCTGATAGTCATCTACACATCCTGAGTTAGTAATGCATCGTAGAGGAAACTCAGGACAATTATACTGTATTCAAAAGAGCGGTGTGTTGTAGTCCCACCAATCAAAACAGAAGGAAAATTGCGCCCAAATAAACTGGTCAGTTGTTCTCAGGCATAAGCGGGAGAAAGTTACAGTTTGCACCCGGAAGGCAAAAGCGGCTGAGAGTGGAGCGCTCAAGGTTAGGGAGGCGCTGGAAGCGATAATCCAGAGCAGGCATGGGAACAAAGGAGACATTCCAGAAAAGGGCCCAGAAGGGGAAGGCGTACCACCTCCCGCCTGGGGGATGACAGCATTAGCTGACACCTCCTCAGGCTCCATGCCCAAATCTCCAGGAATTTCCCAAGCCAGGGTTGGCAACCCTAGCCAGGCCTCTCCCTTCTGCACCTGTGAGCCTCAGGCCAGAGCACTTCCAAGTATCCGCACACACCCCCTCCCTCACCCCGCCACTCCTTCTGGATGGCAGCAGAGTTAATAAGTAGTGCTTTTCTTCTATTCCGCTCATGGCCGTGATGGAAAATACATTGGCTGGAAGTGAGACCAAAATCAATACCCCATTCCATTTAACAGGGCGACTACCGCAGGAACGAGATAGCAGTGGATTAGGGGCCTGCTGCTGGCCGACCCAGCATGGCAGGGCATCAGTAGTGGACTTCTTATTTTGTCAGCAAGCAGGGACATCCCCCACCCACCCCCCGCTCTTAGCGATGGAAGACGGAATGTCAGGCACTCTTCCTCTAAAGAAAGGCCTGTTAAAGTTTTTTGTGTTCTCTAGTTAGGGAAGCACCCGGCTTCCTAAGTGGCCTAAGGACTGCATGAAGAGATTCACAGCCAATTGGCAATAGAGATGCCAGCCTCAAGGAGGGACCCGGGGATCCCCTGGAATTACAGTTCATCTCCAGACTAGAGAGATCAGTTCCCCTGGAGAAAATGGATGCTTTGGAGGGTAGGCTGTATGGCTTTGTACCCCACTTAGGTCCCTGTCCTCCCCAGGCTCCAACCCCAATTCTCCAAGAATTTTGCAACCTGGATCTGGCAATCCTCTCTCACCATCCCCTACCAGTGGCCAGGAAGGACCTGGCAAGCCTAGCTGGCAATCTTTCTTGAAGTCCAGGGAGAGCTTCTCAACCGCTCACAGGATAGGAGTTTTGGGTGGGGATCTTGGATGAGACACCCCCCCCAAGTTTACAAGATGAGGCTGCAGTGGCTCAAGTGGTTAAGATGCTGAACTGCAGATTGGAAGGTCAGTAGTTCAGCAGTTCGAGACCCGAGTGCTGCATGATGGAGTGAGCTCCCGTCTCTGGCCCCAGCTCCTGCCAACCTAGCAGTTCGAAAGCAAGAAATTGCAAGTAGACTAATAGGTACCGCTTCGGTGGGGAGGTAACAGTCTTCCGTGCGCCTCAGCATCCAGTCATACGGGCCACATGACCACGGAAACGTCTTTGGACAGCGCTGGCTCTTTGGCTTGGAAACGGAGATGAGCACCACATCCCTAGAGTCGTATTCGACTGGCTTTCGAGCAAGGGAAACCTTTACCTTTACCCAGGGGTCATTTCGTAGAAAAAGAGGTGCAGGAGCTCATTAGCATAACTCATTTGCATATGCCACACCCCCTAACATACCGGAAGTGTGTCAGAAGGCAACACCCACCCCTCAGGCTCCACTCCACAGGTGAGTGAAACTGACCTGCTCTTCCTCCAGTCCCTTCCCCATCCAATACTTTGTGCAATAAAAATAAGCGTAAAGAACACACCCTCATTCTCTTCCTACTCTCTTGAAACCACCAGGTTTCCAGTAGACTTGAGATACCCAGGACATGTGCACCACCCATCCCTTCCCCTTCCCCTCCCCACAACAAGACACCCTGTGAGGTAGGTGGGGCTGAGAGAGGTCTTTGGAGAACTGCTCATGAGAGAACAGCTCTGAGAGAACTTGTGACTGGCCCAAGGTCACACCAGCAGCTGCATGTGGAGGAGTGGGGAATCAAACCCGGTTCTCCCAGATTAGAGTCCAACTCCTGACTACTACACCAAACTGATGGGGTGGAAGCTGCTGAAGGGTTGGTGAAATTTCTCCAGTACTTATGTGCCATGAGCCCAGATAAAAAACGGTATACTTAGAAAATTTATATGCCACCTTGAGCAAGTCTCTGGAAAAGCAGCACACAGTCACAAAAGGAACAATGATAAAATTATCAATATTAAAACAAAACATTAAAATCTACAAAGACCCTAGCAGGGCTTTCCCCGGGGCGCTGAGCCTCTGCACTGCTCGGGAAAGCCAAGAAGGGGGCGGGGCTTGGTCATGTGCCCGCCCCCTGGGCTCCTCACTCCTGGAGCTGCGCTCCTCTGCGCTCCCCCTCCAATGGACCCCTGCCCTTTACCTTACTAAAAGCGTACTAGTAGTGTCTCTGAGTGTGCTGGATTTGATTATTATCAGGTATCAAATTAACTCTATTTTGGCTTCAGTGGAGCACCAAACTGAGGTGAAATAGAGGTGGGGTTATGCGATGGATTACTAATCAGTAGGGGAAGAGTTGCAGAGGCCTGCCAGTTTCATATTAATGCCATTTTAATTTTGCCTTTTTTTAGATAAATAGCAAATGAGCAGAAGTTCCTTTTTATTATTCCTTCAAGGGAAGTAGAGACCCTCCCTCTGCCCTGAATGCTACATGAAAAGGGGGGGGGGATGAAAACCAGGGAGGAAAAGTTTGGTTAACAGCTTTAGGGTTATGCGCTGGAAGAACTTTACTGGATCAGCAGAAGTGATCCAGTTAAACTCACACAAATCATACCGAGCCAGTTTGGTGCCATGGTTAAGTGTCCAGACTCTAATCTGGGAGAACCGGGTTTGATTTCCCACTCCTCCACTTGCTGCTGCTGGATGACCTTGGGTGAGTCACAAGTTCTTTCAGAGCTGTTCTCTCCAGGGCAGTTCTCGAGAGAGCTCTCTCAGCCCCACCTACCTCCCAGGGTGTCTGTTGTGGGGAGGGGAAGGGAAAAGGAATTTGTAAGCCGCTCTGCGACTCTGAGTGAGTGAAGGGCGGGGTATAAACCCAATCTCTTCTTCTTTTTCTTCTTCTTCTTCTCCACAGTCGGGGCCTGGAGGCTGAGCCCGGGACAGAGACCAGGGAGGAAGATCCAAATCAGCAGCTCAGCATCCCAGAGGAGACAGCGCCTGTCAAAGGATATGAAAACCGAGCATGTTAATAATCCGTACAATTTTGCCAAAGACTTAATGCCCGGCCTGTCAGTAACACTGACAGAAGCTATTATGGAAACAAGATTGGAATATTTCAGCAGCATCGACAGCAGCAGAGCTGCAGCTGGGACCAGCCCCTTATCGGGGATTCATGACACCGGCAGAGCTGCTGGGAACCGGCTGCATAATTGCAGATGAGATTAATTCACTCGGTATAGATTTTTCCCTTAGTGCATTTTAATTAACTGTTTGAATCAGCAAGCCTTTCCCCCAAAAACATCGTTACATCTTTATTAATATTATTATGGCACTTTTTCATCTCGGGCACGAGAGAGCTCCCTCTCCCTCTCTCTTTCTCTCAGCTCTTGTGAACGGGGGAAACCGGAACTGGATTTCTCCTGTTCTGTGTCACCACAAGAACCAAGATGCGGGGAAAGCAAAGCTAAGGTCGCCAACTCCAGGACAGAAATTCCTAAAGACTGGGGGGTGGCGCTTGGGGAGGGGAGGGGTCTCAGCAGGGTACAGTGCTCATGAGTCCTCCCTCCAAAGTAGCCATTTTCCCCAGGGGAACTGATCTCTGTAGTCTGGAGATGAGCTGTAATTCCGGGGGATCCCCAGGCCCCACCTGGAGGATGGCAACCCTAAGTTACTCTCTCTTTTTTTTTTCTCCCCCTCTTCCTCATCCTCTCCCCCATCAAATGTCCTCAGAGTCTGGCAGGTTGTGACCTGCTTAGAACAATGGCACTGTGGGCACCTATGCCAGCATGCCCTTCATTCCCCTTCAGCTGGTTGCCAACTCTGCCTTAGAGGGGATGGGTCAGGCAGCAGGAGGGCTAGAGCTCTGTCCCAGCAAACACAGAAGTGGCCCAAAGTGCAGCAGAACTGGACAAGGGGACAAGACCAATAGCGGTGCTTGAGTGGAGAGTTGCATCCCTATGGAGGAGGAGGAGGAGACTGGATTTATACCCACGCTTCACTACCCTTCACTCAGGGTACCCGTCACTATCCCACCCTTCACTCAGAGCAGCTTACAAACTCCTTTCCCTTCCCCTCCCCACAACAGACACCCTATGAGGTACGTGGGGTGGAGAGAGCTCTGAGAGAACTGCTCTTGAGAGAGCAGCTCTGGCAGAACTATGGCTTGCCCAAGGTCATCCAGCCAGGTGCAAGTGGAGGAGTGGGGAATCAAACCCGGTTCTCCCAGATTAGAGTCTGTGCACTTAACCACTACACCAAACTGGTTATGCAGCTATTCCCAAGGCTTCTTTCTCCTCGGACAGATCCTCTTCACACAGAGATAAAGGTCCTTTCTGCACTGGACCTTACATCCTGGTTCAGCCCTGTCCCCCGACTTACATTCTACACTACATGCGAGTTCACCCTTGTAATTATCTTGGGGTATTTTTTGTTTCCACATTACATTGAAGTCACCCCGGTTTCGCCCCACACTTGTCCCGGGATAAACGGATGCTGTTGTAACTAGGGATGAATGCAAGGGATAAATGTTGTGAGT
Organism: Lepidodactylus listeri; assembly: GCA_029233225.1. Lineage (NCBI taxonomy): Eukaryota > Metazoa > Chordata > Lepidosauria > Squamata > Gekkonidae > Lepidodactylus > Lepidodactylus listeri. The sequence continues at coordinate 19,212,363 of JARCFY010000020.1, read as the reverse complement.
TGAACTCTGATAAAACCAGGGATGAGATCCAAGTGCAGAAAGGACCAACAGCATCTGTTTATCCTGGGACAAGTGTGAGGCAAAACTGGGGTGACCTCAATGTAATGTGGAAACAAAAAATACCCCGAGATAATTACAGGGGTGAACTTGCATGTAGTGTAGAATGTAAGTTCGGCGATGGGGCTGAACCAGGATTTAAGGTCCAGTGCAGAAAGGAACAAAATACCCAGGGATAAATGCAGGGTATGGTGTTGCAAGTTGAACTCTGATAAAACCAGGGATGAGATCCAAGGACCATTGTCAGTTGCTGGGCAGGGAGGCCGCCACTGGTTGTGCCCTACCAAATGGGAATCATAGTTGCACTAGGACATGGATTTTGTGTGTGTGCTTCTTGGAGAATATGAATGAGCCGGAGATGGAAGGATAGAGGGAGGAAGGGAGGAAGGGAAGGGGAAGGGGAAGGGGGGAAGGGAGGAAGGGAGGGAGGAGGGAAGGAAGGAAGGAAGGAAGGAAGGAAGGAAGGAAGGAAGGAAGGAAGGGAGGGAGGGAGGGAGGGAGGGAGGAAGGAAGGAATATAAAACTAGCCCAGGTTGCAGTTGGAAATCCAGGATTTGAAAAGGCCTAATATTCCTTGGGGTGGTCATGGAACATCTCCTTCTTCTCCTTTTACTCCTTCAGTCATGGCCATTTGAATTGGCAACTGCTTCTGAATTTCTAAGAAAGCTCATGATTTTTTTTTTCTCCCCTTTCTTTCAAAGACAAAAGGGCTAATATTCTTTTCAAGGCCTAAAATGTAATTATGGATATTGGCGGCAAAAAAGTCCCAGGAGGATGGTATCTTGCTCCTAACATTGTAACAGAAAATGCGAACACAATAATTACAGGAATTCTCATAATGCATTGCCAACGATTAGGTTATTAGCGAGCCACAGACGCAAAGCCTGAATCCACATATGACAACCGGAAATTTGGGGTTTTCACTGAAGTTGCGAGGGCTGCTGTGAGGTTAGGGTTGCCATCCTCCAGGTGGGAGCTGGAGATCTCCCAGGGTTACAATTGATCTTCAGATGACAGAGATCCGTTCCCCTGGAGAAAATGGCTGCTTGGGAGACCGGAATCTGCGGCATTATGCCCCAAATCCAGCCCTTCCTAGGCTCCACCCCAAAAGCTCCAGGAATTTCTAAACTGGAGTAGGCAGCCCTGTGTGAGATGACGGGGAGGGAAATTTCATAGCAGACAGCATGCTAAACGAGGCACAGGAATGGAGAATAATGTAAAAGTCAAGAGCAACGATAAAGATAAAGTAGCTAACCGGGGCACTACGAAAGGAAAAAGTTGTACTGCTAAGGAATAAAGACAGAGGCCGATTTCGCACTAGCGTCTGCCCCAGGTTTGCCCTCATGCTTGCACCGGAGCTTCTGGAGGTCGATTTCACACCAGTTGCTCCGGGCTCACGTTTTGCTCTGGAGTATCGCCCTGCTGCACCGGAGTTTCCCTGGAGCAAACACAGGGGTCCTTTTGAGCAGGAGCTCGGGGGAGCACAGCTCCAGGAGTTGGTGCCAGCCTCCCCCCCCCCCAGCGGGGGAATGCCTGCTTGTATCATGGCCAGTGTTCCCTCTAAGCTGAGTTAGTGTGAGCTGGCTCACAGTTTTTTAGCCTCCAGCTCTCACATTTTTGTCTTAGCTCAGGAAGGATGGCTCCAGAGCAAACTAATTTATGCAGTAGCCAAATTGCTCACTCACAACTTTAATGCCAGTAGCTCACCAAATAGAAATTTTGCTCACAAGATTCCACAGCTTAGAGGGAGCATTGGTCATGGCTGCAGCAAAATGACCCCGTCCCCTGGAAAGGTCCTTGTTCCTCCGACCAGCCTTCTGAAGGCTTCAGCCACCACTCCTCCCAGAATATTTCTGAGGCTTGGTTAGTAGCTGTCCCCTCTCTGCCAGCTCTCTCTCTCTCTCTCTCTCCTTTCTTTCTTGCCTTCTGACATATTTCTGGTGATGTCAGGTGATTTAGCATACGCAAATAAGTAATGCTAACGAGTTATGCTAATGAGCTCCTGCACCTCTTTTTCTACAAAATGACCCCTGAGCAAACAAATCCTGTTTTTAGAGGATTTCCCTGTTTGCTCCGGAGGAGAACCCAAAATGAAAACACGCCCACTCGCCCGCCTTTCATCAGGGCTGCCCCATTGTGGAAGTTTCTAATTTTGGGGGGAGAAAACCCTTCGTCACGCTATATCGAAAGGGCTGAGGTTCCAAGTGGGAAAACGAAGAAAATTCTCCGGAGGAAACTGGGAGGGGAAATTCCGGAGAGAACAAGAGGCAACTGGCCAGTGCAAAATTGGCCCCTGTTATGTACAGAAGGCAAAGAGAGCAGAGGGGTGGTTGCTTCGGAATGGCTGGTCGACTCTGCCTGGTCACTCAGCTAGGGAGGAACGTTTCGCTAGTAAGCCGTTGGATACAAGTCTAGTCGCAGCTTAGAGAGCAACAAGATTTCTAGGGTGTAAACTTTCAATATTCAAAGCTCCTCTCGCCAGCGGCACCATCTGGGAGGGAAGGACTGTCTTTTTTTCACTGTTCTTCCACCCATTTCTGGGGGTTAGCTTCTTTGTTCAATTATTTTCTTTTGCATGGACTGGTTTCCAGGGGTCATTTCGCAGAAAAAGAGGTGCAGGAGTTCATTAGCATAACTCATTAGCATAACTTATTTGCATATGCTACACCACCTGACATCACCGGAAGTATGTCAGAAGGCAAGAAAGAAAGGAGAGAGAGAGAGAGAAAGAAAGAAAGGTGGCAGAGAGGGGACAGCTACTGATCCAAGCCTGAGAAATCCCACTATTCTGGGAGGATAGCTTCAGTGGTGGCTGAAGCCTTCAGAAGGCTGGTCGGAGGAACAAGGACCTTTCCAGGGGACGGGGTCATTTTGCTGCAGCCATGACACAAGCAGGCATCCCCCCCCCCACGGGCGTGGGGGGGCTGGCACCAACTCCCGGAGCTGCGCTCCTCTGAGCTCCTGCTCGAAATGACCCCTGCTGGTTTCAGAGTGTATGTATAGATACATAGGTTTAGTTCTAGTCTGTGAGATTTCGAAAAGCCAGAATTGCCTGAAGAGAAGGCCTTGGCTGTCTTCAACAGTGTTCACCACCTGTTCCAACCTTCCTTGGACCTCGGGGACAAACCTGCCCAGCGAGCCAGACAGGGGGACCCTGGGGGTAGCACAACAGCCGACCTGTCCTAATTGCCCAGAGGCTCAAAGGTGGCCTTCAGTCTCAAAGGACTCAGCGTTAAGGGGCAGGGTTGCCAACTCTGGGCTGGAAAATTCCTGGAGCTTTAGGGGTGGAGCATGGGGAGGGCAGGGTTTGGGGAGGGGAGGGGCCTTGGCAGGGTATAATGCCACAGAGCCCACCCTCCAAAGCAGCCATTTTCTCCAGGGGAGATGATTTCTGTTGCCTGGATATCAGTTGGAATACCAGGAGGTTGTCCCACTTGGAGGTTGGCACCCTGACAAGGGGGCTGTGCTGGCTCTTGGCAGTCTTCTAGGCATTCCCCCCACAACCCCCAAAAACAATGTAGTCACCATGTGAATCTGTTCTTTGTTGCTGCAGTTCTCATACTCTGCCCCCACTACAATCCTTGCAGCCCAAATGCTGGCAACAGACGCCCAGAGCCCCACGAGGGGTCCGGTGAAGACAAGGGCTCTTAAGTGCCACCAAGCGAGGCCCTGGGCTGCCCTAAAGAGGGGTGGGGGCTCTTCAAAAGGCAACGGCTGAGCTGCCAAGGTGAGGCGGAGGCCCATTTCTGCCTCTTGCAGCATCTGTGCCAGCTGTTCCTTCTGCAAACGGATTCTGTTGCAGCCGCTCACGCCTCCTGCCTGGGAGCGGAGGAGCTGCCTCCATCAACATTTGTTTTAGGTCAGCGGCAGAGAGTGTAAACACTCCTGTTCACACTGCTCAGGGGGGTGAAATTATTTAGATGTTGACGCTGAAACGAGTTAAGCGAGAAATCCATATGAAATTCGCTTCCAGTGGGCAGAGCCTGCAGGGCCTGGTAATCTCTGCACAAAGTTTACGCAGGCACCAGCTGCTTGTTGCAGGAAGTCAGCGGAGGGAATCGACACACAGCCTCCCAGTCCTTGGCAGGGCAAGGGAGGTGGTGGCTAGCATCCTCCTCCGCTGACCTCTCATGAGCGGGACTCAAGCAGAGAGGTGCTGGAGCTGCAGCCCGCCTGGAAGATCTGGCCTTGGACTCGAATGGGTTGGAGAAGCTCCTCCTCCACCCTCCCGTTCAGATTTGCTGAGTACTCAGTGAACAGGGAGAAGGCACTCTGCATATGGTCAGAGAAGCCCTTTTTTCTCTAGCCAGTTTAGTCCCGGTTCCATTTCATATCAGGTTCTCCTCCACTGGCCTTCTAGAGCAGTGTTTTTCAACCACTGTGCCGTGGCACACTGGTGTGCCGCGAGATATTGTCAGGTGTGCCGCTGGATTTTTTCAATGAAAGAAATGCGCCTTCCGGGCTGACCTTCCGGGACGCGTTTGCGCATGCGAGAAAGAACAGTGGCGTGGTCTCGCTGATTCCGCTCGCACGCTCTGTGGCCGGCCTGAGGTAGGGTGATTTGCACCAAGACATTCCAGTAAACATGAATATGTTTGATGGTAACAGCTAGCTGTTTCTGTCAGGGTGGGGTTCAAATCAGTAACCGTCCCTCAGCGAAGAATGGGTGTACTGTGCTTCTCTTCAAATCACTTATGGTCAGCGGAATGCCGTTCACATAAGAGTAAGAGTTTAAACCCTCTATTTGAAAAACTTTAGCAGAATCGCAGTATTAAAATACATCCACATTATATTTCTTCTGAAACTCAGGTCAATGTTATGGGAAGGAGCCATTACACTTTGGATCTGTAACTTGCGATTTCAAGTTGAGTGGCTATTACGTGTATTTGTAATACTGTCATAGTTAATACTTGAGCTGAGGCAACTAATGACCCATTTGTCTTGTATTTCAGTGTTTTTCAACCACTGTGCCGTGAGATATTGTCAGGTGTGCCGCGGGATTTTTTCAATGAAAGAAATGTGCCTTAGCTCGAAAAAGGTTGAAAAACACTGTTCTAGAGCGTGACTCCACTAGAGGTTTAATTCCCTCTGCAGGTCTCTGGTCTAACACGGAGCTCTCAGTCCCATCACAAATCCCAGGATTCTTTAGGAAGAGCCGTGACAGCTAAACTGGTACCTATTGTAGTGTCCGTGGCCCCACTGCTGAGCTTTGCCCATTTCCCATTATGCGTGTTTCCCAGGCGGCAGGTATGATTTTTAACATCTTTTAGAAAGCACAGTTTGCACATCCGCACACTGATAAAGTCTCGGTATGACATAGAAGGTAGGGGCCTGATTGAGAAGTAGCAGGAGTTGTCATGGTTTGGGGGTAGGGGAAATACCCTTTCCAAAGTGTGTGGAATACTGGCCCTTTAACTTAGCAGGCTAGTTCCTGATGGGGTGCTAATGCGGAGGGATGCTGCTGGCCAGGAGCAAGCCTGGAAGAGCCCCTCGGCTTGGTTCTGACCACAAACAATAAGGCTTGCAGGTGCAGCCATGCTTATCATCTCTTCCCTGTCGTATGAGCCTATGCCCAGCAGCACTGGCAGTTCCAAAGATTCTAGCAACCCCAGCTCAGTTTGTTCCTGGGCCATTTTAACTGACCAGTGCACGCCTGGAGGAATAGATGCCCAGCAAACACATGGAAAGGCAGGACCACACTTGGGAGCCCTCACCTCTAACTGCCAGAAATTCATCTGATCCACTGCACAAAGCATTTTGTGATGGATTGGCGGCAGAGTCAGAGATGGCTCTAGCTCGGTGGCAGAACGTCTGCTTGACATGCAGGAGGTCCCAGGTTCAACCCCGGCACCTCCAGCTAACAGACAGTCGGTGATGGGAAAGACCTCGGCCTGAGGACCCTGGAGAACCATGCAGGCCTCATTTCGTAGCAGGAGCTCCTCTGCATATTAGGCCACACACCCCTGATGTAGCCAATCCTCCAAGAGCTTCCAGAGCTCTTCTTACAGCCGAGGAGGGGGCGGGGCTTGGTCATGTGCCCGCCCCCTGGGCTCCTCACTCCCAAAGCTGCGTTCCTATGCGCTCCCACTCCAACGGACCCCTGGGTGACAGAGACAATGGCTGATTTGGAAGGTAGATTCAACGGTATTGTACCCCAGTGAAGTCCGTCTTCTACCCAAACCCCACCCTCCTCAGGCTCCACCCCCAAAATCTCTACATATTTCCCAGCCCAAAAACTGACAACCCGACTCAGGGGTGGTAAAGAAAACAGGGGGGTTGACTTCTGGAGCCCCCCTAGGGCTTACAGTCTCCTGAGTAGTCTTGGGATACAGATTGTGTGCGGCTCCCCTGCTTAGGGTTGCAAACTCTGGGTTGGGAAATTCCTGAAGATATGGAGGCAGAGCCTGGGGAGGGCGGGACTTGGGAGGGGAGGGACCTTAGCAGGGCATGATGTCATAGAGCTTGCCCTCCAAAGCAGCCATTTTCTCCAGGGCCACTGATCTCTGTTGCCTGGAGCTCAGTTGTAATTCCAGGAGATTTCCAGGGGTGCGCACATGCACACAGGCGCTGGTGCTATCGTTTCCGAGCCTGCTGCCAGAGCACTTCACCTGTGCCAGGTTGACACCAAGGAAGCACTCGCAGGGTGCGACAATACTGGGGGGCCCCAATAAGCTAGCCCAGGGCTTAGTTGCCATCTTAAGCAATTTAGAGGCCGGCCTGAAGACTGCCCCCTAAAGGAATCCCCCACTAATTTACCACATGATAGTTGAGCTGATTAGCAAGCAAGTTAGCCAGTCTGGACTTCAGGGGAAAATTCCTTCCCAGCTTTAGAACCATTTCAGCTGGATGGCTCAAGGGAAGGTTGGCACCTTCCAGGTGGCACCTGGAGATCTCATGCTTTTACAGTTGCTCTCCAGGTGGCCAATATCAGTTCCCCTGGGGGGGAAGCTTTGGAAGCTGGATTCTTTGGCATTATAATCTGCTGAGGTTCTGACCCCACCCTCCTCAGGCTCCACCCTCAAAATCTCCAGGTACTTCCCAACCCAGAGCTGGCAACCCTAGTTCAAGGTCTCCTACCGACTGTCCAAGTCCTCCTTCAGGTTGAGCATCCCAAGCAGCAGCTGGTGCTACTTCCCTGGGCACTTGTGGCACTTTCCAGCTGCAAGCAAGACGACAAATGGGGGTGGGGGGTGTTGTTCTGAAAAGAGACTGCCAAACGTGCTGTAATTAACTAAAAAGTTGTAGAGAGAATCCACAAGTTACACGTAGGCTTTGCGCTTGTGATAGATGGGACACCTCCCCCCCCCCCCGCCCATCCAAAGAATTAATATTTATTTCACATGAAATATTGATTTTTCAATGTAATGAAAGGTTAATTCATTATGAATTAGAGATGAAAACATTTCAGGACTTTGATGACAGCCAATGCGGCTGAGACAATTGCCTGCCCAATTAACGCTGGAAGACAAATTGGCAGGGCCGCCAAGTTCCAATGCTCCCTCTAAGCTGTGGAGTCCTGTGAGCAAAAATACCACTTCCTGAGCTGCTGGCATTAAAGTTGTGAGCGAGCGATTTGACTGCTGCATAGATTGGTTTGCTCTGGAGCTATCCTTCCTGAGCTAAGACAAAAAGGTGTGAGCCGGAGGCTAAAGAACTGTGAGCTAGCTCACACTAACTCAGCGTAGAGGGAACACTGCAGGCCTCCTCCCTCCCCCACTCCTCCCAAGCAAAGGGAGTTGCCCTCACCACCACCATAGGCTGCACATGTCAAACTGACACTGAATCTAAGGTGAGTGCTTTTATGTCATATATGACCTTGGCCAGTGGGATTCACCACCACTAGATGGGTTTACAACTGCTATGCCTCACTTCCATAGACATTGACCGGCAAAGCATTATGCACTCTCCGCTCTGTCCATCCTCCTAACAACACTATAGTGTAGGTAGTGACAAGGCCATACAAGACACACGGAGAGCCAGCGTGGTGTAGTGGTTAAGGACAGTGGCCTCTAATATGGAGAACTCGTTTTGATTCCACACTCCTCCACATGAAGCCAGCTGGGTGACCTTGGGTCAGTCACAGCGCTCAGAGCTCCCTCAGCCCCCCACCCCCCAAAAAAGGCTAGCTCACCGCCTAGTTGTGCACGGTGCTAAAAGGCTGCCAGAAATCTTAGGATCTCCTGACTATGCTAAAAGATTTAGAACTTAAGGCTGCCAGAAATCTTAGGATCTCGACTTCCGGCAAGACTTGCGACCAGGGCAGACGTGCTCCTCCGCATCTGCGGGGAGCGCGATCCGTACCCGGTGGGAAGAAGGGGCTCCAGACTGGTGCCGAGCCCCCAGAGACCCCAGTGAGGGGGCTCTGCCTGGGGTAGCACGAAGGGGATCTCTCCCTATGGTGGCGATCGAGGGATCGAGGTCCCTTTTCATCACCCCCATAGGTTCCCCCGTCCGTGGGAGCCGTATGGCTGAAAGCGCAAATCCGTGAAGCAGCAGAGAGTGCGAAGCCTTGAAGCTTGAACTTATAGTTACGCATGGAGAAAACGTGAGTCTGAAGTAAAAACAAACAGAACACAGCGGGAAAGGTGGGTGGAGTGAAAACCCCCCCCCCCTCGAGACTGGCGTACTTACGAGACTCTTTATGTGGCGTTACTGCATGAAAAAAAGTACGTTCGGCTTGCTAGATGGCAGCATCGCGCTTGAGAGGATATGAACTTTAAAAAGTTATAAGCGCAGTCGTAGAATTTGCTTCTCTCGTCCATCTTATCTAACTATCAACAAAAAGCGCAGCCTCAACAATGGCGGGGAAAACGAAACCTTCCCCCAAACTAGGAAGTACAGCTCCGAGTTCAAAGGTTGATACCACAGAGATGAGCACTGTGTTCTCCTCGTTATTGCGACCTCTAGTGGACCAAATGACAGCTCTCAACGTCAAGATGGATAAAATGCAGCTGGAACTGAAGGAGTCAAATAAAACCACAGAGAAGCTGCAGCGAGAACTTCTGGAAGTTAAGACTTCAGTAAAAAATCACGATTCAAGGCTACAAAAAGCGGAGAAAGAAAAGGCCTTCCATTCTGATCAGCTCTTGAAACTACAGATGGAAAGATCGAATTTTTTCCTAAGACTTCAGAATGTGCCAGAGGATAAAAGAGAAGACCTTAAAAATCTGCTAAGTGAAGCACTTGAACCAGAAACAGGCTTAAAAGCAGCGGAAATAAAAAGCGACATGGACATGGTTTACAGAACCTATCCAGATTATACTAAAAAGAAAAGCCTGCCTGGTGAGATTATGATAAGGTTCTCCAAAAAGTCAACAAGGGATGTGGTGCTTAGGACCACAAATAAAGCGGTTCTGAAGATCAAAGGAGAAGAAGTTAAAGTGATGAAAGATATTCCATTTGAAATAAGGAAAAGAAGGAAAGCCTATGGGAAATTGACATCTTGGCTACAGTCTGAATCTATTATTTACAGGTGGAACGTTCCGGAAGGACTGAGCTTCAGCATCAAAGATAAAAAATATAAGATTGACTCTGTTCAACAGGCAAAAAAATTTTTGGAAAAAAGCAAAGAAAAGAAAAAAGAGAGAGACCCAGATGGTTCGCTGGCATCGCAAGAAAGTATGTATGGATTTGATAGCTCAAAGAGTGAAGAAGAGATTTCTGACTCGGAAAAAGGAGCAGCAGCTCCAAAGGTACAAGAAGAGACTGTTAAGACAAGAAGAGGACGAAAGAAGAAATAAGGGCTGAATTGTTTTTATTGAAAATTGCACTTATATATTTCATACAATCTGTATAATTAAGCATTCCTCCAAAAGAGCATGTCTGTCAAATAGCTTTTTTTATTTTTCTTATATCATCAGTAACAATGTTAATTGAAAATCAACCAAGGTTTAAATGCTTCATATGTATTTGTGGTAAGGTAATATTAAGCAAATGATAAAGCACACTCTGTATAAGGTAAATGTAGCTTAGAAAGTAGCGATGTAGAAGTAGATATAGAAAAAATCAATAAAAATCTTTAAAAAAAAGAAAGAAAGAAATCTTAGGATCTCCTGGCTAGACTGCATACAATGCCGTATGATAATTACTTAATTAATTACAAGGCACAGATGGTTACAAGATGGTTCTCTCCGATTTCCATCTCAGGCTGCAACCTTACTCGAATTTCTGATATCAAGGAAACTTGTTTTGGGGCAAACATGGCCAGGCTTGGGCTTTAGGTTCTAATCTATGGGATGATACTGAAGCCTTGTAGCCAGGGCTATTTTTTGGGAAGGAACACACAGGAAGGGCGTTTGGGCTGGCTGCTGAGTTGGCCATGCCTACAACCAAAACCTCTGGCATGCCTGGCTACAGAGTATGCCGCCCTCCCCACGATGCACACAAGAGGGAAAGGCAGCATGTGAAAATGCCCTCTTTCCCTCTGGGGAGCCCATCTGGGATTTCCTTGTCAATTTCATTCCTGGCCAGTCAGCTGGGAGTGAAATTGACAAGGAAAAGCCTCTCTCTGCCTTCCCTTCTCTAGCTGACATGTCACAGCTGGAAAGGGGCAGGCAAGGAACCCAGGTACATTGAAAATGTCTTTCTTTCCCTCCCTGATCTGTGCTCTCAGGGGTGTGGCCTAATAGGGTAATGAGATTCTGCTGTTGGGTGTGGCCTATTATGCTAATGAGTTCCTGCTGGGCTCTTTCTACCAAAAAAAAGCCCTGCTTGTGGCTATGCTAGCTCCCAGGAATGTAGGTACAGTTCCCAAGTCACCCCTGGCTGCCAGCTGAGGGTAGAGGAATAGCATTGCCAGATCCAGGTCAGGGAATTCCTGGAGATTTGAGGGTGGAACCTGGGAAGGACAGGGACCTCAGTAGGGTACAATGCCATACAGTCCACCCTCCAAAGCATGCATTTTCTCCAGGGGGACTGATCTCTGTAGTCTGGAGATGAGCTGCAATTCCAGGGGATCCCCAGGTCCCACCTGGAGGCTGGCATGGAGCCGTAGAATGGTGCACGGAGTTCATCTGTTATGAAGGCAGCAGGATGCAACCCAAGAAGACCGAGTTTCTCAGCAGCTCCAAAAGGACCAGGGAGGATCTGGCTCTCTGTATGGTCGGGGGGAATGAAAAGATCAGTTCCTTTTGCAAGGACAGTTGCCATTTCAGTCACCCAAAGGCACCAGATATGTACATATGTCTTAAGACACAGAGAGAATGCAGATGTACACTCACAGAGCGACAACCGCAGCACCGGCCCAATCACACGATGAGCTTGTTTTTCAGCGACAGGGAATCCATTCCAACAGTAGATAAGAAGGGACGGCAGAAGGCGCACCAAAACGGAAATGCGACAGATAAAACACAAGCGAGGCAGGCATTTTAACAGCCTTGCCAAGATGAAGGAAATGTTCTGATCACTCACTGGAAACAAGAAGAGAAGAAGAAGAAGAAGAAGCGATTGGATTTATACCCCGCCCTTCACTCGGAGTCTCAGAGCGGCTTACAATCCCTTTCCCTTCCCTTCCCCACAACAGACACCCTGTGAGGTAGGGAGGGCGGAGAGAGCTCTGACAGAAACTACCCTTTCAAGGACAGCTGTGCCAGAACTATGGCTTGCCCAAGGTCATCCAGCAGCTGCATGTGATGGACTGGGGAATCAAACCCGGTTCTCCCAGATTAGAGTCTGCGCACTTAACCTCTACACCAGAGGAGTCTGTCCTCTGATTAGCTCCTCTGTAGTGTTGGACCAAAAGAGGACCCTCCTGCATTAGATCAAAGGTCTATCTGCTAAGTGCCAGCCAGATGCCCCAGAAGTAGGGTCGCCAGTCCCAGGTTGGAAAATTCCTAGAGATTTGGGGGGGGGGGTGGAGCCTGAAGAGGGTCGGGGTTGTGGGGGAGAGAGACCTCAGTGATGTATAATACCATAGAGTCCACTCTCCAAAGCAGCCAGGGTAATTGATCTCTGTATCTGGAGATCAGTTGTAATCAGGGCTCATTTCGTAGAAAAAGAGGTGCAGGAGCTCATTAGCATAACTCATTTGCATATGTCACACCCCCTAACATACCAGAAGTGTGTCAGAAGGCAACACCCACCCCTCAAGCTCCACTCCACAGGTGAGTGAAACTGACCTGCTCTTCCTCCATTCCCTTCCCCATCCAATACTTTGTGCAATAAAAATAAGCGTAAAGAACACACCCTCATTCTCTTCCTGCTCCCTTGAAACCACTAGGTTTCAAGTAGACTTGAGATACCCAGGACATGTGCACCACCCATCCCTTCCCCTTCCTCTCCCCACAACAAGACACCCTGTGAGGTAGGGGGGGCTGAGAGAGGTCTTTTGAGAACTGCTCATGAGAGAACAGCTCTGAGAGAACTTGTGACTGGCCCAAGGTCACACCAGCAGCTGCATGTGGAGGAGTGGGGAATCAAACCCGGTTCTCCCAGATTAGAGTCCAACTCCTGACCACTATACCAAACTGATGGGGTGGAAGCTGCAGAAGGGTTGGTGAAATTTCTCCAATACTTATGTGCCATGTGCCCAGATAAAAAATGGTATACTTAGAAAATTTATATGCCACCTTGAGCAAGTCTCTGGAAAAGCAGCACACAGTCATAAGAGGAACAATGATAAAATTATCAATATTAAAACAAAACATTAAAAACAATAAAGACCCTAGCAGGGCTTTCCCCGGGGCGCTGCGCCTCTGCACTGCTCGGGGAAGCCGAGTAGGGGGCGGGGCTTGGTCATGTGCCCGCCCCCTGGGCTCCTCCCTCCCGGAGCTGCGCTCCTGTGCGCTCCCACTCCAACAGACCCCTGGTTATAATTCTGGAAGATCTCAAGGCCCCCTCTGGAGGTTGGCATGGAATAGGGGTCACTGGGGGTGTGGAGGGGGAGGTATTTGTGAATTTCCTGCATCGTGCAGAGGGTTGGACTAGATGACCCTGGAGGTCCCTTCCAACTCTATCATTCTATGATCTTTTTTCCCCCTCCTTTTCCTGCTGTAGGGTGTCTTTGTTTTGATGTGGGGTCACCAGAACTGTGCACGATATTCCAAATGTGAACCAGACTGAGGGCAGCATGAAAACTAGGCGTATGTATGAAGGGCTGTCAAGTCACAGCCAACTCATGGTGGCCCAGTAGGATTTTCAAGGCAAGAGGCGAACAGAGGTGGGTATCCATTGCCTACATCTGCACAGCAGCCATGGACTTCCTTGGTCTCCTGCCCAAGTTTGAACAAGGGATCTGATGAGACCAGGCTAGCCTGGGCCACGTAGGTCAGGATCATAAAACTGGCAGTTCTATTTTTCATCTCTGTCCTGAGCATCAGAACAGGCTGTTCTCCATGCAGGTTCAGCAGAAGCATCGCGGCCACATCCGCAGCCACCCTCCCGCTGACGAGTGGCAGATCTTCCACAAAGACCTGGCTTTCGTCGTAAGCCCCTTTGTGAATAGGCACACTGAACGCCAACTTTAATTTTCTTTTTCACGTTGCCAAAATTCCATCCTCAGCCTTAGAATGTCCAAGATCACATTCTGAAAATCAGTTTCCGCTTTTGTGCTCGACCTTGTAGTCTTTCAGACTGGGAACAGTTTTCTCTTTGTAGAGTTACATGGAACGCTAAGTGGTAGAATCTTTTGCCATTTGAAAGGCCAATTACCCTTTTTTAAATGTGCCATTTGGAGCTGGAAGCAACCTTAGGGGTCATCTAGTTCAACTGTGAGAACCCTTGCAGAGCCAATAAGCCGGGCCTTCTGGAATTAAAAGTCCTTTTTTATTCTTAATGGTCCATAGTAGACAACACGTTTCGTGTTAGTGATACAGAGCAAAGGGCTGTAGGTAAGTCATGCATTATTCAAAGGCGAAGGAGGAGGAGGGGCACCAATCAGGTTAGTCAGAAATGGCGCTACATTACATGTCCGTTGAGCTTCCCAGGAAAAACGTGCTCATATGTGCGATTGCTCATCCCACATTCCTTCCCGCAACCCACTGAAATCTCCCCAGCGATTCCCAGGCTGCAGTTAGAGAGGCACCTGGAAGGCAGAGTAGCCGTTAAGACAACAAGCCAAGGCCAAAGCAAACGCAAAGCAGATAACAGTTTCAACAGCAGTAAGGAGCTCTCCGGCGGAGCGGGTGACGTAGACTGAGTCGGGGAAACCACCTCCCGCTCGGGAAATGTCAGGTTCTGACATCAACCCCCTGCTCAGCCCGATCCCGTCAGATCTCAGAAGCTAAGCAGGGTTGGCCTTGGCTAGTGTTTGGAAGGGCGACCTCCAAGGAATACCAGGGTCGTCACACAGAGGCAGGCAATGGCAAACCGCCTCTGAAACGTCTCATATCTTTAAAAAAAAAGTCTAGCTCGCCCTGGAGTGGTGCATAATGCTAAAAGAGCTAGAACCTCTGGCTGCCAGGCAATCTTAGGATCTCTCCTGGCTATTCTACACACACTGCCATATGAGAATAATAATTATTACCTTGATCATTGTGGGAATATACAACTACAACATCCCTGACAGATGACGAACCAGCCTCAGCTTGAAGACCTCCACTGAAGGAGAGTCCACCAACTTTCTAGTGTTAAGAGTCGGCATGGTGCAGTGGACAGAATGTCAGATTAGGATCCTGGGAGACCTTGGCTTGAATCCCCACTTTTCTGGTTGACCTGGGGCCCATCACGGACCCTCAGCCTGGCCTACCTCATGCGGTTTTTGTTGTGGGGAAATGGAGGAGGGGGAACTAAGGAGATGTCAGGCAGGGGGGAGAGAGAACAGCAGGATATAAATAAATAAATGCATATAAATAAAATGCATGCACTCTAACCACTGGGAAGCTTCTCCTACTATTTAGCTAGGATCACCTCCCTTGTCATTTCTACCCACTCTGGAGCATCTTTCTGCTCCATCTTCTGTTTGATAGCCCTTCAGAGATTTCAAGGCAACAATTATTTCCCCCTTGGGGTGCGGTCACATGGTCGTTTTGATTTGGTTTTGCCGCTGTTCCCTCTCGCATTTAAATTTGCTGACCAGACGGGCCGATCCGCCTCCCACACCAAAGCGGGCTCACTCCTGCAATGCTCCCAGTTCCCTAGCATGTTTTCCAACACCGGGAAAATCCAGTACTTTCCCAGTATTTGCGCTTTAAATCCGCATTTTCACCAATCTGGACAGACATCTCTCGCTTGGATTGCAATTAGGGTCATCTGATCATTCTTCGCGCAATATTTTTTTTAAGCTTCCTCCTTTGAGCGCATGAGCAATCGTATGCTGAACAAATTCAACATTTAAATGTGCAAGCGCATATATAGCTGCGGTGTTAGGAGGGAGGGAGGGAGCCCCTGGCGCCAGGGAGAGGTTGGCTTGGCAGAGGAACTCTTGTGCATCACTAAGGAAGATTGGGGCTGCCACGCAGAGGAAGGCAAAGGCAAACTAACCTCTGCTCATCTCTGCCCTTGAAAACCACATGAGGTGCAACTTCATGGAGCTGCCTAGAGTCGATTGCGACTCAGTGGCACACTTTACTTAGCACAGAGCGCATGATTAATTCTCACCCGGCTGTACCCCACCCTGGCCTCTCCAGCCACCCTTCCCAATGCATGCAGCGGCCGTATCCTGTGCCAACAATTGCAATGGGCCACGGCTGCTTGGCAGCCAGAGAGCAAACCTGACCAAATACCCATCAGTGTCTTCCATTGTCCCAGCTTCAATAAATCTAAAGTACTACACAAATTAAATTGAACTTTTCAAATACTTTCTTTTTTTATTAGTGTGAAAGGAGTTTTTTTATTTTAAAAGAAGACTTCTTGCCTCCAATCTTAGCAGCAGAGACAGATGCAAACATTTTGAAGGATCAAAATAAATGTGTTATCTGACAATAGCACATCAGCTGGTGGCTGATTTAGGAGAAAGCTGCAAACAACCCACCCACCCACCCCCTGCTTTCCGCACCAAGTTTAGATTTACTTAAACTTTTGGGGCTTCAGTTTCAATAAATCCTTCCTCCCATGTTGGCCAGGGGGAGTCAAGATTGCCAGCACAAACAGCACACCCCTGAGATGACAAGGTTCATCCCGTGCTAAATTCCAGGGATTTATGAATTGTCTAAAAAATATGATCTGTCTATTAATCTCTATTAGAGGCACTCCGTCCCAGAACTGCGCACCGCGAGACAGGGCCAGCTCATGTTTGCACTGGTTCATCTTTCACGAGCCAAAAAGTGTGCTGGGGATAGAAAGAGGCCGTGAATGGCCACCGGAATAAGGTTGCCAGCTCTGGCCTGGGAAATTCCTGGAGATTTGAGGATGGAACCTGGGGGCAGAGGTAGGGCTGCCAAGTCAGCCCGGGGGGTGGGGGATCCCCCGCTAAAGGGGTTCCTGATCCGCCGGCCAGCATTTGGCCGGCGGGGGGAACCCCACCCCCAACGTCATCCAGCGAGGACGACGTAATGACGTCACCGGAAGTGACGTCAGCACGTTGGGGGCGTTGCCAGGGCGACGCTCTGGCAATCGCCCCAAAACTCTATGATACCATAGAGTTTTGGGGCGATTGCCAGAGCATCGCCCTGGCAACACCCCCAATGTGCTGACGTCACTTCTGGTGACGTCGCTGGGTGTGCACGCTTCGCGCGCGCGCCAGGAGAAACTCCCAG
The DNA here is from genome assembly GCA_029233225.1 of Lepidodactylus listeri. Taxonomy (NCBI): domain Eukaryota; kingdom Metazoa; phylum Chordata; class Lepidosauria; order Squamata; family Gekkonidae; genus Lepidodactylus; species Lepidodactylus listeri. Next base: position 19,195,675 of record JARCFY010000020.1, on the reverse strand, counting down.
CCAGAGGAGGACTCCCCCCTGTCGGTGAGTTTTGAAGACTTGGCAACCCTAGGCAGAGCGGAGGAGAGAAACCTTAGCTGGATATAATGCCAGGGACTCCGCCCAGCCAGCTGTTTTCTCCAGGGGAACTGATCTCTGCAGCCTGGAGATCGGTTGTAATTTTGAGAAAACTCCAGGCCCCATGATCTGGAGGTTGGCAATTCTAAATGTGAGTGTTCTGTATCCCCCTGGATAGCCAGAATCCTGTTGACAGGCCGGGGCAGAAGGCCTCCCATTCTCTGTCTCTACTCTGAGCCTGACCATCCCACAGGCTTTCTTCCAATCTCCTGGGACAATGCCAGGCTCATCCCAGCCTGACCTCCGGAAAGTCCCAGCCCAAGTATCTCCTGACACTGATGATTATCTCCATTATGGAGGAGAGGCTGGCTTCAAAGAAAAGACCCAGAGAATTTTGGCAAGTGCTAAAACAAATCTCATTTGTTGCATCCAGGAAAAGAAGGCTGTAAGTGAGAGCAGAGGCGCTTGGACTTCACTGTCAAGAAGAGGAGACGGATAGGTTTTAATATCTACGTATGCCCACCGTAACAAGCAAGCAGGGCAAAACATGATAGGGTTTTGGGTAACAGAACTTGCAGTTAAAATAGCCCAGAGTAGCTCAAGCTCATCAGATCAGAAAACTAAGCAGGGTCAGCCCTGGTTAGTATTTGGATGGGAGACCACCAAAGAAGTCCAGGGTCGCTATGCAGAGGAAGGCAATGGCAAAACCACCTCTGCTCATCTCTTGCCTTAAAAATCCCATCAGGGGTCAACATGAATTGGCACGTACTTGTTATAACTGAGCTTTGGTGAGCTTTCTACACAACTAGAAAAGCCATCTGCACACCTGGGAAAGGAAGGGTTAAAACCGCCCTATCAGTTTGGGGAAATGAGTGCGTGGAGGTCCAGGAGGGAAGCATCCTGGGTCTTATTCCGAGCTTGTTCTCCCAGGAAGTGGGTTGGTGGCGAGACTGAGACATCAAGCCTTCAAGTCTAAGACAGTGTTAAATACTGGGTTCCATGGATGGTCCAACCCCCAGCCTAGGATCAGCTCTGCTCAGGGGTCCGTTGGAGCGGGAGCGCACAGGAGCGCAGCTCCGGGACTGAGGAGCCCAGGGGGCGGGCACATGACCAAGCCCCGCCCCCTCCTCGGCTTCCCCGAGCAGTGCAGAGGCGCAGCACCCCGGGGAAAGCCCTGCTAGGGTCTTTATTGTTTTTAATGTTTTGTTTAAATACTGATAATTTTATCATTGTTCCTTTTATGACTCTGTGCTGCTTTTCCAGAGACTTGCTCAAGGTGGCATATAAATTTTCTAAGTATACCATTTTTTATCTGGCCACATGGCACATAAGTACTGGAGAAATTTCACCAACCCTTCAGCAGCTTCCACCCCATCAGTTTGGTGTAGTGGTCAGGAGTTGGACTCTAATCTGGGAGAACCGGGTTTGATTCCCCACTTCTCCACATGCAGCTGCTGGTGTGACCTTGGGCCAGTCACAAGTTCTCTCCGAGCTGTTCTCTCATGAGCAGTTCTCAAAAGACCTCTCTCAGCCCCACCTACCTCACAGGGTGTCTTGTTGTGGGGAGGGGAAGGGGAAGGGATGGGTGGTGCACATGTCCTGGGTATCTCAAGTCTACTGGAAACCTGGTGGTTTCAAGGGAGCAGGAAGAGAATGAGGGTGTGTTCTTTACGCTTATTTTTATTGCACAAAGTATTGGATGGGGAAGGGAATGGAGGAAGAGCAGGTCAGTTTCACTCACCTGTCGAGTGAAGCCTGAGGGGTGGGTGTGGCCTTCTGACACACTTCTGGTATGTTAGGGGGTGTGGCATATGCAAATGAGTTATGCTAATGAGCTCCTGCACCTCTTTTTCTACGAAATGACCCCTGGCTCTGCTTATTTAGTGATTCAGCAAGAACAAGACAAACAACACAGGGCAAGGGCCCTGTCTAAATAGCATGCAACTCCACCCACTTCCCAAACAACTACCAACGATAGGCTATTGTCAGAACCATTAATTCCTCATTGGCCGCCTCCAGCGTCCTGGTGGGCTATTGTTCTTCTTGAGCACCAAGCTCAGCCAGACTCTGGTAGAACCCGTTCTGTAATGTTCCAGCCCCAATATAAAACAGACAGCAAATATTTATCTTTTCTCTTTTGTTTTCTAGAAACTTAATCTTTTGCAAGCTGATGTTTCCTAGCCCCATCTGTGATGGCATATTTTGATGAGAATTCATGTTAATTCAACAAGCTCTTTTGCTTAAAAAGTGTGTGTATATGTGAAACCTGCATTGCCTCTTTACCCATTTAACAAGCCGCTTGCTTAAGTTGAGCACATCTCCCTTCTTGGTGACCCCATGTGCCAGGACAATTTGGGGGAGAGTAAAGCCTCATCAGAGCTTGGAAGCAAAGCAGAATCAGCCACGATCAGTACTTGGATGGGAGACCACCAAAGAAGTCCAGGGGTTGCTTCACAGTGTTGGCCAGCAAGGCACTTTAAGTGCTCTTATGGATTTTAAGATTCATAAGCTTGAACTTGAGTTGCTAGCATTGGAAGGGCCATGTGCATTCTCCATTGCAGGGGAAAGCTCCAGCCCATGCTAGGAGACTGGCACCCTAGATAGTTCACCTAAGACAGAGACAAAGACTCCTTCTGCCATGAGGTTTCTTTCTGTCACACCACGCTGGTCAACCCCTGCCCCCTCCAACATACCTGAAAGGATTATGCTAACGTGGTTACCTGGCAACTAATGTGCAGAGCCATAAGCCAGCCGGCCAGAGTCATTAACAGACAATGGTGTGGCTCTGGTGAGTCATCAGACCTCGCCCAGGTGTCCAGTTCCAGGTGAGATCATAGTTTTACAATATTGGCCACCCCTCTGTCACCAACCCACTTTTAACCTTTAACCTATAGTATGGTCAGGAGGGGACGGACCGCCTAGTAGGTGTGTTAGTAGGATGTGGCTAGCATTGCCCACCCTCAAGACCACCTAATAAAAGACCCTGCACAGAGGCATTCGGTCTCTTGAGCCATCGTCCCCTATCTGCTTTACTACCCGTTATGTCCAGCTTGCTATACCCATACCCTTGCCTCCATCTTTACATCTCTGGCTCCTGGAACAGAGAGAACCACGTGGTCTTGCAGGTTTGAGCCGCATGTCCCATATTTTTCTATATTTTCCTTCCCCATCCAATTCTTCCTTCGGTCGGACAACTCCTCTTCAGGAAGGTAACATATCGCCTCCCATCGAAATCCTGCTCATGCAAATGTGCTATTTTCTAGCTTTATTTCCTTAGGCCTGTGTGATTGTGTGTGTGATTAAGTTTTTGGTGTGCTTGAATAACATTACCCAGTAAAAGGCATTGAACTTGCTATCTGCCTCTCGTGCCTCTTTCCTTGAGAACTCCCGGGAGGAGTGGGACCCTGGTATAGTTGGCAAGAACCCGTGTATTTCGCCAATTGCTAAACGTAAATTAAAGCAATTTGGCTAACAACAGGGGCAGGCAGTGGCAAACCACCTCTGCTCATCTCTTGCCTTGAACATCCTATGAGGGTTGGCCATGAGTTGGTTGCAACTTGATGCCACACAATTATTCATTTAATGTGGGGGTAGTGCTCATTCCCTACCATGACACCTCCAAAGTCTAGGAAAGAGTTCTGGAGGAAAACAACAGAGGAATCTCTCAAGTGGCCAAGTCTCTTCCAGCCTGATGCCTGCCCCGTGCAATCCAGCTCTCATGGCCACCCACTGTCTGAAAGCAAGTGACAGATGAGTGGAAAAGAGGGGAAACCTCAGTTTGGGATTGTGTGTCAACCGCCACTCACCTTTCCAAAGTCTCTCATCTAGAAGCCTGGCTGTGGTCTGTGAAAGATGAGTCCAATGAAAGATCCTCCAAGTTTACGCGATCCGAGAGCTGTGTTTGCTGGGCAGACTGGCAGGAAATCAATCGTGAGATATAGCCACCTCCTCTAAATTGTCCTTTTCATGATTGCTTCAAGGTAAAATTATTAAAGGCCACATGGGGTCAAGTGTACAATGTAATATAGTTGGTGCCTATTGACGGCAGAGAAAATCAGGCACTTGTTTCCTGTCCCTAGGGTGGGTCCTTGCTAATTCTGCTGTGAGAAATGGCCCTGCGATGTAATCTTCACTGAGGGGGGTCCCTAAAGGGGCCCTGGAGTTGATTGAAGGAGATGTGCAGCTTGGTCAGCAACTCAAGGAGCTTTGAGCTGGATGAAGTTCGTGAATACATGAAGCTGCCTTATACTGAAGCAGACCATTGGTCAATCAAGGTCCGACTTGCCTGCTCAGTCTCCAAGGCCTCAGGCAGCGGTCTTCCACATCACCAGCTGCTTGGTTCTTTCGAATGGAGATGCTGAGGGGTTGAACCCGGGACCTTCTGTGTGCAAAGCAGATGTTCTACCACTGAGCCACGGGGGGGGGGGCACCTTTGAAGGAAAGGAGTTCTGAGGCTTGATCACCCTCTTGACTTTTCAGAGAAGCAAGTCATACAAACAAAGAACAAACAAAGAACAAACAAAGGCTTTCCGCAGCAGCCACCTTGTGATGAGTCAGACGAAGGCTATTTTGGGGCAGGAACGCACAGGAACGGAGTTCCGGCTGGCTTCTGAGTTGGCCACGCCTCCCCCACAGGTTCCCCAGGTGGCTTGCAAGTTTAAACTGCCTCCCCTCCTCGGGTTCCCCAGGCGCCCCACAGCTGCCAATCCAGAAACTGCCTTCCTTCCCTTGGGTTCCCTGTGCACCCCGCCCCCAGGGAAGCCAATCTGGGGAGGGAGCTGCACTGTCAGGGTGTGGCCTAATATGGTAATGAGTTTCTGCTGTTGGGTGTGGCCTATTATGCTAATGAGTTCCTGCTGGGCTTTTTCTATTGGTGCAGTTCGTCCAATCCTGCTAGCGACTCTCCAGAGACTGGATGTAAAGCCTGCTGCATGCAGAGCTGATGCACACTTACTACCTTCTCTAGAGCACCTGGACTGCCTGTCGGAAGAGCAGAGAGCATGCGTCGGAAACCACGCATTTCCCCAACCCCAAAAGTCAGTCAGTGCCTGGATGGTGTCCTGCAGTGGACCTATCATCTGTCACTTTGGAAGCAGCCAGGTTCAGGTGTTGCAGGTATACTGTTCCAATGTCCATCAGGTGATGGTTTGGGAAGTTCTTTCTGAAAGGCTTTGGGGAGGAGAAAGAGATTGGATTTATACCCCACACTTCACTTGGAGTCTCAGAGCGGCTTACAATCTTTTTTCCCTTCCCACAACAGACACCCTGTGGGGTAGGTGGAGCTGAGAGAGCTCTTTCGAGGACTGCTCTTGAGAGAACTGCTCTTGAGAGAACTTGTGACTGACCCAAGGTCACACCGGCAGCTGCACGTGGTGGAGCGGGGAATCAAACCCGGTTCTCCCAGGTTAGAGTCCGTGCTCTTAACCACTACACCAAACGGGCTCTATACTACACCAAACAGGATCAAGCAGGCTGGCCAAAGCAGTGAGCAAGAAGAGACACTGAGGCTGATTTCTCACTGGCCAGTTGCTTCTCGTTCTCTCCGGAATTTCCCCTCACAGTTTCCTCTGGAGAATTTTCTTCATTGTGGGATTCCACTTGGAACCTCAGCCCTTTCAATATAGCATGATGAAGGGTTTTCTCCAAAAAAAAAAATTAGAAACTCCCATAATGGGGCGGCCCTGATGAAAGGCGGGCGAGTGGGCGTGTTTTCATTTTGGGTTTTCCCCTGGAGCAAACAGGAAAATCCTCTAAAAACAGGATTTGTTTTCTCCAGGGAAACTCCGGTGCAGCAGGGCGATACTCCAGAGCAAAACGTGAGCCCGGAGCAACTGGTGTGAAATCGACCAGAAGCTCCAGTGCAAGCATGAGGGCAAACCTGGGGCAAACGCTAGTGCAAAATCGGCCTGAGCGTTGTTGTTTTTCCCCACCGCTAACTTCTTCCTGATTAAGTCAGTAACATGATCAAGTGGCTTGGATGCACCAAAAGATGTTGCAGTTCACTCAGCGGGGAATTCCTCTATGGAAATTGAGGTAGTGTTTAGAAATGCCCTTATTTCTTGCCTCTCCTTTGGGAGAAGGATCACTAGGAGCTTTCAGACTCCTTGCTCAGGGCACAAAGAGACTTTGACCAGAGAGATGCTCCAAGAGCTGCCGCCTCTCCTCCCCCCCCCCCCCCCGCAGTGCTTCAGTAGCCTGAAGAATCAGCTCGGCAGGATGCATGTAACTCCTGGTTTATACTAGAAGGTGGGCTGCAAGCAGCGAGGACCAGAATGGTGTTAAATAATGATGTACTGCATGAGGTTAATCTAATTTGTTCCCCCACTAATAGGGCATGTACATTGTAATCAGCAATATCACGCATGGAGCCACGAGGCTGTCATTGATAGAGGGCTGCCGAAACCAGCTCCCTCCGGCCCGCTAATCAGCACAGAACACAAGGGAAGGGACACAGAATCGCCCAGTCTTCGTCCCAACTGGTACAATAAAAATACCCTTAATTGTTGAGGGTTAGATGGAGGGATTGGAGAGGAGTTGTGTATTGTGATGGTACAATGCATCTCTGCTTGCTTTGTAGACACAATATGCCACCCCCTGCAGGTGAGGGGCAGGGCACCTAGAGTCAGGAAAAAGGGCAGGTTTGGCTCTCATTGCACATGTCCCCAAGAACAGAATTACCCTTTCTTTTTTGGGGGGAAGGAGGAGGAGAAAAAGAGTTGGAGGTGGAGATTGGATTCATATCTCACCCTTCACTTGGAGTCTCAAAGCATCTTACAATCTCCTTTCCTCCCTCCCCCCACAACAGACACCCTGTGAGGTAGGTGGAGCTGAGAGAGATCTCTCGAGAACTGCTCTTGAGAGAGCAGCTCTGGGAGAACTGTGACTGACCCGAGGTCACCCAGCTGGCTGCATGTGGAGGAGTAGAAAAATCAAACCCGGTTCTCCAGATTAGAGTCTGCTGCTCTTAACCACGACACCAAACTGGCTCTTTCAAAGTGGAGAGCGGGATTTTTGAAGTTTGATGGCAGCAAGTTAAGACACACTGGGAGTTCCTCACTAGGATAGCATTGAACATATTTCTCTCCCAACACAATGAACTCTATCGCACAGTATTTTTGAAATGATTGTCTCATACAACAAAAGAAGAAGAAGAAGAGATTGGATTTATATCCCGCCCTTCACTCACTTAAGATTCTCAGAGCGGCTTACAAACTCCTTTCCCTTCCCCACCCCACAACAGACACCCTGTGAGGTAGGTGGGGCTGAGAGAGCTCTTTCCCAAGCTGTCCTTGAGAGAACAGCTGGTCCAGAGCTATGGCTTGCCCAAGGTCATCCAGCCAGGTGCAAGTGGAGGAGTGGGGAATCAAACCCGGTTCTTCCAGATCAGAGTCCGCGCACTTAACCACTACACCAAACTGGCTCGGGAGGTAAGTCAGAGTAATTTCTACATTACCGATTATGGGACTGAGCCTGTGTCCATCCAGGGATGGTTTCCCACTATGCTCTCACTGCAGCGGAAGGTCCACATGGAGGTACTGACTACCAGGGGTCCTTTCGAGCAGGAGCTCGGGGGAGCGCAGCTCTGGGAGTTGCTGCCAGCCCCCCCCCCCCCCCCCGTGGGGGAATGCCTGCTTATGTCATGGCTGCAGCAAAATGACCCCGTCCCCCGGAAAGGTCCTTGTTCCTCCGACCAGCCTCCTGAAGGCTTCAGCCACCACTGAAGCTATCCTCCCAGAATAGTGGTATTTCTGAGGCTTGGATTAGTAGCTGTCCCCTCTCTGCCAGCTCTTTCTTTCTTTCTTTCTTTCTTTCTTCTTCTTTCTTTCTTTCTTTCTTTCTTTCTTTCTTTCCTCTCTGTCTCTCTGTCTCTCTTCTTTCTTTCTTGCCTTCTGACATACTTCTGGCGATGTCAGGGGGTGTGGCATATGCCAATAAGTTATGCTAATGAGTTATGCTAATGAGCTCCTGCACCTCTTTTTCTACGAAAGGACCCCTGCTGACTACAATAGCTTCTCATGCCCTCCATTCCTGCCCCCGGGCCCTTTTAATAAAATCAGTAGTAGGCATCTATCACCATAGTGTTCTGATGCCCTCGCAATTTACCTGCTGTAGCGTTCTTGTTGTTTTAAGCCAGCAAGAAGCCCAACAATTGCGGGGAGCGGGTGACAGGCATGAGAGGATATGGGGGGAAAGGGTGCAGGATCTACATCTACATGGCAATCGAACCTTTCTTGAGTACAATATTTCCAGAATACAAGAAAGCAGTCTGGGGGCAATGCAGCAAAGGGGAGACAACTAAATACTAACACTGTACGGAAGCTTTAAAACCCATAGATATTTCCCGTGTGTGCATCTCAGCATACATTTCGTTTTTAACTTGGCTGCTCTGAACTGGTGCTACTGAGATCAGAGTACACCTATTAAATAAATGCAGACATGTGGGAAGGCTCTGCAGTGCCCCTTTGGCTTCTGATAGGGCACCGGAGATAGACAGTGCTGTTAAAATGGCCCCAGAGCAACCCAAGCTGAACTTCAGAAGTGCTGGCAGTACTGCAGAGGCTGCCTACCTTTCAACTTGTCCAGGGACAGAAATGGGTGTCCACTTACCCAGCTCACCCTCCCCTGCCTCTGCCACCCGAGTCGCATCCAAGCAGTCCCCTTGGAGCTACCAGAGAAGATTTTGCCCGCCTGAATTTAGCTCCCTTCTTTGTAGTTGAAATAATGAGGCTAGCAATGGTGGGAGAAATTTCTGGAACCGGGCACAACCCTTATTTTTTAAAGGATCCATTGCTGCTCCTTCCATAGATAGGGTTGCCAAGTCCGGGTTGGAAAATACCTGGGGACTTTGGGGGTGGAGCCGGGAGAGGGCGGGGTTTGGGGAGGGGAGGGGCCTCAGGATGGTACAAAGCCATAGAGTCCACCCTTCAAAGCAGCCATTTTCTCCAGGGGAACTGATCTCTGTCAGCTGGAGATCAGTCGTAAAAGCAGGGGATCCCCCGGCCCCACCTGGAGGCTGGCAACCCTATCCATAGATATGATATGATGTATATACTTTGCTTTCTTTCTGAACAGTGTACATTTTGAAGGCTTTACCTTTAAATGTGTGGCTCTGAGCCACTTGTAATACAGCATGGAGTTTTTTTTTGTGTGTGATGTTCCTCAAAAGACCTTCCAATAACAATAATGTATTTCCAAATGTACAACACAAAGTGCCCGGAAGATCTGCTCAAACAACATCCATCAGCCTTTGGAAGGCACTTGGCGCACTGCATAACCCAAATGGCATTACGCAGAACTCAATCAGTCGTTGACACGTACGAAATGCGGTTTTAGCGTTCTTGTGAGTCTATTTCAGCTTGCCAGTGGCCACTGGCGAGATCTAAAGCAGAGAACCATCTAGCAATACCAGCATATCTCAGTTAGCATCAGTTCTAGAGAGAGGGTAGGCATGCATCACGATAATCTCATTGAGCTTCTGACAGTCAATGCAGAATGTGATTCCTTTTTTCCTCCAGCCTTTTTTCCTAACTAACATGACAGGGACAGCCCACACACCCTCTGGGGCCCGAATCTCCTTTTCGCTTTTCATATCCTCCATGTGCTGCTCAAATTCCCACTGGAAATACACTGGCGCCTTCTAAGCGACTGCTTAATAGGAGGGTTATTTTGAGTATCGATTGGGTGCTTTCTCCAATCAGTCCTGGATAATCACATCAGCATACTCTAGAAGCGTGTTTGTTTTCGCCGCTGATTCCAACTATTTCTGATCCAGCTGAAATTCTTTGATCAGCCCTTCAGCGTTTCAAGTCAGTCTCACGACAGCCTGTCAGCAAATACACAGCCTGTATTTTATAAAAGCAAAACTGGGACACAGGTTCAAACAATACCAAAGGCAGAGATTGCCAGACTTTGGCACCAAGCTTAAACAGTTGGAGTTAAGTTGGTAACTCTTACTGGGCTAGACTCCACTCAGCTAACAAGCTGACTAACAAATCAGCTAGTAACCTAGCAGCCCCTACCCTGATTCTCTGGACAAGTTGTCACCAAACCCATAAAAATAGCTTCCCTTCAGGGGTCCGTTGGAGCGGGAGCGCACAGGAGCGCAGCTCTGGGAGTGAGGAGCCCAGGGGGCGGGCACATGACCAAGCCCCGCCCCCTCCTCAGCTTCCCCGAGCAGTGCAGAGGCGCAGCGCCCCGGGGAAAGCCCTGCTAGGGTCTTTATTGTTTTCAATGTTTTGTTTTAATATTGATAATTTTATCATTTTTCCTTTTATGACTGTGTGCTGCTTTTCCAGAGACTTGCTCAAAGTGGCATATAAATTTTCTAAGTATACCATTTTTTATCTGGCCACACGGCACATAAGTACTGGAGAAATTTCACCAACGCTTTAGCAGCTTCCACCCCATCAGTTTGGTGTAGTGGTCAGGAGTTGGACTCTAATCTGGGAGAACCGGGTTTGATTCCCCACTCCTCCACATGCAGCTGCTGGTGTGACCTTGGGCCAGTCACAAGTTTTCTCGGAGCTGTTCTCTCATGAGCAGTTCCCAAAAGACCTCTCTCAGCCCCCCCTGCCTCACAGGGTGTCTTGTTGTGGGGAGGGGAAGGGGAAGGGATGGGTGGTGCACATGTCCTAGGTATCTCAAGTCTACTTGAAACCTGGTGGTTTCAAGGGAGCAGGAAGAGAATGAGGGTGTGTTCTTTACGCTTATTTTTATTGCACCAAGTATTGGATGGGGAAGGGAATGGAGGAAGAGCAGGTCAGTTTCACTCACCTGTGGAGTGGAGCCTGAGGGGTGGGTGTTGCCTTCTGACACACTTCCGGTAGGTTAGGGGGTGTGGCATATGCAAATGAGTTATGCTAATGAGCTCCTGCACCTCTTTTTCTACGAAATGACCCCTGCTTCCCTTTATGGAGGAATAATTATGGTTTGTGCCACCACCCCTTTCACATACCCCAGAATTAGGACTTGCTTCCCTAAGTGGAAGCTTCTGTCCCCATATCACACAGGTTTAGGTTGTAAAACTGATTTCAGCCTGGTATTTGCTTAGAAACTCAGTTCTTTAGACCTCATCTCATACAGCTTCCTTAGAGCCGAACTAGACATGGGCGCTAGGGTCCGACCCATAACAGCTAGGATCTGATCCTGAAAACACCATTTTAAAGAGATTTTAAAATGCCTCAGTGGATGGAGACTCGCTTGACTCCCCCTCCCCCCCCCCGGCCCCTTTTCAAGGGCTGAAAGGGGGGGAGAGGGAGAGAGCAATCACATCTAGTTTGTCCCCCAGTCACCAAGAATTCATGAGCCATTGTTAATCCCTGGAAATCTGCAGTGATTTACAGTGCCCACTTCTGCAACTGTTTCACAAAACTCAAAACTTATTTGGTAATTTCCAAAACCGTTTTTCCAAACTTGTGCCTCTTGAGTCCGGCAGGAACTTCCAGATTAAGTGTGCATTTTTTCCTTACAGACAATCTCCTGTCTCTCCTGTTCCATAACTAGCTGAACCCAGGGGTCATTTTGAAGAAAAAAAGGTGCAGGAGCTCATTTGCATAACTCATTAGCATAACTTATTTGCATATGCCACACACCCTGACATCACCAGAAGAATGTCAGAAGGCAAGAAAGAAAGAAGAGAGAGAGGAAGAGAGCTGGCAGAGAGTGGACCGCTACTAATCCAAGCCTCAGAAATACCACTATTCTGGGAGGATAGCTTCAGTGGTGGCTGAAGCCTTCAGAAGGCTGGTCGGAGGAACAAGGACCTTTCCAAGGGACAGGGTCATTTTGCTGCAGCCCTGACACAAGCAGCCATTCCCCTGCGGAGGGTGGGGGCTAGGGCTGCCAAGTCAGCCCAGGGGGCGGGGGATTCCCCGCTACAGGGGTTCCCGATCCACCGGCCAGCATTTGGCCAGCGGGGGGAACCCCACCCCCCTTCCCCAACATAATGACGTCACCCGGGGGTGACGTCATCACGTTGGGGGCGTTGCCAGGGCGACGCTCTGGCAATCGCCCCAAAACTCTATGATACCATAGAGTTTTGGGGCGATTGCCAGAGCGTCGCCCTGGCAACGCCCCCAACGTGATGATGTCACTTCCAGGCGATGTCGCCGGGCGCATGCGCTTCGCGTGCACGCCCGGGAAACCCCCGGACGATGGAGGACTCCCCCCCGCCGGTAAGTAAGGGACACTTGGCAACCCTAGTGGGGGCTGGCACCAACTCCCAGAGCTGCGCTCCCCCGAGCTCCAGCTCGAAATGACCCCTGGCTGAACCTCAGGTAAACTGGCCCCTTTGACTGTCAGTGAACATTTCCCTCTTTAACAGAACTTTTTCTTCCTGTCTACACCAGGAAATAGGTGAGTTTCCTCTCAGACAGTTGTCCCCGGCCTGTTCTTGCTCAGTGGCTTTCAGCTTATTTACTTCTTTCTCTAACTGAGGAAGTGTTGTGGGAATACCCGTCACAGCAGAGCTTCCCTCCGGCGAGGAAAATCCTTCTCTCTTCTCCGAGGTGTGAAGCTGCACCTGAGTCATGCACAGAACGCACTCTGATCGCACAGCGACCTCCTTCATATTTCAGGAGACAGTCTGGGATCTGCTCGCAAACCAAGACGCAGCAAACCACCGGTGTGGTCCCTCTTGAACCCCCTTCCCTCATTTTCTCAGCTCTGATGGGGAAGATATTTGGTGCCACCCGAGACCCTTTGAGGGAAGTTGTTACAAGGCAGTGCTCAGTTGATGAGGATCATCGTGACAGAGCCGAAGTCTTTGCCCCATGCAGGCTTCATGAGTTTACCCTTGTAGCAAGAGCACGGAAACTTTAGCCCTTGGAATGGCTGGTGCAGTCATTCAGCTGAGCAGCAGGTGCAAATGGCGCTCTCCAGTCACTGCCCCTCACTGCTGTTACAGCACTGGTTAAACTCAGACAGCCTTCACGGCTCTTTTGGCCCCATCTTGGGCTCCTCTGAAGTCATATTGAGAATTTAAGCAAAAAAAACAAAAACGGTACAGTAGCTAGAGGGCCCTTTCTTGGGCTTCACCCACCAAATCGTAACAGACTCCCTGGATGGAGTCTAGCTGAGATATACGTTAGAAGAACAAAATCAAATGGAAATAGGGAAACAGATGAGGTTCACATCAAACAATTCCCTTCCTTTTTCTCTCCCTCTCTCTCTCTGCCCTTCTGCACGCTGACGTTTGGCTTTCATCCTTTAGAAGGACAGAGGGAATGGCGTTTGTTTCAGACAGGATGGACTGGCAACTAGCTTCACTGCAGCCAGCTTCACGGGAGGCGAATCCAAAAGCGCCATGGCTGTGTGTTGAGTCGGAGCAGAGCAGATGCTGCCTGGGAAGGTGAGCCTACGGTGGCGGGCTTTCTGATCCCAGACATCTCTATAGTGGAAAGGGCTACCAGGGTCTAGCCAACTTACAGCAACCCTGTAGAGCAGGGGTCCCCAAGTTGGTGCTCATGGGACCACGGTGCCCGCTGACACCATTCCCGGTGCCCACCCAGTGTTTTTAGAAAGTGGGCAGGGACAGGTGGGGATCTTGCCCAGCAAGGCTTCTCACTGGCCCCTGGAGATTTGATTGGCTGGGCAGATTTTTTAAAATGCTCCTTTGGCAGCAGCTGCCACCACCACACTGCGGCAGCCATTTTGTGTCTGGCTGCTCATCCTGCAGCAGCCGTTTTGTGGCAGCCATTTTGTGGCTGGGCCCAGGGCTCATCTCGTAGCAGGAGCTCCTTTGCATATTAGGCCACACACCCCTCATGTAGCCAATCCTCCAAGAGCTTACAGAGCTCTTCTCACAGGGGCTACTGTAAGCTCTTGGAGGATCGGCTACATCAGGGGTGTGTGGCCTAATATGCAGAGGAGCTCCTGCTACGAAATGAGCCCTGGCTGTGCCCGCCATGCTGTGCCAGAATCCCAAAAGTGCCCATCAGCTCAAAAAGGTCGGGGAAGCCTGCTGTAGAGTTTTCAAGGCAAGAGACATTTAGAGGTGACTTGCTATTGCCTTCTGCTGTGTAGCAGCCTGGGACTGCCTTGGTGGTCTCCCATTTAAGTACTAACCAGGGCCAACCCTGCTTAGCTTCCAAGATCAGATAAGGCTGGGCTAACTGGGTCATCTATTTATGTAGGCATCTCTAAATAAAAGCTGTGGTTCTGGCAAATATTTCACAGAAGCTACTTTGGGGTGGCAGATTTGGGGTGCTGTTAGGAGGAGAAACACAACTGAGACTCCTGAGGCCCTTATAGCTGGGAAATCCTTCTGGGAAAGCCTCACAAGAAGGGACAGGAAATAGTGTGAGAAAGCAGCAGCAGCAGCCGAGTTAGAGGTATTGTCAGGTAGATTTCCTCCCTTGGCACCCAAATATCTCCAGCCAGCCTCCCCTGGCACTATCCAAACACCCCTGGGGGAAAATCCTCCTCTCTCTCCAGCCGTCATGAACAGATTCCATCTGTAGGCCTAAAATCCTCCCCTGATGATTGTGGAAGCAACAACATTAGAGACATCGTCCATTAAGCACGATTTGATGGAAAGTAGGATTTGGCCTCTTGGTCATCCAGACGGGACGGAGGAAAACATTTTCCACACCCGTCACTCTCCCTTGACAAGGCAATATTACTGCAAACCGAGTGGTTCTTCTTATTTATTTTAAATACCGGGGGAGAGTTTATTTCCCGTGATGTCTGCTATCTGAAAGATGTCACTTGCCACCAGACGGCTGACGTGATTTCATGAAATTCAGGAGTCAGGAAGGGAAAAAAAGAGTGCTCTTCTGCACCCGCTCCAGAATTGCAGTTGGAGAGTCGGGCAGTAAATTCACCTTTAAAATTAAGCCCATGGGTACTTCAGTGAACCTGCCAAAGCAGGTGAAGCAGAATCGGGGAGGACCTTGAGCAGCAGTATCCATTCTCGGAGGTCCCTTGCATGTCTCGGAATAAATTAGGTCACACACATTACAGTAACATAGGCATTCCCTTACCTGCCCTGCCCCAGGGGAAACCAGCAGATGTCTGCTTTCTTTGATGTTTGGCCATATCAAATGCTAACAGAGGTGCTTCCATGGAATTCTGTTTGTGAAGATCAAAGTGATATTATAGGGACAGCTAAAGGGACTGGTTGAAAAATCAGTAACCCTATTTGGGAGAATGAATGATATCGGGGTAACCGGTGTGTGACAGGCTTGCCACCTGTCCTGTATTTTAAACAACAGTTCCCTATTTAGCATGGCGTTCCTTTCCAAGGAAATGTGCAGCATAACTGCAAAGAGCAGTTTTAATTCCATGTTATTACAAGGGTGGCATATTCCGCTGAATGTTTGGTGTAAGTGGTTAAGTGCGCGGATTCTAATCTGGGAGAACCAGGTTTGATTCCCCACTCCTCCACTTCCAACAGCTGGATGACCTTTGGCAAGCCATAGTTCTGCCACAGCTGCTCTTGAAAAAGAGCAGTTTCTGTCAGAGCTCTCTCAGCCCCACCTACCTCACAGGGTGTCTGTTGTGGGGAGGGGAACGGGAAGCAGTTTGTAAGCCACTCTGAGACTCCGAGTGAAGGGTGGGGGGTATAAATCCAATCTCTTCTCTTCTTCTTAATGTTTTGACACACACGATATGTGATTTTCCGTAAGATCTCAAGCTAGTTCCTTACCATATTTACTCAAAAGGAAGGTTACCCGGAATGAAAGATGACCACCCCCCCCCCCATGTTATACATACAGACATTTTTTGTTTCTGCCTGGACATAACTGTAACTTGTATGCAAACGTAAGACAATCCCCTCTTTTTTATGGCATACGCGGGGGGGGGGGGGGACTAGTCTTGCACTGGAGTAAATACCGTACTTGGAAACTCTTCAGGGGGCGCAGTAGTTTGCAGGGAACGAGGGACAGTGGCCAGTAGTAGCCTACTTTGAAATCTGCTCCATGCCTCGTAACGGCAGATGACTCTTGTCAATCGAAGTGGGATTGAAAGTGTGAGTACATCAGAGCAGCCAGTTCATCAGATAAGCAGCCCGGCTCCCCTTCAGTCCAACGCAAGCCCTGTTTACTCAGAAGCAAGTGCCGCAGCATTCCAGTGGAATTCGCTCCCTCAGAATTATTTTAGGCCTTTACAAAGCCTCACAGTGCCAGCTGGTTTAGCACTGCACTGGCTTGGACGGTTTACTTAAAAAGAGATGAGGCCCCAATTCCCAGCTGCAGAGGCGGTGGCGGCGACTGCATTCTCTCCCTTTGCTTCCCCTGGTGGCTCAGCGGCAGGGCTCAGCTGAATGGAGCAGTCATTCTCGCACACGGAAAACATTTCTCATTAAAGGACCGAGCGGCAGAGAGCTGGCTTTCTCCCCAGCAGCTCTGGGAAGAGGAGGATTCCCTCAATCTCAGAACATGCTGGAGGCTCTCCTGTTTGCAGCCTGCAGATGAAAAGAGTTCGGGCAAGGGATGTGAACAGTTCAGCCTCCGCCCACTCCCATGATTTATTGATAAACCGGTGTCAATCAAGGGGAGAGTTTTAAAAATGAGAAACTGCTGCCTTCCACCCTGCTCATAAATTGTTGGGTTATATTTTTGAAAGAGACTTCTTTATTTTGTGAACTGGGCTGGTAGGAAGGGGTAGGGCTGCCGGCTCTGGGTTGGGAAATACCTGACAATTTGGGGGGGGAGGGCAGGGTTTGGGGAGGGGCGGGGTGGGGCGGGACCTCGGCAGGATACAGTGTCATAGAGTTCCCCCTCCAAAGCAGCCATTTTCTACCGGAGAACTGACCTCTATTGTCTATTGTAATACTGGGAGATCTCCAGACACCACTTGGAGGTTCATGTATCAAAAACAAGGCAAGCTTTGGTGTGGATACAATTAGAAAAAAATGAGCTCCCCGAAGAAAATCACTCTTCTATAACTTTAACACACTTGGTTATTATACTTATAATCAGGGGTCCATTGGAGCGGGAGCACACAGGAGCGGAGCTCCAGGAGTGAGGAGCCCAGGGGGCGGGCACATGACCAAGCTCCACCCCCTCCTCGGCTTCCCCAAGCAGTGCAGAGGCGCAGCCCCCCGGGGAAAGCCCAGCTAGGGTCTTTATTGTTTTTAATGTTTTGTTTTAATATTGATAATTTTATCATTGTTCCTTTTATGACTGTGTGCTGCTTTTCCAGAGACTTGCTCAAGGTGGCATATAAATTTTCTAAGTATAGCATTATTTATCTGGGCACATGGCACATAAGTACTGGAGAAATTTCACCAACCCTTCAGCAGCTTCCACCCCATCAGTTTGGTGTAGTGGTCAGGAGTTGGACTATAATCTGGGAGAACCGGGTTTGATTCCCCACTCCTCCACATGCAGCTGCTGGTGTGACCTTGGGCCAGTCACAAGTTCTCTCAGAGCTGTTCTCTCATGAGCAGTTCTCAAAAGACCTCTCTCAGCCCCACCTGCCTCACAGGGTGTCTTGTTGTGGGGAGGGGAAGGGGAAGGGATGGGTGGTGCACATGTCCTGGGTATCTCAAGTCTACTTGAAACCTGGTGGTTTCAAGGGAGCAGGAAGAGAATGAGGGTGTGTTCTTTACGCTTATTTTTATTGCACAAAGTATTGGATGGGGAAGGGAATGGAGGAAGAGCAGGTCAGTTTCACTCACCTGTGGAGTGGAGCCTGAGAGGTGGGTGTTGCCTTCTGACACACTTTCGGTATGTTAGGGGGTGTGGCATATGCAAATGAGTTATGCTAATGAGCTCCTGCACCTCTTTTTCTACGAAATGACCCCTGCTTATAATGCAAATTAGAGAACAGTCATCATCCTCATGTGAAGTACATTTCATAAGTACAAGCAAATCCAGGAAATCTTGACACAAATATTCTTGACACTGTTTCGGCTACGCTCCTGGAATGTTTACTCTTGAAGGCGTCCTAACGGAGCTGTGAAGTGAATAAAGCAGACTGAAAAGTCTTTGTTTTTTCAGGTTCCCGAACAATATTTATCCCCCCTTCATTTGAAAACATGTGGATCCAAGGAATGCGAGAGATGAAGAGAACACGCTTCCTTAGGATTAAACAGCGGTTTCGTGCATCTTTTTCAGCTGTATCTCTCTTTCGGTGTTTGTCACCAATCTCTTGACGGAGCACTGCAGGATTCTGTATTGTATGCATGCTATTAATTTACTGGCTTAGCTTATATTTATGAAATGTACTTCAAGCAAAGAGGAATGTTGTCTAAGTTGCATTGTAAGTCTAACCAAGTGAGTTGAAGTTATAGAAGAGTGATTTTCTTTGATGAGCGCATTTTTTTCTACTGCCTGGGGGTTGGCGACCCTTGGATGGGAAGGGAGTGGCGTGGAATGCTTTTGTGTGTGGAAAGGACTGTGGGATGAGCCATTGCCCCACAGGCTTTGAGCAAGGTGTGTTTTCAGAGGTGCTCCTAGCCCAGTTCTGAATTCTGTACATGAGGAGATGGGGGAGGCTACAGTTCCTCAAGGGTAAAAGCACTGCCACGCTGAGTATACATCAGGAAGTACTTCATTTAACAAGAGCTACCAGCTCAGGGCTGGGAAATTCCTGGAGGTTCTGTGGGTGGAGCTGGGGAGGGCAGGGTTTTGGGAGGGGAGGGAGCACAGTGTGATGTAATACCACCGAGTCCACCCTTGAAAGCAGCCATTTTCTCCATCTGGAGAGCAGTTCTAATTCCAGGGGATCTCCAGTTCCCACTTGGAGGTTGGCAACACTATATTCCACTGTCATTTCTGCTCAGGAATCCTCTGACATGGATGTACAGGCTAACCTTGGGCTAGGCACTTATTGCTGTGCCTCTGCGTTCCACAGCTGTCAAATGGGGCCAATATCTCATCAACTGTATGACTTAAAGGTAGCCTATACGTGTATTATATCTGGGTTTGATGGGTCATGTCGTACATAACTATCCTCATTCCTTCTGTGATCTGCAACCAGTTGTCTGCAGCCCTTTTCAGTCCCACTTTTCTGTATGAACCACATTGGAGTCCGGCTTGTACCAGCCCAGCCCCGCCTTTGTCCACCAGACTCTGCCCACAGCGCCACCCTCTTTCAGTCTGCCTGGCAAAGAATCTCCTCCCCTAATCTGCCTTCCTTGCCTGCTAGAATGTGCCAATAAACTCTTCGGCCCTTCCTCGCAGGCAGAGACCCAGGAGACCAAATAGCTCATGTACGAAAGAATCCGGAAGCCCTCCGAGAGCTGAGATTAGGCAGTGATTGATGGAAAGTGGAACTGCTTTGCACAGAAAGACTGATTGGGATGACATGGTTTGGCAGAAAAAGGAGTAGACTCTTCTGGTTGGACCATGCCCCCCTCAGGCCCATTATTGATTGATTGATTGATTGATTGATTGGATTTATATCCCACCCTCCCCGTGAACGGGCTCAGGGCGGCTTCCATGGGCCCACGGCCTAAATATTACAATTAAAACATATAAAATCAGTTAAAATACATTCCCTAAATAAAACACAGTTATTACATATTAAAACTTCCGCTGGTATAACTTCTGATGGCGACCTGATGGCAGGTCCGAGCCCCGCACCATCTTGCCTGGGCCGTGCTGAGTCAGGGTCCATCACAACTAGTAAATGTGATGGATGGCTCCGGTGGTGGCTCCTATTCGAAAGCCTGGCGGAAGAGCTCCGTCTTTCAGGCCCTGCGGAACTGCATCAGGTCCCACAGGGCCCTGATCTCCTCCGGGAGCTCATTCCACCAGACGGGAGCCGCCACCGAAAAAGCCCTGGTTCTGGTTCTGGCAAGCTTGGCGTCCTTTGGACTCGGGACGCTAAGTCGGTGTTCTGATCCTGACAGCAGTGCTCGCTGGGGTATATACAGAGAGAGGCGGTCCCTAAGGTATGTTGGACCCTGGCCATATAGGGCTTTGTAGGTAAGAACCAGCACCTTGAAGCGAACTCGGTATGCTATAGGTAGCCAGTGCAGTGCCGCCAGCACAGGCCTGATATGGTCCTGCCTTGCAAGGACCATCAGCAGCCTGGCCGCAGCATTCTGCACCAGCTGCAGCTTCCGGATTTGCACTGGATTATCTGCTGCATCCCTCTCTCCCCTCAGTCCCTCTTCTGCTACCTAAGAAACTGAGTTACAGTAAGGTTAGAAAGGGTTTTTTTTAACTGTTTTCAAATGCTGAAAACAATTCTAGCTAGATTCACATCACTTAAAATAATTATCAGTGGATGTGGTCAGGATGGGATCTTGATTCGGGAAATTCAGACTTCCTATTTCTGTGATAATCCACCCTCAGGCATAGGATGGGGCACGATGTAAATATTTAAAATAATTAAAAAATAACCCCTAGGCTTCATCCAGACCCAATCATGTCCTCTAGTTTGTTGGCCAGCAAGGCACTTTTAGTGCTCTTATGGATTTTGATATCCATAAGCTTGAACTTGGGTTGCCCATATTGGAAGGGCCATGTGCATTCTCCATTATAGGGGAAAGCTCCAGCCCATGCCAGGAGGCTGACACCCTAGACAGTTCACCTGAGACAAAGACAAAAGACTCCTTCTGCCATGAGGTTTCTTTCTGTCGCACTATGCTGGTCAACCCCTGCCCCCTCCAACGTACCTAAATGAATTATGCTAACATGGTTACCTAGCAACTGATGGTCGGGCCATCACCCAGTCGGCCAGAGCCATTAACTAACAATAGAAGTGGCCAGGTGAGTCATCGGACCTCGCCCAGGTGTATAGTTCCTGTTTAGTTTCAGTTTCTGCAATATTGTCCACTCCACAGCCCTCCTCCTTTTGTCCACCTTTAACCTATGACAAGGTCAGAAAGGGACGGACCGCCTAGTAGGTGTGTTAGTGGGATGTGGTTAGCGCTGCCCACCCTCTAGACCACCTAATAAAAGACCCTGCACAGAGGCATTCGGTCTCTTGAGCCTTCGTCCCCTATCTGCTCTACTACCCCTTATGCCCAGCTTGCTATACCAATACTCTTGCCTCCATCTTTAACTCTCTGGACTCGTGATCCAAGAGAACCACATGATCTCACAGGTTCGAGCCTCGTGTTCCCATATTTTATATATATTTTTCTTCCCCATCCAATTCTTCCATCGGTCGGACAACTCATCTCTAGGAAGGTAATGTATTGCTTCCCCCTCATCAAAATCCTGCTCATGCAAATGTGCTACTTTCTAGCTTTATTCCTTAGGCCTGTGTGATTGTGTGTGTGATTACGTTTTTGGTGTGCTTGAACAACATTGCCCAGTAAATTGCATTGAACTTGCTATCTGCCTCACGTGCCTCTTTCCTTGAGAACTCCCGGGAGGGGTGGGACCCTGGTATAGTTGGCAAGAACCCGTGTATTTCGCCAATTGCTAAACGTAAATCAGAGCAATTCGGCTAACAAGTTATCCAAAAGCCCTGTTGGCTTGGGGATCCCCATCCTGGCCCCAAGCAAGGGATAATTCTCACCTTCCGTGGGGCAGGGAAAGAGGTACCCGGGCTTACACCATGGGGGCTTACACCCAGGCTCAACAAAATACATGACCAGCCAAGCTACACACGGCATGAAACTGGCTAGGCAGCCCCTTCCTTCCCCTTCCTTCCTCCCTCCCTCCTTTGGGGGACTGGGGCCAGGGCAAGCTTGGAGCAGGGCCCTCTTTGAGACCCAATTTCTCCTTCCAGTCTGCCCCGGTCCAAGAGGCTGCTCCTGTTATGCATTCCAGATGGGGCTGCCAACTCCCATGTTTGGAAATTCCTAGAGATGTGGGGGTGGAGCGGAACCTGGGAAGAGAAGGGTTTGGGGGGTAGAGGGACCTCACTGGGGTATCATGCCATTGAGTGCACCCTCCGGTGCAGCCGTTTTCACAAATCAGGTGAGTTGATTTATGTAGTCTGGAGAGCAGTTGTAATTCCAAAAGATCTCCTGGCCCCACCTGGAGTTTGGCAACCTTAGTGCCAGACTCCTACTCCTGCCAGGCACAGAGACTGGCACTGCCTAGCCTCATATCTCCCATGCCTGCCAAGGGCCCACGGCTCAACATACACACCCGTATCTGACTCAGCCCTGATCATGCTCAGAGCACCTGGCACACCTGTCAGGATACCCTGCTGCAGGTGACTGGCTGGGTCCTCTCCCATCTCCCTGCAGCCCTGGTGGGGAATTAGCTGCTCCTTAGGCCATCCTGACTGGCATTACTAAGCCCAAGCGACAGAGGTCTCCAGGTAGGGTTACCAGCTTCCAGGTGGGGCCTGGGGATCCCCCAGTATTGGAGTTGAGGGACCCCTGGAGCAAATGGCTGCTTTGGAGGGTGGACTCTATGGACTCTGTGGCACTGCATCCTGCTGAGGTCCCTCTTCTCCCCTCCCCAAACCCTGCCCTCTCTAGGCTTCCCCTCCCCCAATCTCTATGTATTTTCCAACCCAGAGTTGGCAACCCTATTAACTCCAGGTTGCCCCTAGAGGTGGGTGTATGGGCTTCCACTGCCGCGGACCCATGGACATGAGTACCAGGCGGTCCAACCAAGAAGTTAGAATGAACTGAAGTTTTTTAATCAGTCAAATATCTTTTATTTTTTACATGGTCCCTTTCAAATGTCAAGTTAAATGAAATTACAAGATCAACTACAGACGTGTCACTTTCCTCTCTCTTGAAGGGGGAACACCAAAGTCACAGTTTGCCTACAATGCCAAAAAAAACCTTGGAAGGAGGGCAGGGGAGGTGGGCCGGGGCCAGTGCAGAGGGGAAGCCCACACAGTGAAGCCCACAGCGAGAGAAAGCAACTGGGTCGCTCTGGTTCATTCCTGAAAGGAGGTGGCCAGGGCTTATTTCATAGCAGGAGCTCCTCTGCGTATCAGGCCACACCCCCTCATGTAGCCAATCCTCCAAGAGCTTACAGTAGCCCCTGTAAGAAGAGCTCTGTAAGCTCTTGGAGGATTGGCTACATTAGGGGGGGTGGCCTAATATGCAAAGGAGCTCCTGCAACGAGATGAGCCCTGGGGATGACCAAGGTGCCGGCACACCCCACAACCCTGAAGCATAGGCGTCAACTATGGGGGGGCTCGAGGGCTTGAGCCACCTCTGAAATTTCCCGGGGGGACTGAGCCCCCCCCCCCCCCGGAAAACGGTGCGCCCTCCACCGCGCCTCCCCGGGCCCTTCCTAGGGCCTCCGCCGCCGTCTCTCCCCCCCCCCCCCGGCCTGGCCACTCCGTCCCTCCCTCCGTCCGTCCAGGGGCCAGCTAAGCAAATGCCCAGCTGGCCCCTGGACAGATGGAGGGAGGGACGGAAGCAGAAGAGGTCAGGCCGGGGGGGGGGAGGTGGCGGTGGCAAGAACATGGCCCTGGCGGGCGGGCGCACAAATAGCGTGCGCATGGAAGAGCTCCTCCCCCCCCCCCCAAGATTTTGAAAACTTGACGCCCCTGCCCTGAAGTGCTCATGCTCCCCTCCTCACATCCCCATGGCCCAGTTCAAAACGAGTGAGAAGTTTCTTGACTGCCTTTGCCAAAGTCTGTCACGGGCGTTCTCATCCTGAAGGGATTTTTCTTCTCTTTTTTGGCTTTCTTTCTTTCTTTTTTTTCTATTTGTAAATCCCCCCCCCCCAAAACCGCTTCTAAACTGTGATGCGACTAGTAATGAAGAGAATGAGGAGAAATCGATAAGGCAGCCGAGCGAGGAGAAACTAATGAGAATCTGTATCTGAGTCTCAAACGCATCCACTCCGCAGAAGCAAGAGCTGGCAGAGAGCTTCCCTCACTTGCCCCGTCTTGGCTGAGAGCGGAGATTGACTTTGGCAGAGCAGCAGAGGGTCTGGGGCCTGCTGCCACCAGAAGTTCTGGAGTGGAGGAAAGGAAAGTGGCCCTGGGAGAAGCTTTTGCTGGAACTACGGTTTCCAGCTCTGGGCTGGAGATGTTGGGGTTGGAGGCTGGGGATGGGGATGGGAGGGACCTCAGCAGGATATAAGGCCATAGAGTCCACCCTCCAAAGCAGCCATTTTCTCTAGGACAGGGGTGGCCAAAATGCAGCTCAGGAGCCACATGCGGCTCTTTCACACATATTGTGCGGCTCCTGGCAGGACGGCTGGGGAAGCAAAGGGGAGGCATGCCTGCCCAATCACTCTTCCCTTCCCTAGCCAGTGTTCCCCTCCCTGGGTAGGCTTGAGATGGGGGGAGCAGAGAAAGAAAGCAATTTTAAATGCACTTGGAGGACACATTGAAAGTTAGTTGCTTTCTTTCCATCTCTCCCTCCCCATCTATTTGTTTACTTTGTTTCTGTTTCTCTGTTTCTCTCCTTTCTTTCTACCTCTTTCATTCTTTCCACCTTTCTCTTTCTCCCCCTCTTCCATCCTTCCTCCCCTCCCTCCCCATCTATTTGCTTTCTTTCCACCTCACTTTCTCTTTCTCTTTTTCTCTTTCTCCCTTTCTTCCTCTTTCCCTTCCTTCTCTATTTGCTTTCTTTGTTTCTCTCTCACTCTTTCATTCTCTCTCTCTCCACCTCTCTCTCTTTCTCTCTCTCTCTCTCAGACAAATAAATATCATTAGCAAACAAATAAATATCACTGGACAAATAAATATCATTATCAATATCTGGTTTTACCCCTTTAGTTTTTTTTTATTTTTGGCAGTCTCGTTTCATGTTAATAAAAAGCAAATCTGCATATTTTTCAATAAAAACGTGTCTGTGATATTTGTTCATGTCTTGCGGCTCTCAGACATCTGACATTTATTCCGTGAGGCTGTTACGTTAAACAAGTTTGGCCACCCCTGCTCCAGGGAAACTGACCGTGGTCTTCAGGAGATCAACTGTAATAGCAAGAGATTTCCAGGTGGCACCTGGAGGTTAGCAACCCTAGCTAGGGCTGCCAAGTCCGCCTGGGGGGGTGGAGAATCCCCCGCTACAGGGGTCCCCAATCCGCCAGCCCGGATTCGGCCACCGGGGGAAACCCCACCCCCGAAGTCATCCGGTCAGGACATCAGGATGATGTCATCACGTTGGGCCAAAAAACTCTATGGTACTCCCGGGACGAAGAGGACTCCCCCCCGCTGGTAGAAGGTGGCCCTAACCCTAGCTGATACCCCCCTGGAAGGCATGCCTTTCCCCGACAGCAGTTTGGTGTTGAGGTGACTTTCTTGCTGGAATGTCTGGGGGTGGGACAGGGCTGACCGAGAGGTGGCCAGCAGAAGATGCTACCTTTCAGACTTGCAGGCAGTGGGGCAGCTGTGGCTCGAGGGAGGGACCTCAGCAGGGTATAATGCTGTACAATCCACCTTCTGAAGCTGCCCTTTTCCCCAGGGGAACTGATCCTTCTAGTCCGGAGATCAGTTGTAATTCTGGGAGATCACCAGGCCCCACCTGGAGGTTGGCAACCCTGCACTGCCCTCCCTCTTTACTGGCTCACTATAGCAAGCACTTGTGCCCCAAAGCAGACAAAAGCCACTGTAGCTGCTTCATCTTCTCCGCCATGCCATTTTTTAAGGGGAAAGCAAATCTCTTTTGTGCCCCTGAACGACTCCAGCCTGGTCGAGAAGTGGTTGCCTGCGTTCTGTCCTCCTGGGCAGAAATGGTTGTCGAGAGAGGCATTTTCAAAAGTTCCTCACATTATCTTTGGGCTGATGAAATCGCTACTTCTTCCTTCTCTGCCGAGGGCAACACAAACAGAGACAGGAGTGATTTAAATTGTGTTGTAGTGGGGATATCTGAGAGATAGGCTATCACTGGCATTTGTCTGTTCCTGTTTGAAAAGACAGGTAAGGATGAACTTTTCATTGGAAGCCATGGGGGTAACGCACATCTGTCTCTCAGGAAACTGCCGTTTCAACATCTAAGCAAGTTCTGTTGTGCAAGACACCAACATTCCCCTTCTAGGATGTGCCGCTTGTGGCACATGCTTCGCCTTCTTATCTGTTCCAAAAACACTGTCCGGAGTATCTCATGGGTAGCATCCTTGACCTCCCTGACTAATAGAGACAGAAAAAACTTTGAGTCCAGGGGCACCTTTTAGACCAACAAAGTTTAATCCTGGGTATAAGCTTTTGTGTGCACGTATCTGATGAAGTGTATCTGATTGTATCTGGTGAAGTGTGCATGCACACGAAATTTTGGTCTGTTAATTCAGACCAACAGGACTGCCCACTTGAATCTAATAACAGAGGCAGAAGAAGTGATACCCAATCCTGGGGTTCAAAGAGGGGTTTGTGCTTCCCTGCATCATAAGGTGAGCTCCCATTTCCACACAAACCTCATCATAAGGTGAGCTCCCATTTCCACAGATTTAAAAAATAGGCACTGAATGGTTATATACAGTGATAATCAGGGGTCATTTCGTAGACAAAGAGGTGCAGGGGCTCATTAGCATAACTCATTAGCATAACTTATTTGCATATGCCACACCCCCTGACATCACCAGAAGTATGTCAGAAGGCAAGAAAGAAAGAAGACACAGAGAGAGAGAGAGACAGAAAGAAAGAAAGAAAGAAAGAAAGAAAGAAAGAAAGAAAGAAAGAAAGAAAGAAAGAAAGAAAGAAAGAAAGAAAGAAAGAAAGCTGGCAGAGAGGGGACAGCTACTAATCCAAGCCTCAGTAATACCACTATTCTGGGAGGTTAGCTTCAGTGGTGGCTGAAGCCTTCAGAAGGCTGGTCGGAGGAACAAGGACCTTTCCAGGGGACGGGGTCATTTTGCTGCAGCCAGGACACAAGCAGGCATTACCCCATGGGAGGGAGGGGGCTGGCACCAACTCCCGGAGCTGAGCTCCCCCGAGCTCCTGCTCGAAAGAACCCCTGGTGATAATCAAACTTAAGTTTACTGAACTAAAAGATATTATTAATCAAATGAAGGGACTAGGAGCAACCGATAGGTCGTCTTTATGTTCTGAAATATGGATTTTGAATGACAATGTCTGTGTGAAGATTTCCAGTTTTCAGAGCTCAAGATTTTGGCCCTTCCTGCTTGCTTTCTGCTTGAAATGTCATCCTTTAGTAGCCATAAGTGGATGGGACCTTTCTAAAACAGGGTTATACCCTTTTAGGTCGGGTGAAATCAAGGGTGCGACGCGGTTTAGAACTGCACTGTAAATCTACTGCCTTGTACAGAACTAGGTAAAAATGAGAGCCAGGTGAACCCCAGGAAGTTGCGGTAATTTAATCAGCTTGTTTTCTCACCAAGCTCCACGGGTCTATTCCCCTTCACTTTGTGAGATTGTCTTTTTGAACCCATGAGAAAATCGCTCAAATGGTCTTCGGCACCGCCGCCGCCGATAGATTTAGCTTCACCTTGATTAGAAATTCAACTCTTTCCTCCCCGTTGGCTTTTACTTTTTGAGAGAAAAGGCACTCTTTCTCTCTTTCCCCTCCTTGATTAAAAAAAAAAGAGGAATCAATATTTAAAGGGAGGGGGGATTCAATCAGAAGCAGGCGGGCGTTTTCTGCTCCAGTTCCTTTCCTGGAAGGATGCCATTTTCTTTGCTCTTTGGAGAATACAAACCCCCATAATAATAAGTGGCCGGGATAAGTTGCAGACTTTAACTCCCTCTCTATGGTTAATAAAAGTCGAGGGCTCCTTTATCTCAGCCTGACCCTTCCCAGTTCCGCTTCTCTGTACCTCCTTAATGCCTTTCCCAGCCGCTCTGACAAAAGTGCTTCGCAAGATGGATATACATTCGGCAGCGGGCTATAAAAAGCAGGGCGGCCGTGAATATGATGGAGAGGCCTTGTCGCTGGATGGCAACTGTGACACCTAAGCAGGGATCTTTGTCAGGGGAAGGAAGCCCCTTTGCTGTAGACAGATCACCTGTCACGGGAACATTTCTTATGCCAGTAACCATTTTACAATTGTCTATAAACGACTGGTTCTTTTTTGTTGTGGTGGTTGCTTGCTGCCTGTTGCCTGGGAGCTCCCCTCCCCACTGCCGCTTGCCGGGGGACTAGAAACTTGCCCTTTTCCCAAACGGAAGTGGAGATTCTTTCCGGGTGTTGTTCCGTTCTTGTTCCCAGCATGCCTACAAACACAGTACACCCAGGAAAGCACTCTGTATGTTCTCAAGGATCGTCTTTTTCCACATGTCTACCAGCAAAATGGGACGATGGGCTAAGCGAGAGCTTTAAAATGCAAATGTGGAACAGAAAAATTGATGTTTGGCTTTTAAAAATGTAGTAAGCACTATCAGTTATTGGCCAGTTGCCAGCCTCCAGGTGGGGCCTGGGGATCCCCTGCTTTTACAACTGATCTCCAGCTGACAGAGATCAGCTCCCCTGGAGAAAATGGCTGCTTTGAAGGGTGGACTCTGTGGCATTCTACCATGCTGAGGTAGGGCTGCCAAGTCTTCTTTACTTACCGGCGGGGGGGAGTCCTCCGTCGTCCGGGAGCTTCCTGGGCCGACGACGTCGCCCGGCAGTGATGTCAGCATGTTGGGGGCATTGCCAGGGCGACACTCTGGCAATCACCCCAAAACTCTATGGTATCACTGCCGGGCGACGTCATTACATTGGGGAAGGGGGGTGGGGTTCCCCCCGCCGGCCAAATGCTGGCCGGCGGATCGAGAACCCCTGTAGCGGGGGATCCCCCGCCCCCCGGGCTGACTTGGCAGCCCTAT
The DNA here is from genome assembly GCA_029233225.1 of Lepidodactylus listeri. NCBI lineage: Eukaryota > Metazoa > Chordata > Lepidosauria > Squamata > Gekkonidae > Lepidodactylus > Lepidodactylus listeri. The sequence continues at coordinate 19,167,082 of JARCFY010000020.1, read as the reverse complement.
GCTGAGGCCCCTCCCCTCCCTAAATCCCACCCTCTCCCGGATCCAACCCCCAAAGTCTCCAGGTATTTTCCAACCCAGACCTGGCAACCCTAGTTATTGGGATCAGCCTAACGGTTGCCAACTCCAGGTTGGAAGATTCCAGAAGATTTGGTGGTACAGCCTAGAAAGGGTGGGGGTTGGGGAGCGGAGGGACCTTAGCAAGGGCACAATAACATAGAGCCCACCCTCCGAAGCAGCCATTTTCTCCAGGGGAACTGATCTCTGTTGTCTGGAGATCATTTGTAATTGTGGGAGAGCTCCAGGCCCCACCTGGAGGCTGGCAACCCTAGGTCAAGCATGTGCCAGCAGGAGCCCTCCCCCACTGGTCCCTGCTGCCGCCTTCCTTGCTAATGTACCTGCGTGGGCTGTGGTCTCTCATCCACACGAGCAACAGGACTCCAAGGTATGACCCACACAGAGAGATGGCATAGGAGAGGCGCTGCCTAGAAGGAACAGCCTTTGCCCTAGAAGACCTTTTCCCTGACCTCAGATGGTTTGGAGGCAGTCTGTGGTTCTGCAAGGAGAAAACTATGAACTGCTCCAGTGGCTGAAGACCCTTGCCCTTTGCAACTCACTTTGCACACCCTCCAGGGGTCTGTTCTCTTTCCCCGCATGTCTGAAGCTGTAGCCAACTGATGCTTCCTGCCCAAGGCCTACCTATACCTGCTGCTGAATCCTCTGATTTCTCTGTCCCCGGGAGGAGAGGCAGCAGCCTCCTCCCACCCCGTCCCGTCTGGTTTGACCTTTTGCTCCTGGCTCTAGCACAGGGGGCCTCGGCACAAAAGGAGTTAAGCCCCTTTCAAAGACAATAAGGCTCTTACTGCGAGAGCGTCCCAATTAGGTTGAGCAGCTATGAAATCCATTGACAAACTAAATCCCGTAATCTCTTTTTAAGAACCGTTGTAATGACTGGATTAGAGCTCTGTTCCTTTGCTGCACCAGAGCGTAATAGCTAATGCTGGGAGGGAAGCGTACCCAGCCCAGCGAGCTTCGAGCTTCAGCAGGGGGCTTCTCCCATCGCCTTGCCCCACCGATGGCCTGATTGCTTGGGTGGACAAAGCTGCTCCACATGGGGACCCTCCTTTGCTTTCTTTCCACAGGTTGTGCATGAATAGGAATTAAGCGCATTTAACCAGTTGGCCCTTTCGCAGATGAAATGTTTCCTTGGATCTTCAGCCGCTCTTCTAGAGCCAACTCAGGGTTTTTGCTGACCTAGGCATCTTCTAGGGGCGCCATCTCTGGGTTGGGAAATACCTGGAGATTAGGGGGTGGTGCCTGGGTGGGTGGGGTTTGGAGAGGGGAGGGGCCTCAGCAGGGTATAACGCCATAGGGTCCATCCACCGAAGCAGCCCTTTTCTCCAGGGGAACTGCATTCTATTGCCTGGAGATCAGTTTTAAGTCTGGGAGATCTGCAGGCCCCACCTGGAGGTTGGCCATTCGAGCATCTCCATTTCCTCTTGTGCTGCAGTCCCAATCAAAATCATGCCCTGGCACACATGGGAATGAAGTTACCAGATGGGAACTCCCAGAACACATCTGTCAAAAGCCCACAAAGGGGTAAGGGGTACACATGGACTCTGTTACACATGAGTCAGCCCTCGGGGAACCAATGAATAAGTCCAGCACTGAGCATCTTTTTGCAGGTTGCTTAAAACCTGAGTGTTGCCCCAGGTGTGGGCCTCACATGAGCCAAAGGGCACCGTTGAACCAAAGGGCTCTTAGAGCATGGCTTGCAGCTTGTGGCTTAGGGTGAGCTGTGCCAGCGGAACCAACAGAACCAGCCCAAGATGTCCTTGTGGCTCTTCGCCTATTCCAGGTGTGTCCGGGAGCCGGTTGTGTTGTATATTCTTTTGTTTAAATTTGTATTGCTTATGCCTGTGCTTACTTTGTAAAGTGTTCAGTACTGGAGAAAAACAGGGCAGAATTGTTTTTTAATAAATGTTTTCAATAAATACATCTCATTAATACGATTCTACACTTCTTCACCAGGGATGTCGGGTGCTTTTCTGCCTCTCCCGAATCGATTCCACAACTGACTCAGACACGAGGAGGCAGAATCAAATGCTCTCGAGTTCACTCCTTTTTATATGTTTTTATATATTTCAGCTTTCTCCTTTTCCTTTTTGGATGGCTTGGATTAATTCGTATGGGATGCACACATTGTTCAGTCCTTAGATGTCATTTATACAGAATTTATACATACAGCGTATGCCTTTTACTTATCTAACACACCACGCGCGCGCACACACACACACACACACACACACACATGCACACAATGCTGATTCATTGATATACAAATAACATTTTAAAAATGTGTCTGTTTTACAGGGGGGAAATCAGTGAAGAAACAGAAAATGGCACACAAAGAAAGTCTCCTGGGTTTTTAATACCAGGGAGAAGTGAAATCAAAATGCTGATTTGGAGGTTAAAACTGGAGGGATGAAATAATTAAATCCATCCCTCGGTGGAAAGCACAGACCTCGTCTGGCTGAGATTCCCAGGAGGGGAGGGGTCAACTCAAGGTGTTTTGTTGCCCCGGGCAAGGTACATCCACTCTTCTCTCGGGCCTGCATCACCGCAGACATTGCTAACAAGGGCTTGGCTTGGGCCTGGCTGGCAGCAACACAGGCCCAGGAGAGGGTGCCCGTCTCCTTCTGTGCCACTCATGGCTGAGAGTGAGCTGCTGTGCCCCCTGTATAGCCATGGTGCCTAACTCCCTGAAGCCGCTGCTCATGTGCCTTGGCTGGAGAACCAATCCTGCAGAAGAGACAAGCGAGGGAAGAAGGGGACTATCCGAAACTAGACGTGTTCTTCCGGCTTCCCAAATTAGCACGCTGCGTGCATTTATTTTTGCCTTTCAAAAGGAAAGTATTCTCCAAAAGAACACACTTTATTTCCATGCCCTGATTCTGATGACAAAGCAAGGACGGAGTGCCAGTCTTGGGTGCCAGGTTTCAGCTTCTTTAATAACTGGGGTTCAAAAGAGTTGTCTGAGCAAGTCAGGTGGACTGCTGCTGCTGCTGCCGCCGCTGCCGCCTTTCATTTCACCAGGGCATGTGTGTTAGATCAGGGGTGGGCAAATTGCGGCCCGGGGGCCACATGCGGCCTGCCACAAAGTTTTTTGCAGCCCACCAAGACAGTTGGCCACGTGTGGTGATTCTAAAATTAAATGTGCTTGCAGCTATAGATGATATGAAATTAGCACAATAAATAAATTGAATAAAACTACCACTATTTTATTTCATTTATATTTATTGATTTTTATGATACAATTTATACCTTTTCTGAAATGCAAAGTTAACTGATGAATGCAATCATTTTAAAAGGTGCGGCCCTCCGCTAACCGCCACTCCCACAAAGTGGGCCCCGAGCCAAAACAATTGCCCACCCCTGGGTTAGATGATTCTCCCCGCCTCCCCAGTCTTTCTGCAGGGCAAGGGAAGTGAATGCCACTGAGGGCGGCTGAACCTGTCCAGTGGCACTCTTCTAGATGGACAATGCCCCAATCACACACACACATCTCCTCTTTTCCCTTGCTGCCCCAAACCCACCCGCCTCTCACCTCCTGGCATAACACAAACAAACCACAAGGCTTTAAAAGTGCTGTTAGATTCAAAATTGCTTGAGCCAGAGTTTTGCAGTAAAATTTTTTATTGAAAGATAAAATTATTTTCAACAAAATACATCATATTTTCCCTTTTCAATACAGAACGCAGTTTCAACAGTAATAAATACTAAATATATATAACAGTTGGCAAGCCTGTTTAACATTGCTCATGTATATTATTTGTATGTTTAACCTTTGCTTTTTGCCTAGTGGTGATCTGCAAGTATATTAATGCCATTAAACCAAGAGTTAAGACACCTAATACACCATGAAGATTGACAGGTGAGTACGGAATTTATTAGCATTTGTACTGATCAGTGGACCACGGTGGCCCAGTGGTTAAGACGCTGAACTGCAGACCGGAAGGTCGGTAGTTCAGCAGTTCCAGACCCGAGTGCTGCATGACGGAGTGAGCTCCCGTCTCTGGTCCCAGCTTCTGCCAACCTAACAGTTCGAAAGCAAGAAATTGCAAGTGGGTAAATAGATACCGCTTCGGTGGGAAGGTGACAGCATCCCATGCGCCTTGGCGTCTAGTCATGCCAGCCACATGACCACGGAAATGTCTTCGGACAGTGCTGGCTCTTCAGCTTGGAAACGGAGATGAGCACCGCCCCCTAGAGTCGGATTAAACTGGCTTTCAAGCAAGGGAAACCTTTACCTTTACTGATCAGTGCTCAGCTCCCTTGTTGGAATGTTGGCTTTTTTTCTCCAGGTGAGGACAGTTCCGAGAGAAGACTCTTGGTGGTGGAAAGTGCTGTCAAGTTGCAGCGGATGTACGGCAACCTCCCAGGGCTTTCAAGGCAAGCAGCAAACAGAGGTGGTTTGCCATTGCTTTCAACTTCAAGCCCCTTGCCTCAGCTGATAACTGCCGGATCGACCTTTTACCATCTTCCGCTAGTCAGGCAGTTGGTTCCCGATTTCTCTCCTTGGGACTTAGCTGCAGTGACCCATGTAGGGCTGGCCAGCCTCCAGGTGGGGCCTGGAGATCTCCTGCTTTACAACTGATCTCCAGCTGACAGAGATCAGTTCCCCTGGAGAAAATGGCTGCTTTGAAGGGTGGACTCGATGGCATTGTACCATGCTGAGGCCCCTCCCCAAATCCCACCCTCTCCAGGATCCACCCCCAAAGTCTCCAGGTGTTTTCCAACCCAGACCTGCAACCCAAGATCCATGCAATGGTCACTTCCAGGCTGGATCACTGTAACTCACTCTACGCAGGGCTCCCCTTGGGCCTGATTTGGAAATTGCAGCTAGTGCAGAATGCGGCAGCAGGCTTGTGTGAGGCTTCTGCACTTAGCAGCAAAAGATCAGACCTTTGTTGATGAAACAGAGTTCTTTATTTCTTAATACTGCATGACAGGTTCTCGGATGTTTGTTAGAGATGCCACATACAAAACAGTCAGAGTTAATATACCCTCCAGTACAGTTTGAAACCCCGACATTCGACCAATCACAAAAAAGGGGGAAAGCGCGGTTAAAAGATCTTAGCCGTTTTACTTCCCACAGGAAAGGTGAAGTGTGAAAGTTATAACATTTTCCCCTCTGAACTGGGCGCCCCAGATGTGCTAGGCATATACATAACAAAGTAGTCGCCGCGGCCTTTCAAGGTCTTCACATAGCGATAAGAAAGTCCTGTCTCTCCGGAGATGAAGGAGGAGGGAATGCATAGGAGGAAAGGCCATTTGTTCTTTTGGTGACGTGCAAGTATGCAGGGTCGCCACTCTCCCGGATGAAATGGTTACACTGACCAGACCCTCAAAAAGCAATATAACTCAGAGCCATAAACGGGTGGGGGTGAAACAGGAGACAGCTTGAAAGAGATAGCAATGGTTACACTTGTAGCTCAGCGATAGCAAGTTACAGAAAGCACAATGAAAACCTTGTTAGGATCATAGGATCCTGACAGCTTGCTGACAGCGACGCCTTTGAGGGCACGTATTCAGCCCGGGTTGTGCCGACCGCACTGGCTGCCGATTGAATGCCAGATCCGTTTCAAGGTTATGTTCTTGACCTTTAAAGCCCTATGTGGCCTGGGGCCAGCATACTTACGGGACCGCTTCTCCCTAGATGAGCCCCAGAGAGCTTTATGCTCTTCTGATCAACACCTCCTGGTGGCCCCTGGCCCAAAGGACATCTGCTTAGCCTCAGCCAGGGCAAGGGCATTCTGGACCTTGCCCCGACCTGTTGGAACACGCTCCCACCTGAGAACAGGGCCTGGCAGGACCGATTACATTTCCTCAGGGCCTGTAAAATGGAGCTGTTCCGCCAGGCTTTTGGCTGAGGCGGCAGATGAGCAGCCATTTTGGCCACCCCCGTTTATGGTCCCTTTCCCAGCGCCTGCTCTCAGGTAATATTGTTGGGCACTGGAGCACGCATATTCTCCTGCTATGTGGCATGGGGTTTGATCATACTGTTTACCGTGCCATCGACTGTTTCATTGCTTTTACTGTTTCATTGTTTTACGGACTGCATGCTGTAAGCTGCCCTTGTGGGGATAGGGCAGGGTAGAAATTGAATGAATAACAACAACAACAACAACAACAACTTGCTATTCAGGCACCACTCAGGAGTCCTGTGCCTTGACCATTTGAGGCTGGGAAAACATTGGGGCGGGTACGTGGAGTTAAACTACTCCCTTCCTGGGCCAAAGTCTCGATCCAAATTAGGGACTCTTACAGCGGCTAGAGTTTGGGGGGTGTTGATTTTAAATAACAGATCCGATCACAGATCTTTCACCATCTCTCTTGGTTTGGCTCTGGCGAACTTCCCCGTGGGGGTGCCTGTGCCCAAGTTACAGTTGCTTTTCAGCTGCCAACATCGGAACCAAAACAGGTGTAACGAAGACGGTGGCTCTGGCAAACTGTAAATGTAGAAAGAGGGGATGCAACCCATCTGTGGCCTGCAGTCCCGGTTTGACCCCGCCCTCCAAGGTGTTCCCAGCACCTGGAGAGGTTTTTCTTTCTCTCTCCAGTAACCACTGCCAACACCTAACCTTTGCAAGGAATCACCCCCTGGGAGGGTCAGGATTCACAGCTTTTCTTCCAAGTTCTGAGGCCTTGCCTCTGCGTCTCCCACGGCCCAGGGCCTGGTCACCACAGGGACAGTTCACTGCCTTGTGTGCCCCCATAGGATTTTATTTTTCAGGGGGCTTTCACATTTTTAAGGGGGTGGCCAAAGAAAGGAGGCAGGGAGGGTAGCAAATACCCTAGGCGAGCCGCTTTTGCTGCAGCGGCCTGAAGGAGAGCCCCCCCCCCCAAAAAAAACTGAAAAACTGCAGGTGAGGAGGGGGGAGGGAGCCAGCCTGGATTAGGGCTGCCAAGTCAGCCCGGGGGGCGGGGGATCCCCCGCTAAAGGGGTTCCCGATCCGCCGGCCAGCATTTGGCCGGCGGGGGGAACCTCACCCCCAACATTGTCCAGCAAGGACGACGTAATGACGTCACCGGAAGCAACGCAGCACGTTGGGGGCGTTGCCAGGGCGACGCTCTGGCAATCGCCCCAAAACTCTATGATACCATAGAGTTTTGGGGCGATTGCCAGAGCGTTGCCCTGGCAACGCCCCCAACGTGCTGTGTCACTTCCGGTGATGTCGATGGGCGCGCGCGCGCGCCAGAAGAAACTCCCGGAGAGAGGAGGACTCCCCGCCCCACCGGTGAGTTTTCAAGACTTGGCAACCCTAGCCTGGATAGATGGTCCCACCTCGCTCTCCGGGATTTCTCAACTGATCCGAAGCCCCCAGCCCTCCCCCCCATTTACTTTCCCCATCTCCCCCTTGAGTGGGGGGAGAGAGAGAGAGAGAGACCCATTCAATTTACTTGTCATTCTCAAGTGTGCTCTCAAAGCTGACTCCCTTCGGAGCCGGGTGGTGCCCAGGAAGGAGAAAACAGCAGGTGGAGGCAGGGCAGTACCACTGGGCGCATCAGCATGAAAGGCTACCCCAATGGCTATTGCCGCTGCTCTTCTCGCTGCTGGTGGATGAACGCAGGGATCAGCGCGTGACCCGCGATGGCTCAGCAGGCGTGAGACGCGGGAGTGCGTGCCTTTAAAATGTTTTAAAAAGAGTTTTCAGGACAAATCCCTGTGGGGCTGTGCCTTTAAGAAAGGGGGCAGAGCCCTGAATAGCCCCACCGTAGCCTGTCCGTAGCACTTAGAGACCAACAAGAGTTTCAGGGTATAAGCCTTAGAGCAGGGGTGTCAAACACAAGGCCCGGGGGGGCTGAAACCCATCCATGCAACCTGTGAGCAACTGGTACAAGGGAGGGACCAGGCATCCGCATGGGGGTGGGCAGAGTCACTCCAATTGTGGCTTCAGCACAGCAGAACAACCTTGCCTGCAGCAGTCAAGCAAAACCCCTTCACTTCAGGGACAGCCTCACTAGTAAGTTGGGAGCCACGGCAGCCACATTCATACCTCTCCACTCGGCCTGCAGCTCTGAGGATGCTGTCCCAGATGGCCGCAAGGATCGGTGTTTGCACGGGGGGGGGGCTGCAGATGATCCTCTGTTGGGGCATGGGAGCATCTGCCCAGCCCTGCGCTGCTGGGTCTCCAGTCCAGCCATGTGGGTTTTCCTCTGCACCCCACTCCCAGCCTATGGGGCCTTGCAGTGAGGACAAACCAACTCAGAGCATATCAGCTGCTGTCCTTTATAAAGTTTATAAACCTGGCGTTACATTTTATGGCACACATGGCCCAGTCCGACAAACTAACATTTATGTCAGATCCAGCCCTCATAACAAATGAGTTGGACACCTGTCAAACAAAAGTGGAAACGGAGATCTCCCGAGTCCTTTTATCCTAGTCAGAAGGTTTGGAGGGGCGGAGTTGTAAAGAATGCTTGCAAAGGATGCAAAGGTGCCATGCACCTTGCGGTCAGCTTGATTAGCCCAGAGGGGAAATGCCTGGAGGCAGAAAATTAACACCTGTAGTGGGGAGTGAAGGATTTAACCCACCTTTCCACAGGGTCTTATTCCAATCTAAGGTTGCAGACACATGCAATTTATATTTGACAGACAGGCAGAGACACATGGCCTATGCTGCATTCAGTTTTGTTTCTTAGACCCAGTGGTAACCTATCAGGAACTAAGGTTGAAGATCAGGTTATGGAAGGGTTGCCAGCAGGCCGACAGAAAAGCATCCTGTCCTATTGACAGTGACTTAATGTGTTGAAATGGGCATGCAGGTAAATAATATCACGTTGGTGCATTAGCATACCTTTCAGCCTCTATTAAAAGGACATCTTTTTTTTTTCCAGGCAGTTGGCAAGCCCAGATCATGCGGATCCCTATCACTTGGGTTGCCAATCTCCAGCTGGTGGCTGAAGATTAGGGTTGCCAAGTCTTTCTTACTCACTGGCGGGGGGGAGTCCTCCGTTGCCCAAGAGCTTCCCCGGCTTGCGCCTGGTGACGTCACCCGGAAGTGACGTCATCACGTTGGGGGCGTTGTCAGGGCGACGCTCTGGCAATCGCCCCAAAACTCTATGGTATCATAGAGTTTTGGGGCGATTGCCAGAGCGTCGCCCTGGCAACGCCCCCAACGTGATGACGTCACTTCCGGGTGACATCATTACGTTGGGGAAGTCGTCCTGGCTGGACGACTTCGGGGGTGGGGTTTCCCCCGCCGGCCGAATGCTGGCCGGCGGATCGGGAACCCCTGTAGCGGGGGATTCCCCGCCCCCAGGGCTGACTTGGCAGCCCTACTGGAGATCTCTCACTATTACAACTGATCTCCAGGCGACAGAGAAAAGTTCTGGAGAAAATGGCCACTGTGGAAGGCGGACTCTACGGCATTACACCCCACTGAAGTCCCTCCTTACCCAAACCCCACCCTCCTCAGACTCCATCCCCGAAATCACCAAGTATTTCCCAACCCAGAATGGTTAACCCTACTTGACAGGCAGTATGAATTCACCTGGTTTGCTTCCTCATAAACTCCAGCGGTAAAGCCTCTCCTTTGCATCCTGGGCCGTTTCCCCAGGACTGAAATTCCCCGCATTGACGTTTTAAAAACTGCACGTTATGTGAAATTTTCCATTGTAGTTTTTTTCGTCCCCAGGTACAAACCCAAAGTTTTCTCCTTCTTACCCAGCATTTTCAGAACTCACTAAAAATGGGGATTTTGAAAATGCGGGGTAAGAAGGAGAAAACTTCAGGTTTGCGCCTGGTGAGGAAAAATCTAGTGCGGGGAATCGTGCCAGGTGCCTCATTTTCTTAAGGGTAACTTCGTGTGGCGGCCGTGGGGGCTCAAGTGGTTAAGACACTGAACTGCAGACTGGAAGGTCGGTAGTTCAGCAGTTTGAGACCTGAGTGCTGCATGACGGAGTGAGCTCCCCTCTCTGGCCCCAGCTCCTGCCAACCTAGCGGTTCGAAAGCAAGAAATTACGAGTAGATAAATAGGTACCGCTTCGGCGGGGAGGGAACAGCGTTCCGTGCGCCTCGGCGTCCAGTCATGCCGGCCACACGGCATGGAAAAAGTCTTCGGACAGCGCCGGCTCTTTGGCTTGGAAACCGAGATGAGCGCTGCAACCCTACAGTCGGATCCGACTGGCTTTCCAGCAAGGGAAACCTAACTTCGAGTGACTTAAAGGATGTGACTCTAGCACCCTTCCCATCACATAGGCAAGGGGGAGGGGTGGCTCTAGTCTGGTTATAGATAACGACTGGCAGCCCCCCTAACTGGAAGGGCGGGGAGAGGCTCTTTCTTCCAGTCTCCCCCATACACACACATAGGGTTGCCAGCCTCCAGTTGGGACCTGGGGATCTCCCGCTTTTACAACTGATCCCCAGCTGACAGAGATCAGCTCCCCTGGAGAAAATGGCTGCTTTGAAGGGTGGATTGTATGGCACTGTACCCTGCTGAGGCCCCTCCCCTCCCCAAACCCCGCCCTCTCCTGGCTCCACCCCCAAAGTCTCCAGGTATTTTCCAACCCGGACTTGGCAACCTTACACACACAGCTGCCCCCTCCCCAAGGAGAGACACAGAAATGGAGGGGGATGCTGCCTCCCATTAACCAGGCTGCCTTTCAGGAATCTCAGGCGCGACCCCCACCCCATCCACCCGCCCACACACACACCACCCACGCCCCCTCCCTTCCTTTCGAAGCAACCACTTAGCAGCTGCCCTATGGAAATCTGCCCGGCCCCTTCTGTGCCATCCCGGCGTTTCTATTATTTTTAATGATGTGCAAACGGGGGGGGGGGGGGGGGGGTCGGAATCAATGGCGAGTTCAAAAGACTGCCGGCGGGGGTGGGGGGGGGGCTGGCGGGCTCCTGCTTTGTTGGAAGGGCGCCGGCGCTCCCCCTTGATGCGTCCTGGGCGGCGCTTCCCATTCTCCGGCTCGCGGCAGGCATTGATTCCAGACGGCGTCGGGGCGGTGGGGGGGGGGTCCTCTCCTCTCCCCTCCTCTCTCCTCTCTCTCACTCGCGGGCTCCTCGCCTTGAAAGGCGGCCCGACTCACGCGGCGACTTTGAGTTACAGCCGGTTTTTGTGTGTCAAATGTACCAATTCCGGCTGATTTAATGGAGTTGGCCTCCGTGGCCCCCCTCGCGATGTGGCGACTGATATTTTCTGCATGTATCAATTGTCGCTGCAAGCGCACGGAAGAGCCATTAGGCCCGCGACGGCCGCTTTTGAGCAGGGAAGAGGGAGGCGGGGAAGGGGAAGGGGCCCCTCTCAGGGCCGCGCCTGAGCAGCCGCTCGCCGGAAGCAGCGCCAGCCTTGGGGCGATCCGGCGGGCTGGCTATTGCCAATTTAGCAGCTGGAGGGGGGGGGGGGGGCATCTGCAGCGTTGGCCTCGCCAAAAGCCTCTCCTGCAGGGTAGGCCGAGCTGAGAGCAGCTGACCTGCCAAGCACCACCCCATAGTTCCATTGCAGAGCTGCCCATGCTGTGGACAGGGCCAGCCCAACCTCTAGGCCAGGGGTGGGCAAATTGCGGCCCAGGGGCCACATGCGGCAGAGTCTTTTGCTGCCCGCCAAGACAGTCGGCCACGTGGTTTCAGTCAGGCCTCCGTTGGGCCCAGAGCGCAGAGAAGTGGCGCTCCGGGAGTGAAGTGTCCAGGGGGCAGGCACATTACCAAGCCCCACCCCCTGCTCCCAGCAGCCCTGTTGGGTGACAGGAGGCAGAAGAAGGAAGGTAAGTTACCTTCCCTCCCCCATCCTCCTCCTCCCAGGGCCACAGCGCTCCGGGAAAGCCCTGTCCGCCCCCACCCTCGCCTTCCCCGGGCCGCGCCAAAGCGAGGGTTAACTAATGAATGCCATCATTTAAAAAGGTGCGGCCCTCCACTAACCTCCGCTCCCACAAAGTGGCCCCCGAGCCAAAACAATTGCCCACCCCTGCTCTAGGCAGTTGCTTAGGGTGCCAGATTCCTGTGGGTGTCCACACACACCTCTGCCTGGAAGTCATGGCGACCTCTGGTGACTCCCACTGGGGCACGGAGGACCTTCAGAGAAGTGGCTTGAATTGATCCTGCCTCTGCCTCCCGGCCGTGGTATTCTTTGGAGGACTCCCATCCAAATACTTGCCAGGGTCGGCCCTGCTTAGCTTCCGAGATCTGGCTGGCCTGGGCTGTCCAGGTCAGGACTGGGTGCCAGATTTTTGAGGGTGCCAAAAGGGCAAGAGGAGGCTCCCCTGCTGTCTTGAAAGGAAGCTTGGTCTTAACTGGCTTCTAGGCTTACCGTATCTGTTGACTATGGGGTTCTGTAGCTGCCATTACGCCTGGCAACCAGTGGGATAGGATGGAGGTGGGACCTTAAAAATGGGGGTGCGATCATAGCATTTGGGGTCAGGGGTCATTTCGAGCAGGAGCTCAGGGGAGGATGCCAGCCCCCCTTCCCGTGGGGGAATGCCTGCTTGTGTCCTGGCTGCAGCAAAATGACCCCATCCCCTGGAAAGGTCCTTGTTCCTCCAACCAGCCTTCTGAAGGCTTCAGCCACCACTGAAGCTATCCTCCCAGAATAGTGGTATTTCTGAGGCTTGGATTGGTAGCTGCCTCCTCTCTGCCAGCTTTCTTTCTTTCTTTCTTTCTTTCTTTCTTTCTTTCTTTCTTTCTTTCTTTCTTTCTTTCTTTCTTTCTTTCTTTCTTGCCTTCTGACATACTTCCAGTGATGTCAGGTGATTTAGCATATGCAAATAAGTTATGCTAATTTGTTACGCTAATGAGCTCCTGCACCTCTTTTTCTACGAAATGAACCGTTTGGGATGATTGCTAGAGTGTCACCCCCGCATGATGATGTCACTTCCAGGTAACGCTGGAAGTTGTGTCATCAGTTCCAGGGTGATAATTGCCCCATTCCCCCCCCCCCATTTTGCCAGCCAGTTTCCTCCCACCATCTACCAGAGTTGTGGCAACAGGGGATGTGAGCTCTCCCACCATAAGCAGGAAATCAGTAAGTCAACCATGGAGGGGCCTCTGAAAAGCTGATCTATTTTTTATTTGTACGTTGTTCATTTTGAATGCCCAGTAAATTCATTCTAGCCCTTTCCCTTTTGTCTCTAGTGCAGGGGCGGCAAAAACTGTGGCTTGGGAGCCATGTGTGGCTCTTTCACACATATTGTGTGGCTCCTGGGAGCCTCCCCATCTATTTGCTCTCTCTCTCTCTTTCTGTCTCTCTCCCTTCATCTCTCCCCCTCCCTCCCCCATCTATTTGCTTTCTCTCTCTTTCTCTCTCTTTCCACCTCTTTCATTCTTTCCACCTCTCTCTTAGACACATAAATATCATCAGCAAACAAATAAATATTATTGGACAAATAAATATCATTACCAATATCTGTTTTTACCTCTTTTTTATTTTTGGCAGTCTCGTTTAATGTTCATAAAAAGCAAATCTGCATATCTTCCAATAAAAACATGTGTGTAATATTTGTCCATGTCTTGTGGCTCTCAAACATCTGACGTTCATTCTGTGTGGTTCTCACGTTAAGCAAGTTTGGCCAGCCCTGCTCTATTGTCCGGGGCACCGACATCATCGTTTGCTTCGGGTGCTGAAAAACCTTGGACAAACATGGGGCATGAAATCCTGCAGCCCGTGGCCCACCGAAACAAAGGGGAGCGTAGTAAGAACACGGTGGAGCTTCTTGGTAGATTTTGCCCTTAGTCTGAGAGCAAGAGAAGGTCTCCGGCTCAGCTGATGGAAGAACTCACTCCTTTGATGGACAAGGAGACTCCAAAGAGCGCCCTGGAAGACACACACAAACACACCCCAGGATGGTTACCCCTGTGAAGCAAAAAGTCCCCCAAACTCACAATGAGCAGAACCCACCTGCTTTGTCCACAGAACCCCGGCTTCCACAACCAACTGGCAGGTTTCCCACCTTTAATTTTTTCCCCAGCTAATTACCTCTAATTACCTCTCATCACAACAGACAGCATGTAACTAAATAATTAATTGGGGGAATATAATGCAATAGGAAGCTGTGCTTCGTTTCCCGCCCCGCCCCCCCCCAAAATTGTTCACTTCTGACTAAAATCATTGCTCCTCTCTTGAACGTCGTTTAATTTGATCCTCCTTTTTTCTCCTCCAGGAAAAAAAAAAATGAGATTAGCAACAGTCTCCCAACATAGAATTTAAGCAAATGAGATCCTCTTGAACGTGTCAAGATTCTGATAAATAAAAAAGAGAAGTCCCGGGGCTTCAGCCGTTCCTCCTGGTTGAGAGAGAGAGCCAGCCCTCCTCATCCCTGATGGGTGAAGATGGGCGAGAACTATTCTGGGATGTGGTCAGAGCAAGCCTGTCCTCTGCGGCCGCCGCACCATTCCTGGGATAATTGCAAGCCCTGAAAACAGGTTCTGTCCTAACTGACTCGGTTCCACTTTATTTTGCCTGTATTTTTTATTTGCTGGATATTGATATTTCAGTTTGGCAACCAGTCCAGTGGTCCCGACCCAGCCGTCCTCTTAGGGAACCGCTCACATGTCAACAAGCAGTGGCTCTGGACAGGGATGAATCATCTTCATCGGTCTCAAAAGATGCATCCTGCATCGTGACACAGAATGCTTGAAGAAAGCTTCCCAATGGATTGTGCCCAAAATAATGCCTTGAGAGTGGGGAATCTTAGTCAGGCCAGAGCCTGGCCCATAGCATTCCATTCTCAGGGGCTGCCAACTGATCCCTCCTTCTGTGCTTCTCCCTCCACCCTAGGAATTCCAGTGAATAACGACTTGGCTTCTGTTTCCTCCATGTGATGCAGCAATTGCCGCCCCCCCCCACCCCTCACTTACATCAGGTTTACTGCACCCTCCGATCTAGGACCCTCCCTGCATGCCCATCCCAATTCATTCAGGGAAAGGAAGGACGAGTACACGTCCAGAGATGACTCTTTTGAGCCGCCTGAATAGCCCACCTTAGCCAGAGCTTGGAAGTTAAGCAGGGTCAGCCATTTTTAGTACTTTGATGCAGGGGTCCGTTGGAGCCGGAGCGCACAGGAGCGCAGCTCCGGGAGTGAGGAGCCCAGGGGGCGGGCACATGACCAAGCCCCGCCCCCTCCTTGGCTTCCCCGAGCTGTGCAGAGGCGCAGCGCCCCGGGGAAAGCCCTGCTAGGGTCTTTATTGTTTTTAATGTTTTGTTTTAATACTGATAATTTTATCATTGTTCCTTTAATGACTGTGTGCTGCTTTTCCAGAGACTTGCTCAAGGTGGCATATAAATTTTCTAAGTATACCATTTTTTATCTGGGCACATGGCACATAAGTACTGGAGAAATTTCACCAACCCTTCCGCAGCTTCCATCCCATCAGTTTGGTGTAGTGGTCAGGAGTTGGACTCTAATCTGGGAGAACCGGGTGTGATTCCCCACTCCTCCACATGCAGCTGCTGGTCTGACCTTGGGCCAGTCACAAGTTCTCTCAGAGCTGTTCTCTCATGAGCAGTTCTCCAAAGACCTCTCTCAGCCCCGCCTACCTCACAGGGTGTCTTGTTGTGGGGAGGGGAAGGGATGGGTGGTGCACATGTCCTGGGTATCTCAAGTCTACTTGAAACCTGGTGGTTTCAAGGGAGCAGGAAGAGAATGAGGGTGTGTTCTTTACGCTTCTTTTTATTGCACAAAGTATTGGATGGGGAAGGGAACGGAGGAAGGAGCAGTTCAGTTTCACTCACCTGTGGAGTGGAGCCTGAGAGGTGGGTGTCGCCTTCTGACACACTTCCGGTATGTTAGGGGGTGTGGCGTATGCAAATGGGTTATGCAAATGAGTTATGCTAATGACCTCCTGCACCTCTTTTTCTACGAAATGACCCCTGCTTTGATGGGAGACCACCGAGGAAGGCCAGGGTTGCTATGTGGGGGGAAGGCAATGGCCAACCACCGCTGCTTCTTCCTTGCCTGGAACACCACATGGGTGGGGCCACCATAAGTCATTTGTGACTCGATCGGCATGTTCTTCTTATGCTTTTGGCAACTCGTGTCCTTGAACCCCGGCCCCTCCCATCCGGTACCACCGCATTATTCTCTGCCTGCCTGCTCAAGTTGCTGCTTGGCCCAGTTCCTTCTGCTTAGCCATCCCCTCACTCTGGCAAAGCGCAAGTTCCCAAGTACAAGACCCCCAGAAGGGTGCGAGTTAATTGAATCTGTTATAACAAAAGCAGCAGATGCAGAGGCAGTGAAAGATGACCACAGCGGTTCGCCCGTGCAGATGTTCCCCGAGATCTCCAGCACAGCAATGGCGTCTTTCCAAGCCGCTCCCCCGAGTCCCCGGGGGCAGTTTAAAATTGTAACTTATAGCATGCTCGGTAATACAGCTCTGTCTTTTTTAATCTCGCGTGAGATTTAACGGGCACCTACATGCTGCCTGGAGGTGCATAAGCGCCTGCATTTTTGATCAATCGCCGGCTGGTGCATTCCCAGTGGAAAAGCGCTCCTCAGTTTCAAACCTGACTGCCATATGGGAATCCACAGGGAAGCTGATTAGAATGTCGATGAGGAATGCAAATGGGCGGTGGTGGGGTTTCTCCTCCTGGGAGTCCTGGTGTCACGAAAGAGTAAAAAGCCCAGTCGCACCTTTAAGACTAGCAAACTTTATCATAGCATAAGCTTTCGAGAAACACCGTTCTCTTCCTCGGATGCTTGGAGGGTAAGCCACCCATGTCACAGTGACTCTCAGGCCAAAGGACACGGTGGGCGACGTGGAATTTGTTGGATTCTCTGGACTAGGTACTGCCAGGGAACCATGGAAAGTATAGCAGAGTGCTCAAAGGCTCAAACGCAGCAAAGATTGGGGCTTGGTGTGGCAGCAGACTTACAAAGTCACACGGAGTCAGCAGTCAGTTCTAAAACGAATAAGTAATTTTTATTAAAAGACATACATGGTTGAGAGTGCAGGTAAGAGACAGATGTCGATGATCTATTCCAGGGGTGGCCAACCTGTGGCTCGGGAGCCACATGCGGCTCTTTCACACATATTGTGCGGCTCCTGGCAGGGCGACTGGGGAAGCAAAGGGGAGGCATGCTTTTTCTCTCTTTCTCCCTTCCTTCCTTCCCTCCTCCCTCCCATCTATTTGCTTTCCTAGTTTCTCTCTCTCTCTTTCTTATAACTGGTTTTCCTCGTTTGTTTTTATTTTTGGCAGTCCCATTTAACGTTAATAAAAAGCAAATTTGCATATTTTTAAAAATAAAAACGTGTGTGTGATATTTGTTCCTGTCTTGCGGCTCTCAGACATCTCTATGTGGCTCTGACGTTTATTCTATGTGGCTCTTACGTTAAGCAAGGTTGGCCACCCCTGATCTATTCTAACTAGCTAGATGGTGTTGGATGCTGGACGCATGTCCAGCCTCCATGGTGCAAGATGGAGAGATCATGCACCTTCTTCTTGCATGCGTGAGAGAGGAGAGAGAGAGAGTGAGGGGAGATGGAAGCAGAGGAAATTGCCCCTAAGAGTAGCATTCTACTCCAAAGGAAAGGATCAGATAGCAGGAAGGAAAGGATGCTCTGTGTGTCCTGACCTCTCTATCTGTCTAAACTCTTTGGTGCCATCTTCTCAGGTCTGAGACAGGAGACAGCACCAAGTTGTGCAGGCAGGCAGCATTTTAAGTGTGTGCCATTTTAGATCACTCATTCTTCCTAGGGTTGCCAACTCCAGGTTGGGAGATTCCTGGAGATCTGGGGGGTGACACCTGGGTGGACTCTGGAGAGGGGAGAGACCTCCAAAACAGTCATTTTCTCCAGGGGAACTGATGCCTGTAGTTGGGAGATCAGTTGTAATTCCAGGAGGTCTCCGGGCCCCACCTGGAGGGTGGCAACCCTTATCCCACCTAGGAGAGACCAGCAAACTGAGTCTGAGCTGAAGGAGGTCGGTGGCTGAAGTTGCAATCAGACTGGTATGGAATTCTGCAAAATGCAGGCACGGGCACTCTGAGGATTTTCACTTTCTTTTCTTTTTAAAAAGCTTTTTAGGCCTTGTGAATATAAAGTCTGGTCTGAGCACACCTAGGGTGTGCCTGACAACTTCTGCAATGCATGAAAGACTAATGGCGACCCCAGCAAAGGGTTTTCAAGGCAAAGGAGAAACAGAGGTGGTTTGCCATTTCCTTCCTCGCACCTGGCTGGATGACCTTGGGCAAGCCATAGCTCTGGACCAGCTGTTCTCTCAAGGACAGCTTGGGAAAGAGCTCTCTCAGCCCCACCTACCTCACAGGGTGTCTGTTGTGGGGAGGGGAAGGGAAAAGGAGTTTGTAAGCCGCTCTGAGACTCGTGAGTGAAGGGCGGGGTATAAATCCAATCTCCTCTTCTTCTTCTTCTTCTTCTTCTTCTTCTTCTTCTTCTTCTTCTTCTGCAGAATCTTCATTGGCAGTCCCCCATCCAAGTACTGACTGTGCTTAATTCCCAAGATCAAACAAAATTGAGCTACACCATGCTGGCTTCCCTTCCCAGTCTCTCCAAAGCCAGCCTCATTTCCAAAGGACACTGGATCAGGACCAGGGACAGCTCCTTGCACAGGAAGCAGAATGCATTACTAGATTCGCAATTAGCCCATATGTGCAAAATGCTTCATTAGCATAATCTCCACCATCTTGCACAATGGAGCTTCTTGTAGCACAGAACGGGGGCCACTCTGGGACAGAATACCCTCGCGCTCTCTCACACAAACCTACGCAAACCTCATGTTCGCTCTCCACTTCAGGCCCCAGCTAAACCTTAGCACCCAGTTGGTTCTCTGTGTCCTGGGGTTGTGAGCTCTGGGTTGGAAATTCCTGGAGATTTCGGGGTAGAACCCGGGCAGGGTGGGATCTGGGAGGGGAGGGGCCTCACCTGGATACAATGCCATAGAGCCCACCCTCCAAACACTGCTGTTTCCTCCAAGGGATCTGATCTCTTGTCATTTGGAGATCACTTGTAATTCCAGGAGGCTGGCAACCCTGCCACGCTCCCTTTGCTAACAGACCAAGTCGTTTCAAAAAGTCAAGAGTTCTTCTGCGCTGAACCCCACAAAAGGCAGCTGTAGGGGAAGGAAAGGCAGAGAAGCCGTTTCTGCCGCAGCCCAGCGCCAGACGGGGATTAAGCAGCAAACAGAAAAGGGAAGAACAGCAGGAGAGGCGGTATCGTCCGGCAACTGGCAGCCCAGTTTCTCTTCCTCTTGCCTAATACAGAGTCCACCTGCCAAGCAGCAGCTGACCCCCACCACCCCAGACTGAGCGGCGGCAGGATTAGCTTCATCTTCTCTGCTCTTCCTGCAGCAGGCAGGGGCTTCAACAGGGAAGCTGATAGCAAGGATCTGCCGGTCGTTGCGTCCCTGTGGCTGAGCCACCACAAGCAGGCTGCGGCGCACATGACACAACAATCTCTAATAGCTCTCCAGGACCCACTACATAGGAATTTCAATTGACTTGTTCACGGCACACTTTGTCAGACTATAACCTTGTACCAATCTCAGTTAATTTTCACTTAAAAGCGATTTGCTTATCTGTTCCAGCCGCTGACCTCCCTCACCATCCGGTATGCGTAACCGTTAATTCTGTTGATTTATGACAGGACTCATGCCTAACCTTTCTACATCAACTCCTCCCTCCCCCTCCCCACCCCAGACTGAGGATTCACACTTGAAAAGCACACGGCATAATTCGCACCAAGCCTTGGCTGCTTCCCCCACCCTTCACTACCTCCCCTAAAAGATTTCCAACTACAATTTCCCATCATGTCGCTATCTGACAAAACAGACTGGGAAACACAAAAGCTCCTATTGAAATAGAACAAATTTAGATTCCAGTGGCACCTTTAAGACCAAGAAAGGTTTAGTCATATGAGCTTTCATGTGCGTGCACACTTTTTCAAAGCATGCACATGAAGGCTCACACCCTGAATAAACCTTTGTTGGTCTTAAAGGTGCCACTGGACTCTAAATTTGTTCTACTGCTTCAGACCAACACAGCTGACTACCTGGATCTAGCATCTTGAAATAAACAGTTCTTGTCTTTTCCTTGTTGCAGGCAGGGGTCCGTTGGAGCGGGAGCGCACAGGAGCGCAGCTCCAGGAGTGAGGAGCCCAGGGGGTGGGCACATGACCAAGCCCCGCCCCCTCCTCGGCTTCCCCAAGCAGTGCAGAGGCGCAGCGCCCCGGGGAAAGCCCTGCTAGGGTCTTTATTGTTTTTAATGTTTTGTTTTAATATTGATACTTTTATCATTGTTCCTTTTATGACTGTGTGCTGCTTTTCCAGAGACTTGCTCAAGGTGGCATATAAATTTTCTAAGTATACCATTTTTTATCTGGGCACATGGCACATAAGAACTGGAGAAATTTCACCAACCCTTCAGCAGCTTCCACCCCATCAGTTTGGTGTAGTGGTCAGGAGTTGGACTCTAATCTGGGAGAACCAGGTTTGATTCCCCACTCCTCCACATGCAGCTGCTGCTGGTGCCTTCTGACACACTTCCGGTATGTTAAGGGGTGTGGCATATGCAAATGAGTTATGCAAATGAGTTGTGCTAATGAGCTCCTGCACCTCTTTTTCTACGAAATGGCCCATGGTTGCAGGTGGTCCAGGCTAGTGCCATCTTGTCAGAAGCTAAGCAGGGATGGCTCTGGTTACCACTTGAGTGGGAGGCCATCAAGAAAATCCTGGGTCGCTGTGCAGTAGCAGGAGATGGCAAACCACCTCTGCTCGCCAAGAAAAGGACTGTTTTGCTAAACTAGTTAACTGGGTGGGGAGCAGTGTGAACTAGCTCAGTTTTTTAGCCTCCGGCTCACACATTTTTGTTTTAGCTCAGGAAGGATGGCTCCAGAGCAAACTCATTGATGCAGCAGCCTTCTGAGGGCTTCAGCCACCACTGAAGCTATCCTCCCAGAATAGTGCTATTTCTGAGGCTTGGATTAGTAACTGTCCCCCACCCCCTCCTTCTGACATACTTCCGGTGATGGCAGATGATTTAGCATATGCAAATAAATTATGCTAATGAGTTACGCTAATAAGCTCCTGCACCTCTTTTT
Organism: Lepidodactylus listeri; assembly: GCA_029233225.1. NCBI lineage: Eukaryota > Metazoa > Chordata > Lepidosauria > Squamata > Gekkonidae > Lepidodactylus > Lepidodactylus listeri. Next base: position 19,146,030 of record JARCFY010000020.1, on the reverse strand, counting down.
CTACGAAATGACCCCTGGTTATAATGCTATAGAGTACACCTTCCAAAGCAGCCATTTTCTCCAGGTAGGGTTGCCAGCCTCCAGGTGGGGCCTGGGGATCTCCCGCTTTTACAACTGATCCCCAGCTGACAGAGATAAGCTCCCCTGGAGAAAATGGCTGCTTTGAAGGGTGGCCTCTATGGCATTGTACCATGCTGAGGCCCCTCCCCTCCCCAAACCCCGCCTTCTCCTGGCTCCACTCCCAAAGTCCACAGGTGTTTTCCAACCTGGACTTGGCAACCCTATCTCCAGGGGAACTGATCCCAGTCATCCAGAGAACAGCTGTCATTCCAGGAGCTCTCCAGGTCCCACCTGGAGAATGGCAACCCTAGCTTTGTGGCCACTGCTGCCGGACGCTTGCAAAATAAGGACTTGTTTAATCTTCACTTACTGTCAGCTTTCCTCTCAGATAAATACCCATTTTAAAAATGCATACAATAAAAGATGCATTTTAACCTTTCCTATGGGGGTGATCACTTCCCTTGCCTGTTTCTTATTCTGGATGCCCCCTCCTCCCAATTGCTTAACATGCATCCCTCTTGGGCGGGCTGGAAGCTGAAATGCAAGCAGAGTCCCCGGGTGGGGGGGGGGGACAGCTGGAAGCGGTCCCGACTTCCCCCGCGGCCAGGGAGCCCTCCCTCGGCCCAGAAGCCCCGCCTGGTCATTCAATTAGCAGGCCCCTGGGGAGACCGCGCAGGCGCGTTCCTGGGACCCGGGCGGCAGTGAAGACGCAGCTAATACGGGGCTAATTGCATTACATGGATGATAAGGCCCGGATTAGCTCGCCGGCACCTGCTGGCAAGAACCGAGCCGCTCCCCACGGCCCGGGGATGCTTTTGCCCGCGCGTCGCTCTCACGCAGGCTCGACACGGGCCGTGTGCATTGAGCCAGTAAATTAAACTGCATCGTTTTTGGAGCTTTTCAAGGCAACCTGAGCCGAGAAGAAGAGTCTGTCTTGTCTCTCTCTCTCTCTCTCAAGAAGCGGAAGGTGGGGGGAGCGCGCCGCAATGTCCCGTTTCCCTTCCAGATCCAGTTTCAAAGAACTGCGCAGCGATGCCATTGTCTGCACATGGGTGTGATTTGATTGCAGGTAGAGAGGTGTCCTTTGGACTGGAAGGAAAGGCCGGGGAGGTGGTCTTTAAGCGGGGGGGGGGGAGCGCTATCAGAATGGGAAGGGGGACAGAAGCCACCAAAGCAAATGACGTCTGATTGTCAAGTTTGGAATTCAGCAAGGGTCTGGAAGACCTGTTAGGTCCAAAGGCTTCCCCTTGGCGCTGGCTTTTCTGGAGTGTTGGCAAAGGGCACACGAGGCCCTTAGAGCTCGCAGGCCAAAGTGAAATCCAAAAAACCAAAAGTGTGTCCTTCATTAAGACCAGCCCAAATGCCACAAAACAGGGCGCAAGCTTCTCTGGAATGCTTCATCAGGCTGAAGGTAAAGGTTTCCCTTGCTCGAAAGCCAGTCGAATACGACTCTAGGGTTGCAGCACTCATCTCCGTTTCCAAGCCAAAGAGCCAGCGCTGTCTGAAGACATTTCCGTGGTCATGTGGCCGGCATGACTAGACGCTGAGGCACATGGAATGCTGTTACCTTCCCACCAAAGTGGTACCTATTCATCTACTTGCAATTTCTTGTTTTCGAACTGCTAGGTTGGCAGGAGCTGGGGCCAGAGACGGGAGCTCACTCCGTCATGCAGCACTCGGTTCTCGAACTGCTGAGCTACTGACCTTCCGGTCTGCAGTTCAGCATCTTAACCACTTGAGCCACTGCAAGCCCCTCTTTCATTAAGATCAGCCCAAATGCCACAAAACAGGGCGCAAGCTTCTCTGGAATGCTTCATCAGGCTAGAGACGTTTAAAGAGAGAGGAAGAGGAGGGGAGAGATGTTTAAAGAGAGACGTTTGAAGAGAGAGGAAGAGGAGGGGAGAGATCTTCGGGCCTTGAAGGCCAGACTGCTTTGCCTGCAGAAAGCATCGCTGGAGGGACTCTGATGTCGGGGGGGGGGGCACCTCTAGTTTTCTAGCAGGAAACGTGAAGAGGGGCAGCCTCCCAATGGGAAATAAAACCTGGAGAAGTTCAAGCTACAAAAATGTAGAGAGAAGTTTGGTCGCTGACAATCCCTGGTTATAAGATTTGCAGTTTGATCCGCTGCTCTTTGTTGCTTCCTCCCAGAAAGCCAGAGGTGTGCTCCATGATAGCGGTTCTGCCAGGAACCATTTTGTCCACTACAAACAACGAAGACAACGGCTGGGCAGAAACTGCACGAGGGAGGGTATCCGGGAGAGGAGGTCATACCACAAGTATGGGACAGGTGGCAGGTTCGTTGCAACCAGAAAGAGATGGCTTTGCTCCCTTGCACGGCACTGTTTTCTCTGACTGCTGGCACAGTGCTGTTTCCCAGAATCCCTTTCTGGTCTGCTGCTGCAACGCCTAGTGGCCCCAGTCAGAATTCTCATTTGGAAGTACAAACTGGGTGAAAGCAATGATTCGGTGTCCCTGAAACTCTTTGTCTTCCCCGCTCAACACACAGACACACACACATTGGCAGTAGAAAAGAGCAAGTCTCCAGTAGCACCTTAAAGACTCACAAAATATGTGGCAGGGTATGAGCTTTCGTGAGTCGCTGCTCACTTCTTAAGGAATGGAAAAGGGAACCAGTTTGCTTCTCTTCCTTGGTCTCTCTGACAAGTGTTCAGCAGAGAAGAAACTGCTCCCAGCCTGGAACCCCGGGACCAGCCGGGCACAGTCAAAAGCCACCCAGACACACATACTTAACCAAGTGGTCCAAGGTGGTCTTTATGCAGTCAGGGACAGCGTCAGAAGTCAAAAGCGACCCCCTGGCATGGCCAGCAAGAGTCAGTGTGGTGTGCCTGTTGGGATCTGGGAGACCCAAGGCCCGAATCCCCACCCTGCCCTGGAAGCTTGTTGGGTGACCTTGGGCCGATCACACAGTGCGTCTGATTAAGAGAACAGCATGTTTAAATAAATACTTTCAATTCTCTTTTGCTGAAAACAGCCATAAAGCTTGTGGATGGCTGGCACCCTCTGAGCGGAGGGATTGCTCGTCGCAGGAGAGAAAATGGCTTCTGTTTATTGTCTCAATGATTTCTGGTTTTACGTCGCTTGGTTTTTTCATTGTACGGTGAACTGCTTTGGGGACCAGATATGGACAAAAGGGAGTCTTGGAGCTATCCTAAATGAATAAATAAAGAAGGGCTTGCCCCTTCTCTCACACAAAGGAGAGTTTGCCCAGCATGACACAAATAGTCATCCTTAAGAGAGAGAAAAACCAAAGAAAGCCCTTTTTGCCTCTGGAGCAGTGGTCTTTTTCCTCTGTGTCTCTAAGCAGATGCAAGGAGTGCTCACTGACTGGTGCAAGACGCGCGCTGGATTCCCGGGAACACGGTCCACTGCTGCCCCCTGCTGGTCCTCCAGCCGCAGCTCATTTGCTCTAATTAGCCCCTTGGATCATCAAGCAGCTGATGACTTGTCAACCCTGCGATCCCAGAGGACCCTGGAGGGCTCCGAGCTGACTCTGATTACAGGGTTGGGTTTTCTGTATGCTTTATTTTCTTCCCCTTCACCCCATGCTGTTGCTAATAGATTCTCTGAGGCGGGAGCAGGGCTGTACGATGCGCTTTGCTGCCTTCGGCGGTGTCCAGCGCTCATATGGCCCCGTGAGAAAGGAAGGGCAAAGCGCATGTGTGCCCATGCCCTGAAGTGCCCACCCACCACTGTGCCAGTCAAAAGCTCCTTGGTGGCCAGCGGGTTAAGGAAAATGGCACTAACATGGGCAAGAGCTGCAAACTGCACGCCTTTCTGTCAGCATGGCGTGAAAAAGATGCTTTGACGGTGATCGCTCTTGGGGTGCCACGATCAACGTGTCACCAAAACTTCACTGATCTCTATGGGTTTTACCACGTAAATCTGCAACATCCTAGAGCATCATTGATGTCACTTCTGAGGTTTAGCTAGATGAGAGGTTGATGTGTTGACCACATCCTTCTTCCTGTGCTGGCCCGCACCCCCAAAGACTCCTTGCAGTTCCAGACATGTGCGTGACAACCCTACCAAACTGGGTAGACTTCCACAGGGCACTGCTTTCCTATGAAAGCCACAGGTCTTCCAGCTGTATTGCCCCACATTTCCCCGGCCTCAATCCCTATAGAGGCCATTTCCCCCTCCCCACACCACCATGGGGGCTATTTCAAGGAGTCTTCTGTTACAGTAAGCCCTTAGGTGGCATCGTTGAGGGGAATGGCTTCTGTGGTGCCTGAGGCGGGGGGATGGCCGGTGGCCCCTAGCTATGGTGGGGCTTTTGGGGGCTCCGCCCCCTTCCTTAAAGGCACAGCCCCACAAGATTTTCATCTGAGCTGTGCACCAAACAGACCCAAAAATCCCCAACAAGAAGAAGCTGCAGGGGAAGCGTGCCAAAGGCACAGAAGCGGGAGCCCGAGAACCCCCTTGGAGAACTTAAGACCTGGACTAGAACTGAGAAAAGTAAGTTCAGCCCCGCCAGGGAAAAAAAATTGTCCCCCAAAAGCCACAAAATCCTGGCTAGGGACCCGAATGCCTGCCAGGTGGGTGGAATGGAGTGAATGAGATGAGACAGATGTACACATAGGAACGTGTATTCCATTGAAATTGATAGAACTGGGTACTGGATGGATTAACCATGAAATATGGTGCAACAATATCAAAGAATCCACACAAATTCCAATTTCTTTCAATAACCAATCCCTTCTACAAATTACACCTCTGCATCCAGGACATTTATAATACTGGGCCTATCTCCACACTTAGGTTTTGTCAGGGGTCATTTCGAGCAGGAGCCTGGGGGACTGCAGCTCCGGGAGTTGGTGCCAGCCCCCCCCCCCCACGGGGGAATGCCTGCTTGTGTCATGGCTGCAGCAAAATGACCCCGTCCCCTGGAAAGGTCCTTGTTCCTCCGACCAGCCTTCCGAAGGCTTCAGCCACCACTGAAGCTATCCTCCCAGAATAGTGGTATTTCTGAGGCTTGGATTAGTAGCTGTCCCCTCTCTGCCAGCTTGCTCTTCCTTCCTTCCTTCCTTCCTTCCTTCCTTCCTTCCTTCCTTCCTTCCTTCCTTCCTTCCTTCCTTCCTTCCTTCCTCTCTCCTTTCTTTCTTGCTTTCTGACATACTTCCGGTGATGTCAGGTGGTGTAGCATATGCAAATAAATTATGCTAATGAGTTATGCTAATGAGCTCCTGCACCTCTTTTTCTACGAAATGACCCCTGGGTTTTGTCCATCCCACGGTTTCCCTTTAATACTTAGTAAACCCCGGAAGTGGATATTTGTATAGATTTTTGGAGCTTCGGATGAATCGGAGAGTAGGCTAGCTGCGAAGGAGATGACCCTGGAAAGCACTCTGCACATGTCAAGGGTCTTGAGTTCTTTACCAACTGATGCTGCACTTATTGGGGGGGGGGGAGGCAGGGCCTCTAGCAAGAGCAGTGATAAATCTATACACCTCCTAGCATACAAGTGGAGGGTGCTAGGTAAACATCCAGTGGAAGTGGTAACAGTCAATGAAGCAAGCATGGGTTTTGTGTGTGGATTGTGTGTGTGTGTGCACGCGCACGCACACACCTGGTGGGACAGTGTCATAGACTGAGCCCTCTCTGCCTTGCAGTTCCCTCAAAGGAGCTCCCATCTCCCCATGTGAAGCACTCACAATAATGAAGTATCTTCTGCCAATGCCTTTTAATTCCCCAAATGATTAATTTTCAGTGGATTAGAATCAGGATGGCTATTTAATTAACAGGAATGTCAAGCTTGCTTATGAGTCATTTAAAAAGCCCGGTGATTGACTTGTTAATATGTAAGGAATCAATTAGCTGCTCCTCTTCTCCCACCTCCCCATCTCTCGCTCTCGCTCTGTCTCTCGAAGAATCCCTTTTATTTCTCCCGACAAGGGAGAAGAACTGCAGGTTGTGACGCGCCCTTCCTTCTTGAACCTTCTGGTCCTACAGGAGCACCAAGGGTTCCAGTTTCGCCACTTGCCCTCAGCATCCCTCACTGATGTCTTAACTGCTGTTTTCATCATCTGTACTTGTTTTAAACTCTGGTTTCAAATGGTTTTCGATGATGTATTCACGTGTTGTGTTTTAATGGTTTGTAAGATGATATTTTAATGGGTGTGTTTTGTTTGCCATCTTGGTGGCCACAGGAGGGTAAAATGTCATCTGGATGGTGAAGATGACATGGGGGTGCCAGCCTCCAGGTGGGGCCTGGGGATCTCTTGGAATTACAGCTCATCTCCAGATGACAGAGATCAGTTCCCCTGGAGAAGATGGCTGCTTTAGAGGGTGGACTCTGTGGCACTGTATCCAACTGAGGTCCCTGTCTTCCCCAGGCTCCGTTCCCAAATCTTCAGGAGTTTCCCATCCTGGATCTCGCAACCCTACCACCCCCATCCCCAACTGGTGGCAGGGGCGTAGAGTTTAAAAACTCCCGGGGGGATGGGGGTTCTTCCATGCGCGCAAAGCGTGCGCACCGGTTGGGACCATGTCCCCACCACTGCCGCCTCCCCCCACCGCCTGACCGCTCCTGCTTCCATCCCTCCCTCCGTCTGTCCAGGGGCAAGCTGGGCATTTGCTTAGCTGGCCCCTGGATGGATGGAGGGAGGGTCGGAGTGGCCAGGCTGGGGGGGGGGAGAGAGACAGCGGCGGCAGCCCTAGGAAGGGCCAAGGGAGGCGCAGCGGAGGGTGCACCATTTTCCCGGGGGGGCTCAGTCCCCCCCAGGAAATTTCGGGGGGGGCTCGAGCCCTCGAGCCCCCCCGTAGTTGACGCCTATGACTGGTGGCCAGTGGGACCTGGCAACCCTTTAACATGGCCCCACAAAGGAGCCTGACTTTATGACCAGAAGGTGTGCATGGAGGATGCCCGTGTGGAAGTACGAACATCAGGGTTTCCTACGACGTTTGAAATAGGGCCCAGCTTCACGCTTAGGGAAGATGCGTGCAGTTGTAAACGATTGCTTGGTTGCTCTTTGACGGTCTTCTAAAATCCTACTGCGCATATTACAATCAGGGTGGGGGCGTTGTTTAGGAACGCAACTTTCCCCCTCGTTCTGTCGATACAAGCTTGAGGGCAAGGTATTAATTCTAATCTGCATTAGCTCACGTCAGTTCAGGCGTAGGGCAGGAGCAGCTATTTACTCAGAGTGAACGCAACCAGAGTGTGATGCTGTAAGCTTCTGTACGTGGGATTAGACCCCTGGGATTTCACACTTCTGTTTGTCACACCGCTCTGCAAATACCATCATTTTTCATGATTACGATATTTGGTAACAGTGGCAGGGAAATTGGCATCAGGTCTAATTGGCACCGCAGCCTTACTGGGGCAAGAGACAGCAACGTGCGCAATCGGAACCATCAGGCTGAACAGGGAAGGGGGTGGGCGGAGGCACGCAAAGGACGAAGTAAGTTGGAAAACAGGCCAAGGGATCGAGGAAGCCAAGTGTGAGTTTTCCTGAGCTGAGCTGGATCAGGCCACGATTGTTCAGCGTGCTGAAGAGCTATCATGGTAATGTGTAGACCAGGGGTTCCCCAACACGGTGCCGGCGGTGGGGTTTTTAAATTATTTTCTCTCCCCTCCTTCTAGTGCATTTTTAAAATTACCCCTCTTCTTCCCCTGTACTTGGGCCTCTGCTGTGTGTGGCTCCACCTCACAGAATAATAGAATCAGGGGTCATTTCGTAGAAAAAGAGGTGCAGGAGCTCAGTAGCATAACTCATTTGCATAACTCATTTGCATATGCCACACCCCCTAACACACCCGAAGTGTGTCAGAAGGCAACACCCACCCCTCAGGCTCCACTCCACAGGTGAGTGAAACTGACCTGCTCTTCCTCCATTGTGCAATAAAAATAAGCATAAAGAACACACCCTCATTCTCTTCCTGCTCCCTTGAAACCACCAGGTTTCAAGTAGACTTGAGATACCCAGGACATGTGCACCACCCATCCCTCCCCTTCCCCTCCCCACAACAAGACACCCTGTGAGGGAGGTGGGGCTGAGAGAGGTCTTTTGAGAACTGCTCATGAGAGAACAGCTCTGAGAGAACTTGTGACTGGCCCAAGGTCACACCAGCAGCTGCATGTGGAGGAGTGGGGAATCAAACCCGGTTCTCCCAGATTAGAGTCCAACTCCTGACCACTACACCAAACTGATGGGGTGGAAGCTGCTGAAGGGTTGGTGAAATTTCTCCAGTACTTATGTGCCATGTGCCCAGATAAAAAATGGTATACTTAGAAAATTTATATGCCACTTTGAGCAAGTCTCTGGAAGAGCAGCACACAGTCATAAAAGGAACAATGATAAAATTATCAATATTAAAACAAAATATTAAAAACAATAAAGACCCTAGCAGGGCTTTCCCTGGGGCGCTGCGCCTCTGCACTGCTTGGGGAAGCCGAGCAGGGGGCGGGGCTTGGTCACATGCCCGCCCCCTGGGCTCCTCACTCCCGGAGCTGCGCTCCTGTGTGCTCCCGCTCCAACGGACCCCTGCATAGAATCCCACAGAGTTGGAAGGGGCCATGCAGGCCATCTAGTCCAGCCCCCCCAGCTCAATGCAGGATCAGCCTAGAGCAGGGGTGGCCAAACTGTGGCTCGAGATCCACATGCGGCTCTTTCACACATATTGTGCGGCTCCGAGCAGGGCAGCTGGGGAAGGGGAAGGGGAAGGGAAGCATGCTTTTTCTCCCTCCCTCTCCCCTCCCATCTATTTGCTTTCTTTGTTTCTCTCTCTTTCTCTTTCTTTCCGCCTCTTTCATTCTTTCTTTCCACCTCTCTCTCTATTTCTCTTTCTCTCTTAGACAAATAAATATCATTAGCAAATAGGGTTGCCAAGTCCTACCTGTTTGACGGCGGGGGACTCCTGTCCCCGGTCCGGGACTTCCGCGCGCGTGCAAAGCGCGCGCACACCATGATGACATCACCCGGAAGTGACATCATCAGGCTGGGCATGTTGCCAGGGCGACGCTCTGGCAATCGCCCCAAAACTCTATGGTACAGACTGAATTCACTGAGACATTTTGGCCTGTATTTTGGAGACCCCCCCCCAGCATCTTGGTGGTTACTCACTTCTCACCATTAATACAATCCGTTGCATTTGCCATCCTTCTATCCGGGCTGAAGGTCTAGTAGAGAAAAGTTGTTCTGCGGCCTTGGTCTAACTGAGACCATGTGGAACTAGCCTCTGAACATGAGCAGAGTGTAAATCAAACATTTCCATTCCATTTTTTACTCAAGAGTCCTGACCGATCCAAACCAAGCTATGACACAAGCAGACATCAGCCATGCGCCTACAAAGAGATGCTCAAAACAAACAATTCCAGGCTCCTGCCAGCTAGCCCAGCAACGCAGCGCGATTAAAGGCAACGAAAAGTGGCCTCGAGCTCACTAGTCAAAATGCGGGTGGAAAGCTGCTTTCCATCTTTGTAGGTAGCAACAGATGAGACAGGCGCTGAGCATGAGCCGAACTCAACTCCTCCAAAGGGAAAGCAAGCTGACACAGACCCACGGCCCCCAACATCCCCCTGCCTCTAAGTTATGGCAGCGTCTGTTGCCCCTGAGGAAGTAGCTGGGGTAGGATGGCCAACTCTTGAGCTGGGAAATTCCTGGAAATCTAGGTGTGGAGCCCAGGGGAAAGTGGGGTTTAAGAAGGGAGGGATCTCAGTGGGGTATCACGCCACTGAATCCACCCACTGAAGCTGCCATTTTCTCCAGAGAAACTGAACTTTGTCGTCTGGAGCTCAGTTGTAACTCCAAGAGAACTCCAGGCCCCACCTAGAGGATGGCAACTGTATGTCAGAGGAACCAAGCATATATGAATAGCGTAGGAGGTGGGGGGGCTGTCCTGACCCCAAAAGATCCAGTTCCCCAGTAAGGGAGATGGGCACAGTGGGAGATGGCAAGCCTGCAGCCAATACAAATCCAAAACAGGCCAGTAAGTGGGGCATGCACCAAGGGACCCGCGGTGAGTGCCATGCTCCTCCCATGCGCAACGGAGTTTTTGAAGACAAGAAGGCAGCTGAATTAGCTTAACTGTTGCATTCAGTGGGCTGCAATGGCATTTTTCTTTGTCAAACGGGCCTTTCTACGACTATGGCTGCTATCCCTGATTGCACAAACACACACACACACACACACACAGCAGAGGAGACGGCTTAAAGGCACTCGGAGAGTCAAAGGCTTCTCACGAAGCTGCCACTCCGCTGTGCAAAAGAGGCACCCTAAAGCAGTGCATGATGGGAGAATCGGCAAGGATCAGGAAGTGGCCATTTAGAACAGCCTTCTGCTCTAAGGGCTGTGATTTCCACAGCCTGCTCTGGCCCAGTGAGGAGGAGCTGCCTGCCTTGGACTTGTGCTCCCCGAAAGGGGCTGTTGTCAAAGAACATTCGGTCCCAAAGGCCTGTCGGGCTCCTGTGGGTAATTTGGAAGTCATTTTGTTTGCAATTGCTAAACAGGGACAGACCGCATGTGATGGGGGGAAAAGAAAGGATGTGCCGGGAGCACAGTCAGACAACAGCTCTTCAGTTGAGCCACATGAACTCAAGAGCCGACCCACAGCGGGGAGAGCATCAGCTCTGGATTGGCAAGGCCTGGCTTCCAAACCCTCTCCATCCATTAAACTCAGAGGGGGTGTCAGAGGTCATTTCTACACCAGGTACTCGGTCTGGTTTGCTGATGATGAGAAGCGAGTGTCCTGTCCCCCCATTCCCACGCAGCACTGAAGTTAGGGCTGTCAAGTCAGCCCGGGGGGCGGGGGATCCCCCGCTACAGGGGTTCCCGATCCGCCCGCCAGCATTCGGCCGGTGGGGGAAACCCTGCCCCTGAAGTCGTCCAGCCTGGACGATTTCCCTCACATAATGACATCACCCGGAAGTGACGCCATCACGTTGGGGGCGTTGCCAGGGCGACGCTCTGGCAATCGCCCCAAAACTCTATGATACCATAGAGTTTTGGGGTGATTGCCAGAGCATCGCCCTGGCAACACCCCCAACGTGCTGACGTCACTTCCGGTGACGTCAGCCGGCGCGTTCGCTTTGCGCGCTCACCGATGAAGCTCCCAGCCAGCAGAGGACTCCCCCCCCCCCCCCGCCGGTAAGCTCGAGGGACTTGGCAACCCTAACTGAAGTGCTCTTCGGTTCCTTCTGGCTTTCCTAGGGTCTTTCCTGAACCTTCTGCACTATGATCTATTAGGAAAGATCACAGCAAAGCCAGAGCAGTGGACAGATGGATGGGAAAATCCAGCCCTCTCCTGTACCGGTCACCGTGAGCACCTCCTTCCCTGCCCAGTCTTCCGTGACAAACATTCCTCACCCTGGAATGCAAATGAAAGATGGGAATTCAGAGGGCCTAATAATCAGCCTGGCCAGACCTGGGTGGCCCATGCTGGCCCAATCTCTTTAGGTCTCAGAAGCTAAGGAGGGTCAGAGGTGGCTAGTCCTAGGGTGGGAGACCACCAAGGAAGTCCAGGGATGCCACATGAAGGAAGGCCATGGCAAGCCAGCTCTGCTTGTCTCTTTGTCTTGGAAACCCTCTGGGGTCACCCTAAGTTGGCTGAGTCTGGACGGCACTTTGCACCACCGACAGACACATCGTTATAACGATATAAAGCTATAATGACGTATCGAACACCAGTTTTACATCCATTGAAAAACTGCGGGAGGGAATACCGGCAGTTGGGGGGTAGAGCAGAGGAAATGTGGGGAAACCCACTGTGCCTAAGTCCCGTTGCTCCCACAATGAACATAAGAACATAAGAGAAGCCAACGTTGGATCAGGCCAGCGGCCCATCCAGTCCAACACTCTGTCACACAGTGGCCAAAAACACCAGGTGCCCTCAGGAGGTCCAGCAGTGGGGGCAGGACACCAGAAGCCCCTCCCACTGTTGCCCCCCCCCCCCATCAAGCACCAAGAATACAGAGTATCACTTGCCCCAGACATAAGAACAGAAGAGAAGCCAACGTTGGATCAGGCCAGCGGCCCATCCAGTCCAACACTCTGTCACACAGTGGCCAAAAACACCAGGTGCCCTCAGGAGGTCCAGCAGTGGGGCCAGGACACTAGAAGCCCTCCCACTGTTCCCCCCCCCCCCACTCAAGCACCAAGAATACAGAGCATCACTTGCCCCAGACCAAGAGTTCCTATCTATACCTTGTGATTAATAGCCACTGATGGACCTCAGCTCCATAGGTTTATCTAATTCCCCCTTGAAGCCGTCCATGCGTGTAGCCGCCACCACCTCCTGGGGCAGTGAATTCCACGTGTTCATCACTCTCGGGGTGAAGAAGTACTTCCTTTTATCCGTTCTAACCCGACTGCTCGGCAATTTCATGGAGTGCCCATGAGTTCTTGTATTGTGAGAAAGGGAGAAAAGGACTTCTTTCTCTACCTGCTCTATCCCATGCATAATCTCATAAACCTCAGTCATGTCACCCCTCAGCCGTCGTTTCTCCAAGCTAAAGAGCCCCAAGCGCTTCAACCTTTCTTCATAGGGAAAGTGTTCCAACCCTTTTATCATTCTAGTTGCTCTTTTCTGCACTTTTTCCAATGCTATAATATCTTTTTTGAGGTGGGGCGACCAGAACTGTACACAGTACTCCAAATGAGGTCGCACCATCGATTTATACAGGAGCCTTATGATACTGGCTGATTTGTTTTCAATTCCCTTCCTAATAACCCCCAGCATGAATGGGCAGCAGCAGCAAGAATACTACTGAGTAGTGATAACTGCATGTAAGTCGCCAATCTACTTGGTAGGTAGGGTTGCCAACCTCCAGGTGGGGCCTGGAGATCTCCCAGAATGACAACTGATCTCCAGACGACAGAGATCAGTTCCCATAGAGAAAACGGAGGATGGAGGATGGACCTTTATACCCACTGAGATCTCTTCTCTCCCCAACACCGCCCATCCCAGCCTCTAGCCCCCCCCCAAAAAAAAAAACCTTGAGGAATTTTCCAACCCAGAGCTGGTAACCCTACCTGAAGGCCTGCTGAGAAGATAAAGTGGATTGACTCCATGCGAGCTGAGCTCCTCTAAGGCAAGGCGTGATATGAAGTTAAAGAATGCTGATGAATGGGAAGGCACTCGGGAATCTCTTTGCCCAACCGGATTCTTGATGAAATGGAGGGGAGGAGAAAGATGTAAGCTGCTTCAGGTCCCCAAAGGAGAGAAAGGCAGGATATAAATGAAGTAAGTAAATAGGAAAAACTGGTAAATGAAAAGGTAACTGTTATTCAAATTTGTAAAGAAATCCCAATCAGATCCTGTACGTTTTGCATTTGTGTTGGCCAATTTCTTCCCAGGTGCCTTTCGGCTCTGGGAGAGCTTTGTTGGACCCCCGCTGAGCGGTGGCATGATTTATCCTGGGTTTTAACACATAATGTGCCCGCTGCACGGCATGGCAGGTGCATGAACAGAAGATAGATGAGACTTCCCTGCCGATTTAATACATCAAAGCTGAGAATGACACAAACCATCTGAAACAGCTGCCGAGTGACATGACAAAGCCACGCAGTTTAGTCTGGCTCTGGGAGTTTGCTTTGTTGGACAGAGACGTGAGAATAATTGCTGCCGTTGCTGGAGCCAAGGGAGGCTTTCCTCCTCAGTCTGCGTGGGTTGCGTGGGGGGCCTGTTGAGAAGGAATGCCAGTGCTAAAACAAGAGGCGTGACGGATGTTGCTTGGACCGATCTCTCCTCACCTGGAAGGAAGGAAGGACTCTGGGAAATGTGTGCCTCTCTGTGACATTTGTTCAAGTACCTGCCATCTGTTTGCACCTTCAAATGGTTTTCCAGGCTCTGAAGGAGCTCGTTGAGGCCCCTTTGGGTTTACATGAGGGGCGCTTTGCACCTCTGACCCGGCAACTGTGCCTGGGAGCTGCAAAAGATGGGCCTTCCCCTCCATCATGCCTCTTCCAAAGCCCGGAAGACTTTGGCTTGTCCCCTTACTAGGGCTGCCAGCTCTGGGTTGGGAAATACCTAGAGGTTTTGGGGGTGGAGCCTGAGGAGGGCAGAGTTTGGGGAGGGGAGGGTCTTCAATGGGGTATAATGCCATAGAGTCCACCCTCCAAAGTGGCCATTTTCTCTGAGTGAACTGATCTCTGCCACCTGGAGTCCAGTTGTAATACCAGGTGCTCTCCAGCTGCCACCTGGAGACTGGCAACCCTATTCCTTAGTCCCCATTCCCAGCCAGAAATCCCAATCAGCACACTGACATACTTCATTCATTTATTAAAACAATTATACCCCCAACTTTACTTTTGGTTTAAGATGGCTTACAGCTTGGTGTTGTTAAAAGCAAGCGGACTCTAATCTGGAGAGCCGGGTTTGATTCCTCACTCCTCCACATGCAGCCAGCTGGGTGACGGTGGGTCAGTCACAGTTCTCTCAGAGCTGTCCTCTCAAGAGCTCTCTCAGCCCCACCTAGCTCACAGGGTGTCTGTTGTGGGGAGAGGAAGGGAAGGAGATGGGTGACCTTGGGGCAGCCACAGTTCTCTCAGAGCTGTTCTCAAAAGAGCCATTCTCAAAAGAGCTCTCTCAGCCCCACCTACCTCACAGGGTGACTGTTGTGGGGAGGGGAAGGGAAGGAGATGTAAGCTGCTCTGAGACTCCAAGTGAAGGACAGGGTATAAATCCAATCTCTTCCTCTTCTTCTTCTCTTAAAAGACAATTCGAACCAGAATAAAATTACAGGCCCAAAGCCTGCCTCCCTCTCCATCCCTTAAAAGATGCCTGCCATTTGTGTGCCTGTTAAGTACCGCCAAGATGCTTACGACATATGGCGACCCTATGAATTAATATCCTCTATAATGTCCTATTGTTAACAGCCTTCCTCAGGTCTTGCAAGCTGAGAACCTAGGGTTGCGAAATCCCCTGAGTTTACCGGCAGGGGGGAGTCCTCTGCTGGCTGGGAGCTTCATTGGTGTGCACGCAAAGCGCGCGCGCCGGCTGACGTCACCGGAAGTGACATCAGCACATTGGGGGCGTTGCCAGGGCGACGCTCTGGCAATCGCCCCAAATCTCTATGGTATCATAGAGTTTTGGGGCGATTGCCAGAGCGTCACCCTGGCAACGCCCCCAACGTGCTGACGTCACTTCCGGGTGACGTCATTACGTGAGGGAAGTCGTCCAGGCTGGACGACTTCGGGGGCGGGGTTTCCCCTGCCGGCCGAATGCTGGCCAGCGGATCGGGAACCCCTGTAGCGGGGGATCCCCCGCCCCCCGGGCTGACTTGGCAGCCCTATGAGAACCAGAGCTCCCTTTATTTATGTATTCCTTTACTGAGCTTGGCAAACAGGCAAGCTTTGAAGATCTCCAAGGAGGGGGGATTTCTTCACCTCTTCAAGAGGCCCATTCCATAGACCAGGAGCCATGACAATGCTGGCATAGTGTAGATATGCAGTAATGTGGAGGCCAAGCTGTTTAAAGAATAAAGTCAGTTTATTAAGAAGAGAACAAGCTTTGTAAGAAAGAGGAGCAAGAAAGAGAAGTCTAACTGTCTAACTAGCAAGGAGAGAGTCAGAAGTTAACAGTTCTCAGCAGGAGTAGGAAAAATCCCAACAGAACCAATCAGGAGACCAGAAGCCGACCATTTGAAAACAGTAGGAAGTCCCTAATCTCACTATGCTAACTAGTTGTCCTCTCTGCTGCCCCCTGCAGGATGTTCTTCTAATCTTCTCTATCTATGCACTATAGACCTTGCATATTCCAAGAGAGAAGGTCTGGGCCCTGTTTGATGCCAGATGAGCCACCCTCAGTGGCAGGATAGCGAACAAATGGCTGCACAGGGACATACAGAAGGAGATGGCCCTTCACATCTGTGGGTCCCAGGTTGTTAAAGGCTGTAAAGGTCATAACCAGCACCTTGAATTGAACTCAGTTTCTCTCTCCTTCTCTCCCCCCCCCCTTCTCCCCCTGAGAACCAGTTTGGTGTAGTGGTTAAGTGTGTGAACTCTAATCTGGGAGAACCGGGTTTGATTCCCTACTCCTCCACTTGCACCTGCTGGATGACCCCGGGCAAGCCATAGCTCTGTCACAGCTGTTCTTGAAAAAGAGCAGTTTCTGTCAGAGCTCTCTCAGCCCCACCTACCTCACAGGGTGTCTGTTGTGGGGAGGGGAAGGGAAAGGAGTTTGTAAGCTGCTCTGAGACTCCTTTGGGTAGTGAAGGGCGGGGTATAAATCCAATCTCATCCTCCTCCTCCTCCTGCTCTTCTTCTTCTTCTTCTTCTTCTTCTTCTCTCCTTCAGTGGCCTTCCCCCTTGCAAGCTCCTTGAAGACAGAGACCTGCCAATTTTTTTTCTTACAGGATTCTATTAGGGCTGCCAAGTCCCCCGGCAGGGCGGGGGAAACACCGATTTTTAGTGCTTACCCCCGCTTTTTCAAAGTTGGCCACTGGGGGGACAAAATGGCTGCCTTAAAAGGGAAATGTCTGCAGAGAGCCTGCCCTGCAGTAAAAAGCCTCACCAGACATTTCCCCTTTAAGAAGTCAGCAAGAGAGCTTCCACAGCAAGAGAGGTCCGCCCAGAGATTAAGGAGGGACTGAAGGAGCTGCTTTTGCATGTGGCTGGCAAGGTAAGTTTCTCTTCCAGCTCTTTTCATTCTCTCTCCCTCTTTCTTTTTTCTGTCTGTCTGTCTGTCTCTCTCTCTCTCTCTCTGTCCCCATCCAGCAGAGGTCTATCAGTAGCTATTATAGCCACAAGGTCTAAATGGAAGTAAGTGCCTCTGCCAGTTTTTTTTCCTTCTCTCTCTCCCTCTTTCTTTTTTCTGTCTGTCTGTCTCTCTCTCTCTCTCTCTGTCCCCATCCAGCAGAGGTCTGTCAGTGGCTATTATGAGCCACAAGGTCTAAATGGAACCCTTTGTCTGGGGCAGTGATGCTCTGCATTCTTGGTGCTTGGGGGGCAACAGTGGGAGGGCTTCTGGAGTTCTGGCCCCGCTGCTGGACCTCCTGAGGGCACCTGGTATTTTTGGCCACTGTGTGACACAGAGTGTTGTACTGGATGGGCTGTACTGGATGGGCCGATCCACTGTGGCTTCTCTCCTGTTCTTATGATATGAAAATCATATTTAGCACTTGTGTAGCACTTAGTGCTTCATATTCTGCTGAGATGAGGAAGGATTCAGTAGGGCTGTTGCTCAGTGATAGAGCATCTGCTTGACATGCAGGAGGTATCAGCTTCTTCAGCTAAAAAAGGATCAGGTAATAGGTGACATTAAAGATCTCAGCCTGAGACCCTGGAGAGCCACTACCAGTCTGAGTAGTCAATACTGACCTTGATGGACCAATGGCCTGATTCAGTATCAGGAAACTTCATGAGTTCATGTGGAAGCATGTGGAAGCAACATCACAGGATGTGACATCACAAAATGATCTCACTTCCTTTCTCCTGGCTCCACCCCCAAAGTCTCCTGGCTCCACCCCCAAAGTCCCCAGATATTTCCCAAGTTGGACTTGGCAGCCCTAGATTCTATGAAGGTATCATGGACTTTGATGGGGCTGCGTGAAGGGTTAAAGCTATTTTTTTAATGATACTTCTCAGACCAAGAGGCAGGGAGTCCACTACGGTACAATTCTTGCTGTGCATTTGTGCGGCAAGCAATGCTCCCTCTAAGCTGTGGAGTCTTGTGAGCAAAAATTCTACCTTGTGAGCTACTGGGCATTAAAGTTGTGAGCGAGCGATTTGGCTGCTGCAGAAATTCGTTTGCTCTGAAGCTATCCCTTCCTGAGCTGTGACAGAAATGTGTGAGCCGGAGGCTAAAAAACGTGAACCGGCTCACACTGACTCAGTTTAGAGGGAACACGGGTGGCAAATCTGACAGCTCATAGCCGTATGCGGTGATTGCCGCTCGGCATTGCTGGGAGGTGCCTGGGATTTCACAGCTTCAGTTATTGCCCCAAACCTTTCCCCATACAGTCTCCAGGAATTCTCGCCTGCTGTGTAACCGGGAGGATCCCCGTCTCAGAATTAATCTAGCGAACCAGATTACAGTAGTGAATAATCCAGGTTTGGAGCAAGGAGCCCAGGGATTAAATACATGCAGAGAAACACTAATGTGGATTAGGGGTCCAACAGTAACCTTCCTGAAGTGATGGGGAGACCCTGGCTCAAGTATGAAAGGGCATGCCTCGAGGACACAATGCCCCTTCTCCCCCCCATGGCCATCAGAAGCACTGAGAGGTAAGAGCCGCAGCCGAAGCTCTTGGTTCCTCTAATAATAACAACAACTGTGACCCCTCAAGTCACAACCAGCTCATGGCAGCCATCAAGGCCAGAGGTGAACAGAGGGGGTTTGCTGTTGCCTGCCACTGCCATAGCAACCCCAGTCTTCCTTGGTGGTCTCCAGGGGTCCGTTGGAGCGGGAGCACACAGGAGCGCAGCTCCGGGAGTGAGGAGCCCAGGGGTGGGCACATGACCAAGCCTCACCCCGTCCTCGGCTTCCCCGAGCAGTGCAGAGGCGCAGGGCCCCAAGGAAAGCCCTACTAGGGTCTTTATTGATTTTAATGTTTTGTTTTAATATTGATAATTTTATCATTGTTCCTTTTATGACTGTGTGCTGCTTTTCCAGAGACTTGCTCAAGGTGGCATATACATTTTCTAAGGATACCATTTTTTATCTGGCCACATGGCACATAAGTACTGGAGAAATTTCACCAGCCCTTCAGCAGCTTCCACCCCATCAGTTTGGTGTAGTGGTCAGGAGTTGGACTCTCATCTGGGAGAACCGGGTTTGATTCCCCACTCCTCCACATGCAGCTGCTGGTGTGACCTTGGGCCAGTCACAAGTTCTCTCAGAGCTGTTCTCTCATGAGCAGTTCTCAAAAGACCTCTCTCAGCCCCACCTACCTCACAGGATGTCTTGTTGTGGGGAGGGGAAGGGGAAGGGATGGGTGGTGCACGTGTCCTGGGTATCTCAAGTCGACTTGAAACCTGGTGGTTTCAAGGTAGCAGAAATAGAATGAGGGTGTGTTCTTTACGCTTATTTTTATGGCACAAAGTATTGGATGGGGAAGGGAACGGAGGAAGAGCAGGTCAGTTTCACTCACCTGTGGAGTGGAGCCTGAGGGGTGGGTGTTGCCTTCTGACACACTTCCGGGATGTTAGGGGGTGTGGCATATGCAAATGAGTTATGCTAATGTTATGCCGATGAGCTCCTGCACCTCTTTTTCTACGGAATGACCCCTGGTGGTCTCCCATCCAAGTACCGACCATGGCTGACCCTGCTTCGCTTCTAGGCTCTGAAGAGCCTGGACAAGGCTGGGCTATCAGGCTGCTAAGTGTCCTCTCGCTATGTGCGCACAAAGTGCTGTCAAGTCACCGCGGCGTTACAGTGACCCTGTAGGGTCTTCAAGGCAAGCGGCTAACAAAAATGTGCTGGTGTTGCCTGCCTCTTCATAGCAACCCTGGCATTCCTTGGGGGCCTCCAAACAGTATCCGGGGCTGGCCCTGCTTATCTTCGGAGATCTGATGAGATCTGGGTTGCCTGGGCCATCCAGTTCAGGACAGGGGTCCTCTGCCCCATGGTGAAAGAAGTGGATGCTCTCCCGTTCCCCACCACGGTCACGTCAGGGTGTAGAAAACAGTGCTGGTGGCGGCAGCCACATCCTGGTCCACCTCCCAGCTGAGAATCAGGAAGAGGAGGTGCCAAAGGGCAGTCTCCAAGCAGAGGGAACAGCCGAATGGGCTCTCCCCAAGTCCAAACGGGCAGGCTCCTGAAGCAAGGCTAGCCAGCAGCTGCTTCTCCTCCCCGAAGAAGGAGCAGAGCACCAGAGGGTTAATCCCGTGCCTGGCTCTCAGCGTGAGGCAGAGGGGCACCGGGAAGCAAGGCTTGATTGCTTAAATTGTAGATTGCCTCTTGACATTAATTACTATGTAAATCCGACAGATTAACATTGTCGGATGATGAGTGACAAGTTTCACTTGGAGCCGGCTTTCCTCAGGTGTTTGGCTGCTATGTAAGTTGCCATGGCAATCTGCTCATTTTTTAAAAGAAATGTCTGGGAGCCAGCACCCGGGGACTTCGCACAGAGACATTTTCGTAACGCTAAAACACAGCGCGGGGTGGCTGGCGGTGCCAAGACACCCGACCTCGGCCCCTTTTTAAGGGGTGGGGGGAGCGAGACAAGGGCTGGCTAAAAACCAGGTCTCTTGTTGGTCTTTCATTGATTCCCCACCACAACTTCCAATGTCTAGGTTTGTTGTGTATTGATGCTGCGGTCGCCATGTGCTCCTGCAATGGCGACCACCACGTGGACCTTTGCACGTGGTCCGAACCTACCTGAGCTTCGGCCAGGTAGGACAATAGATGATCGAATCCTGAATGTCCACCAGTCCTGTGCCTAGGTTTCCCCCGGGGGATCTATGAACTGCAACCATGAACTTAAGGTCCTATCCGGATATTTGGGCGAGTTCGAGGGATTATCTCCGACCAACATAAAAGCGGGCGCGAAGCCCGGGATTGGCATGTACCATCGGATCCCGCAATAAACTACAATGCTGTTTTCACCCTTACCAGCCTCCCGACTCCAGTACTTCTCAAGAGAGCCAGTTTGGTGTAGTGGTTAAGTGCGCGGACTCTAATCTGGGAGATCCAGGTTTGATTCCCCACTCCTCCACTTGCACCTGGCTGGATGACCTTGGGCAAGCCATAGCTCTGTACCAGCTGTTCCCTCAAGGACAGCTTGGGAAAGAGTTATCTCAGCCCCACCTACCTCACAGTATGTCTGTTGTGGGGAGGGGAAGGGAAAAAGAGTTTGTAAGCCACTCTGAGACTCTTAAGTGAGTGAAGGGCGGGATATAAATCCAATCTCTTCTTCTTCTTCTTCTTCTTCTTCTTCTTCTTCTTCTTGGTCAAAAGCAAGAGCCCTCTTGCTTGGAACCTCCCATCCCATGAAGAACCACGCATCACACCCCAGGATGAACCTGGAGGTCCCAGCCTTTCAGAAGTTCTCTTTCAAATATGGGGCACAGTGTCCGTCTTCATTTTTGGAACACAGCCCCTGACAGGATCCAAATGGTACTTCCAAAAAAAAACCCAAAACCACAACACAGACAAACATAGGAAGGAAAGGAAATGTTCTTCTTCTTGGAGAAAACTGATATGAAAAATGTCACGGTTACAGCCAGGATTGCTAACCCTGGGTTGGCAAATGCCTGGAGATTTGAGGGTAGATCCTGGGGATGGCCAGGTTTTTTTGGGGGGGGGGGGCTCAGTGGGGTATAATGCCATAGAGTCCACCCTCCAAAGCAGCCATTTTCTCTGGGGGAACTGATCTCTCTTATCTGGAGATCACTTGTAATTCTGGGGGGTCCCTAGGTCCCACTTGGTGGCCGGTGAGCTTAGCTGCAATGACATCCTTCCCTAGCTTGAGGCAGGGTTACCGACTTCCCAACTGGTCCCTCTAGCTGTCCGTTTGAGATCCGTTCGATCTGCAATGATTACCATGGTATGTTATTTACTGCCATGCCATGAAAAGCTCCAACTGCCCATTTCTGCACATTAAATCTCTGTTGAAGGGATGTGGGAGAGCCGGATTTGATTCCCCACTCCCCCACTTGCTGCTGCTGGATAACCTTGGGCAAGCCATAGTTCTATCAGAGCTGTTCTCTCGCAAGCAGTCCTCTTAGAGCTCTCTCAGCCCCACCTACCTCACAAGGTGTCTGTTGTGGGGAGGGGAAGGGAAAGGAGTTTGTAAGCCGCTCCGAGACTCCTTCGGGTAGTGAAGGGTGGGGTATAAATCCAATCTCCTCCTCCTCCTTCTTCCTTGGGCTGTTTGCTGCCTGATCTCATGGCCATGTGGGGTTGCCAGCTCAAGATTCAGAAATACCCAGACATTTGAGGGTGAAGCCCGGGAGGGTGGGATTTAGGGAGGGGGGAGACCTCAGTAGGGTATGATGCCAGGCAGTCCACGTCCCAAAACAGCCATTTGCTCCAGGAGAAGTGGAATAAATGTCTTAAGACAGACAGACAGATGATAGATTGCTCTGCTGATTTTATCTCCGCCGAAGTATATTTTTCTAAGAATACCTATCACAGATAGATAATAAATAGATGCAGGGGTCCGTTGGAGCGGGAGTGCACAGGAGCGCAGCTCTGGGAGTGAGGAGCCCAGGGGGGCGGGCACATGACCAAGCCCCGACCCCGTCTCAGCTTCCCCAAGCAGTGCAGAGGCGCAGCGCCCCGGGGAAAGCCCTGCTAGGGTCTTTATTGATTTTAATGTTTTGTTTTAATAGTGATAATTTTATCATTGTTCCTTTTATGACTGTGTGCTGCTTTTCCAGAGACTTGCTCAAGGTGGCATAGAAATGTTCTAAGTGTACCATTTTTTATCTGGGCACTGGGCACATAAGTACTGGAGAAATTTCACCAACCCTTCAGCAGCTTCCACCCCATCAGTTTGGTGTAGTGGTCAGGAGTTGGGCTCTCATCTGGGAGAACCGGGTTTGATTTCCCCACTCCTCCACATGCAGCTGCTGGTGTGACCTTGGGCCAGTCACAAGTTCTCTCAGAGCTGTTCTCTCATGAGCAGTTCTCCAAAGACCTCTCTCAGCCCCACCTACCTCACAGGGTGTCTTGTTGTGGGGAGGGAAAGGGAAAGGGATGGGTGGTGCACATGCCCTGGGTATCTCAAGTCTACTTGAAACCTGGTGGTTTCAAGGGAGCAGGAAGAGAATGAGGGTGTGTTCTTTACGCTTATTTTTATTGCACCAAGTATTGGCTGGGGAAGGGAAGGGAGGAAGAGCAGGTCAGTTTCACTCACCTGTGGAGTGGAGCCTGAGGGGTGGGTGTTGCCTTCCGACACAATTCCGGGATGTTGGGGGGGGTGGCATATGCAAATGAGTTATGCTAATGAGTTATGCTAATGAGTTATGCTAATGAGCTCCTGCACCTCTTTTTCTACGAAATGACCGCTGAATAGATGAGAGAGAAGGAGAGAGAGAAGCTATCTTTGTACTCTGGAGACCAGCTGTAATTCCGAGAAATCTCCATCCCTACCTGGAGCTTCCCAACCATAAGGGTACAGCAGGTTTGGCTCTGTTAAAATTGTGGGGGAAGGGATGCGAAAGAAGCAAAAGAAGATCAGACCACAGAAAGCAAGCCTGACCCAGAAACCTTTCTAGGGGCCCAGAGCACTTTGGCTGGTGGGCCAATGGAGGCTGGGAGTCCAGGCGGTGAGTGGCATCGTACCATCCCAAGCCCCACCGGCGGCAGCTCTGTCTCTCAGCAAGACCCTGGCAACTGTGAAGCTGATCCTGTCAACAGGAAATAATCTTTCCGAGACCTGCTCCTTTATTTTAGGCCGGAGGCTGGATCTCTCGAACGTCTTGGAGATGGTCTCTGCTTTAGCATGAGAGCATCCAACTGGTCTTGCGGCATTTGAAAGAACCTCTTCCACCCATCACTCGCAGGCCGTGTTATGTTTGACGGAGCGCCTGAAGCAATCACAGCGCAATCTTTCTTCATCGTGGCATTTATTTCCTGCCAGTGTCACTCGCCCACTTGCTTGGGCGGCAGCGTGATGAACAGCTCCCTCTTTTCATCTCCTCGCTGAAGATCCCCCTCCTCCCTGCTTCACCTGGCTGAGCCAATAAGCACACACACACAAGCCGCCGCAAGATGATGGAGCCGAGAGTGGGTGTCTACCACTCTGTGATCATCGGGGCTTTATCACGTTCAGCATGGCCTGCTCATTGGTCCCTCTGGATGGGTCTAAGCTTTGGCTTAGCTCCCCTGAGCACTTTTAAATGGGCGGGTGCGAGGTGCTGTGTATCCCAAAGCCCGGGTTGGAAACCAGACTTAGGAGCCCTCTGGCATGGTCAGAATAGGGCTGCCAAGTCCAACTTGGGAAATATCTGAGGACTTTGGGGGTGGAGCCAGGAGACTTTGGGGGTGGAGCCAGGAGAAAGGAAGTGACATCATTTTGTGATGTCACATCCTGTGATGTTGCTTCCACATGCTGACACATGAACTCATGAAGTTTCCTAATACTGAGCTTCTGCTGCTGCCTTGAGCTTTATAGGCTTGCAAGCAGCATTACCCAGACTGTGACTTTTATGCCACTGTTTTTTGTCGCTGAACAAGAGTCAGTGTTATGTAGCAGTCAGTTTGTTTGGCTGGGATCTGGGAGAGCCTGGCTCAAAACCCTGCAGTGCCATGGAATCATTTTATTTAATACTGAATCAGGCCATTGGTCCATCAAGGTCAGTATTGACTACTCAGACTGGTAGTGGCTCTCCAGGGTCTCAGGCTGAGATCTTTAATGTCACCTATGACCTGATCCTTTTTTAGCTGAAGAGGCTGATACCTCCTGCATGTCAAGCAGATGCTCTATCACTGAGCAATGGCCCTACTGAATCCTTCCTCATCTCGGCAGAATATGAAGCACTAAGTGCTACACAAGTGCTAAATATGATTTTCATATCATAAGAACAGGAGAGAAGCCACAGTGGATCAGGCCAACAGCCCATCCAGTACAACACTCTGTGTCACACAGTGGCCAAAAATACCAGGTGCCCTCAGGAGGTCCAGCAGCGGGGCCAGAACTCCAGAAGCCCTCCCACTGTTGCCCCCCAAGCACCAAGAATGCAGAGCATCACTGCCCCAGACAAAGGGCTCCATTTAGACCTTGTGGCTATAATAGCCACTGATAGACCTCTGCTGGATGGGGACAGAGAGAGAGAGAGAGACAGACAGACAGACAGAAAAAAGAAAGAAAGGGGGAGGGGGAGAGAGAGAAGGAAAAGAGCAGGCAGACCCCAGCAGCTTACCCCAAGCAGCTTACTCCAGCAGCAGGCCACATGCAAAAGCAGGCCCTTCAGCAGAAAGAGCCTCTCTGGGCGGGACTCTCTTGCTCTTTCTTAAAGGGGAAATGTCTGTTGAGGCTTTTTACTGCAGGGCAGGCTCTCTGCAGACATTTCCCTTTTAAGAGGCCAGGGCAGGCTTCGACGTTTCCCTGCTGGCAGCCATTGCCTCCCCCGGTGGCCAATTCTGAAAAAGCGGGGGAAAGCTTTAAAAATCGGTGCTTCCCCCGCCCTACCCGGGGACTTGGCAGCCCTAGGTCAGAAGGGGGCGATGCTGGCTTCCCCTCTTCTCTGCACAGGGTGCTATCCCTGTGGCTGGCTAGGAGCTACAGCTATGGATGGCAACTCTGTCTCTGCACCGTCAGTACCAGTGTTCCCTCTAAGCTGAGTTAGTGTGAGCTAGCTCACAGTTTTTTAGCCTCCAGCTCACAGATTTTTGTCCCAGCTCAGGAAGGAGGGCTCCAGAGCAAGCTAATTTATGCAGTAGCCAAATCGCTGGCTCACAACTTTAATGCCAGTAGCTCAGAAAGTCGAATTTTTGTTCACAAGACTCCACAGCTTAGAGTAGGGTTCCCAAGTCCCCCCGGGAGGCGGAGAAACCCCTACTGAAGTGGCCTGCTCCACGCCAGCCCGGATTGTGCCGCCGGGGGGAACCCCGCCCACCAGGGGCATAGACTTTTTAAATCCCCGGGGGGGGCTCTCTCGCCAGACCATGTCCCCGCCACTCCCCCCCCGGGAGGCAGACTCAAGGGGCGCAGTCTCCTCGGGGCGCAGTCTCGGCGGCGGCAGCCAGCTGGCCGGCTGACTGCCCCCCACGCGAGCGGGACCATGTCCCCGCCTCCTCTTCCCCCCCCCCCGCCCCAGGGAGGCAGGAGGGCAGGCCGGGGGGGGAAGGAGAGGTGGCGAGGGCCGACTCTGGAGGGAGCCCGGCATCACGCCCACGGGTTCTGGGGCGGAGGGGCCAGTCCTCGCATATGGGGGGGGTTCCGGGTTCCAGGCCCTCCTCGCCCAGTCGGGGGACCGCAAAGGCCTCTGGCCGCGGCTGTTGGACGGTGAGAGAGGGGCCGTAGGTACCATTCCTTGGGGCCCGGAAGAGCAGCAGGCACCTGGCGGGGGGACCTCTGGGCTCCACCAGGACTCCGCCGCGGGTACTTGGCCGGCCGGCCCGGCCCAGGCGACCGACCGGCGGAACGCTGGCACCTAAGGCAGCCGGCTCACCAGAGCCCCCCCGCCAGGGGTCTTCTTGGGGCGCAGCGCCCGCTTCTCCAGCCACGGCCGGCTTCCGTGGGGCGCCGAGCGCAGCCTGGGCGCCAGGCGGAGCGAGGAGGGAGCGGCCCTCCCGTCCGGGGGGGTGCTCATCTCTCCGGGGTCTCTGGCGGTGAAAGGGCTTCCCCCGGCGGCCCACCCGCCGCCATTGCCGCCGCTGCTGCTGCCGGTTGCCAGGCGTGGAAGGCCTTCCTGGGACGGAGCCCGAGAGGCTGGAGGAGGAGAAGCCCCCCGGACGCCTGGCTCGCCTGGGAGTGGCAGGGCTACTCCCGCGGAGCCCCCGAGGGGAGGGGAGGGGAGGGATATGGGTTCCGCCGAGCTGCATGCAAGGGGTGCCGTCTCTGGTACGTGTGGCAGCAGCCAGGGGTCTCCCTCCGCCCACCGGCGGGCGCTCCCGCGGGCGCTGCATTTTGCCGGGGGGGCTGAGCCCCCCCCGGGAAATTTCGGGGGAGGATCGAGCCCTCGAGCCCCCCCATAGTTGACGCCCATGCCGCCCACAAATTGCTGGGCTCCGAAGATGTGCCCGGCGCGATGACGTCACCCGGAGGTGACGTCATCGCGTCGGGCACGTTTTTGGGGGGACGCTCTATAATGCGAGGGGAAACTTTATGGTTTTCCCTTGAATTAGAGAGGTCCCGCCCCAACATGCCTGACATGATGACATTTGGGGGAGGGAGCTCAGCTGGGTGTAACCCGATGACTCCACCCCCGGCAAGGACTCCCCCCGCCAAACAGCAGGTAACACTTGGCAACCCTAGCTTAGAGGGAGCATTGGTCAGTACCCAGATCTTCTTCCAATTGTGGTAGGGTTGCCAACCTCCAAGTGAGGCCCAGTAAAACCCTGGAATTACAACTGATCTCCAGACAACATAGATCAGTTCCCCCTGAGAAAATGGCTGCTTTGGAGGGTGGACTCTACATCATTAAATCCCCCTGAGGCTCTCCCCTCCCCAAACTTCGCCCTCCCAAGTATTTGCCCCCTAATCTCCAGGAATTTCCCAACCCAGAGTTGGCAATAGGGTTGCCAGCCTCCAGGTGGGACCTGGGGATCTCCTGCTTTTACAACTGATCTCCAGCTGACAGATCAGCTCCCCTGGAGAAAATGGCTGCTTTGAAGGGTGGGCTCTATGGCATTGTACCATGCTGAGGCCCCTCCCCTCCCCAAACACCATCTTCTCATGGCTCCACCCCCAAAGTCCCCAGGTATTTTCCAACCCGGACTTGGCAACCCTAGTTGGCAACCATGGTTGTGTGGTCCAAAAGTAGCACTTTATATATTTCTCGACTCTTTTCCCCCCCACTCTGCCATGATGCTTCCTGCTCTATCGGGTTGCCGAACACCTCCTCTGCCTCTTTGCCATAAAACCCAGACATTTCCCCTTTCCAGAACGATGGAGGAAGGAGTGCCGTCCTGGAGGGTTTCATCCCAATCAGATGGGAAACCAACAGATTCCATCTCAAATGGTGTTTTACCAACACTTGGGAAATGAAAATGAAAGTAATAATAAAAATGAATGCATAATGAATACAGCAACTTCAAATTAAGTTTTTCTTTAAAAAACTAAAATGAAGGAAAATGCACACCCCTGGAGTTTGGGCTAAATATTTTCCCTCCACACATTCAACAGCAAGCTCAGAAACAGTAGGGGAGTTTTGAAAAACCGCAATCTCTCGCTTATATCACGGGTGGGGGGCGGGATCTGTAGGGACGCCTTTGAACAGCAGGTAGCGACTGAGTTTTTGCATATATTTGTACCAACAGTGTTGCTCTCGTGTTCCTCGAGTTGCCAAATTTGGACTGGGAATTTTCTGGACATTTGGGGGCGGTTCCTGGGGAGGGCAGGGGACTGGGAAGGGAGCAAGCTCAGCTGGGTATAACCAGGGGTCATTTCGTAGAAAAAGAGGTGCAGGAGCTCATTAGCATAACTCATTTGCACAACTCATTTGCATATGCCACACCCCCTAACATACCGGAAGTGTGTCAGAAGGCAACACCCATCCCTCAGGCTCCACTCCACAGGTGAGTGAAACTGACCTGCTCTTCATCCCTTCCCTTCCCCATCCAATACTTTGTGCCATAAAAATAAGCGTAAAGAACGCACCCTCATTCTCTTCCTGCTCCCTTGAAACCACCAGGTTTCCAGTAGACTTGAGATACCCAGGACATGTGCACCACCCATCCCTTTCCCTTCCCCTCCCCACAACAAGACACCCTGGGAGGTAGGTGGGGCTGAGAGAGGTCTTTTGAGAACTGCTCATGAGAGAACAGCTCTAAGAGAACTTGTGACTGGCCCAAGGTCACACCAGCAGCTGCATGTGGAGGAGTGGGGAATCAAACCCAGTCCTCCCAGATTAGAGTCCAACTCCTGACCACCACACCAAACTGATAAGGTGGAAGCTGCTGAAGGCTTGGTGAAATTTCTCCAATACTTATGTGCCATGGGCCCAGATAAAAAATAGTATACTTAGAAAATGTATATGCCCCCTTGAGCAAGTCTCTGGAAAAGCAGCGCACAGTCATAAAAGGAACAATGATAAAATTATCAATGTTAAAACAAAACATTAAAATCAATAAAGACCTTAGCAGGGCTTTCCCCGGGGCGCTGCGCCTCTGCACTGCTCGGGGAAGCCGAGGAGGGGGCGGGGCTTGGTCATGTGCCCGCCCCCTGGGCTCCTCACTCCCGGAGCTGCGCTCCTGTGCGCTCCCGCTCCAACGGACCCCTGGGTATAACGCCCCAGAGTCCAGCCTCCAAGGCTGCCTTTCTCCCCAGGAGAACTGATCGCTGTAGTCTGGATATTTGTTTCAATTCCAGGAGCTCTCCAGTCCCCAACCTGGAGGCTGGCAACGCTACAAAGTTCCATAGCTCCTCTTTGCTACTCAAAGGGCTAGAGACGCGATTTAAAAAAAAGAAATCATGTCATCCTCATCGCCTAGTTTCCCTTTTCGCTTCTTCTTTTTTAGTGCAGTCACAGAAGAACCGCAGGCACCCTTCCCCAGCAATCTGTGCTCTGCCGGGAGTGTGCCACGTTCACCTCCCTGCTCCTTCTGTAACTGAAGCCCTTGGTGTGGTCTCCCGCTGGGCAATCTCCCCATCTGGCCTTCTGCTGGGTCTTATAGATCCTCCTCTGGGACCCCGAGAGTTCTTTCTTACCGCACTCACTCCCACCTGCCAGGCTGTAAAAATGTCTTCATCTTATTAACACAACCCAATCCATTAACTCTAATTACTCTGCTTGTTGGAGAAAAGGATTTTAATTAACTCCCTTCTTTTTCTTGGGGAGGATCCCAAAAGAGCAGGCTGCACGCTGGGCCTCTCTCCATTGATTGACTTATTTATTTAGACGTTTTCTTATAGACGGCAACATCATCGCAGGTCCAGAGAGGACAAGCCCATTGCTCAGGGCGGCCGGGAAAGGGGCCACAGTCATTCCCTGAGCCATTAAGTGAAGAAATGTGTTTCCTCCCTCTCCAAAGTAAGGTAATGGCAGAAATGGACAAATGGACAAGAAAACTGAATAATCAAGACTCAGAAAGAGTTCTAGAAGAATGGAAAGACCTGAAAGAATATCTAGAACAACATTGGGATATGAAAAATAATATTTTTCTTTGACGAATGATTGTTTTTTGATGTTTAAAAGAAGAAACAATTATTTTTAAGAGAAATATACTGAACGATTGAAATGGCAAGAATAGAAACGAGAGTACATATTACAGATATCTAGATAATACTTTTAAATGTTTAAAAATTACCTTTCTTTTTTTTTTTATTGTTGTAACCAAATGTGTTACCTGTAAGAGCTAATAATTCTAAATCTTTATAATTGCTATTATATATATAATGGTATAGGTGAGGCGGGAAGTCCCAAAAGTTCTTGAATGGTAATCGGAATACATAGCTATATAGAAAAACGGATAGTGATGATAATATTTTAAAAGTAACTATGTAAAGGTTTGTAACTGGAAAAATAATAAAAATTTGTTTTCACAAAGTAGGGTTGCCAGCCTCCATGTGGAGATCTCCTGGGATCACAGCTAACCTCCAGATGACAGAGATCAGTTCACCTGGAGATAGATCCTAATGGGCAGCCGTGTTTGTCTGTCTGTCTGTCTAGCAACAGAAAAGAGCAAGAATCCAATAGCACCTTAAAGACGAACAAAATTGGTGGCAGGGTATGAGCTTCTGGGAGTCACTGGTGAAGAAGCGAGCCAACCTCATGAAAGTTCATATCCTGCCACAATTTTTTTTTTCATCTTTAAGGTGCTACCGCTCACCTGGAGAAAACAGCCACTTCGGAGGGAGAACTCTATAGCATCATAACCCCACTGAAGTCCCTCCCCTCCCCAGGCCCCACCCCCCAAATCTCCAGGTATTTCTCAACTCAGAGCTGGCAACCCTTGTCCAAACACAAGTGAGACACCATCCAGTACAAGTGGGAGTGGTGAGAGAAGGTTGTTGGGTTTGTGTTTTGGATTGTTGAAGCAGCAACAGCTTGAAAGGGCTCTGGTATCCTAAAGCTCCAATTCTTATTGGCTGATGAATAAAGACTCCCATTGGTCCTGAAGCCAATCTAGATACCCAATCGCTGAGCCCTGCTTGGGTCCAATAGTATTGCTTGTATATAGTGACATTGTTGAAGTTATGTGTTTGGAACAGTATAAATTAAGGTGCCGCTCTCATAGAGCTGTCTTTGGAGCTGAGCAATATCCCTGAATAAAAGCCTGTGGTTTGAATTCATCGCCTCCCGCTCAATACTTAAAAAAGGTCCTTTGGGATCACCGGTCTCAGACTTCTTAAATAAGTGCTTTCTCTGCACTATAGAGTTGCCAAGTCTCGACTTACAGAAAGCAGGGGAATCCCCATCCGTCCTCGGGAGTCCTGCGCACGCACAAAGCGCACGCACGCCACGACGACGTCACCCGGAAGGGACGTCATCACGCTGGGCACGTTGCCAGGGTGATGCTCTGGCAATCGCCCTAAAACTCTATGCTGCAGACGGCGGCAATGGCAAACCACCTCTGCTCATATCTCGGCTGGAACACCCCATAGGTGGAGTCACCATGAGGCGGCTGTGACTGGACACCACCATTCCTCTGTCTCAGGGGTGGCCAAGCTGTGGCTCTGGAGCCGCATGCGGCTCTTTCACACAAATTGTGCGGCTCCCGGCAGGGCGGCTGGGGAAGCTAAATATCATTAGCAAACAAATATCATTGGACAAAGAAATATCATTACCAATATCTGCTTTTACCACTTTTGTTATTATTTCTGGCAGTCTCATTTATTTATTTATTTATTTATTTATTTTATTATTTCACATTTATATCCCGCCCTCCCCGCAAGCGGGCTCATTTATTAATGTTAATAAAAAGCAAGTTTGCATATTTCCCAGTAAAAATGTGCAGGGGTCCGTTGGAGTGGGAGCGCACAGGAGTGCAGCTCCGGGAGTGAGGAGCCCAGGGGGCGGTCACATGACCAAGCCCCGCCCCCTCCTCGGCTTCCCCGAGCAGTGCAGAGGCACAGCGCCCCGGGGAAAGCCCTGCTAGGGTCTTTATTGTTTTTAATGTTTTGTTTTAATATTGATAATTTTATCATTTTTTTATGACTGTGTGCTGCTTTTCCAGAGACTTGCTCAAGGTGGCATATAAACTTTCTAAGTATACCATTTTTTATCTGGGCTCATGGCACATAAGTACTGGAGAAATTTCACCAACCCTTCAGCAGCTTCCACCCCATCAATTTGATGTAGTGGTCAGGAGTTGTACTCTAATCTGGGAGAACCAGGTTTGATTCCCCACTCCTCCACATGCAGCTGCTGGTGTGACCTTGGGCCAGGCACAAGTTCTCTCAGAGCTGTTCTCTCATGAGCAGTTCTCCAAAGACCTCTCTCAGCCCCACCTACCTCACAGGGTGTCTTGTTGTGGGGAGGGGAAGGGGAAGGGATGGGTGGTGCACGTGTCCTGGGTATCTCAAGTCTACTTGAAACCTGGTGGTTTCAAGAGAGCAGGAAGAGAATGAGGGTGTGTTCTTTACGCTTATTTTTATTGCACAAAGTATTGGATGGGGAAGGGAATGGAGGACGAGCAGGTCAGTTTCACTCACCTGTGGAGTGGAGCCTGAGGGGTGGGTGTTGCCTTCTGACACACTTCCGGTATGTTAGGGGGTGTGGCATATGCAAATGAGTTATGCAAATGAGTTATGCTAATGAGCTCCTGCACCTCTTTTTCTACGAAATGACCCCTGAAAATGTGTAATATTTGTTCATGGCTTCCGGCTCTCAAACATCTGACTTTTATTCTGTGTGACTCCTACGTTAAGCAAGTTTGGCCACCCCTGCTCTATCTCCTTTTAAAAGAACCCTAAAAGAAGTCGGGGAGAAGGGGAGAAGGCAGCACGTGGTTCCTTCTCTGGCGATTGCTTGTGCTGCCCATGCTGTAAAGCCCTGCAAGGCAACCTGCGTCTTCAGTTCCTGCTCTTTTTTCCCTTTGACTCACTTCTGTCTCCCGCCCCTGAGCAATTTTCTTCCCCATAATAAGCTGCTTGGGGGGGGGCATTGTTCTGACTGTTCCACGCTCATAGTGGGCCCCGCGCGCCTTTGTTCTCCATGAACGAAGCATGCCGGGAAATGACCAAAGAGCACGGCAAATTACGCGGGGGAACGGACTGTCTTTCAAGCCACTGGCTGGACGGATGCCCCTGGTGCAGGGAAAGAAGGCCCAGCGGCCTCTGCCACGAGGCACAGCGTGTGTGGGGAGAGGACAGCATCTCTGCAATTACAGTTAATGACAGCTGCGCTATAATTATAGAAGAGAAAGACCATCAGGGATGGATGATCAGCACCCGACTAAATGCACAAAGGCTTGTGTTTTGGGGAGGGGGAGGGGAAGCCCTATTCCGTGTGTCCCTTCTTCACCCACATGTAGCGTGTTATGGAAGACAGCGAGGACTTTATCGGATGGGTCTGTGGGGTGAAGAGAAGAATCCCCAAGATTCAACTGCCTGCCCACTCTTTAGGAGACTGCAGTCTGGGACAGGCCCAGTTGGTTTATTACATGAAAACAGATTCCACGGAGGGGAGAGAAAACAAAGGCATGGTAGGAAAATAGATTATTAATGTATATTTGTAGGTTCCCTAATAGTTTTGCCTGCTGCTTTGTCAAGAGATCTGTAGAGCAGATGTCTCTCTGCGTGTTCCCACCGCTGTAAGCTCCAGAACCTGATTTTAACGCCAGGGTTTAGGATCAGAACATGTAAGGTGGTGTCTCTGAACATGTGCAGAGCGCTTTTTCTCAGAAACGTCAGTACACCACCTCTGGGGAACCAGGTTTGCTGATCTTCTCTTCTCCAGAGGAACTGATCTTGGTCACCTGGAGATCAACTGTAGTGGCGGGAAATCTCCAGGTGCCATGGGATTAATATGCAACTGACAGGCTTGCTGCCTGTTTCTGCAATGAGCCGGGTAATTAGCTGGACTGCACCAGCCCCCCTGGCAGAGTGGAGCCTGGGGTGAGACTCCTCCCCCTGCCACAGGCTCCGCCGGGTTCCCAGGGATGCCTTAATGAGCGGGCCCGTCTGCTCCCAACAAGCGTGGGCTCTGCACAGTCCTTCCTCTCCGGATTTGGAGGCACCCCAGCAAGACTCTTGCAGAATATTTCTTGGGGAAAATGTCTTCCTGCTCATAATGCCTTGCCTTTGGCGGGGCACTGAGGGACTCCGACACTAAGCCTCCAAGGCTACAACCTTCCGAAATTCAGCTTACAGCTGAATTATCCAGCTTTGCTCAGGTGGATGCCTGCAGAATGTCAATGGGGCAGCACAGCTATGCAGCCGGCAGTTGGAACTGGGGCAGATCATTTTGCCTGTGGAATGAATCACTTTCCTCTTTCAGGCATCCTAACTACCAATGAGCCCAAATGATTTATTTAAAAAAAACTAGCCAGAATTTAGAACTGGAATGCGGGTGCTGCAGTTACTGTGGGGGGTGCAAACATGGCAGTGAGGGACTCTCCTTTGTCGTTTCCTCTCTCTTTTTTGGCCTGTTTTCCTTTCTTTTCAGTTTCCAAATGAACTTCAAGAGTTAACGCGTTCTGCTCCAGAAGGTTTACTGTGTAAATCAGGAAACTGCCATTCTGAAGAGTACTGCCCTAAACAAGGTGCCAGTATTTCCCAATTCATATTTATTTAATTTATTTGACTCATTTATACCCCGCTTTTCTCCCCAACAGGGCTTACATCATTCAGAGAGCCAGTTTGGTGTAGTGGTTAAGTGTGCAGACTCTAATCTGGGAGAACCAGGTTTGATTCCCCATTCCTCCACTTGCACCTGCTGGATGACCTTGGGCAAGCCATAGCTCTGTACCAGCTGTTCTCTCAAGGACAGTTGTCTCAGAGCTCTCTCAGCCCCACCTACCTCACAGGGTGTCTGCTGTGGGGAGGGGAAGGGAAAGGAGGTTGTAAGCCGCTCTGAGACTCCAAGTGAGTGAAGGGCGGGATATAAATCCAATCTCTTCTTCTTCTTCTTCTTCTTCTTCTTCTCTCTTCCATTTTATCCTCACGACAACCCAGTGAGGTAGGTCAGTCTGAGAGCATGTGATTGGTCCAAGGTCACCCAGAAAGCTTCCATGGCAACAAGTGGGCATTCCAACCAGGGTCTTCCAGATTACTAGTCGGACACTCTTAACCGCAACACTATGCTGGTCTCTGGACAAGATAGTTCTGGCCACCCTTTCACAGGCCCCAATGCTCCCTCTAAGCTGTGGAGTCTTGTGAGCAAAAATTCTACTTTGAGAGCTCCTGGCATGAAAGTTGTGAGTGAGCGATTTGGCTGCTGCATAAATCAGTCTGCTCTGGAGCAGGGTTCCCTCTAAGCTGAGTTAGTGTGAGCTAGCTCACAGTTTTTTAGCCTCCGGCTTACACATTTTTATCTTAGCTCAGGAAGGATGGCTCCAGAGCAAGCTAATTTATGCAGCAGCCAAATCGCTCGCTCACAACTTTAATGCCAATAGCTCACAAAGTAGAATTTTTGCTCACAAGAGTCCTCAGCTTAGAGGGAACATTGCTCTGGAGCCATCCTTCCTGGGCTAAGACAAAAATCTGTGAGCCGGAGGCTAAAAAACTGTGAGCTAGCTCACACTAACTTAGCTTAGAGGGAACACTGGCTATGGAGAAATGCCCTCCACCAAGCTGGAGTTA
The DNA here is from genome assembly GCA_029233225.1 of Lepidodactylus listeri. Lineage (NCBI taxonomy): Eukaryota > Metazoa > Chordata > Lepidosauria > Squamata > Gekkonidae > Lepidodactylus > Lepidodactylus listeri. Next base: position 19,110,713 of record JARCFY010000020.1, on the reverse strand, counting down.
CCAACCCTATGTTGGCACCCAGCGAAGACATACATCGCTGGGATGCCAACACTCGGTTCAGGAGGGTCCGGTCTCAGTTAAATACCAAAGGTGTGTTATGCCGCACAGGTAAGCATTCTTCCTTCATTTGTTTGTTTTTTAAGATCAGCAGCCTCTTCATCTCGTTGCTTTTTTTGCAGGACAAATGATGCCTCCCTGTATTTTTAAGGGCTAGCTGGATCCCTCTTGGCTGGTCCCGTCTGTACAACTGACAACTGATGGATTGGAAGCTGTAGCGCCACCCTCTGGCCACCTGTATTGGTTGGGGCCTAAGCGCAGTACAGGGCAAACCACACCTCCCTCTTCTGGCTGTGGTAGTGCAGAGTGTGGCTGGCTCTGGTAGCCAGAATCTCTGCTTGAGGTCTGGGGCACCTTCCAGCGGTGTGCTAGAAAGACCTCCTCCTCTGAGTTGGCAGTGACAGCTGACAAAGAACGTGGGCTGTACAACGAAGAAAGACTCCAATCCCGTTTCATCTCACTCACACACACCATACTGATTATTGGCAGGTGGAGTTTCCAGCCCCCGCCCCCACCCTGTTCTGACACAAAAGACTGTTCCTGTCCCAGAATTCCAGCCAGCTCCTCACCTGCCAACTTGATGAAGTGGGCAAGCATCGTTTGCTTTCTCCACCCAGATGTTCCGTCAATATTTATGAAGGCATCTTTCACAAAGGACCACGTGTGTCTCTTGACTGCCTAACAGGGAGAAGGGGGGGGGGGGGAATATGAGAAGCACCATCAGGATCCGCATTGCATGGAAAGCCACTTCTAAAGTGTGGGGGGGGGAGTACAAAACTGTGCACAAAATAGCCATTTTAACTTGTAAGGAGCAACATTTCTGGGGGGGAACGAATCGTAACTTGCGGTTGACTGATGTGCTAGCAAAGATAAGAGTCGCGGGTAAAGACGATAATGCTAGGAAACGTCGAAGGCCGCAAGAAAAGAGGAAGACCCAACAGGAGGTGGACTGACTCAGTCAAGGAAGCCAAAAAGGCCCCCAGTGGGCAAGACCTGAGCAAGGTTGTTAACGAGAGGACATTTTGGAGGTCATGAAGCCGGAAGCAACTTGATGGCACTCAGCATACACACACACACACACAATCTGATAGTTTAGGCTAGCCTGACCTCCTCAGATCTTGGAACCTAAGCAGGGTTGGCCCTGGTTAGTATTTGGATGGGAGACCACCAAAGAAGTCCAGGGTCGCTGTGCAGAAGCAGGCAATGGCAAGATACCCCTGACCGTCTCTTGCCTTGAAAACCCTACAGGGTCTTCATAAGTCAGCTGCAATTTGAGGGCAAAAAAAACCACAGCGTGTGATGTCAACTTTAGAACATGCTCAGTTCCTCCCCCGCCCCAACTCCCCCCTCCAAACGCAACAGCTTCCATAACTGTACATGTTCCAGTTAGGAGAATATGAATCCATGGGGTTTTTTACCCTCAACTTACAGGATGCTGACATGGCGGGGGATGTAATACATCGTTTCCGGTCTAGCATCCGGTTAAACTGTTGTCGGGTGAGCCCTGCTGGAACCTCAAAATCAGAGAACAACCCGAGAATAACTAAAATTCTCACCCTAATTCTTACTGGCCTGCTCTACTCACCCCCAGGGAAGGAAGGACGGAAGGAAGGAAGGAAGGGAGGGAGGGAGGGAGGGAGGAGGGAAGGGAGGAAGGAGGGAAGGGAGGGAGGGAGGAAGGAAGGGAGGGAGGGAGGGAGGAAGGAAGGAGGGAAGGAGGGAAGGGAGGGAAGGAAGGAAGGAAGGAAGGAAGGAAGGACCGCACAACTACTTTGCACAGGTGACAGCCCCATTTCAATGAGGGGCTGTACATGGACGAAGCCCCATGGGACAGCACTTGTGCAGAAACCAGCCCAACGTAGAAAACAAGCTTGCGAGTCCCCTTTGCAGGATAGGAGGCTGAAGCAGTATCAATTCCCACCCCTCCTGCCTTCTCCCGGCACTCTCCATGAGATAGACCAGGTCAGGTGGTAATTCTCCGCTGCAATCACAAGCACAAAGACACAGGCTATTACTGTCTAATCACAGTGATAAGCCGGCAACCAGAGTGAGTGCAACAGAGGAGAGAATCGAAAAAAGCTCACTTCTCCACTTAGGTAGGGAGCGGACCGGGGGGGGGGGGTTGTTCTGCCAATCAAAAGTCTAAGAGAGAGAGAGTCCACTTGAGCAGAGGACCTCACTGGTTCTGCTCCCTTCTCTTCCCAAGCAGTGGCCGTTTGGGGCCTTGAAAAAGAACCTAAAGAGTATTGTGGACATACCTACGGACCAAACTGTTTCTTTCCAACTCTGCTGCTTGAGTGGGGGCAGGGGAGCACCTCCACTAGGCAGGTGCTGAGCTAGGTTTGCCAGGTCTGGGTTGGGAAATACCTGGAGACTTTGGGGGTGGATCCAGGAGAAGGCGGGGTTTGGGGAGGGGAGGGGCCTCAGCATGGTACAATGCCATATAGGCCATCCTTCAAAGCAGCCATTTTCTCCAGGGGAGCTGATCTCTGTCAGCTGGAGATCAGTTGTAAAAGTAGGAGATCCCCAGGCCCCACCTAGAGGCTGGCAACCCTATGCTGAGCAGCATTTTTCAAACTGACTCCCCCATCAGTAAATGGCCAGGGGAAAGTCCCAGTCGATCACCGAATCTGGCCTTTGACAAACACAGGCAGATTTCCCACGAGGCGCTGTTCCCACATCATTCTTCCCTTTGCCCTGATTGCGTGCTTGAATTTCCCACTATTTGCCCCACGTCACATTTTGACCCGCAGCTTCACCTGAATTCCCCCGCTGCTTCAGTGATCCTGGTTTTTGAGGATCACTGAAGCCGCGGAGGAATTTGGGCGAAGCCACGGGTCAAAATGTGGTGTGGGGCAAATAGTGGGAAAATCAAGCGTGCAATCGGGCAAAGGGATCCAGTATTTTGCAGGAGCTGAGCCTACCCCCAATTTGCCGCACTGGTGCAATTTCACTACCGTTCTAACTGTTGTTTCTTACTCTCTCTGGCAACATTCTTTAACAAAAACGGCCAGGGCCGAGAGCCAATGAAGCTGGCTCTTGGCTGGTGCGTTCCTTGCCGGTGTGCCCTGCTTTTTTCCCCATGCAATCACCCAGGCCCCTGGACAAGCTTCCCTCTCCCCTCCAGGCAGAATGGTTTTGAGGCTTCGTTCTTATCTCAGTGCCCAGAAAGAACAGGCTTTTCCCCTGTTGCTCTCCCCCTTCCTCTAGGCACGTGGCGTAGCTTCAAATTGTTTGCCTGCTTTCTCCTTATCCTGCTCCTGCCAAGCAGCTGTGAATGCCACCTGTGCCCCAAGGACAGCCCTTGCTCGCAAGCAAGACGCTGCCCACAGAGCTCTCTCGTGGGTGGCTTCAGCCAAGAATCCAGACATGCCATATGTATTTATTTATTTGTTTGTTTGTTCCATTTATATCCCGCCTAGCCAGGGGGACCGGCTCAAGGCGGCTAACAAATTCCAGTACCTTATAGGTTTACAATATAAAAACATTAAAATACAAATGCAAAATACATAATAAAATTCCCATAAAATTTCCGAAGATGGCGACATCCGAGTTTCCCGGTAAGCGAAGGCGGCGGGGGTACTCCCCCCAGGACCAGGGCGATGTTAAAACCAGTTCTCCATCCGATGGCGGCTCCTATTTGAAAGCCTGGCGGAAGAGCTCCATCTTACAGGCCCTGCGGGAAAGGCTGCTGGCTGTTGAGGTTGTGAGCAGGAGCACCGCGCAGCTACCTGTATCTGGCAAGTGGCAAGGACCCTGGATGTGCACACAAGTGGGGCAGAATGATACGTGGAGGCATATTGAGAAAGGTCACTATAAAGTACTGAGTCCAGAGATCAGCTCATAAGTTCATTGATGGTACAATTCCAGGCTACTGAACAGGGCTCGGGGGTCTGCTTAAATACACATCTAAACTGCACTCCTGGCCTCGCCCAAACTCCCTGATAAGATTACGCCCAAACTCCCTGATAGGATTAGTCATGAGTTACCTTAAAACCCATAGGTCCCCTGGTGGAACCTGGGCAGCCGCTTGGTCTAATTTACAATCTGGCCGGGCTATTGTCTCCCAAAGCGGAGCTCCGGTAGCCAGCCCGGCCACGTGCGTTTCTCTGACCGTGTGTGTGGTCGCCAATAGGACATAACAGTCACAGAGTGAGCACACCTCTTTTCCGCCCTGAAAAGCCTCTCCCTGCAAAGGAACCAGAATACTGGCATTGAACAAGCAGGGATGCCCACAGCCCCTGACCAGTGAAGGCAGCAGCAACAGCAGCAGATGGCTTTGCTGCTCAGACCAGGAAGTGAAAACACTGGGACCTGAGCTACGGGTCAGAGAGTGCCCTCTACCCTGCTGTGATTCAGAGGCAGCCTTGGCAGCCTGGCTGGCTTCCCTTCGGCTCCTTCCTTCTTCCAGGTCTTGATGGCAGCGGCGTTGGAGCTAAATCCTTGAGCGCCCACCCCCACCCCACCCCAACCCCAGGGTTCAGCACCTGAAACCAGCAAAGTTCCAAGAACTGAAAAGGGTTTCCCCTTCCACCAGGCTTGTTAGCACTCCAGACAGAGAGGCTTTCTTAGCAGCGCTAAGGTACAACCGGGCCACCTCCCCCTGCAGCTTGTCGCCTCTCCTTCCAAGGGAAAAACACACCTTCTGGGCCTCTCACCAGATGCCAACCCCAACTACCAGGCGAAATAGCCAAAGAGTGGGATCCATCTCATGAATGCCTGCATGAATGCACACGGAGCTGCCTTATACTGAATCAGACTGCTGGGTCCACCAAAGTCAGTTCAGTGTAGTGGTTAAGTGTGCGGATCCGAAACTGGGAGAACCGGGTTTGATTCCCCACTCCTCCACTTGCACCTGGCTGGATGACCTTGGGCAAGCCATAGCTCTGTACCAGCCGTTCTCTCAAGGACACTTGTCTCAGAGCTCTCTCAGCCCCACCTACCTCACAGGGTGTCTGTTGTGGGGAGGGGAGGGGAAAGGAGTTTGTAAGCTGCTCAGAGACTACAAGTCAGTGAAGGGTGGGATATAAATCCAATCTCTTGTACTGCTACTACTACTACTACTGTCTACTCAAACTGGCAGTGGATCGCCAGGATCTCAGGCAGAGGCCTTTCACATCACCTGCTACCTGATCCTTAACTGGAGAAGCTAGGGGTATAGTCGAGAGCTCCTGAAGGGCCGACATGGTATAGTGGTTAAGAGCAGCGGACTCTAACCTGGAGAGCCGGTTTTGATCCCCCACTCCTCCACAAGAACCCTGCTGGGTGACTTTGGGCCAGTCACAGTTCCCTCAGAGCTGATCTCTCAAGAGCAGTTCTCTCAGAACTCTCTCAGCCCCGCCTACCTCACAAGGCGCCTTTCGTGGAGAGCGGAAGAGAATGGGATTGTAAACTGCTTTGTGACTCCTTGAGGTAGAGGAAAGCAGGGTATAACAATTAACTCTTCTTACTCTTCAGTAGGGGTCATTTCAAGCAGGAGCTCGTGGGAGCTCAGCTCCGGGAGTTGGTGCCAGCCCCCTCCCTCCCATGGGGTAATGCCTGCTTGGGTCATGGCTGCAGCAAAATGACCCCATCCCCTGGAAAGGTCCTTCTTCCTCCGACCTGCCTTCTGAAGGCTTCAGCCACCACTGAGGCTATCCTCCCAGAACAGTGGTATTTCTGAGGCTTGGATTACTAGCTGTCCCCTCTCTGCCAGTTCTTCCTTCCTCCCTCCCTCCCTCTCCTTTCTTTCTTTCTTGCCTTCTGACATACTTCCGGTGATGTCAGGTGGTGTAGCATCTGCAAATAAGTTATGCTAATGAGTTATGCTAATGAGCTCCTGCACCTCTTTTTCTACGAAATGACCCCTGCTGGGTTCTCATCCAAGTACTAAGCAGGGCCTGGCCCATAGCTACGGTGGGGCTATTTGGGGCTCTTCAGGGGTTGACTCTGGGACCTTCGTCTTGCCAAGCAGATGCTCCGTCTAGCCCTCTTCTCTCTCCTTGGTGGCTCTGCCACTTTTGAGGCATTGTTTGCCATTCCCTGCCTAGTCCTCCGACACATTGCCTGAATACTCCTGAGCAGGGGTGGTGGGGTTTCTTAGATGCTGTCAGCACAGGCTCGGCCAACCCCCTTTCCACACCTGCCATCAGTACAGCAGACTCATCCCAGCCTCGGCTGAGCAGCCATCTCTCTGTCCCTCTGAGAGCCCATTCTTGATGGAGCGCATTGCCAGCTACTGCCAGAGATCCATCAGCCCGACTTGCCCTGTCAGTTCAAATTGCTTCCGGAGAGCTTTCGGCTCTGGCTTTGCATGGAGCTGAATTGTTTGCTCAGTCAGGTTCGCTGGCACTTGACTGACTAAACTCTTGAGCCCACGGTGCTTCACATTCATTTCCCCTCCATGTTTGATCAGAACTTCAGAGTTTTAAGTGGCTGTGCAGCTGCTGGGAATTCAGCAGGGGAGGGAGAAAGCTCCCCGGAGAAGCACATGGCAAGCTTAGGTACACATCACTGGTATAGTCATACCGCCATGGAAAGACACACACCATGTCATGTACAGACAAACTAGTTCCCTTCCAGGGCTAGGGAGTCCCAGTTTTGCTCCTTTGTAGCAGAAGCAAGCTATGCCCGCTGCTGATTGGCTGGCACCTGCTGACATCACCAATCCATTTCCTTCCACCCCCACGCCCACCCACCAGTGATTTTGCAGCTTTTTAAAAAAACAACCTGCTTTTTTCTTTTGTCAACAACAAAGCCACAAACGAAACAAAACAAAACAAAAAATGGAAATGAATAGAGTCCTGTGGCGCTTCCTCTTTTCAGCGTCACTTCTCCAACAGATATTTTTGGAATAGATCCGGGGGTGCACAAGTGGGGAGAGAAATTAGGCATGAATAGATTGCCTGCACCTTCTTTCCTGGGGGGGGGGGGACTTTTGCCATTGAAAGCGGAGATAAGAGATCAAAGAGTTTGCAGAACAATAAATCATTTAATATACTTTTTTTTAAAAGTGTGATCATGGCGCCACCACCCCCGCCTCACCCCCTTGCAACACGCGAGATAGGTGGGGGCTGTGCAAAGGACCTGATCTTTGCAGCAGAGAAGATAGAAGAGGTTTCTGAGCCTTAACAGGGTAAGGAGCTGCTCTGGGGAGGAAAATGCTTTAAAGGGGGCAGAGGCTAGAAAGAGGCCTGACTGAGCATCCAAGTTGTGTATGCAAGGTGCGGAAGCTGGACTTGCTCCATAGAGGAAAAAAGCATACAGCAAGTCTGCACACACCTGAAGTTCCCTTTCAGCATCCACTAGATCAGTGGTTCTCAACCTTTCTAATGCCGCGACCCTTTAATACAGTTCCTCATGTTGGGGTGACCCCCAACCATAAAATTCTGCCAACACACACAACAATGAAGCTACTTTTTCAGATGTTTTCTCTTGCGTGGCAGTTAGCACCAAACAACTTTAATACAGACTTTAGACACACATATATTTGCAAGCCAGTCCCAACAAGACACAACAAACACTCAGGCTTCAGACTTACTTTTCTTCAACAGAAGATGCCATGAGAAAACGAAGGTAGGTGCAGGGGAGAGGCTGTTGCAGGTGGGGGGGGAGAGAGAGAGAGAAAGGGGGAAGAGAGGGGGGAAGAGAAAGAAAGAGAGAGAAAGGGGAAGAGAGAGGGGGAGAGAAAGAAAAAGGGGGGAGAGAAAGAAAGGGGGAAGAGAGAGAGAGAGAGAGAGGAAGGTGGGGGGAGAGGGGGAAGGAAGGTAGGTGGGGGGGCTTTTGCCGCCTTTCCTGGGCTCTGCACTTTGGCGTGGAGCCCAGGGAAGGTGACGGCAGAGTGCCCTAAAGGTGGCGGCGGGGAGGGGGAAGCGGCCATTGACTTACATGCTGGCTTCTTCCTCCTCGTGGCCCCTGCTGGAAGGGCTGCTGGAAGCAGGGGGCGGGGCTCCGGCCCCAACCAACTCCTGCTCTTTGCCCTTAAAGGGAAAGCTCCCCTTTGAGGGCAAAGAGCCGGGAGGCCAGACCTCGCACTCGATCGAGCGCGGGGCCCTTTCCTGCTGGCGGGGAGGGGAGGAGAGGGGCGGGGCGGGCTCGGACACCAGCTGGCGACCCCTGTGAAATGGTCATTCAACCCCAAAAGGGGTCCCGACCCACAGGTTGAGAACCACTGCACTAGATGCTGTTAGCACACCCTTGAAGTACTAATGAGCCAACTGAGTGCCTATTTTGAATAATCCGGCCTGAATGAGAAATCCTGCAACCAGCCAGTGCGGCTGAAGCAGTGGGCACCCACCAAAATCTCCTCCCCCACCGCTGAAGTTTACTTTCACCATGTGGCCCAGATCAAGAAGATTCTGGAGGCCAAATGGCACCAGCTTGTAATCAATGTATATGAATAGCGTGACCTGTTTTTCAATCAATGCTGTTTTAAACTGTTTCAATTGTTCCGTAAATTATATTGATAATATGAAATTTGTGTGATATGTGTTAGATTTTGCTCGGTGAACCCACTTGCGGGACGGGCAGGATAGAAACTGAAACAAATGAGTTTAAAAATAAAAAAATAAGGGACATATTTGCTCCAATTTGCCTCCCAAACTGGAGCATTTTCAGGGGAGAGAGCATCCTCAAAACACTATCGTAGAATCATCCACACTCCAGGTTTCCCCTGCTTTGCGACGTAGTCAAAGTGGGTTTGTGTGAGAGTTCTGCTCGAAGTAGTCAAGGATCAGATCTTGGTTGGTTAACCACAGTTCTTTATTACCTATTCCTACATTAGTACAGCATCTCGGGTTATTGTCAGAGATGAGGCAAATAATACAAGCGGGTCTATTATACCATTCCAAGGAGTTTGAATTACCCATAGATAGCCAATCCCCTTAAGGGAAAATTGGCGGGCTAAAAGGTGGCTTGACCGTTTGGTTCTCACAGGAAAAAAGTGAGGTGTTAAGCAGTAAATTTCCCTTCTCAAACCAGACCCCTCAGATGTAGCGAGTTCACATAACAATTCATGGCTCCAAGGTTCTTTTGCATGAGATAAGAGATGAGAAGCATCCTCCCCTTGAAGTTACTGCCGGGGCAGCTGGAATGCGGAGGCAGAGATGTGAGGCCTCCTTGTTCTGGGAATTAATGGTTGTCACCCTCCCGACCCAGACAGGATTTATACATTACGGTTACATAAGTTCTAATAAACTCTAGATACATATGATAGGTAAAGACATGCATGCAAGAATACATTGGCTGAATTGACAGATTCTGACACCCTGCCCTCCCCATAATTCTCTTCACCTAGCTTTGTCAGGGAACATTTTATGAAACAGTTTCGTTAGTTTAGGGGCATGAACGTGTTCAGAGCGAATCCATTCGTTGTGTTCTGGGCCGAAATCTAACCACCTAACTAAGTAACATAACCGGCCTCTTCGCATCTTGGAGTCAAGGATTTCAGTTATCTCGAAGTGCGGGCTCCCCTCCTTCATCAGTGGAGGAGGAACTGGAGGAACAGGATGCCAAGCATTCGGCCCAGGATCTTTCTTCAATAGGCTGAAATGAAACACAGGGTGCACAGAACTCAGTGATTTAGGCAGTTCCAGTTCAAAAGACACATCAGAGATTTTGCGTAGCACTTTATAAGGTCCAACATATTTCCATCCCAGCTTCCTGCTGGGCTGCAGCCCATGGATATTTTTGGTAGAGAGATAGACAGAGTCCCCGGGCTGAAGATCCCATCCCGGTGCTCGCCCTCGATCCGCATATTTTTTGTAGTCCTCTTTGGCATGGTCCAATGCTTTGCCTATTAATGGCCATGAGTCTTGGAGACTGGACCACCACTTTTTAAAATCCAAGGGGGGAGCTTGAGGGACCTCCTCGATAGTAGGCAATGGCTTCCCCTCGAAACCCCCCACTGCCATGAAAGGGGAAACTCCCGTGGACGAGTGCACTGCATTATTGTAACTATATTCTGCAAACGGCAGCAATTCCACCCAGTTGTCCTGGTGATAATTTGTGTAACATCTCAGGAATTGCTCTAAAATTTGATTAGTTCGTTCAGATTGGCCATCGGTCTCTGGGTGGTAACCCGAGCTTAGGGCAGGTTCTATGTCCATTAGTTTCAGAAGCTCCCGCCAGAAGGTGGCAACGAACTGACTACCGCGGTCAGAAACCACTCTCTTCGGAAAAGCGTGTAATTTGATCACGTGATTGAAAAAAGCTTTGGCCATCCCTTTAGCGGTGGGCAATTGCTTGAAGGGGGTGAAATGTGCTTGCTTCGAAAAAGTGTCTACCACCACCCAAATCACTGTTTTTCCCTTGGAGGGGGGCAAATTAGTGATAAAGTCCATGGCTATAGCTTCCCAGGGTCTTGATGCGGTGGGTAGGGGGTGCAATAATCCCGGGACTTTCCCCCCCCGTTTTTTGCACATTAGACAGGTCTGGCATGCCGAGACGAAGTCTGAGACGTCTCGGCGCATGCGCGGCCACCAGAATTGACGCTGGATCAAATTAAGAGTCTTTAGGAACCCGAAGTGCCCAGCTAGCTTTGAGGAGTGGCAATTTAACAAGATTTCCTTGCGCTTGGCCTTAGGCACCACTAGTTTGTTCCCATGTAGCCAACAGTGGTCCTCTCTCTTGGAACATTCCTCCAAAGCTTCCAGTTCCTCTATCTCTTCAGGAGCATAATCCCCCCCCCCAATCGCATTTCCCAATGTCCAACTCTGCCTTCTTGGCTCGGCTCCTGGTGACCACCACCCCTCCTAGTTGTTGGGGGGAGAACATGGAATCAAACACCTCCTCCTTGACACTCTCATGTTGGGGCAACCTGGACAACGCGTCTGCCAAGGAGTTAGCCTTCCCAGGAAAATGTTTAAGCACAAAGTTAAACTTGGAAAAGAAATCAGCCCAACGCAGCTGCTTAGCGTTGAGGGACCGCTGAGTGCGCAACGCCTCCAGATTCTTATGATCAGTCCATATTTCGAACGGAGTTTGCGCTCCTTCCAGCCAATGGCGCCACGTAGTGAGCGCTAACCTAATAGCTGCGGCTTCCTTGTCCCACACCGACCAATTCCTTTCCGTCTCGTTAAATTTTTTTGAAATGTAAGCCAAGGGGTGCAATTTCCCTTCCGGGTCACTTTGTAATATGGCCCCCCCCATGGCTACATCAGAGGCATCTACATGGATTATAAAATCCTTCGTTTCGTCAGGGTGTGCTAGAATGGGCTCTGAAGTGAAAAGAGTCTTTAAAGTCTCAAACGCCCTCTGACACTCCCCGTTCCAAGCCAACTTTTCTCCTGGCTTCCCGGCCTCGGGCCCCTTCCCCTTTGTTTTTAATAAATCCGTTAAGGGGAGAGTGACTTTAGCAAAGTCCTTGATGAAGGTTCGGTAAAAATTACAAAATCCCAAGAGGCTTTGCAATTGCTTTCTCGTTCGCGGAGCCTCCCATTGCACCACAGCCTCCACCTTCCCCGGGTCCATTTCCAAACCCTTCTGAGAAATGCGGTAGCCCAGGAAGTCCACAGACTCACGGTGAAACTCACACTTAGACAGTTTCACATATAGCTGGTTTTTGAGTAAGGTTGTGAGGACGTCCCTGACCAAAGTCACATGCGCCTTCTTATCAGTAGAATAGATCAAGATATCATCTATGTAGCATAACACGCCCTTAAATAGGTGCTTGTGCAACACTTCGTTGATTAAACTCATAAAGACCCCGGGCGCGCCACTTAAGCCGAACGGCATCACTAGATATTCAAATTGCCCCAAGGGGGTATTAAAGGCAGTCTTAAATTCATCCCCTTCCCTGATGCGCACCCTGAAATAGGCATCTCGTAGATCCAACTTGGTAAAAATCCTCCCCTTGGCCGCTTCCGCCAAGAGGTCCTTTATTAACGGGAGGGGGTAAGCGTTAGTGGTGGAGACTGCATTCAACCCCCGGTAGTCAGTGCATAGTCGTAAGCCCCCATCCTTTTTCTTTCGGAACAGCACTGGCGCCGCAAAGGGGGATTTGGCTGGGCGGATGAACCCCCGTGCTAAATTTTTGTCCAAAAACTTTCGCAACTCTTCCCGTTCCAACGGGCTCATGGAGTATAATTTCCCTTTTGGGAGTTTTATACTGGGAGGAGTTCTATGGCACAGTCCGACAGTCGATGGGGGGGCAACTCATCCGCCTCAGTCTCGCTGAACACTTCCAGCAAGCCTCTATACTCTTTAGGGACCATGGTAGGGGTGAGAGCGAGCGCGGGAGCCGGGGGAGGAGGGGTCGGAGGTCCAGGTCCCCATTCTGGGTCCCACTTATGGCTCTGACAGCGTTCGTCCACCCACGAGATTTTCCCCTCGCTCCATTTTATGTAAGGGTCGTGCGCCCCGAGCCAAGGGCTGCCCAACACCATAGGGAACTGGGCGTTTGGGGTGATGACGAAAGCCCGCTTCTCCCAGTGCTCCCCCGTCCCCAAAATCAAGCTCTCGGTTTCTGCTATGCATTCCTCCTTCATCTCCGACCCATCCATCTGAGTGAACTTCAGGGGTTCCAATAACGGGGTGACTTTGGGTCCCAGCCCTTCCACTACTAGGGGGCTGATCAGGTCTCGCGCACACCCAGAGTCAATTAAAGCGCGAACCCGCATGTGGGTACCCGATCCAGGGGTCATCTGTGAGAGTTCTGCTCGAAGTAGTCAAGGATCAGATCTTGGTTGGTTAACCACAGTTCTTTATTACCTATTCCTACATTAGTACAGCATCTCGGGTTATTGTCAGAGATGAGGCAAATAATACAAGCGGGTCTATTATACCATTCCAAGGAGTTTGAATTACCCATAGATAGCCAATCCCCTTAAGGGAAAATTGGCGGGCTAAAAGGTGGCTTGACCGTTTGGTTCTCACAGGAAAAAAGTGAGGTGTTAAGCAGTAAATTTCCCTTCTCAAACCAGACCCCTCAGATGTAGCGAGTTCACATAACAATTCATGGCTCCAAGGTTCTTTTGCATGAGATAAGAGATGAGAAGCATCCTCCCCTTGAAGTTACTGCCGGGGCAGCTGGAATGCGGAGGCAGAGATGTGAGGCCTCCTTGTTCTGGGAATTAATGGTTGTCACCCTCCCGACCCAGACAGGATTTATACATTACGGTTACATAAGTTCTAATAAACTCTAGATACATATGATAGGTAAAGACATGCATGCAAGAATACATTGGCTGAATTGACAGATTCTGACAGTTTGCCCATCATGTGGTCAGGAACGCCCAGATTTTCAAACCGCCCTGTCCATGTTGACAGCATTTTTTGTCGATACCAATGCCCTACCAGCACCACTGTCACTGTTATACCACCAGTACCACCAGTGCTGCTATGCCATCCACAGGCTTTTAGTAGCCCAACATATCGGCACTTTCCGGCTCTCCTACTGGCTATGCTGTGCACTCCATCAGCCATTGGCCCATCAGTACTTGCGTGCAGAAGAAACAGTAAGAACATGATGGTTTCCTGGATGAAGGATTTTGATTACACCATAGATCTAGATGAATATGGTCAAGGATGTGGAGAACACTGAAATATACAACAGCTGTATCTTATAAGGAAAATTTGTATAAAATGTTTTACAGATGGCATTGGACCCTGGACAGGTTAGCTAATTGTTATGAGAATGTTTCTAATTCTTGTTGGAAATGTGGGAAAAATGTGGGAACTTATTTCCATATGTGGTGGAAATGTGGGAAGGCACAAAGTTATTGGAAGAAAATCCAAAAAATTATAAAAGCGGTATTAAATATAGAATTACTTCTTCTACCAGGAATCTTCTTGTTAAATATGCTCCCAGAGCATATAAATAGAGCAGATGCAACTTTTATTGTTTATATTATTACTACTGCAAGAATTACTTGGGCCAAAAATTGGAAGACAGAGACTAGCCCTGCAATAGATGAAATAATACATAAGCTAATAATGGATCTTGCTGAAATGGAAAAATTAAGCCAGACAATTTATAATAAGAGGAAGGAAAACTTGAAAGATAGATGGTTGAAATTTTATGAATGGTGTAGAAACAAATGAATGGCTCAAAGTTTATTTACATCAACTATAAAGGATAATTCTGTGATAAATTAACTATATGAGATAATTTCTTCATCTTACAAAGATATTTTTAAGTTGTTAACTTACCAGTTGTTTATCTATCTGTAAGAAAATACTTGTTTGGATTTGAGGTGATGTGATCTGACGATGGAATAATAATATGTTAAAGAAATAAAAACTGTATAATAATTAAAAAAAAAAGAGTACTTGCTTGCTGGGTGCTGGGTCCAATCGTTTCCCACCGCCCACTGCCAGCCTGGACACTCTTCCCTGACAGAATAAACTAACAAAACGTCAGTCTCTCCTGACGAAGACAGGGGAACAAACCAAATGTGCTATGGGAGCCCCTTCCCCCCCCCCCCCGAAAACTTTGAAACTTAATTTTCAGGCACATTCAGATAGTGATCCTGATGTGTAGAAAGGGGGATTATATCTCCCACATACGCACCACTATCCTGACATGGCTTGTAGGGCTGCCAGTTCTGGGTCACGAATTTCCTGGAGATTTGGGGGGGGTGGAATTTGGGGGGCAGCAGAATATAATGCCACAGAGCCCACCCTCCAGAGCAGCCAGGGGAGCTGACGTCTGTCATCTGGAGATCAGTCCAGGAGACCTCCAGGCTCCACCTCAAGGTTAGGGACATCTAGAGTGCTCATATCTAGAGTGCTCCAAGGCAGGGGGAGCTGCTGTGTGCCCCATTATCCTAAACCTGCCCTGCCCGAGCTCTGCCCCAGCAAGGTACTCTCCGTAAATACAGCCCAGAATTCACAAGTGCTTGAAGGCCAGTTTGCAAGCTCTCCAGGGTTAGATGTGGACCTCGGACGCTGCTTGGCCATCCCTGGACTCAGAGGTCCACTGTATCCATCCCTGCTGCTTTCCAAATGCCGGTCTGTCCTTTCCCCTCCTCCTGATCTGGGCAGGGCATTTCTTTGTTCTGGCCGTGCGTTGGTGCAGTGGTAGACATGAGTCATCTGACTGAGTGATGCATCCAGAGGTTCTCAGTCTATGAAATTCACACGGAAAGCATTAGGGTTGGGGAACTTCCTCCCCCTCCCCATACCCCTGGCAGCAATGATCTATATTTTCAATTTTCCAAAAGACAATGTTGTCTTCTTGCTTTTTGACCTGAAAGATAATAGAACCCAGCTGAAATAGATACACATTCATCTTAAAGTGCAAGAGAACTTTCTGTGCGGAGTTCTCTTTGAGCTGCGGAGAGATCCAGACGGACTTACCTCTATCGGGTTTTTTGCTCTCCTGTAACGGGATCAAGGTCAGTCTGTGCCTCCTTCCCTCCTCCCACTAATAGCACTGTTACGTCCGCTGACCGCCACTGGGTGCCAGCGGCATACAGCCAGAGCTTGACTCCGAGAGACAATAGGGATCAAGGATCCTAGACCACTACTAGCCCTCCAATCAGAACTCTGGCGGGAAATTCAAACCCTCCAACAGGACTTGTGGGTGCGTCCTAGGAGTTGTATATAGTTGGCCATCTCGGCCAGTATTGCATGCTTGCTGTGTACTCAATAAACCTACGCTGATCACTACGTCGTAGTCCGGCCTTTCCATGCATCGAACCCAGTGCACAATAAGCGCCGTGCAGAATACATGATCTTCTTTGCTGATACGAAGGGAGGCTAGTTCTCAGAACAATTGTTTCCTTCCTGGGCCTTCCACGCGCACAATCAGAACCCAGCACAGTTACTGATATGGTAGGCCTCAGAAGAGGAGTAAAAATTATGTCCGCTGTGAGGTGCCATTTTGAGTTCAGGGGAAGTTGCTCTCAACAAACCCTTTGTCGTCTCTATCTGTAATGTGGTATGTTCTGTGTAGCAACCAGCCTGCCATGTGCTCCCAGGTAATGGCGCCCGCCGCATGGCCAGAGCACATGGGCAGGCAGAGAGGGGAGCTTGAATCTGGAGAAACAATAGACATCCGGATTGAAAGCCTCCACCAATGTGGGACCTAGGTTCTCCCTGGGGAGCCAATGCAATCAAAGGCTCCTCCAGGGAACCTATGACAAACATGCACCTATGTTAAGCCCCTATCAGGTCTTTTGGGTGCAGCCGGAGGTGTGGCTCTGGCCAGCATATAACAAGGGCCCTGGAGCCCTGGAAGCATGCTTGTTCTGACCATCTACTGGGCATGCTGAATCACTCTATAAAGGCTTCATGATTTCACCGTTCCTGGTCTCCCGAGTCCAGTACTCTTCACCATCCCACAGAGCTGACAAGAAACCTCAAGGATGCCCAAGTCCTCCGACAGCTCCACTCAAAGTGGAGCTTAATTTCTCAAATCAGACCTAACTGGGGTCCCTGGGAGCTTTTTTTTCCTGACTCCAAGGAGTGGGGGGAACCTACCTGCCTCCGGTAGGGCTGCCAGCCTCCAGGTGGGGCCTGGAGATCTCCCTGAATTAAAATTGTTCTGCAGGCTACAAAGGCCAGTTCCCCTTGGGGTTGCCAGCCTCCAGGTGGGGCCTGGAGAGCTCCCGCTTTTACAACTGATCTCCAGCTGACAGAGATCAGCTCCCCTGGGGGAAAATGGCTGCTTTGAAGGGTGGTGTTGAGTTCTAATGGCGACCGCCATGCGGTCCGGGGCAAGCACATGGCCAGGCACAGATAGAGCTTTGCTCCCGAACAGAATAGACTGGCCAGATTGTGATTTAGACCTGTCAGTCAGCCAGGATGCAAATAGGGACCAATAATCTGGGAAGACTTAATTGTAATCCTATCAGAGTGTGTGGGCGAGGCCGAGGGTGTGGTTTAGATGTGCATATAAGCAGACCCCCGAGCCCAACTCAGACATTTGTTCCAGAACCTCCTAATAAACCATGAGCTGATTTCACTTGAACGTGTCTCTGAACTGAGTACTTTATAGGTGGACTTCATGGCACTGTACCATGCTGAGGCCCCTCCCCTCCCCAAACCCCGCCCTCTCCTGGATCCACCCCCAAAGTCTATTTCCCAACCCAGACCTGGCAACCCCAGTTCCCCTGGAGAAAATGGCTGCTTTGGAGGGTGGACTGTATGGTATCATACCCTGTTGAGGTCTCTCTCCTCCCCAAACCCTATTTTCCCAGGCTCCACCCCCAAAGGAATTTCCCAAACCAGAGTTGGCAATCCTAGAGCCAGTTTGGTGTAGTGGTTAGGAGTGCGGAGAACCGGATTTGATTCCCCACTTCTCCACATGCAGGTGCTGGTGGAACCTTGGGTCAGTTGTAAGTTCTTTCAGAGCTGTTCTCTCAAGGGCAGTTCTCGAGAGAGCTCTCCCAGCCCCACCTACCCCAAAGGGTGTCTGTTGTGGGAAGGGGAAGGGGAAGGAGATTGTAAGCCGCTCTGAGACTGCTTTGGGGCTCTGGTCAGGAAGTGGATCTGCCGATCACATCACTTGTCACATCCTCTGAGCTACATCGTGGCCCCACTTGCCAGATGCCTCCCCCCACCCTCCGCTGCCACAGCAACCAACTTTGGGTCTGGCCGCTCTTCTTTTAACAGCTGAGAGGCCATAAATCAGCCGCGGAGACACCTCATCCATTTTGCCGACACAACTGCGGCAGGCCTTACACCGCCAGTAACTGGATGCTAAGAACACTGATCGCTGTTCCCATTGTTCGCCGCCGAGGACGGTTTGTTGTCAGCAGATTCCAATTAATTTCACCAGACTCTGCTGACAAGACAAATTAAGGAGTCTTCTCCTCAATCTAGTCTCCCACAAGCTAGCCAGAGGAAGGTGTTGGCATTCAGGCCAGACAGACATCTACTCCAGGCTCCGTTTCCTTCCCCCATCACCATTTTTAATCCTCTCTACAGCCACCTCTGCTGAGAGGGTTGATTGTTCTTCAGTTGGCCTGCCAAGGCAGGGTAAGAGCTGACCTTTGGGGATTCAGCATTGGTGCATGATTTCCATGAGACAGCTTCTGTTCTACCAGGAATTGGGGAAAGACCGTGGGGACTATGGCTACCAGGTTCCCCCTGGCCACCGGCAGGGAATGGGGGGTAGGGTTGCCAGATCCAAGTTGGGAAGCTCCTGAAGATTTGGAGATGGAGCCTGGGGAGGACAGTGGAAGGTACCATGCCATAGAGCACACCCTCCAAAGCATCCATTTTTCCCAAGGGAACGGATCTCCGTAGTCCGGACATGAGCTGTAATTCCAGGGCATCCCCAGGTCCCACCTGGAGGCTGGCATCCCTAATGGGAACCCTGATTTGTGCTAAGGCTGCCCACAGAAGAGGTTGTTGTTGTTGTTTTTAACCAGCCAATACTTTTGATTAAAACTGGAATATACAGGAATGACTCATGGGCGTCAACTACGGGGGGGCTCGAGGGCGACTGCGCGGGTCTTCCTCCCTGGGGCGGGGGGAAGAGCAGCGGGGAAAAGGTCCCATGCACGTGCACAAAGCATGCGCGCACGAGAGAGCCCCCCCCCCCAGGGATTTACAAAGTCTACACCCCTGGAATGACTGAGGAGTCAGCCTCTCCTCGAGGGGGTTGCACTCCCCATAGAAGGGCAGGTTTGTAATTTGGGGGATGCAGCTGGAACTAGGGCTGCGGTTGGGCACGTAGCACTTTCGGTCAGCTTCAGCTATTCCTTTAAAAGCATGGTGATCTATACTCTGGTCACATCCAGGTCAGGTTACCGTAACGTGCTTTCCATGGGACTGCCTCTGAAAATGAAAGACTCAGAGAGCAGAAAATGGTTGATCCCAAACATGGCCACCAGGCTATAGTCAGGGGCTGGGTACTGGCATTGTTTCGCCCCTGTGCTGAAAGGCTGGACACAGTTCAAAGTCCTGCTTCTTACCTCGGTGTCCCGAGTAACTTGGGGCCAGAGGAAGTGAAGGACTGTTTCTCTCCATACTATCGCATCTGCTTGTTAAGATGCCCTTCTCAAACCCTCCTCTCTGTGTCCCTGCCTACAGGACTGAGGCAGGTGGCAACTAAAGACACCTTGAGGCTCACCTAGGGTTGCCAAGTCTGGGTTGTGAAATACCTGGAGACTTTGGGGGTGGGTCCAGGAGAGGGCGGGGTTTGGGGAGGGGAGGGGCCTCAGCATGATACAATGCCATAGCGTCCATCCTTCAAAGCAGCCATTTTCTCCAGGGGAGCTGATCTCTGTCAGCTGGAAATCAGTTGTAAAAGCAGGAGATCCCCAGGCCTCACCTGGAGGCTGGCAACCCTAGGCTCACCCAGCATTTGCTCTCCTTTAAGCTCCAGGGCAAAATATTTCATTTTACCCAGGCTTTTAACTGAGGGTTTTTATCTTTTTTAAAAAAAGCTCTGCTGTGGCCTGGTTCTAGCCTGATAACTGTTTTATCAGTTTTTTAGGCTGCTCAACACTTGTTTTATGCTGCTTTTATTCTTTTTTTATGGTTTGGCCTGGGATCCTGGAGGGTTTTGGTCATCTTCTGGGCATGGAACAGCAGTCACTGTGGGTGTGGAGGGAGAGGTATTTGTGAATTTCCTGCACTGTGCAGGGGATTGGACTAGATGACCCTGGAGCAATGCTCCCTCTAAGCTGTGGAGTCTAGTGAGTAAAACAATCTGCTTTGTGAGCTACTGGCATTAAAGTTGTGAGTGAGCCATTTGGCTACTGCATAAATTAGATGATGAAGAAGAAGAGATTGGATTTACATCCCGCCCTTCACTCACTTGGAGGCTCAGAGTGGCTTACAAACTCCTTTCCCTTCCCCTCCCCACAACAGACACCCTGTGAGGTAGGTGGGGCTGAGAGAGTTCTGAGACAACTGTCCTTGAGAGAACAGCTGTGCCAGAGCTATGGCTTGCCCAAGGTCATCCAGCAGGTGCAAGTGGAGGAGTGGGGAATCAAACCCGGTTCTGCCAGATTAGAGTCCGCGCACTTAACCACGACACCAAACTAGCTCCTGCTAGCTAAATTAGTTTCCTCTGGAGCCCTCCTTCCTGAGCTAAGACAAAATGTGGGAGCTGGAAGCTAAAAAACTGTGAGCTAGCTCACACTAACTCAGCTTAGAGGGAACACTGCCCTGGAGGTCCCTTCCAACTCTAAGATTCTATGATAGTTTATGTTGCTGTTTTCACAGTTTCGTGCTGTTGGTTTTCTTTGCAAGCCACCTTGTACGGGTCTCTGGAGAAGCAGCCTGAAACAAAACCATGGATATTGTTTTGCTGGTGGTTGAGTGGAAGTGGAAACCAATTTGGACCCTGCTGAAAATCTCTCTCTCTCTCTCTCTCTCTCTCATATTGGACCCTGCTGAAAATCTCTCTCTCTCTCTCTCTCTCTCTCTCTCTCTCTCTCTCTCATACACACATACAAACACACACAAAAGCAAGGTCCCAAGTGCTGAAGTAGGGTTATATAAAGTACTGGGTCCAGAGATGCGTTGAAGTGAAATCAGCTCATAAATTTATTGATGGTACAAAACACAACTGCTGAATGGGGCTTGGGGGTCTGCTTAAATGTCCGTCTAAGCTGCACCCCCAGCCTCGCCCAATCTCCCTTGTAGGATTAATTACAGGTAATCCTATGGCATAGGTCCCCTGGCGGATCTTGGGTGGCCGATTGGTCTAATTTACAATCCGCCCGGGCTATTGTCTCTCAAAACAAAGCTCCGGTAGCTAGCCGGGCCATGTGCATTTCCCTGATGCATGTGCGGTTACCATTAGGACGCAACAGGTTACCAACTCTGGGTTAGGAGATTCCAGGAGATTTGGAGGGTACAGCCTGGGGATGGCAGGGCTTGGGGAAAGGGGGACCTCACTGGAGGGTGTTATGCCATACAGTCCATACTCCAAAGCTGCCCTTTTCTTCAGGGCTACTGATCTGTATAGCCTGGAGATCAATTACAATTTCGGGAAGGCTGGAACCCTGTGACGAGCCCCTAAAAGGCAGAGGGTAGAAAGAGTTCCTCCGCAGCACCCTCTGGCCATGCTGGGCGTTTCACTGCGTGTTCTGCCCTCTCCAGGAGTTCAGCATCACCAAAGTGGCGCAAAGCCCAAGCGGCCTTTTTCATGTCGTTGAGGAGGCGGCCTGAGCAACTGTCTGCTTCGACATCAGCCCTTCCGCCAAATGCTCAGCACTGTATCAGGTGTGGTTTGGGCATTTCTCGACAGGCATTTCTTCCCTTTCCCGCCCCTCTTTTGCTGTGGTTGCTACGGGCAACACCAGCCTGCCCAGGCCCCTGTGGGAGAGCATTGGAGAAGGAGCGCTTTGCATTCCCCACGCTATTGCTTCAGCCAATCTGGAGGCCCCACTCTCCCCTGACAGAAAATCAGTAGCGCCACACACGATAAGCGCTGTTTATGTGGCATCCGTGTGCATGTGCAAGATGGACAGCCGCCCTGGGAAACCGCTTTCCATAATCAACTGTCATAATAGGCCAGCCTCATTCCCATCTCCCTTTCTCCAGGCTGAATGGCTTTAATGCGACAGCAGGATGCTCATTAAGGTCAATTATGGGCCATTTTGTTATTATCTGAATTACCTCAGGGTGACATGTCTTAAGAAGGCAATTCATACTTTCCATTTAGCGGCTAGAGCTTGGGGAGAGATTTCTATGACAGCGTTGTTTGGGAGGAATTGCTTTCCTGCAACGCCCTTGTCTTATTCTTTGGATGACATAGAAAGCACAAGGCAAGGGTTTGTTAATCCCTTGGGAAATGTTCCTTTTGTGGCACCAAGCCAGAATCTAGGGTTATGTTTATTGGTGGGCTAAAAGTTCAGCCTTCCCTTTTTTTAAAAAAAAAACAATTGCAAAGGTCTGCAATTGCTGTTTTAAAAAATCCAAAACCATAACCTCTACGTTCAAGAAATTCGGTGTTTAGGGATTTTAATTTAATGCACCTAAAAGCGACCATATAAAATGTCAGTGCGCCATCTCTTTCAAAGAACTGTGACATTTCGAATGCTTTTAGGGAGGGGGAGAAAGTGCAATTTCATATAGGGTCATTATTAATTTCTGCCGTTTGTTGACGTAAAGGTCTTGACCTTGAGCACATAACTTTCATGCTTTCTTGTAACTGTGTGACACACGAGTTTCATTCCAGAACATATTAATGACAGAAAATTTGAACATGGGTAGTAATGGCCACAGGAACTGGTTGGCCACTGTGTGAGATGGGATGCTGGACTATATGGACTATTGGTCTGATCCGGCAGGGCTCTTCTTATATTCTTACCTTTGGGGTAACTGTAGATAACACATGTGGAATGGGGGGGCTGCAAGAAATTCAGGGGCAAACAACATCATTTGGTGCCTTTTTCCTTAAACCAACAAACAGGGCATTCAGAAGTCCTCCGACGGGGAACTGGCCAGCGACCACCCCCGCTGGTTTAGGAATGGTGTGTCTGTCTCCAAGGAGACACATCGTTTGATTTTCCAGGCATTCACCAGCCACTGCTTTTGTGTACTGATTTTTCTCGGTCACTGCCCTTCTGTGAGAAGCTGCTCCCTCCGAACTTAATTCCACTCACCTGCCGCATCGTGCACATTAGCCGAGCATCGTTCCCCGGAGAGAGCAGTTCAGAAGCCTCCCTTCCCGTCCCTTGTGCTTATGCTTTGGACCTGGGAATTTCACAGCATGATGCAGTCCCAGCTGTGAAAATCACAGCTGTTTTGTTCTCTCCCACTGGGCCTGGAGACTAGGGGGGGCGGCTACTGCCCCCACGTGGTAGGAGAAGACTAGGTTCCTTATTTCTCGAAGAAAAATGGACATTCTGGGAGCAGGGAGGTGGGAATTGAGTTACCAAGGAAAGAGCAAAAGACTCAGATCTAAGGCATTTTCCACCCCTCCCACCAAGCAGGCAGGTGAAAGAAGCACTATATACAGCCATAGGCATCAACTTCAGGGGGGCTGGGGAGCTGGAGCCCCCCGAACTTTTCCAGGACATGCTGAGCCTTTGACATTTGTCAAAGTTCCAAGGCAGTGAACACAAAAAACTTAAAACATTTGAACAATTAAAAACAGCATCCTATATATATAAAAACCCAATGTATTGGCACTTTCCAGCCCTCCGATTGGCTGTGCTGTGTGCTCGCTCAGCCACTGGCTCATCAACCACCACTCAAGAGTACTTGCGTGCCATTGGCTGGGTGCTGGATCCGCTCCTCTCCCTCACCCACTGCCAGTCAGGCAACTCTTCCCTGACAGAATAAACTGTCAAAGACAGCTGTCTCTTCTGACAAAGACGCTTCTCCTGCTTGGCTCCTCCTCTTCTATTCCTGCTGTGGGGCTAACTTTTCCCTCAGTGGCTGTCGCTAGGCAACCAACTTGGTTCTGTCAGTAAAAAGACAAAGGCAGGAGGCCTTTCCAGGCCTACTTTGGCCTTTGTGGTGAACTCATTGGGGACCAGTCCTGACTAGGACTGTCAGCTCCAGGTTGGGAAATTCCTGGATATTTTGTGGTGGAGTCTATGGAAGCCAGAGTTTGGGGAGGGGAGAGGCCTCAGCTAAATAGAATGCCATAGAGTCCTAAGCAGTTACTTTATCCTGGGGAACCATTGCTGCCAACCTCCAGGTGAGGGCTGGAGATCACTCAGAATTAAAACTGCTCTCCAGATGGCAGAGATCAGCTCCCCTGGAGAAAACAGCTGCTTTGCAGGGTAGACTCTGTGTCATTATACCCTGCTGAGGTCGCTTCCCCTCCTGTTTCAGTCCCCACTGCGGAGAAAGAATGTACTTTTCCTAGGCAGAGGCTGCAGGAAACGGGGAGGAGAGGGAAACTGAAGTCAGAGGGGCAGTTAAAGGTAGGTTGATGGTTGGCTGGGAAGGAGATAGGGTTGCCAACTGCAGGTTGGGAAATTCCTGTGGATTTGAGGAGTGGAGCCTGGTGAGGGTGGGGTTTGAGGAGGGATGGGACCTCAGACAGGTACAATGCCATAGACTTGACCCTCCTAACCAGCCATTTCCTCCTGGGGAACCAATCGCCAAGGGAGGGCTGGAAATCACTCAGAATTACAAGTGCTCTTCAGATGGCAGAGATCAGTTCCCTTAGAGAAAACTGTGTGTCATTATACCCTGCTGAGGTTGCCACAGCAAATTGACGCTGAGTGCCCAAGGCCAGGGCACCCACCCAGAGCCTGTTTCTAGAGCCCATTGTACTTATTTCCACAATAGGCCTTATTCCTAGTTTAAAATAATTCAGTAAAAACACAAAAACATGCAACACAAGAACTGAAGAGGAAGCCAATCACCATTATTGGGGGTATGCCAAATGAAACAAAAAAGTATTCACCTACTAGCAGAAGACACAGAAAGAGGGAGGCAGATGAATCTCCCTGAGGCTGGAGTTCCAAAATTTTGGTGCCGTGACAGAGAGTCCCCACCCCAAAATGTGTATTTTAAGATTTGTTGTTCTTCTGGCATCCCAGAGTTTGGGGAAATCTTGAAGTGTAGCTGTGTTAAGCTGCAGCAGCAACACTGAACATCACAGGCGTCAACTACAGGGGGCTCGGGGGTGCAGGCCACCCCTGAAATTTCCCAGGGGGGACTGAGCCCCCCTGGTGAAACAGGTCACCCACCCACCCCCCGCCACCACCGCACCTCCCCGCCTCCCTTCCTTGCCCCCCCCCGCCTGGCTCCCCTGAACTCACTCTCCTGAACCCACTCACTCTCTCCCTCCCTTCTTCCCTCCTGGAACCATCTGGGCAACTGCCAGGGTGACGCTCTAGCAATCACCCAGCGTGATTATGTCAATTCCAGGTGATGTCATCACACTGGGCAGTCGCCCGGATGGCCCCGGGAGGGAGGGAGGGAGAGAGCAAGTGGGTTCAGGGGAGCCGGGAGCCGGGGGGGGAGGCTCTGGTGGCGGCAGGGACATCGTCCCGGGGCGTGCACTTCGCATGTGTGTGCAAGAGCCCCCCCCCCCAGAAATTAAAAAGTCTGCGCCCCTGCTGAACATGAAACCAGTCTCATGAAACCTTAACAACCAGCAGGTTTTTATGGTGCAGGGAGTTTCCACGGTAAGGTTACCAACCTCCAGGTAGGGCCTGGAGATCTCCCAGAACTACAACTGATCTCCAGGCTACAGAGATCAGTTTCCATGTAGGAAATGGCTACTTTGGAGTGGACTCTGTGACATCACATCCCTGTTGAGGTCCCTCCCCTCCCCAAACCCTGCCTTCCCCAGGCTACACTCACAAAGCTCCAGGAATTTCCCGTTCTGGAGTGGTCAGCCCTATTCCATGGACTGGAGTCCACTTGGTCAGATACCTGTACACGCAAGACAGACTTCCTGCAAGTTGAGACAAAATAAATTTGAAAGCAGCGGGGTTAAAGCATCAGAACGTGCAGATGCTACAGGGTGAGATGGAGGGTTGCCAGCTCCAGGTTGGGAAATTCCTGGATATTTGGGAGATGGAGTGCAGAGAGAGCAGGGTTTGGGGAGGGACCTCAGAGTGGTATAATGCCATAGAGTCCACCTTCCAAAGCAGCCATTTTTCCCAGGGGAACCCATCTTTGTCGCCTGAATATCAGTTAAAATACCAGATCTCCAGCCAACACCTGGAGGCTGGCAATCAGGTGTAATGAAGAAAAGTACCGAGGAACTATCACAAGGTCTGACATACTAGAGAAATGTTTCTCCTGTTCTTCCTAAATGGACCCCTGTCTTCCAGACTCGCCTGATCCCTGGCATCCTTGCTCGAGTAGAAATAAACTGCTGAAAGTGACTTGCAGAATTGCTTTGCAACCCCCGGGGTGACAACTTGTCGCTTATCAAAAGTGGGACGATGTCTCATGGGTCCCTTCGCCACACTGAACTCTGGCCGAGATCAATGGACAAATGGAGTTACACCTAAGCTCATAAAAGTGATGACAAGTGATGGGCTGGGGGGGGGGGGAGTTCCTGGCAGCAAAGACACTCTCGACCGCCCCCGCGGATCCTCCTCAACCTTCAGATCTCAGAGTAATGCGCCTGGTAGCAAGTCTGCCCTGCAGCCCAGCATTTCCTAAGTGTAGGGGACTCTCCTGCAAGAGCAAACGAGCAGCTTCAGGACGGTAGCCTGAAACAATTTTTCTCCCCCAGTCCCCTTTTTAAAAACATCTGTCCTAAAAAAAAAAGGCTTCCAGAGCACTCAAGAGCCTGCAGGCAGTTATGCGTCATGCCAGTTAGTCATGCCAGTTTGAACACATGAAGTTAGCCATGCCAGTTGGAACACATGAAGCTGTCTTATCCTGAACGGATCAGTCTGTTAGGATCAATATTGACTGATGGCAGCTCTCCAGGATCCCAGGCTGAGGTCTTCCACGTCACCTACTGTCTGGTTCTCTTAACTGGAGATGCCAGGGATTGAACCTGTGGCCTTCTGCATGCCAAGCAGGTGCTCTGCCACTGAGCCACAGCCCATCCCCTGGATTCTTGACTTTCCTTTAGACCAGCGTAGCTATGTGGAGGTGTACTCATGATTTAGTTTTTAAATTCAGTTTAGTTAACTGCAGCCTTCAGGTACAGAGGTGCCTCACCAATAGAAAAGAACTGCGCCGAGATCCATCCCAAATAAGGTCGCCAACCTCCAGGTGGGGCCGGGAGGTCTCCTGGAAATTCAGCTGCTATCTGGACAGCAGAGATCAGAAAATGGCTGCTCTGGGGGGTAAACTTGGTGGCATTATACCCTTCTGAGGCCCCTCCCCCAAACCCCACCTCACCCCCAAATCTCCAGGAATTTTCCAGTACCGAGTTAGCAACGCTGGTCCCAGACTGCTCTTTTGAGGGCCATCCAGGTAGCTCCCCAGGCCCCGATTCAGCTCTTTACAATCAGGATCCCAGGAGTGCCCTGGCAGCCCAGTGGCAGAAGATGGAATGGCACAAGCAGCACAGGTGGTACAGCCAGGGCTACCAACCTCCAGGTCTGGCCTGGAGTTCTCCCAGAATTACAGCTGATCTTCTGACTACAGGGATCGATGCCCCTGGATAAAATGGCCGCATCAGGGGGCAAAATCTAGGGTGCACCATAGATTCTAAGTGGCAATCCTCCCCTAGATTCTCCCCTCCCAAATCTCCAGGAGTTTCCCAGGCTGGAGCTGGCAACCCTAGGTACAATGGACACCCACCCCTTTTAGGACCGGCAGAGGGTGGACACCCAGAGAGGGCCCGAAGTGACCCCACAGGATAGATGGGGGTTCTGTGCCCAGCTCCCCCGTGGCAATCGTGGGAAACCCACAGATCTCTTGCGGCACCCTGCCGTCAGCTCCCTTTAGGTGCATTTGATTCAAACTCCCTGTGATGGCTGGCAGCTCACCTTTGATCGGCTTGATCCGGAGACTGCCAGCTCTCATTAAGGCACTGCTGCGGCTGGTGTTGCCCAAGGAAGGAGCTGTCAAAAGGGGTGGGGGGGGAGTGCCTTACGATCAAGTGCTGTGGGGGCTGGGGGAGGCCACGCTCCACTCGTCATTAGCGCAGAGAATTTTGACAGAAACCAGAGAGCCGACTTGGGGGGGAGGCGGGGTGAATAGGCTTTTAAGATCTCTAATGTAGCCCGCCGTCTAATTGGCGCACTGCTCCCGCATGTTTTATTCATCCTTTCTCTAAACGGCTTCCAGTGTTTTGTCAGGAGCAATTCGCCGTCTTACAAAGCATCGATTACAGTTGCCTTTGGGGTTACCGTGTGGTGTCATGGCAGTGAAATATTTATCAAGACACATTTAGCAAAGGACTCCCGAGGAAGTTTCACCAGCCAGGAAGGCTTCCCCCTCCCTTTGGGGCTAGACAATAAAAAAGACCAGGGGTCCGTTGGAGCGGGAGCGCACAGGAGCGCAGCTCCGGGAGTGAGGAGCCCAGGGGGCGGGCACATGACCAAGCCCCGCCCCCTCCTCGGCTTCCCCGAGCAGTGCAGAGGCGCAGCGCCCCGGGGAAAGCCCTGCTAGGGTCTTTATTTTTATTGTTTTGTTTTAATATTGATAATTTTATCACTGTTCCTTTTATGACTGTGTGCTGCTTTTCCAGAGACTTGCTCAAGGTGACACATAAATTTTCTAAGTATACCATTTTTTATCTGGGCACATGGCACATAAGTACTGGAGAAATTTCACCAACCCCTCAGCAGCTTCCACCCCATCAGTCTGGTGTAGTGGTCAGGAGTTGGACTCTAATCTGGGAGAACCGGGTTTGATTCCCCACTCCTCCACATGCAGCTGCTGGTGT